>OY728131.1:535810373-537034014 GCA_963277665.1 Viscum album
ACCTCCTTGTCAATATATTATTAATCAATTCTAAGTTCATCAATACTACCCCATTAATATTACCCTAATAAATAACGATTTATACCATTATTATACCCTCATCATGAACAAATTAAGTGTTATTCATCCCTTAATCATGTGTTATCCAAAAAAAATTTACCTCCCCACCTCAATTAATTTTCCTGATTACCAGTACCGTTCAACAAATACATTCCAATATATATGGAAATATTGTAGTGGAAAAATCTATAAATGATCTTTTATTCTAGAATTCCTATATAGGGAGATAATCATATGAAATATCACTATTGTTTGAAGAAAATTATTTTCATATGTCTCACTTATATGAAATTAGACATGAAATTCCCAACTATGGTAGGGAAGATAAATAAGAACTATGTATCATGAACTACTTCATCAATTGTGACTGCAGAATCTTTCTCTTGTCCTTTGAATTTACAGGTTCTTGTGGATTATCTTCCATTTTAGCCTTTGGATTTGGTAATTCACTCAAATAATACCAAAACACCATGAATTTGAAATACTGGAGTATGGGAGCTGTTTTCCATGATGTTGTCTCCATATTTTCTCTTATTGGCTAACTTCTTCCCATCACTTCAACAATTATTTTCTTGATCACCTTCACTTATACACATAAATAATTATCTATTTCCTATAGGAAATTTTCTCCATGTTTCTTCCAATATATTGATAATCAAGTAAAGATCATATCAATTCCCCTTTGGTTTTTAAAATTTTATTTCAATTAAATAATTAGTTTCTTATCAAAACCATGAGATTTATGGGTAAATATTATTTCCGCATCCACCTTGAGAGAAAATTGAACAATTTATTCATTGGTACAAAATTATCCTATATATAATACCATTTTGATACTTGGTTTTAAGACACAAAATAATTGATCAGTTTTACTTGCTGGGTTGATAATTAAACCTGGAGCATACAACACAATCCTTGATAAATTTTAATTTTATGTAAATATGTATTCATCATCATTTTTCTTCATCTCATGAAAATACTTCAATATATTAATACATAGAATATGATTGTTGTAATTTTTGTGTAATCTCTCTTTATAATCATCCTATTATATTGATATAATATATACTTATTTCCACATATTTTTGGTATAATTAAATTGTTGACCTACTATAATCTCTAGGTCATAAACATCTAGCAAAACATTTCGGTCTATTAAGTATTGAAGAAAATAAAATAAATTCTCAATGGTGTAGATATACTTCTCAACCATTAGTGGATGAGAATATCCTCAAAAGGGAGTTGGATACTACATCATGAAGGACTCAGTAGAATGTTATTCCCTCTTTTTCACATTTAGAATCCTTATATGATTCATAACTTGTCTGATTATGGCTATATGATTTTTCATCAAAACTAAAAAAACATTCGGTTTCTCATGTAGATAATCATTTTATTTCTCATGACATTCAGCATTAAAATGTTTCCTTATGGTTACATCCATTGACTAAGAATAAAAATAATAAAGTAATAATCTCAAATCAAAAAAATTAAAACCACAAAATCAATGGAAATTTCTTATAAAGCATCAATATTTGAAAACATAGGGTTTTCTTAGGTTAATCACGGTCATTACAAAAACTCTAGGTTTGTAACCAGGTCTTGACCTTAGGGATTACACTATACTTCTATCATCCTATATTCCATGTTTTTTTTTAAAACATAATCTGATATAAACTATAATAATCCATAAATTTTATATAATTATACTAGATTTATATATATATATAAATAGTCATGACATAACATAAAAAATATAGCCAAAACTGTATGGGTTTTGTGAACTTATAAACATGGAAACATAAAAAAATGGTTTGTAAAATATCTATATCTTATCATTCTTGTTCATTCATACCAGGAATACTATTGGACATATCATACATAGTATATTTATTCACATCATAAGGAAAAAATATAATAAATGATGATGTCAACTGATTTATAAGGGTTAAAAAAGGATGTGTAAATGATTTCATTTAAATAATATGAGAATAAGGGTATAAAAACATGAGACATCATTTATAAATTAAATCCTTCAAAGAAGATACTATAATCATGAATGATGGATTAAATCAACGTAGTTTACAAGGAACGATTTCAAATAAAATCCGATAACACGATCTATTAGAGCATAATATTGGAATAAGACATGAAATTTATGGCATACACATAATAATTGAAAATAATTTTCAAAGTAGTTAAGTCGCAGTACCAAGAATATCATAATAGTCAAATTTCTCTACTAAACTCTCTTGACTCCCTACTCAAACCCTATATTACTAAACTAGGATTATCTCTGGTTCTAGCCATGTATTATTAAAATGGGTAAACTCATTGATTTAGTATTGTATATTTCATAATATACATACCATTATAAAATAAATTTGATAGAGATATAGGTCCCACGTATAACATAATTTAAACTAGACATATGTGTTCCACATGAACATAAATCATTCATTATTTCATAACCCATGAAATGAAATTTGTTCAATAAAAATTTCATTTTTACATTACACGTATAAAATTTATAGAATTCATAAATATAATAAAATCATAAACATAATAAATAAAGATAAAGGGTAAAAAGTTTATCATTGTATCATATCCCAGTGATGCATAAGTAACAACAAATAATGTTTTCTTCTATGGAAACTGATTTTAGATGATAACAAGAAATAATTATTGAGGAAAATATATTTTCCAATTAAATTTTTGTAACAGACGTATGATTACAAGGGAAAAATTTTTCTTTGAAAATAACATTGTAAAATTTTTTAGTAAGCATTAAAAAGTTAAGGACTTATTAATTTGGGAAAATATGTTCATGGCATATTATTTTAAAAAACCACTACTTTAGTATTTTTGTTTGAAAATTCAAAATTATCATTATTTGGGGAATCATAATATAATTATTTTCAAAACATTTAGTAATAATTCCCTAACTGGTAAAAATGACTAAATAAAATTTTAGGCTTATTTGAACACATTTAAAAAAAATAGAAAACATGGATATGGAAGTTAAATATTCTTTATGAAGACATAAACATAAACAGTCTTAAATATTGATGAGATTGTGAAATAAACGACTAAAACTAACATTGAAGTGAATGTTAAATGTAAATAATGTGTAGTAGATATAAATAATAATAAATAATGTGGTAATAAGACAAAATAAAATCAAAATTCATTTAACACAGAATCATAGTATGATATAAAAAATTAAGTTGAAGTTTAACTCAATAAAAGGAAATTGAGTTAAGAATTCCATTACCTCAAGTATTACCTCCATTTTTTTATGTTCAATCATCTGGTATAATAAATATAGATTTATTTATCATTTATTACATAAATATATTATATTATATCCTTTATTATTTATTAATAACATTGTATGACCCGTTTATTAATAATTATTTTTAACATCACTCTTTAGGGTGATAAATGATTCATTTTACAAGCATGTTTCAGTTCAGAAGTCATATTCCATATACATTAATCATAAAATAAAAATTTACATAATTTTAATCCTGGTATATTAATTATATATAATAAAAATGTATATATATATATTTAATCATTTATACAAATTACAAATAGATAAATGAATTACATCGTTCCTGGAGACAGTAGGTCGTCCACACGCATGAACGTTCTTTTAATTATTTTATTCAAGGAATGAATAAAGGTAAATAATAATTCATATTTACATAAATATTATTACATCATATATATCATATATATCAAATATATTTATTAAATTTGTCATTATAACCGTCTATAATAGATGGTGAAGAAAAATTAATTGTATTTCTATGCGGAGACAAAAAGTGGAAAACATTCACATGCGATACTTTCAATTATTTTATTTAAAAGAATTTCTATATTAGTGTTTTTAAGGTGATAAAAAATTATAATATTTATGGTAATATATTTATTATTTTATTATCAAATCTATATATTTATATGAGGTAATTAGGAGTAGAAAAATAATTTGATCGGTTAGAGTGATTACCTCTTATTCAAAACATCTCTTTTTAATATCCTCTAAAGGTAATTAGGGTTGTACTTTTCAGAATTTATGAACCTATATAATTTATCTAGGGATGTTTATTAGTTAATTTGGAAGAGTATATTAAATCTAGAAGGCACAATGTGTTGTAAATAATTTTAAGAGGATGCTTCATTTTATAAATTAGTGGAGAGGTATATTTGGTATTTATGAAAGATTAAATTATAATATATCAATTTCAATACAAGTACAAGAAATTGGAAATAGATTTTAATATACGTTAATATAATGTTATAATTTCAAAAACCAATATAATTTAGCCATTTTTAAAAAATTAACATTTTTTTAAACTGTAGATAGAATGTTTTAATTTTAATAATGGAACAAATTATTCAATACTAAATAGTTGTAATTTTTAATTATAATGTATCATTTGGACTACATATACTAACAGGTATCTATTTCGAACTATAAATAATCAGGTTTTTACCCGACATGATGCTCTTCCATCTCAACTGGCAAAGTCTCCTTCTCGATTGGGAATCTATCAGGAGTGAACTCTTCATGGGGGGGGGGGGGTTCCCTAGTATAGAGAGTATGAAAAGGACACACATAAGTATTACATTTAAATAAGGATAGATTAATATCTAGATCATTCTCACTGAAAATTGCATTTTATTTGGCCTTATCAATTATTTTTTATCTATATTATCATGTTTTACTCTTTATCGAGCTAATAAAAATTACTATGGTTACTATTCATTTTGGCTAAAAAAAGGATATTAATTACCAATTTTGAACCTCCAGATTATAAATATTTAATTAATTTTTTTAATACAATACAAATATTTTGAATAATATAATTTAAAATTAAACTGAAAAAAATGAAATTAGTAATAGTTTTTTTCAGAAAAGTCATTTTTTAAAAATAAAATGTTTTTATAATAAATTTAATAATAAAAACTATTTTAAAACCATTATTGGATTACATAAAATCAAAACATAATAATTAAAATTTAAAACTAATCCAAAACTTAATTTGAACTTGATAATAAATTAACATAAAATATTTTTTCAATAAAAAAATTTCTTTTTCCGAATTCTTAGAAACAAATGTTTTTATTTAATAATCAACAAAATAATTTTATGATAATATTAAAATGATTAATTAAGAAAATGAAATTATCTTTTTAAAATAAATTTTCTAGAACTTCATGAAATTAAATATCACTCAAAAAAATAAGAAAAAATATTTATTTAAGAAAACACATTTTTTTTAAGAAAATGTATTTTATTAAAGAATAAAATGGATTTTCTAAAACATTGTTCGGTAATTTTATAAGATCATAAAAATACATTCTTATGGATATTAAATTTATATTTTTTTATTAATTTGTTGTTAATATTAATTTATAATAATTTAATAGGTATGTTATAATTGACATATTTTAAAAAATACTTCATAGATTGTTAAAACTTGTTGTCGTGTGCAATGAAATATATCAATGAAATCAAATAATTTAAAAATATATTTCATTACAATTTAATGGTGTCACAATATTGGATAATATGAATTATAGTCCCAAGATACTATCCATACTAGGTAATTCTTAGGGAATCACCTCTACTAACTTGACTTTTGAAAAATAATGTTGAGTGAGGCATATTAATCATCCCCTTGTGATATATGTGGGTTCTATTTCATCATTTTACTTATTACAAAATCATAACTATAATATTTTTAAATGACCAAAAATAATCACCTTTATAACTACATGTTTAAATATTAATAAAATTTTATTCATGTATGACTTATATATCATAGGTTTATGTTTACAAAAAATTTGTATTCACGCTTCAGATAAATTTAATATGATATTAGAAATGGATTGTTCTCTATATATAGAGTGAAAATTATTTTGAATAATTAGGTCATATATCATAATATATTTTTTTTAGTTAATAAATTCATGGATTATTATAAAAAACAATTTGATGTATGTTATTTGATGTGGGTGTTGATATAGGATAACTAAATATACTTGGCTCAAATGGTTGGAGAAGATCTCAAAATTATAGTTATGACTATTCATAGGAAAAGAAATGAATTCATGTTTTTTCACTTGATATCCCTCTATAAATAATTTATAGATTCATTTATATCTTTTATATAGTATTATCTATATCCATTTGTAGGAAATCATAATAATTGTGAAGATGAAAATTATTTATTGGGGGATATAACACCAAATAAGTCATTATTATTTAATGTTATGGTTCATCACTTACAGACAACAAAAAATAATATAAAATGAATATAAACATAATTTCCCTTAATAATCATGGAAAAAAATATGAAAATATATATTACATACAATGAATTATTAGTCACCATATATGATTACATCCATTACAAGTGCTTAGAAATGGGTCCAATAAACATAAAAGAATATAATATTCACAAAGAAAATATCCCCTAGATATTATTCATATATGAGGATCACCCAAAGCAAAGGAAAATATATAATGAAGAAGAATATAAGGAATGGATAAACAATATTGTGAGATCTAAAATTAAAACTGTAAAAATGAGAAGTTTGACTTAAAAAGAGTGAATGTAATGAACAAATGTCAATAAGGATATACATAGGAATAAAATATTATCATTACTAATATGATAAATAGAAATAAATGTGTAAAATAAATATACCAATTTAATATATGGTCATTAACATTTCTATGTAATATTTTTTATTAATAAAAAATAAATAAACCTAAATATTATATTTAATAAAATAATTTTATAATAAAAAATTGATTTTATAAATATTATTAGTAATTAATGATATGATAAAATGTATTATTCTATATATATATATAAAAAGTACAATTTTGAAATTTGTTTTCTTCTAATTATAAATTAAATGAGACTAAATTGAGATTAATGTTAGTTTTTAAACATCAAAATTCGGTAATAAGGGTGATTTTTTTGTTTATTAAAATATAAAAAAAGTAATAATAAAAATATAAGAACCAATGTTGTAATTATTTTTAAAACAATTGGTGTAAATTTTTGTTTTGTCTTCATAGACTCAATAATATCCCAAAATAAAATATTTATCACTTTTGTAAACTTTATCCTTGAATTTATCCATTACATTATTGGTAAATAATGGGTCTTCAAAAAATACCACTTTTCTCTACTTATTAAAGTGGAACATTATGCCACATCAAGCCACAAAAATAAATTGTAATTTACACATAAAAATATGATCAATTTCTTCTCCTATAATCTTATCACAAGTTAATAACCCCATGGTGTCAATTAATCATAATAATCCCTTCATTTCCAAGTAGACATTCAAGAGAATGTATAAGGTCCCAATGTCAGTATTACTCAATATTTATCCTTTTATTATAATATTTATTGCCCAAAACAACCATAAACGTTGTAATATAATAGCCTTAGTATATTTTTTATATAGAATTATAATTACATTAATTGGAAAAATAATAGTTATTCCGTCTCCACCAAATAGAAAAACAAAGTAATGTCGACCGTGGGTTGTGTGGACTGTCACCTACATGAAAAAACATTTTTTGTTTTATATTATTCATTTCAGTCATTATACAACCCCTTTAATGTTGACTAAACACATTAAAAACAACTATATATTATCATTAGGGTCTTGTTCTAAGGTTATTATATCAAAATAAATAATTCCTTATTCTTATACACCAATGGAATTTTGAAATGTTCATGTTTGGGTGAGTCTAAACACCTAATTTAAAAATGACACAATAATATATGATGGATGATGTAACTTCCCAGTTTTAGAAGCCTCTAAAAGGCGTTCCATACCCAGTTGGTAACATGGACTCAAGTACATTTCCCCAAACGCCAGAAGCTGCCGAATAGCAGCGAGGGCCTTGGGTGTGATAGTGGTGAAACTATGCATTAATTGGCAGAGTAACATAGCAGAAGAGAAACAAATACAATAGAAGAATCAGTATACATACAGAGCAATAATAAACAGTAAAAGACTTATAATGGAAACAAATTAAGTACATACATATATATATATATATTTAGGATTCATGATGCATATACCAAGGAAAGAATCCAAAGAAGTCATATTGTAGAAAACACAGTACAAAACCAATGTAAGAAGAAATAAAAAAAATCTCCACAGCATCACAAGCCATAGCTTGGTTCCATGCTCACCAGCTCTATACACTACCACAAAACTGGGGAAGGCCAGCACCACCCCTTTATCAGTGCTAATGAAAAATCGCAGATAAAGGGTCCCTTTATAAGAGCTAAAAAAACACTGATAAAAGTACCCCTTTTTCAGCTCTTTTTTTAAAATGATGATAAGGGTTCGACTTCAAAAATAATTTAATTTAAAATAATATATTTATATATAAATATATAAATATAGTTATATTCATATAAATATAATATATAATTTTTAAATATATTTTAGATAAGTATAAATATACATTTAAACTTATTGTACTTAATATATAAGATATTTAGTGAAAGTGGCTTATAAAAAAATTTTAAAAATATTTTTAACTAATAATTTGATAATTATTAAGGAGTAATAGTCATTTAATAATAATATGAAGACTAAAGAAATTAAAAAAAATTAAAAAAAGATCTAAAATATGTTGAAAACGCAACTCAAACTTCAAACGACCATAACTTTTGATCCGGGTGTCCGTTTGAGCTGTACCGCATATCAAATCAAAGTCTGCGATGAGCACTACATCGATGTGACCCAGGCCTCCCTGGTCAAAGTTTTTTCAAGGGAAAAAGAGGTCTAAAAGGATTCCAAAACTTAGTTTTTAGTTGGGGTACCCCGATTTTTTAACATTTTCTTGATTTTCAGGCTTGTTTAAGGGGGTATTATTGGCGTTTTTGGTGGGGACTGAATTTATTCCAAGGTATTACATTTATATTTATATTATGTCTTTTAAATTTTATTTTTTTATAATGCAATGTTTTTTATAATAAAATATATAACTATATGTACATATTTTTTATATATTCACACCTAAAAATTAAATTTTTTTTATAAATAATTAAACATATTTACATATAAAATATATTATCTTTATCTAAATAATAACTAATATCCATTTTATTTAAAATACCAATATATAAATATTTATATAAATATATATTAATATAACTGTATATATATTAATATAACTATATATATATTAATATTACTATATATATATATATTAATATAAGTATCAATATATATATTAATATAAATATATATATTAATATAAATATATATTAATATGCAAATAAATATGACTAAATATATATATAACTAAATATATATATATATATAAAGATATATCATAAATAAGAGAACAAATCAATATAGGGGAGTGGTAAAGGATTTAGGTGCGCAAGGGGGGAGGTCTTGATATCAAATCCGGGTAGAGGCAGGGGCATGCGTGCAAGGGAAGTTTAGAGGGGATAGCGAAGATAAAGGGTGTAGGCGGTGCGTGCGGGCGCTTGAGGTACAAGAAAGCACTGATAATGGGGGGTTCAAGCACTGTAAAATTCCCCCTTGAGATTGGAAGTATTTTTATATTTTATTAATTTTTTTTATCAGTACTAAAAAAAGCACTGATAAAAGGGGTCTTCATCAGTGCTTTTTGGAGTGCTGATAATGGGGACCCCCCCCCCTATCTTCACCGGAATTAATAGAGCTTTTTTAACGCTATTAAAGGCCTTTTTAAGCACTGTTAAAATCCATATTTGTAGTAGTGATAGCAGTAAAGTGCCTTATGTAGAAGGGCACTAGCCCTTATCTGTACCTGCAAAAATATAATCAGTTTGGTCGCAAAAGCATGTCCCAAACAGGGTGTGATATTAAATCCCAGTAGGTAACCACCACAAGATTTGTGCCTAACAGTCAATGAATACGTGGTAGGAAATATGCATATAAATGCAGTAAACCAGGAAGTACTCAAGTTATACAATTCTCATAGTTTCAATGCATTCAGATAACCACATATAAAATAAGCAGATAACCACAACAGGTAACCCTCTGGGAAGTACTCAAAACCCATCCCTAATGGTCCTATCTAGAAACACAAGGAATCAGATAACACAACAGGTAACCCTTTTAGATGTACTCAAATCCTATCCCCTTCGGTTCTACCTATCAACATAAGGAACCCACTAGGAAGTACACTTAGTCTAACCCATATGGTTAAGCATAATCATAGAATCTTTGAAGAATAACTCTCCATCAATTCCTTAAATAGTCTCGTATAGGTAACTAGAGGAATTCTAGGAAAGCACTTACATCACATTCCCCCTATGGCCCACGTCAAGGAACTACATACACTATGAGGAAGAACATTCATCAATTCCCCTTGTGGTCTCACATCATAAGAGTAAAACAAACACTCTGAAGAATCCCTTCCGTCCATTCTTCATATGGTCTACTGCAATAGGTTTTCACAACCTTGTGTATATTAGGAAAGTACAGTTAGGAGTATCGGCGAAAAAAAACCTCATGAACTACTTGGATATAAGTCTACAATATAATAGCATGTAGGAATATAAACACCACATCCTTAATACTAGGCATGGAATGTATACATCCTAACAGTCAAACAAGACAAAACGGTCAAAAAATGAAATCATACATGGGAAAACACCTCAAAAGAATATAAATTCACTCTATTCACAACAATTTATCCTCTACTCAGTAATATAAGAATAAAAGGATATAATAGGGCTAAAACAGTAAATATGCAATTCCCCATTCATGGGTATTGGGAACTTTTGCACATATATCTCAAAGACATTCAACATAAAGGCACAAACCACCTACCACGGCATTGGGATATCAATATACTTGAGTATTTGGGATTTAATTTCCTTAGAACTTCGAATATCTTCAAAAACATCCCAAACATTCAACTAAATATAACATGAGAATGAGGAGGAATCGGGAATAGAATTCTAGAAGAAGGAAGAGCTTATTTAGGCGAACCCAACGTAATCAACAGTGATCGATTCAGAGAACAGATGGACACTCAAAAGCTCGGATAAGATTCATGGTGTATGAATACTTTCGGACGAACCAGACCTAGAAGAAGGTGTTTTGGTGATTAGGTGAAAACTCAATACATTTAATGAAAGAAAAGAAAAAACACGTCATGTACTTTAGAAGTACACGATGTGTACTTACAATTTCCATATTCCTCTTTAGGTGGTCTCTAGGATACAACATATGAAAGAGTGTGTGGTCGTCACACGGCTAGCAGATGGCTCCCCATGATTACTGAGTACATGGCATTTAGTTCAAAAATTTCAATAAATTACAATTTATTTCATAAATGACAAGGAATTAAATGCATAACTGAAAAAGAAGGTGTGGGTTCTTACAAACTTCCCCCAAAAAATAAATTCATCCCCGAATTTACCTTACAAGTCAGCATAGAAGAGGAACTCTCGAACAACCCTGGCCACTGTGATCTCACATCATCCTCCCTCTCCCAAGTCTCATCCTTTACTCACCCATGCTTCCATATTTCCCATACCGAATTAACATACCGGCCTCGAAGAACATTCAAAATTCGATCAATAATCAAGATAGGATGCTCCTCAAACATTGAATCCACTTCCAACAAAACCTCCTTGGGTTGGAAGACATTAGATGGGTCATAGAAGTAACGTCAATGCAGAGAAATGTGTAAAAACATCACGCATATCCAAGTACCTCTGAGTAGCTACAACTGATAGGCAACAGGCCCAACTCCCTCCAACACCTTAAATATCCCAACTTACCTCGGTGAAATCTTACCCTATATCCTAATAATTTGGTGTCCCAACCTTATTGTGACATGCAAGAAAACCATATCCTTGACCTCAAACTCCAGAGGACATCACCGCTGATCAGCATAAGACTTCTGTCAAGACTGTGAAGTATCCATCATCTTCTGAATCAACTCTATCTATTCTATGGTATCCTGGACAAGATGATGTTCGAGCATATCTACCTCTCCTACCTCCTTCCAACATAATGGTACTCAGCATGGAATATTGTACAAAGCCTCACAAGGGGCCATCTTAATAGATTATTCAAAACTATTATTGTAAGAACACTTCATAAGAGGTATATGATTCTCCCAATAACCTCCAAAATCTAGGATACATTCCCGGATCATGTCCTCCAAAACTGAAATCGTACGCTTGGACTGACCATTTTTCTGGGGATTGTATGTTGTACTCAAATGTACTTGTGTACCCAATGCTTTTTGTAGCCCTTGCCAGACCAGAAAAGTAAAATGTGTGTCTCTATCAGAAACAATGGAGTGTGGAACCCCATGCAGATGTACAATATCATGGATGTATAATCACCCAAACTCATCAACACTGAAGGTATCCTTGATCAGAAAGTTGTGGGAAACCTTCATGACTCGGTCAATGACAACCAAAACTGCATCAGTTCCTCAAGGAGACCTCGGAAACCCTGTCACGAAATCCATCACGACTTCATTCAACTTCCACTTGGGAATGAGTAACTACTGCAAAATCTTAGCTGGTCATTGATGCTCCTCCTTCACCTGCTGATAGGAGGAACATCTCATGATGAAACTAGTTTCATCTCACTTCATACCTGGCCACCAGTATATATAGGGTATATCACAATACATCTTGGTGACACCATTATGAACTTCCCAAATTGAGGTATTAAAGTCCCAAATCATCTCCTCGTGTATGTATTCTGGCACCCACACGCACCCATCAAAACTCAAGATCTCATCCTCACCTATGGTCCATCACGGAACTGGGTCCTCTCCTAAAATGATTTCCTATTGGACAAGGCCTTTTGAATATGATAGCCTACTCATTTTCACACGATCAAGAAGAATAGAGGTAATATCTATAGAAGAAAGAAATTTTTACTCCTTCATATCGTGCACCTCCAAATCCATCTTAGAGAATAGAGCCATAAGTTTCCACTCACTGCTGGCCTCCTGAAATACATGTATCTGAGCCCTCCTTCTCAACGCATTAGCCAAGTAGTTTCATTTTACAGCCATGTAAGAAAGCTCAATGTCAAAAGACTGAAGGTATTTGACCCACTTTTTCTCTCTCAAATTCAGGTTATGTTGAGTGAAGATGTACTTAAGACATTTGTGGTCAGTGAAAACCAAAAAATGATCCCCCAAAGTATAATGTCTCCAACATCGTAAGGCATGAACAACCACAGCCAACTTGAGATCAGGCGTCGGGTAATTCTTCTCATGTGGCCTCAACATCCGAGACCCGTACACAACGACTCCTTCTCCCTGCATAAGCACTGCTCCTAGGTCGATACCTGAAGCATCAAAGTAAACAGTATAGCTCTTTCCCGACTCTGGGTAAACTAGTATCGGTGCTTAATTCAACCTCCCATTAAGCTCCTGAACGGATAACTCATTAGAATCTGATCACAAGAACATTACACCCTTCTTAGTCAAACATGTCAGTGGTGATTCCATGCATGAGAAGTCCTGTATGAAATGCCTATTGTATCCAGCTAGCCTTAGAAAACATCGTACCTCAAAGCCGTTCTTTTTGTGCTCCCAGGAAACTACAACTCTCACTTTCTCCGGGTCTACTAACACTCCTTTCTCCGAGATAACATGACCTATGAAGTGAATCAGATCCATAAAAATGTGGAATTTTGAGAGATTAAAATATAAATAATGCTCTCTCCGTGTACGTAAAACGATATCAATATGGGAGGCATATTCATGTCTAGTGTGAGAGTAAACCAAGATATTATCCATGAAAACCACCATAAAGGAATCGATGTATGGGTAGAACACTCGGTTCATCAGTGCCATGAAAACTACAGGTGCGTTCAGGAGACCGAATGACATTACCATATACTCGTATAGACCATACCTTCTCTAGGAGGATGTGATAGGTATATCAGATGGTCTAACGTGAAACTAATGATAACTGGATCCCAAGTCAATCTTCGAGAACACCTAGGCTCCTTGAAGCAGATCAAAGAGATCATCAACCCTTGGAAAGGGATATTGTTTCTTGACCGTCAACTGGTTCAACTTCTAATAGTCCACACAAATTTGGAGGGTAATGTCCTCCTTCTTTTCAAGTAGGAATGGTGAACCCCAAGGGGAACTATTAGGTCGGATGAAACCCATTTCCTGTAACTCCTCCAACAACTTCTTGAGATCTTGTAAATCTAGTTTAGCCATCCTATAAAGAGGAATGGGCACCAGTGCCACTCCTGGCACAAGATCAATAGAAATGTCTGCCTCTCGCTCTGGAGGAAAGCATAAAAAGTCCTCTAGAAATACTACCCTGAAACGATCCACTACTGCGGAAAAATTCCATCTGTGAAGTCCATTGGTTATCCATAAATAGACTTGCAATCTAGTCTATAACTCCTCCAAACGCTTGATTATTGGGTCCTGCACTAATCTCCTTGAAATACCATTCTCCCTTGTGATGAAATGACCATATTTCTGGTGATGTGATGACCACCCTATGGCTATAGAAGTTGACCACATCCTGAAAGGAAAATGACCAATCCATTCCGAGAATGACATCATAGACTTTCATCTCTTAGACATAGAGGTAAAAAACAATGTGACACACACAAACCTCTAAAGGGAACTCTTTACACTGATGTTCACTAGCCGTTATAGTCCCCAAAGGAGTGTCTAGTGTCAAGATATCAGCAGAAGAAAAGATACAGAGCTCAAGAATCTCCATGATATCAAAAAAAAATAAAGTTATGGGAAGCCCCTGTATCAAAAAGTGATGAAGCTAAAACTGAGGCAACTAGAATCGTACATAGAACTGTGGAAGGTATGAGATCCTACTCCTATTATGCTTGCTTCATTGCAAAAGTATGACTTGCACTGCGACCCAGTGACCCAGCCTGTCCACTCTAAGCTAATCCATAATGTTGTCGCAGAATGCCTAGTAAATGGCTATAATGGATACGACCTCCACCTCAGCCAGAATGGAAGGAAGACCTCTAGTTCCTAGAATGGTGAGAAACTGTTTCTGCCAATCCTAAATGAGAAGTCATAGAAGTAACCTAGTCACTTTCTAATGGTGAAATGATCTGATATAATTTATGATGATGACACATCTTTCTACATGATCGTCACTCCATTGGGTCTCTAGGGTAATGTGGTCTCATATGCCTGCTCTTCCCGTACTAGTAGCATGCCACTTAGATACCAGAATATATTTCTTTTCTCCCCATAACTCTTCACATAGACTCACTATGGTGCATCCTACTGTCAGTAGGAGTAAAGGTAACTCCATATGTTGAGCAAACCTAGATCAAAACTCTTGAATACCTTAGATTGTGCTTATTGGTCATTGTCTTGTTGACTATAGAAGTGATGGAATTCAACCTAAATATATTCACATGAGATAAGATGTTTTCCCTCAAACCATTCTCATACTTCCATACCGAGAATAACTCATCAACTCCTGGAATAGGCGTGATGCACTGCTTCTCTGTGAAGTGATAAGAATACACCTTAATAGAAATAATACCCTGATTTAGACTCGTGAACTCTCAGGATCGATTTTCCCTCACAGTCTCCAGGTAGAAGTAGTCGTAGAAGGCATGATGGAACTCATATCAAGAAATGACTTGATGGAATCCCGCCTAAGATATCACATCACACCATATATTGGAATAATCTGGAGGCATGTACATAGAGATATTGAACCTCCTCTTTGGAGGCATCTCTAGATGCTCGAAGATAGAAATCATTTCATCTAACCATGAATCTGCAGCCTGAGGTCATCATTCCCCTATGTATGTGGGAGGATGTTGCTGCAGAAAGACTTGTGTCCTCTTTGACATAGACAGATCAGGATGCAGTACTCCTCAGAAGGTCTGCATAAACATCATGAATCCCTCTCGGGATAGTGCATCACCACCTGTATCTAGAATAATTGTTGGTTCCATGACCGGCACAACTAGAGGATCATCTGGATGACCATGATCACCAATGTCTGGTGTCTAATCATTGCCCTATAATTGGAAGAAAACTAGGGGTTGTCTCGGTGGCATTACTCTATAAGGTCAAGCACACACCTTAGATCAATATTATCAAAGACTGAAAGTGAGAATCATAAGACTGGAATAGAAGAAAGAAAGATTTCATATTTTACAAAACACAGATACATGGCATGTATAACCACTACACGACATGTACTTGAATTCCCTTCCCCTACCTGAGTTCTCTTACATGTATAAGCCACACAGTTCTCCTTAGAAATAAACTACATGGCGTGTTAGTGACAGACATGACATGTACTTGGCGAACATCACCAACCCATGTTGTTAGCTACATGTCCAGTTACACATCTGGCACTACACGGTGTGTATAGCTTAAGTTTTTATTTGTCTGTGTCATTAGTCACACAGGCAGACACAGGGTCAAAACTACACGGTGTGTACAACCGGTACACGACGTGTTTCACAAGAATTTCCCTATCTCATGTCTCTGTCCACATGGCATATGACACGATTAGAGACTACATGGAGTGTACATATGGTACACGACATGTACATAAGAAAAATAGTTTCATCCCAAATATAAGAACACATGGCGTGTAGTCAAAAGTAAACGACATTTATTCTAGGTTTGTTTGGACAGTAAACCTCAAAAACTACACTGGAACCAAGAAAAACACTAAACAGTCCCTTAATTTCCAAATTCCGATCTTTGAGGGCCCCTAATCCCCGCAAATCAAATCTTAGAATCTTATACATGTTATAAACAATCATAAAAGTTAAATTATCCTAAGATTTTCAGTCCATGGGGGGGCCAAACCCCTCAAGAACCAACGTTTGGCATTTATTCAGACAAAACCATACACCATTTAATAATCTTCCAAATAGTTGGTATACTATCAAAGCATCTATCATAGAAGCATGCATATCTAGCACAACACCTATCACAACAACATTCAATCTCTAATGCACCCTATATGTCATGGAAATAATGCATGACATGTGATTTATAACATGTACCTATATGATGCATGAGATGGAATTCCCTCATCTCATCAGGTTGAAACAGAAATAGAACCTCAATAACATCAACAATAATAGCACAATACGTGTGAGTCACCCAACTATGTAAATCAATCAACTGTAAAATTGCAAAACCAGAAAAATTTCAATATACATGGTGAATTGGATTTTCCATGTACGTGTGTTAGATACTCCCGATTACAGCTTATTACCAAGAACTTATTCCATCCTATCCCTGTCTATAGTCTCTAAATGGTATTTCATGAACAACAGAAACCCTCTAATGCCATTGTGTAATGTCCTGTTTCTGGAAATCGCCTAGATTATCCCTATACCCAGTCGGTCAGATGGCCTTAGACGCATTTCCCTGAATGCTAGGGGCTTCTGACTAGCAGCGAGGTCCATGGGTGTAGTTGTGGGGAAACTATTCCCTCATTGGTAGAGGAACACAGTGGAAGAGAAACAAATACAATTGCGGAAGTAGTAAACATACCGAGAAACAGTGAACATCGTAAGACTGATAAAAGAAACAATTGGAGTACAAATATATATATATATATATATATATATATATATATATGATTTATGATACATATTCCAAAGAAGGCATCCAAACAAGTAACAATGCGAAAAACACATTACTAAACCAAACTACAAAGAAAGGAATAATCTTGTCCACATCATCGCAATCCATATATTGTTCCCATGCTCTTCATCTCCACAACAGTGAAGTACTTGAATTAGAAGGGCGCTTGACCTTATCTATACCTGTAATAATATAACCTTTTTGGGACCAAAAGCATGTCCCAAAAAGGGTGTGAGACTAAATCCTAGTAGGAGACCACTGCAAGATATGTTCCTAACAGTCAGTGAATATATGGTATGAAATAAGCAAATAAATGAATTATACTACGAAGTATTTAAGGTAAATAATTACTACAGTTCTAAATAATTAAAATAACCACATATAAAATAAGTAGATAACCACCACAGGTAACCCTCTAGGAGGTACTCACAGCCCATCCCCTCTGGTCCTACCAACCAGCACAAGCAAGTATATAACACAACAGGTAACCCTATAAGAAGTACTCAGAGCCTATCCCCTCTTGTCCTACCTAGAAACACAAGAAACCCTTTTGTAGTAAACTCAGTGAAAACACTCTAGTTCAGCTTAAGAATATACTCAATGAGGAATTAGTCTCCGTCAATTCATCCTATAGTCTCATATGGGTAACAGAAGACACTTTGGGGAGGCACTTACATCACATCCCCCCTGTGGCCCACATTGAGGAACAAAAAAACTTTGAGGAAGCACTTATGTCATTCCCCATGTGGTCTCACATCGTATGAATAAAACACTCTAGAGAATCCCTTCCATCCATTCTTTATATGATCTACTACACCAGGTTCTCACAGCCCTGTGTAAGTCAAGCAAGTACATTAATGTCTATCTTCCAAAGTAAAACTCAAGAACTACTTTTCTAGAAGTCTACTTCATAACAGTTTGTAAGAATACAGACACCCCATCCAATAATACTAGGACTAGAAAGTAAATAGCCTAATAGGAAATCAAGACCAAATGGTCAAAAAAAACAATCATGCCTGGGAAAAAACCACCAAAGCATAAAAATTCACCCTATTCACAAAAATTGAACCTCTACTCAAGCATACAAGCATAGCAGGAAACAATAGGTCAATAATAGTAAACACATGATACCCCGTTCATGGGTATTGGAAACTTTTTCACAAATATCTCAAACACATTCAATAGAAATGCACAAACCACATAACTCAGTGTTGGTAGATCAATATACTAGAGTCTTAGGGCTAGAATAACCATTGAACGCCGAATATCTACATTAACATCCAAAACATTCAATCCAATATAACTTGATAAGAAGGAGGAATCGGGAAACGACGCTCTAGAAAAAGGAAGAGCTTAAAGAGGTGACCCCAATGCAATCGACGATGACTGATTCAGAGAATGAATGGCAACTCGAGGGATCAGAGAAGATTCATTGGTGTATAGATTCTCTCGAATGAACCATACCTAGAAGTTGGTGTTTCTGGTGATTTGAAGTGACCTCGGTACATTTAATGAAAAAAAGAAAATACATGGGGTGTACTTTAGAAGTACATGATTTTTACTTACCGTTTCCATACTCCGTTGTAGGTGGTATCGAGGTCACCACACACGGTCGTGTGTGTGGCTATCACATGGCCAACACACGGCTACCCGCGGTAACCGAGTACATGACGTGTATTCATAATCTACACGGCATGTACTTTAAAAATTTCAAGAAATTCGTCTTTTTCTAAAAAACAACCAGGAAAGAAAGACACACCTAAAAGAAGATCTGTGTTCATACAGATGATAATAGAAACTCAAATACTAATGTTATTATATGTTAATAATAATAAAATTATTAATTTATTATTATTTAAAATATTTTTATATATTACATAATTTATTATTAATATATAATCTTTGATCATTAAAATTACCTGAAAGAAACCATCATCGATTTAAAATTCACCCAACAAAACTTAAACACAAATGGAAATTTATAAGAGAAAAAAATAATTAAAATTTGGTAATTTTTTATACCTAATTTGATTTGATAAAAAAAATTAAGAGAAATGTAATAATACTACTGTTATTGTAACACTTGTTCAAAATAATAAAGGCAACTCACACCTAATATAAAAAATTGGTTATAACTAATTAATAAACATTAAAATAATATTTATAAATGATGTTTATAATTTCTTATATACATATATATATATATATGTGTGTGTGTGTGTGTGTGTGTGTGTGTGTGTGTGTGTGTGTGTGTGTGTGTGTGTGTGTGTGTGTGTGTGTGTGTGTATAAGGACTTGAAATAGTTTATTAGGATAATTATTGTTTTTATATGGGATACTCAATCACTTTAGTGGAAATCAGAAATTTATATAAGCGGTTCTAGTCTAAAATTAAATTTCATGATTCAAAATACATATTTTACACTATGAAATATTTAATGTGGTGTTACTTTATCATAATAGACTTTTTATTTAAAGGTCCATTTATTTAAATGATTCTAAATTTAAAAGTGATTTTGATTAAAATGTTTCTTATGCAGTAAGTCTTTTTTATTTCCAATATTATTTTCAAAATTAATATTACTTCTGATAGATATTCCATCCTTGAAAATTTTATTACTTGTCAAACCCCTTATTATTTACTTTTATTATTCACGAGGTTTTCTATGTTCCTTGAAAATTTCATTTCCCTTAGATTCATAATCTACTTGATGTGGTTCATGAAATTGAAATATCCATACCTCTTATGCTTGGTCAGGAGCATTCCACTTCAATATCCATAATAATTATAAATTTAATGTCCTTATTTATGTATCATTATTTTATTAAGGCAATTTAACACTACCTTTAATTTTAATTAAATCTATAATTCAAATTTTAATATATTTAGTGTAAACACACATTTCCACATTTTTTATTCTCAATAAAATGTCCACTCTAAATATTCTTAGTATTAAAATGAAATTACAATACCCAATGTTATATAAAATAATTTTATTAAAATAATTTTTTTTGGATGTTTATGGGAATTCCTTATTTTCTATCTGATTTTTCTAAAGTGTCAAAAATAGTTTTGACCTATATAAACAAATTTTTCTATATTTTATACACTAACAAGGATATTAACATAATATTTCCATTATACATCATTATTCAGATAGATTATGGTTGTTTTTTCTATTAGTGAACTATTACATCACTACCAGTGTCTTTCCCTATAATTAAATATCTAGTAACATATTTTTTCTTGAAATTGCATTCCTCAAAGACAAATATATTTATTATTACATTTATTAATATATAATTACCATGATTCCAAACATCGATATATGAGGGAAATTATTAAATTTATCATATATACAATTCTAGGTGCGACCCTATTTTGAGTAATTATTTAAAATAAAGAAATCCAATTTATTGATTGGGGAAATATTAAGAGTGTATATACTTTCTTATCAATAATTTTTTTATTAACTACTATAGAATCCTTTTTATTTATTTTTAAATTTATTAATTTTATAATACAAAAAAAATTGAATTAATTATTGAGGGTGAGGTATACAATAGCCCACCAATGCATCGATAGGTCCCATGTGACATACTAGGTTGTTCACATTATTTTATTCCATCCCCCAAAAATATTTTTATGTAATAGGGCCTTGATGGTAAGATCATGATGTCCTATCTTATGGAATTGAATTATTTCTCTAACATTTTATATTTCATCTATATATTTCACATTATTTTTATCCATGTGTTTATTTATTGATATTTCCAACATGGATTTATTATTATCATGATTTATATTTATTATGGAATTATTTTGATTGTATTTTATTTATATATGATTTGTGATCCTCTACTCCCAACTAATGATTTCCTATTTTTATTTCCTATTTTTACCATTATTGGGGTTTTTGAGTTTAACCCTTCTTATGTTTCAATTTCCCCATGCCATGAATAGGCATATCAAACATGATATACCAAATAGAATATTTTTAGGGAATTTTTCAATATGATAAAGACTAATTATCTATTATGTAATTTCATATTTTAGAAAAAAAATTGATTTATTTTGAAATGAATGAGATGTATTAGTTTATGATTTTTTCTAATTATATAAACCTATAAACGTAAAAGGATACATAATTGTATCTAAATGAACAATTTTATTTAATTCATGTAATTATAGGATGGTTAGGTCTAGGAATATATAATTTAAATCTAATTTAGAATATAACATATATAATGATGATAATGTATCTAGGTGTGCAGGTCTATATGTCAAAAATACAAATAAAGAAAAAATTTATTTTCAGACCAAGGACATATTTCACTCTTCAATTTAGTATACATAGAAACCAACTATTAAATATATTATTGATTTTCTATTCTAGTGGATATATGTGTTGGAAAAATTATTTGAATAAGATAATGGACTGTGTTGATGAAAATATTTTTTTGATAAAATTAAAATAAAATAAATATTCTCCCACAAAATTTGCGATTACATATGAAAAAAATGAAAATTTCAATTCAGTATGTTGAAAATGTAATGAAGATCAAAATAGATGTTGATATGGGTGATTCAAAACATATTGATGATAAATAATAAACATTAGGCAGTGATAGGAATTTGTATCAATGGATAAAAATCCATGTTCACATAGAGAACATAAATGGAGAACAAGGATATCCTATTCCGGAATGAAGAAGGATGATTGCAGGAAATCACCCAATACACATATCAAATCATTAACCATGAATAATGGATGAATTTGAAGATCATGTTGAATAGGTTCAATATATCATTTATGAATTAGATCAAATTGGAAAAAAAATTATCTCTAAGTATTACCCCCATTAATAAATTTTAAAAAAATTCATTGGAAATGAATATGTTTTTAGAATCATATTTAATGAATGATGACAAGGTAAAATGAACAAGGATAGGATATTATGAAAATGATATAATCAAATGAAAGGAATTAAATTAAGAGAACCATCTTCATCATTAGAACTACTTAATAATATTTGGATTCTATTATCTATTTCTACACTCAATCATTATAATGTTTATCAAATCAATGTAAAACATAAATTTTAAAATAATGACCCAAAGATAAAACATTTATTGAAAACAAAATTATATTATTATTGATATTGATGTAATATTTCTTTGGAAATGACGATATTCGTCGTATAGATTGAAAATTCTTTCATAATAACTTATACTCGAAGCATGAAGGGTTCTTTAATGAAATGGGCTTCACCAAAGGAAATATTGATCTTAATTTGAATATAATAGAGTTTTCCACTAGTACACTATTTGTTGTAGTGTATATTGATGACATAATTTTATCTGGAGATCATGAGTAACCTTATGAGTTATTTTTATAGAAAATGAAAGAACAATTGGAGATGACCATGTAATGAAAATTTAATTATTTTTTAGTCATATAGATTTAGCATAAACCATATTTCATATTTCATTCATAGTATTAATATTACAATGTGTTATTAAAAATGTTTTTAATGTAAGTATCAAGAAGAGTTTCTACCAAAATTTAGGCTGGATTAAAATTATGTAAAAGAAAACATAGAAGAAAAGATAAATACATGTAATTTAGGAGACTAACTAGAAGTAAGTTATATTTTATGTATTTAAGAGTGGTGATTTCCTTTGGTTTGGCACATTGTGAAAAATTTCAATGTTACCCAAGGGAATAATATAAGATTCCAATAAAGGGGATACATAGATATTTGATGTGTATAGAAAATTATGGCATGTTTTCCAAATTAAGTATTTATATTAAGCTACCCCGATACACATATATATACTAGTTAGGTGTCTATATAGATTAAATATCAACATATAATGTCCTTTATCCATTTTTGATGGCTATATGAGTTTTTACAGTAAGAATAAGAACATAGTAAAACATATCATCATTTATGATGAATAAGTGGAATCCACCCATGAGTTTACATAGGTATTATGGTGGATATTCAATTTATTGAATAGATCTTTGAAATAAATAATCCATTATAAATTTTATGTGACAGTCATATTGCAATAAATTTATCATCAACTATTGACAAAACACTAGATCTAAACATTCCTATATCAGCTATCATTTAATTTAATAAATCCTGGGAAATTTAGATATCAACATTAAATAAATTTCTCATTATAATGATATTATAGATATCATCTTAAATTATATTATAAGATATAGGTTCTATAAATTTTGGTTGAAACACCATGTTCATCCATCTATTTTCCCTTGATGAAAAGTAGAATTTCCACATATATGGTATTTGGATCGTGTTGATGAAAATGGGACAAATAGGGTCAGAAATTAGTGTCAATAAGGATTTAAATTCTTGAAAATATAATAACATAGCCATTAAATTGATATCCTAAGGTATATATAATTTTTTATGGGTGTTTAAAATTAGATTTGATGCCTGAATTGAGGGTGAGTTCATATATGTCGCTTCACAAAATATAGTTGATATTGAGGAATGAAATTACCTAAAAACAATAACCGTATATATATTTTTTGGTGTGGGAAATTTTTATTATCATATGTGATGTTATGTGATTACTCTTTATAAATTTATTGTGAGTGAAAATATTTCATTTATTTTTCAAGAGTTGAGATAAGTTTTCAATATATTCCAAATTTGGAGATTGAAGTGCATTTTGAGTTATCGATGATGTGATTTGTGGTTATAAAATATTGAAAAAATTCGTGAATATATTTTTATGTCTGATGATTTTTTGTTGAGAACAAATTAGATAACTCTAGATGATTTTTTATTATTTCTCTGTTATCGTTGATTATTAAATTAATATTCATAGAATTGGTCATGTTGTAAATCAAAAGTCTTGTTATTAAATATGTCTTCTATAATGTTAATAAGTTACAATTGATAATATGTTTCATCACAAGAATGAAATTTTATTGATAGAAAATAAATTAATGTAAATAAAATGAAGAGAAGAAAAGAGTAAATGGGTTTCATATTTTTCCAAATCCTCATTATGTATGCCCCCCCATAGGAGAGTCATTGTAGAGGGATCACATGTGAATCTAATGGCACTACATAGGCCCATAAAATTGTATCACAAAGCTATATCGTGTAAGTAACATTCACATTATCCTACATGGTAGAATTTTCTGTGGCAAAACCTCCTCCCAATGTCCCATATTTTATTATAAATAGGACCCTAGGGCTCTTTATTTTTACAATATAGAATCCTGAAGAAACCTCAATGTTATACTCTCCTTTATCCATAACCCTTGTGTTGAAAAATCTCTTAGGTGTCTCTTAAAAAACATAGAAAATATTTAATTAAAAGTGATAATGGAATTGAAGTCCATCTACAGTCTAGAATACCATGCACCTACATAAGGAACCCTTTCCCCTAGTTGACAGGAACTAACATGAAGGTCTCTTCCAAAAGAGGGGCCTATGAAAGATCATTCTAGGAACACCTTAGGAGACCCTTGTAGCCTAATGTAATGTTTCAACATAGTGTTTTGACACAAAATACTTGTAGAATATGAAAACCAACTTGTGAAAATCACTTCTAGTCCACACAGATTTACCCTACGTGAATCCTCCTTAGCTCGCTCAGCTTTCAACTACAGGATCCAACTTTCATGACCTATTTCAATCCACCAATGGAAGGGACCATCTTTCACTAGATCACTCAACTGATAGGGTCCAATTCAAATCCTCCACCAAAACCATCATATTTTTAAAACCATTGTAAAATACACATCAGTATTTATCCCATTTTGATGTCCATTCCATCATCTTGATGTGTCAAGCACTTTTCCTACTTAATGGGTAGGGTCCTCAAGGTGAATGTGTATAAGAATTACATCAGTCAAGAGGACCCTCACCTAGGGGTAAGTGTTAGGGATTTTCTAGTCTTGGATACAATGGGAAGGAATATGTCTTTATCCCATCATCTCTATGACTAGAAACCTCTTAATCCAATGGGATGGGAGTGGATCACGGTTTCTTTTACCTTTAGGTAATAGTTAATTATCCTTCTCTATTCACTATGAAATTGTTCATGGTTATCCCTCATAGAGTAATCCCCTATAATTTCTCCCAATACATCTCCAAAATTATTCCTCACTCTTTATTAATTCTCTTGGGCTATATCCACATGTCTATTTAGACATGACTATCTTGGAAAATATTATTGGTGGGAATGGGCAAGCAAAATACCTTTATTCTTCCTACGTCACCCGAAAAATTTCACTAGTGTATGGATGATTGTGTGTTTTTCTATATCTTTATATTCATCTTGTTTCTTACATAGGATAATTAATCACTTTATCATATAACTCAGCTATGATGGCATCCATATAATTAGATGCATGTATTGGTGCATAATTTATTTCTAGATACTTTTATCACCCATATTTAGAGCAACTCCATAAGAGTAGGTCCTAAATGGAAGGTAATTAACGACATAGTTTTTCTCTTGTATTAGGACCCTGGTCATTATTGTAGGAGTATGATATTTCTCTCATCTATTCTAACCCGTGATGAAGATGGATATATCATCAGATGTGACTATCTGAGTTACCAAAATAAAATATGGGAAGGGAACATTCAAATCCCTCTCTATTTTCCATTGAGTTCTAGTATCAATACACCAGTGAAAAAAATACATAACTGGATCTTCATTTACTGTTTCCCTTTTTTTCTCACATTTAAGCATGACTCATGTGGGCTTATATTTTACTATCAATTATGAAATATTCATTATCCTAATCTTTCAATGGGCCTCCTATTCGGTATAATCCACAATCATACCCAACCAAAGGTCACCCTAAAATGTGTAATCCCCAACTCAATCCTCTTAAAGGACCATACTCTACTACAATGAAAACCATTAGAGGTCCTCTGTAGTTGTGGTTCCTCAAAAAAAATAAACAGAGCTTTCATTCTCATATAAATGGGATATATTGGAATCCACTATGAAGTAACAAACCAATCACCTAAAAATCAACCAAAATTCTCTCTAGGACACATTAATAATAGGGAATTAACCATAATTAGATCGAATATCCCTTCATGTTCCCTTGGTCTGGCTCAACATAAGTCCCACAATAACCATTGGCTAGTCATCATTCTCCTAGACATCATTTCCATTTAACGTAAAAATTCACCTTTTGGTCCATATCACATTACCTTAAAAGGTATGATCTTCCCCATTAAGTGGAACCAAACTATGTGGGTTAAATTTCCTTTCATATCAATTTTTAGGATTCCCATGTAATTTGTTTGATCAAGACAACAATGAAACTTTTATTTCCCTAGATGATGAAAGACTCTAGAGAACCACACTATGTGACCCAAAACCAACATCATAATAATAAATAGATAAGGAATATCAAATATTTTCACAAAAGGGTTCCATTGATGCAGAACCTTATATGCATACATATATTACTATAAATGATTAATCTTGGTTACATACAAACTCTAAATCCCATACATGAAATCAATTAATTATTAATTCAAAAGCGACCCACATCATAATTTAGGGTTAATGAATAATTTGTGAAAATATCTTATATCTTTCAAAGAGTACCATAGTAGATAAACATTCCCCCCCCAAAAAAAGGGTTTTATGAGCCTAACATAACATCCTCTCAACCAATGTGAGTCCCCAAGAGTTTAAGGATCATTTCCCAATAGATTCTTACCGTTGAAAATTAGGTTTGAATAATGGAACCTTTTGGTGTTTCCTACTCCAAAATCAAGACCAATTGTATTCCATTCATGAATAAGAAAACTAATGTGAATTATTGTAAAAAAATTAAATCCATAACACTAATCAACTTTCTGGTGCTACATTTTCATTAAAAACAAATTTGTTGAATCCAATGTGAATCCGTAACCAAGATGATGGTGTCACTGACCAGTAAATCTCATTTACTACCATAAATAATTGATGAAAAGTCATGATAATCAATTGTGTAAGGGTTCATTTAATGATATTACTTTTTTATATGGATTAATTTTGTATATTTTTGACCCATATTTCATGGGAACTTCAAAAAAAGACCGCCCATCAATACGAAGGAATCCACACAAGATTTCATAGACATATAACATGTATAATGTTCATGTTGGGTCATCATTAATATAGAGGGAACCATTTCCAACTCTGATTATTCAACAGTAGGTTTCAAATGAAATTGTCTAGGAGTACCACTAGAATTTTACCATATCGAACTTGGAGGATTCCTAACATGCCTTCTAGCTCATAAAGACCTACCATTTATCCTCTCATCATTGGCTGATGGTCTAGAACCAGAAGACATCGGACGTTGCCTTCATCATTTTCGGTATCTATCACCAAAATGAAAAAAAATCAACTCCTCTCATATCTTAGAGAGGTATAGCAAGAGTCCACAGAAAAACCATATAATGTACACATTTTTTCATTCAAATGGATCCTACCAACAATTTCCACCACCTAAAACATGAGGTATTCAAACGTCAACATGATGAGAGTGATATACAATGCAATATGACCCAAGTCATCTAAACCTAGGCACACAAGAAGGCTCACTGAGGGAAGAAACATGTCAATATAGAGTGGGGAAAAACCTCTTACCCATCTATAAAATACCAGCAATCACATTTTGGGGAAAAAATAACGAACATACACCTACCTATGCTTATCCATCATGCTATTAGACTCTTCTAGAGGCATCAAGAGAAGCATGTCTACCAAATTCTATGACACTCAATAATTAGGGGGAAAAATTGCATGCACCCAGAAAGTATTCTAGTCAACTCCAATTATAATCCATGAGTAAGGAAAAAAACCTTCCCACATCAACCAAGACTTCTAGTAGTATAATTTGGAAGAATAAAAAGAAGATAATACACTATATTTTGTGAATAATCATAAGAATACATATATAGATTCCTTCATTCATCATGCATGTGGTTACTTTCAACTGAATAAATCTAAAGAGAAAAGAGGGAATGTCTTGACATTGAATAGGGCTCCAAATCATACCTCTACCCCCATATCTGTGTATTGATAGTATCCACTAATAGGAAATAGAAGAAAGAAGATGTCACATATTCCATATTCAAACTCAAAATGGGAATATATCCCCATTACAGTCACTAAAGTAACTAAGTATATCCTGGAAATGATGAAGGTTTAGGAGAAAATTGCATCCCATATCTTACAGGCCTTTGAGGATATCATTAAAAAATTGATAGTCGCAAATGGATGGATAAACAACATCAAAACCAAAATAGGGTGACTCATCAATGGTATACACTAGATAGGACGCACACCACTACTTTTATCTAGTAGGGTCATGGGAAAACTACACAATGATATACTATCAATTCGAGTGGGTCCATACTCAGATTACAACTAGGGATAATTAAACTATTCAATGGCCACCCTAAAGTAGGCGTAAACCCCTACCAAAATTCTAGAAGAATGTCAAACAAATTCTAACAGTGACAAATGATCTTTCCAGACAAGGATCCTTGGCTAAGAACAAATTTTCCTGCATGTGGCCCTAACCACCCAATATATGGAACCTAAAAAGGAGGATCACCAAACATGAATAGAAATTTATGATATGATGTATGATCCCAATCATATTCATTCTAGATTGAATGAATCCTTTAGTCATTAATCTAGGAAAAATCAGTATTCTACTATTTTATTTCAAAATTACATGGACAATATTATTAATTCTGAAGGCCCTCCTAGGAAACATTGACCTAAAGGATTTAATTTTTTACATAATATGACCGATCATGAGATATCGTATCCTAAATAGATCCATGGATTCCCTCTGGGTGGCTACAAAACCAAAAGGTAAAAAACAATTCATCATTCTGTCATCAACATAGAATGACCTATATAGTATAAAAGATGCATGAATTATCATTGTAGTCAGATGTCAATCAAGAATGGTAGTCCTCCCAATTTTGGTATTCACTGTGAAAACTCTCTCCATGGTTTCATTTCACATCATCATGAATATCCCACTTGGTGATTTACTAATGAGAATTCCTTCATACCATGAAGAACCTGGTAAAATGAGGAAATTCATGTCTAATTCATTTTCACCGACAAGATAAATCTTTTCTCGTCGACAATATAACCCAATGCAATGATTATTCTTAGAACCCCTACTAGATCACTTATCTTCCAATACAATAAATTAATTCCCCATCAATGTTGATTCTTATGATAAGTCTATAGGGAAACATCCACTTTGGCCAGACATTTCAAAGGAGACTCTAGAAAAATATTATGAAGACACATTAAATATGTGAAAAAATTGGCTAAATAAAATACACCAGATGTGTTTGTAAAATTGTACATTCCTTGGTTCAGCATTTCAGAGACATTGTCAAATGATTTTTTTCATGATATTCACCTCAATATATGTAAAACATTTATTCACTTCAAATTTAAGGTATTAACCTAAAAAAAGTGTGAAATTCATGTCAGGGAAATATAAGGGATGAAATTCTATATTGACTTGGGAGATCTCCTAACTACACGACATCCAATGATGGGAAACCACAAAGATCCCTTCAATGTGCCTGCCTCAACATGTTACCAGGATTGAATAAGCTGATTTCAAGAACCAAATACAATTTTCTTATCATAATATGGGTTGAATATAGTTTATTTCAATTCACTACACTCCATAATCAACAAATCCCTCCAAAGATTGCATTGTGTTATCTCATTGCTTCATCCTGGATTCATTTGAATGAATTTGTACTTGAATGATTGTATGCTCAACCCCCCCCCCCCAATAACTCTCACCAATGTCAGGGTAATATAGTTAAATCCATCAAAAGGATTTTTCATCAAACATATTATAACATCTATCAGGCCTCCCACTAAAGGAAAGTCTTCCATTAGATAAAAAAAATTTCATAGATAACACAATTATTTTCTAAAGAATGTGTTTTAGGTGAATCCCAAATGATACATCCAACAATTATTCAAACTTGAGATGATAAAATATGAAAGGTATCCATGATATTAGCTGCAATAAAAATCAAGGAGAATCCCTAACATATAATGCAGGGGAATTTTTACCGAAACCATAAAATCTAGTAGACCATACCACAAGTATTTTGAATATGGAATATAAATAGCCTCAACCTTTAGGGAAGGGTGATTTCTTATCTCAAAAATAACATATTTATTATATGTTAGTTTTCATTTGGTTATGTGGAATATCGGTGAATGAATCCTTCTAGTTTTTTCAACCCCATGGTTTAGTACAATCATTTGAGACACAAAAAACTGATCATTGTGTAGATTCAGTTCGAATTACAATCCTCTAATTGGATTTTAGAGGACCAGTGAAGGAGTGAAAACGTCCTCATAGAGATAATTGAAAAAAGAGGTATTGAAAAATAATTTATGAAATGAATACGATGAATTATTCATTAGTGAATATCTTTTACACCTCCCCGGATGATCTAACAGAACATGAGTCTAACATAGATGAGATAGAAGAGATGTTTTTTGTTAATAATGTATTACAAAATGAAACAATTAAAGGAGGTGTGTGTCCCTGGAACTAGAGGCTTTCCATGATTCATTGCATTCCCTCAACAAATCCACCATTTCCACCTCAAATATAACTCAAAAAATTAAAGTTATATGGTAAGGTCACATATCACCTAATCACAAATAAGTATACACCCCTTACACATGAGGATATGTTTTCTCAGTAATTGAAAGAGATAAAAAAATTCAGAATTTTTATTCCAAAACTACTTTGAGAAAATATTCCTCGCAGATATGTTCTCCAAATAGATCCCCAAATTTCACACCCAACTGGTGTACCTAAAAAAAGGGTTTTCCATATCAACTATAATGTTTCCAAAACATCCACTCAATGTGGGGAAATAACAATTGATATACTTGGATCCACATTAGTGGATTGGTATTTCACTCTATTGGGTACACAAAAAAAACAAAGCTAGGAACATCCTTATTATCCTACAACTATAGGCTACCTATAGAAGATAAAAAAGGACTTCCACTGTTAGCCCTACCTACTACTATCCTGATTCAAGTTCATTCTCAACCAAAAATTCCTCAAAGTATCATCAATAATATCGAGTCTCTAACGAATTAATTGGACGATTTGGGGGAATGCTGCGATTTAGTGTAACTGGAAAATAATCCTTACCCCAAATGGGTAAATCTAACTACAACTCTACAAAACTTTGGGAACCCTATACATTCAATTTTCAGTGGCTCGGTATACTTGAAGCAACATTTAATGAATTTTTTCCCTCATAATGACACCAGGATGTGGACCCCTAATCAATAAGAAGAAGTTAAACTCATATGATTTGTGAAATAACTACACACAGCGACCTTTTTATTGTACAATATTTAGCTAGATCATTCAGTTATACGATGGGAAAATCAATTTCCGATGTTTCTCTTCCAATTTATCTTGATGATACATAAGATAGCATTCCTTGACATCTAAAACTACAAATAGTGGGAGAATGAGAGGGTATAAAATTTCATTACTCAATGTAAGGGGTTGACAAAAATCAAAAATCTAAAACTTCCTCAAGAATATTTTCCGTTCATCTGTATAGAGAATCATAGTGTTGAGTTTTAGACACCAATCATCCCTGTTAAATTCAAATGAGTATTTCAAGAAGTTTCCATGATTTATTAATGATTCAAAGAATCTATCATACAATCTGAGGCTATGTCATGGATAATTATTTCAGATCAATTTAAGAGAATAGGGAAAGAATAGGTTGTTAATTTTACACTTATGTCAGCACCTACACCTACTCCAGCTCAAAATCTTATTCCATATCATATGGTTCCCCATACTCGGCATTAGAAATAAAATCCACCTTATTATGATGAGAAGAGGGAGGGATATTAGAAACTATTTTAGGATATTTAAAAAAATTCCTAAAATATCATTTTCCCATACAATTCATCTGGATATTGTATAATATAAAGATCAACTTTCCAAATCCCAAGAATCCCCACTAGGATTATGATAAATATCCAATAAATTTAAAACAATTCTATTGAGTCTTTAGCTACTCTTTAGAGGAATATTTTATTTCTAAACTTCATCAGACCAAAAATGGTGGACTCTAAGAAAGTGGAGCTCAAAAAGACACCATCTCTGGTAACATATGTTCTTGCCACTAATCCAGATGTGGAGAATTTATGGAACAAATTTAACATCATTGGTATGCATAGTTCTAGTGATTATATGTTTATATTTATAATCAAACAGACCCATGATATCATCCAATAATAGTTTAAGGAAATTTCCATTCCTTAATCCACATCCACTATGTTATAGTCAATGTCACTCCCCAACCCTTGAATCTTGAAGATGATCCATTATTTTAATATATTGTCATGGTTAATAGGAATCAAATTTTGAATGACCGAGTAGTTTAGTAGTTTTGGAAAACCATATACATACATAGGTTCAACCTTACAACATTAAAAAATAAAATATTATTAGTTTTATTGGTAACATCCACAACTCTATGATTATTCTTGCAATTAAGATGTATAATTCCTCCTAATTTCTATGAAAAAATGAAACATAGAAAGAGGTGGTCCCAGATTCTTAGTAAGGGTAAACATTATAGTGGAAGATAATGTAATCAAGGGGTATGGTGAAAAATTTAAAGCACATGCCGTACAAAAACATGAACATAATATTGAAGGAATGTGAGTTGAGTAAATATTGTCATAATAATACATAATCATGGGTATTATACTAGTTGAATAAAAACATGAACTATGAATTTATAGCTTTATAATGAGGTAAATTCATATAGAGAACATTCTAAAACAAATCGTCAAGGCCTCAGACAAGGCCTCTAATAATTATTAAGGCCTCGACAAAAACCATATCTCAAAATGCGTAAGGCCTAATCCAAATACATCTCTATTGGTCTCATAAGTACTATCGATGCATCAACAGGCTATATAAGGCCCCAACTATTACATAATATGTCCAATGAATTCCTAATATGCACCTAAATAAAAATAAATACCATATACATTCATATTGAAACTAACATATGAAATGTAAATAACATTCCCCAAACATTATACAGAAACACTAACCATTCATAGTAAATTGGTGAATGGTTTTAAGATATCACATCCACAATCAAAATAATCATAAAAAATTAAATTAAATATCTTATATGATATTATTATCAGTATTCACAATAATACATAATAATCAACATGAGTGTTGAAACTATTGAGAAAACTCTTATAAAATCATCGTGTAATTCTTGAGATAAATACTCTTTTACATTTAGAAGAAAAGTTCTTTTATAAAAGTGTTTCTATAAAAACAAAAATGAAAAAAATACTATTTTCATTACAAAATGATTTATTTTTGAAAGATAATTATGACTTAAATATATTATAGAGTGAACTTCAAAATATTTAAGAAATTGAGATGTTTCATGAATTGAGCTTGTATTTATGGATGCATTTTTGAAAGGTCCTTTTAATAAATATAACTCCCCATAAATGAATGTTGGATTCTGGTTGTACACATATATATAACATTCCCAACAAATTTATGTAGAGTAAATAAAAATAAAAAATAAATTTATTGAGTTTCCTAGAGAATAATTGTAACCTGGATGAAAATGGTGGTTCAGGTAGAAATCTCTTACCACTTGTAATAAATAACTTCATATGATAGAAAACAAATAATATTCAAATGATAAATTAAATTCCATGACAATAAAAGGATTCTTGATATGATAAATTAGTGGGATGTATACATACACCATAAACATGTAATAAAGGTGAATTAGGAACATCTTAAAAAATGGATGTGAGGTGAGGAAACCTATTACCATAAGTCGAAGGGTGTCCATCACTTAGCCTTAGTGTCCTAGAAAACTAATTTAAATTCATTATTTAATATTTACATAACATCTTCTTCATGTTATTGATTTATTATAACCTTATTATGTTCATTCATGGCCTATTTGATGGGTTAAAAGGTTCAAATTCATTATTTGGGTCCATTTGATTCCTGATCAGTATACTTATATATATGAATGGAGAATCGTGTAAAATGAGGATTGTTTTCTAGAATTGATGCTATATGTTATTTGCATTAATCTAGATGGTTACATGTTTTTAAAATTAATTTTTTTACATGGATTTGTTAATTCAATAAGGTTTGTTTATGACTTTTCAATTCCTCTATGTTTTTAAGATCGCAAAAAACATTTTCATAAGGAAAATTATCAATATCTAAGAGTTATTTTCATATTGAAATTTTTTTTACCTAAAAATTTTTACACTTTTAATGATTTTTAATGACTTATTCAATGAATTATCAAAACCATGTATAACCATTTTCATAATATGTTAAAAAATATGATGCTTATCTAAAACCTATGATTCTTACAGTTCCTTAGATATCGACTCTTTCTGTTGTAAGAATCTGAATTCTATAAAATTCAGACTTTGAATTTTATGAAATTCATACTATGAATTATATAAAATTTAGAAACTGAATTATATAAAATTCATACTCCAAATTCTCCAAAATTATGACTCTAAGTTTTTTGAAATTAAGACTCCTATTTATTTGTAATGTAGACTCCTAATATTCTGAAATTCAGACTCTGAATTCTCTAAAATTCAGACACTAAATTCTCTAAAATTCATACTATAAATTCTATGAATACCAGAAACCTAATTCTCTAAAATTCACACTCCAAATAATCTATAATTAAATCTCCAAATTTTTTGAAATTCAAACTATAAATTCAATGAAAATAAGCATAATAATTCTATAAAATTCAGATATAAAATTCATTGAAATTCAGACATTGAATTCCATAGAATTCAGACACCAAATTCCATAGAATTCAGATTCCAATATCTATAGATTTTAGACTCTGAATTCATCAAAAAACATAATCTGAATATCTATTTTTTTCTACAATCATATTTTTTTAAAAATTTAGACTCAATATTATATTGTTATTAGATTCTAATTATTCAGTTTTAGTTAATCTACTTTTTATTCCTCATATATTATTAATTCAAAATCATGATAACCTTTCCCATGATTTTCCTACATAAAACGATGTCCTACAATTTGTTTTTAACTAACTGTTGGTTGAGTGACACATGTGCAGGTCCCTCCATGATTCAAGGAAAAATATGACTATTGAGGAGGCTTAAACTCAAGCTTAAATCACGGGAGACAGACATGACTCTCTCTGAAGAGGTTGTAATAGCTGTTATGCAGGATGTGGATAGTCTTGAGCTTTGCCTCGAGGTGGATTGGGATGATCGGACCTATGCGGCACTCGAGGAGAAGAAGGGCATTTTGGATGATTTACTTCTGAAATAGGAGTGCGTGGATATGGAGAGGTCTTGAATCAAGTGGCTTAAAGAGGGAGATAAGAACACAGATTTTTTTCATGCATGCATCAAGGAGAGGGGGAAGCTGGTCAAACCGAACATCCGGCTGGAGGACGGTTCTTATACAGAGGAAAGAGAAATGATTGAAGGAATGGACAATTCCTTCTTCCAGGAGCTTCTGGATGTTCCTAATGAATGATTAGCTATTGTTTATCCTTCAGAACCTTCGGACATTTTTGATTTGATTCCTATCTATGTGTCTGTCCAAACCAATGAATGTATAGGGGCACTTCTTGGTGATTCGGAGATCAAATAAGCTCTCATGCATTTGAACCCGGAGAGCGTGGTGGGTCCTGATGTTTTTCCTTCTTATTTCTATAGCGCCTCCTGGTTCTTAGTTATAGAGGACTTGATTTATGCCATTCTTGATTTCATTATGGGAGGGATCTTACCCAGAATTGCTTGTTCCACCACTCTCATTCTGCATCCCATGACCAAAAATCCCTCCTCAATCTCACACTACCATCCGGTGAGTATGTGTAATGTTCCATACAAAATCTTGAATAGAATTATCAACTTGAAGATGGCAATCCATATCCCTCGCTGCATTTCCGTGGAAAAACATGGGTTCATTAAATGTCATCTTATCTAAGAGGCCATTGCTCTGGCTCAGGAGATGCTCGGTGATATCAACTTCAATACCAGAGGGTCTAACATGGTCATTAAACTTGACATGAGAAAACCCTATGATTGGGTGGAATAGAGATTCATTAATAGATCCCTTTCAGTTTTGGGTCTCAACTCTTGGAATGTTGATCTCTTCTTCCGTTGCTTCATCTCTTTATGGTTATCCATGTCCTTTATGGGAAAATTGTATGGGTTCATTAAGTCTACTTGAGGCCTCAGGCAAGGGGACCCTATCTCTCCATCTCTATTCATTCTCATTCAGGACATCCTAAGTTGCCTCATCTAGAGGAGCATCTCAATGGAGGTATCCTTCCATATCAGCATCGTCTAAAGGCCTGGACAGTCTCTCACCATATGTTCGCGGATGATACCATCTTATTTATGAATGCTAATAGTAATTCCATTCATAGAATTAATAGAGTGCTTGAGGTTTATTGTCGATGGAGTGGTCAATTGATCAACAAGGGTAAGTGTGTCTTCTACATCTCCAACAGGTAATCCGCAGAGAGGGTAGAGGATGCCAGAAACTTGATTGGCATTCAGAGGGGTTTTTTCCTCTGATTTACCTTGGTGCTCCCATATCTCTAGGAAATCTTCGAATATGCGACTTTGACGACTTATGTACCAGGATATCTGATAGAATTCTGAACTACAAAAATAATTTCCGATCTTTCGGTGGAAGGATCGCCCTAGTGAACATCATGTTGTTGTCCTCTCTAATCCATGGTTTATCATCCAAGAAAGTCCCTAAGGTTGTGATCAAATCCATTGACATTATCCTTTCCAATTTCTTTTGGGATCCATTCTCGGAGGGAAAAAAACACTAGGTGGGGTGGGGTAAATTGGCGAGGCCGGTGAGGGATGTAGGGATTAATGTGCACAACTTAGAGGACACACTCTAATGCATGCATGTGAGGCTCTCTTAAAGTGTTCTTGAGTGTCGTACTCTCTGGGTGACTACCATGCATGCGTATGTCTCAGGATCCATGGGTTTGGTGTAGTGGAACAAATCATCCCTCTGGTCGTTGATTTGTCCCATTGTTGATATGCTTCGGCCCTTCGCTCGGTGGATTATTGGAAAGGGCAATCACTCCTTCTGGCACCAAGACTGGAGTAGTGTTATGCGTGGGTTTCTTGGATGTCCAATCATAGATATTTCATACAGGGATGCTAGAATTTTCCCAAAGTTCATCAACTCGGTACTGGATGAAAATCAGCTTGAGTGTTTCAATCTCATTGACCTAAATACAGAGCGGGATAAATGTGTCTTCACTGCTTCCTCCACAGACCGGTTCTCATCGAAGGACTTTCGTCTCATTTCATTTGAGCCAGGTTAGGCAGAGAGCTAGGATAAGATCATCTGGGTGAAAGACATTCCAACCAAGCTCAGTTTCCTAACCTGGAGGATCTGAAACAGAGCACTTCCGATGGATGAGAATACCAGGAGGTGTGGCATCCATCTTGCGTCTAAATTTGTTTTTTGTAACACGCATATAGAAGATAGCTCTTCACATCTATTCTTTGGTAGCGTTTGGGAAGGCGGGGTTTGGAAGTCTCTTGTAGAGTTATCTGAAACCCTTTCTTAGAACGAGACTATATCCTCCTTTTATGCTAAGTGATATCATGGCTCATAGGGTGGTGGCCCTGAGAGAGTTTCGCATTTGGTTTTGCTGCATGTGGGGTGTTGGTGCCATTGGTAGGCGAGGAACAGAGTAATGTATGAGGGTTTGGCAGTCTCGGCTCTAGTTATTATTGTTTGGGCAAAAAATCTATTACTAGACTTGTACAAGGAGGTGTTTTATTGGAGGGTAGTGACTTCCTTTCACCAGTTTCATTCCAGTTCCAGTAAGGATTGTACCTCTAGTAACAGGAAGGGTAGTTGGGTTTGTTGCGACCTCCCTCAGGTGGCTTGAAGCTAAATACTGATGGATCTTGTGTCCAGGGGTGCATTCGTGGAGGAGGTGTGGTGAGTGATAGTAAAGGATTAGTCTTCTTAGCATTCTCAGCCAGCATGGGACATGGATATTCCCTACAAGAAAAGGAAATGACAATTCTTAGGAGACTCAGACTTTGTAGGCAGCAGGGGATGAAAGAATCTAAATTTGAAACAGACTCCTTAATTGTCTACAACTCATTGGAGGAGGATGGTGAAGTCCCTTGGTCGATATGCTACGTCATAAGGAAATGTAATAACATTATTAAGAACAACGTCAGAATTCATCAAACATGGAGAGAGGGGAAAACGTTTGTTGACTTCTTAGCCTCGTAGTTTTTAATGTCACAGAGAAGGTGTTTGTACACTCTATGGAAAGTATTAATCCTAATGGGATTGACTTTATTAAAGGGGATACTTGAGGGCTGCATTATTTTAGGCCCCCATAGTTTTTTTTTGGGCGGGGGTGGTTGAATGGTTTCTTTCCATGCATCTCCTTTTTATATTTTTCTTCCCTATCTCTTTATAAAATTACATGATTATGATGACAATAGAGGGCTTCGATGGATAGGATAATAGAGGTTCTGAAAAACATTAAGATCAAGGTCTTATGGGGATATAAAGTCAAACTATGATATATTTAATGAGGGAATATCATGGTGTGGGTGAGATATACTTTCTTTAATGTATAAATCATGGTACCTTTATCAATGGTAGTTTGACACCCTACTATGTTGGTTAAAATATTTCCTACTTGTTTAAATGATTGTAGTTTCATGTTTTATTTTCGCTTTATTTTGTTAAAAAAATGTATAACATTCTTATACATTCTTGTACTTTTACATACTCTGATAAATAATATTCTATATTATTTAATGATGAATATTTATCTAATTAAACAGTTTATAAGTTTCTTTCTCTAGATCCATATTTCCAGACCCTATGAATGTTTGTTTTATAGTTAATAACTAAAGATGTTTTTTGAATCCATATTATTTAACATTGTTAAACATAGATTTTATTTTAAAGTTAAAAGAAAATGTTTTCAAACCTACAATTCAACCCCATTTTTAATTGAGTATCTACATATACTATTTCGATCCAATAATTGGTATTATAAGATGGTCTTTAAAATACTTATACTTATATATAAGTTTTCTTGGTCAATTTTTTCCTTTTTCTTGATTCTCTTTCTTATCTTTTATTATCCATGTTTTTTTTAATGAATTATAAATATGTTTATAAACATTTAATATTAACGGGTTTTGTGGAATAATTATTTTTTAAAAGAATGGGAGGTATAAATATTGGTTCAATAGAAAACATTAATATGACCAGACCACCAATCATTGATAGTAATGATTATGAGACTTTTGTGATTAACAGTGGAGTGGGAAATTTTGTTATGCTCACTAGAGATTACAAAATTATAGGCAAGGAAGTCAGAACCTTCACAAACCAAGATAAAATAGAATATCAATTAAACTAGAAGGTACAAAATACTTTATTTTCTTCTATGTCCAGGAATATATATATATAGTCAAATATCTTCTTGTGAAGCTACAAACTGCATTTGTAAGAAACATGATGTTACATGTTTTTGAACTTCTAATGTGATTGAATCTAGAAGATATATTTTAAGAGGTGAATATAATGGATTCTTATTTACCTATGGAGAACAAAATTTAATTTTACGACAAAGATTTATGACCATTGTCAATAGTATTTAATCTATCAGAAAGAAAAAACATTATGATGATGTTCTTATTGATAAGATAATTGATATCATTGCAAATGAGTGGGAATCTAAGATGACAATTATTGATGAGAATAGAAAAGTATCTAACATTACTATTAAAGAATTATTTGGAACACTTCTTCTGTATGAAACAAGAATGGAAAGAGATTTTGATTTCAAAAAAAATATGAATGTTAATGGAAGTGTATATTTCACTACGACATCTATATCCATGACTCCAAAAAAGGTGAATAAATATAAATCTACGAAATTTGTTATTATATCTGAATCATGTGTCAATGATCAGTCTAAAAATTAATTATCCAATGTTTCTTGATGGGAGAAAAATGTTGTGTGAAAAGGACTTTCAAAAAAGATATATGAAGAAAGGTATAATGCATAAGAGATATTCTGATGTAACATGTTATGAATACATTATGAATGGAAACTATAGACCATATTGTCCCATTCTTAAGATATAAATATGGAAGGAAATGTATTATGAATCAAATATAAATAATTATTACAAATCTAATGTTATGAAAGTCCTATAAATGATACTTGGAGTTTTAGTGGTGGTTACTCTTCATATGAATCTTCAAAATATGAATGTTCTAATCATAAGAATATTGGTCTTATATCCAGAGTACCCATTGAGAATCATTATCTTATGGATAAGTTATAAAATTGTGAATCCTTAACAAATATTTATTTAGATAATAATTTCCCTATGGAATTATATTATTAATATTCAAATGAAGAATATTATTAATCTGAAGATAATACATTTCCATCATTTCAAGAAGATTCTAGATTTTCTAAATTACTTGAGAATGAGAACTGTAAAATAAAAAATAAGTTAGAGAATGAAAATTCTTGAATATCTATTTTAAAAAATAAGTATCAAATATTTCAAATGATATTGATAAAAAACCATTGATTTTGAATGTGTTTATAAAAACCTTAAAGAAGATAATTCTACTAATGATAAACATTATATATATGTTTAAAATGGGAATTCTAAAAAAATGATTTAGGGGCTTACTCGTGTTCTAAAAATAATGAATTTGAGAATAAAAATTTGTTCATTAGACTAAAATCTAATATTTTTTCCTTTAAAAACGTTTATCAAATTTTACTGTATGAAGGAACAAATTTGAGAAAATGTATTCAAAAAATTTTCCACTAAGGAATAATTATGGAATTAATTATACTCATTTAAAACCATTTTTTCATCATAATTATTTTTTTCTCCAATGTTATCCCTTTTGTACTAAGTGTTAATTTGGTGCCCATTGGGAGGGAAATTTTTCTATAAATGAAAACCAATCCTTAGGTTTTCTTAAATATTAATTTTCTAATTAAATTTTTATTCTTATGATTTTTCATTTAGAAATTTATAAATCCAATAAAGTATTGGTTAAGAAATACTAACTCTTTTATTTTCATGAAAATAACTGGAGTTCCAATAATAATAAATGGTTCATGGATACTGGATTTTCTCGGCACATGACTATTAACAAATACTTCTTTGAAAATATTATCATGATAAATGAAGGAAAAGTAACATTCATAGATAACAATCATGTTGAAATTATTGGTATCGGTAATTTTGTTCTTCTTGGAAAATCTTTGACATCAAATGTTTTATTTGTTAAAGGACATAAGAATAAAATTTTATTCATAATCCAATTATACGATGAAGGTAACCTTGTGAATTTTAGGAGTGATAAATGATTATAACAATATTTCATAGAAGTGAATATTCTTTCTACCCATAGGAATGAGGAGTTTTACACATTTAACATATGAGACCCTATAAGACAAGAAATAACCTTATTGCAATGGTAGATCCATCATGGTTATGGAATAGAATACTAGGACACTGTAACTTTAGGAACCTATGTAAACTCTCAAAGAAAATACTTTTTTAGGATCTAATAGATCTTTGATTTGATTATTTAAAATTATTTGATCCTTGTCAATGTGGAAAGCATTATAAGTCACTAATTAAATCAATTGGTGAAATATCTACTTATGATGCATTAAAGGTAGTTAATATGGATATTTTCGGTCCAACACAAACTAGATGTATTGGTTGCAAATACTATGCTCTTTTTTTAGTTGATGATTACACAAAATTTACGTCGGTCCATTTTTTAGGAAAAAATCTAAATCCTTTTCTTATTTTAAAACTTTTAGAGCCAAATTTAAAATTTAAAAAAAACCAAATATTGATAACTATTCATAGTTATCATGGAGGGGAATTTCAAAATTCAGAGTTTGAAAACATTCTTCAAAAAAAAGTCATTACTCATAACTTCTCATCCCCAAGAACTTCAAAACAGTATCTTGATGTTGAATGAAGGAATTGAATTCCACAATAGATAAAAAGAACCATGTTGAGGGAATATTTTATTTCTAAATTTTTTTGGGCTAAAGCTATTAGTGGATATTTTTGTACTATAAATTGATTTTTAATCAGACTTTTTCATAACAAAAAACCTTATGAATTTGTAAAATGGAAAAAAAACATATTAATTATTAATTAAAATTATTTGGTTTCTATGTATTCATTTTGAATACTAAAGATAACATACAAAAATTTACACCCAAATCTGTTGAACTAATTTTCTTAGGATATTCCACTACTTCTATGGAATATAGTGTTTCTACCAAAAATACATGTACTGTTGAAGAATCAATGCATGTTAAATTTGATTAAATAGATCCTTTTGTTTTTAAAAAACTCCCTCCTATATCCATGGATGTATTTTCAAAAACTGATTATCAATCTTTAATAGAGGATTCTTATCATTAAGAAAACACTCAAAAAATAAATTCTGATGTATTCACGCCAGAATATTTTTTATCATATGTTAATGAATAGGTTTTACAAAACCCAAATAAGTTGTTTCTTAATAATCATCCTACTGATAGTGTCATTGATGATGTAAATCAACCTAAAAAGACTATATGTTTTAAAAGAAATTAAGTAGAACATATATAATTCCATACCCAATTAGAAGTAAAAAGTAGTGATGAAACTTTAAGTGAAGATGATTAGATTAAAGGCATTTAAGGGTATCTAAATGAATTCAAAAGTAACAATGTCTGGACCATGGATGAAAGACATAAGAAAAATTTGGTAATTAGAGTAAAATAGATCGTTAGAAATAAATGTGATTAAAATGGAATCATAGTATGAAATAAATACTTATTAGTTGTTAAAGGATATAATCAATAAGAAGGAATAGACTATAAAGAAACCAACACTCTAGTATCTAGACATGAACCTATTCATGTATTACTAGTCATTTTAGAATTATTTAATTCTAAACTTTTTCAAATTGATGTGAAGTGGGATTTCCTTAATAGATATGTTCAAGAAGTTGTTTTTGTTGAACAACTTCATGTTTTTGAAAACACAAAACATCCTAAACATGTTTTCAAACATACCAATGCTTTATATGAACTGAAATAATCCCTCAGAGTCTAGTATTATAAAAAAAGTATTTATGTTACAATAAAATAAGGTTAAGGGAACTTATGATCCATTCCTTTTTATAAAAAAAGATTAGAAATTTTTTTTGATCATTCAAATTTATTTTTATGACATTATATTTAGATCAACTCCGAAATATTTAACTTATTAGTTTTCCAATCTTATGAAATATGAGTTTGAAATGATTATGATGGGTGGTTTAACTTTTTTACATGGTTTTCAAATTTCTCCCAAACCAGAATGAACTGATATATCTCAACATAAGTATATTAAATATATTTTAAGAAGTATGGATTTGAAAACACAAAATGTATATGCACTCGAATGGGTTCCTCAAATTTTCTTGATCTTGATGATGTTGGGAGACCACTAGATAAAACATCTTTTAAATGAATGATAGGATGTTTATAATACATAATTTCTACTCATATATACCTAATATTTTATGTATGCTTAGGAAAAATATATTAATATAATCTAAAGAAATTCTATTTAACATTAGTGAAAATATTTTTTTTTTATTTAATGGTAACCATGGATTTAGAATTTTTTTCTTCTAGAGATGATTTTATTTAAAAATTTATTAAATGTTGAATCGGTTTAAAGTTGAATGGATAAAAAAATTACATTAGGAACATGCTATTTCTTAAGAGATTCATTAGTTTCTTGTACATTAATGAAGCAACACTCTGTAGCACTTTATATTCCTAATTTTGAATATGTAGCAGCTGGAAGTTTTTGTTCTCAACTGTTGTGGATATAACAGACACTCACAGACTGTGGCATGAGTTTTAACAAAACATAGATATTATGTGATAATAAAAGTTCCATTTCATTATGAAAAAACCATCCACTTCACTCCCATTCAAAACACGTAGATATTAGAAATCACATTCATAGAGATCACACAGTGAAATAAGATATTATTTAACAATTTTTAGGAAGGAATGATCAAAATGCTGATATTTTTATAAAATCATTACCCTCCGATAGATTTGAATAAATTTATAAATTTTAAGAATGATAACTATATGGTAATATTCTATATTAACTTTTTTATTGAATCTATCTCTTTAAATTAATAATTCTATTTTTCAAAGAGGGTGCATTTTTTTATTCACTAAAATTTTTCATTCTTAATAAAAAAAATTCAGAACCCAAAATTTTTTAAACGTAAAATTTTAATTCCGCAATAAATTTTTCTTGAATCAATGTTTTTTAAGAACCTAATCAATGCTGAAAATTATTTTAGTTAAATCTGGAAAGAATTTTTCCTTTTGCAAATTCTTGTAATTTAATTTTTTCTTATTCGAATTTTTATCATCATTTACAAAAATTATATCAGAATCACTTTTAATAAATCCAAGTTTTTCATATAACCGGAAATGATTGGAACCAAAAAAAATACTTATTCATCATTTATATCAACTGTTAGATTAGATATTGATTATTTCAATAGTTGGATTGATTTTGGAATTTGTATTGTCGCCTTGATGCCTATATAAAGACCTTTTTTTCATTGTACCACATCGATTTTTCAGATATTTTTACGCCGAAGCTCTCATTTTATTCAAATTGGTCAATCAATTTTACATATTTTCATCCATTATGAATATTTCTTGAAGTTTCATCAAATAATCAGATCACTTTTAATATTGAAATAAAATATTGAAAAATCAACAGGGAAAGGTTGTTTAGCCCAAATTTTATTGATATATATAATTTGTTAATTATGATGAATATCAAGTTGAATGAATGAGAGTGTTTATGAGTTGATAATCCTAGGAGTCAGGATCAAATTCATCCTGACTTTATCATATTGTTTTCTGATACATCATGTTTTTATAATGGATTTGGAATGGAAACATGTTTATTCAAGATCTATTGGAAGCCCTAGTCTTTATCATTCAATATGGCAGAAAACATTCTTGGTATTCCTTATCATGGTGAGTCATTTTTTTCTCTCAAAAGTTTCCCAATAAGAAAAGGGGTTTTGAGGTTGAAAAGTCAAATGAGTTCCTTGGAATTATGGTATTACAGTGGAAAAAATTCTAACATCTTTATATGAACTTTAATCTTTTAGCCTTGTAGGTGTAGGGTTATATTATTCTTAGAAAAGGATACAAGGAATCTTTAATGAAAAGTGATATCATTATAATGGATTTTTTTATTAACCTCATAATGGTAAACCTAGTGATGTACATCCTTATGAAAATCAACAACTTAAATAATGGAACCTTCAAGTCATAGATAATCATGTATCTAGTGATCTTGTCAAAGGTCATAGTGCATTGACTGAAATCCTTTAAAATTACATGCAGTTCCAAACCCATAACCTTCAAGAACATGTTGTTGAGTGATGACACTATGAGGATAATGGAATTTGGATTTAGTAACAAATCATGAGAATTTTATGATCTGTCTGAGATTGAATATAATGATTTGATCAATAAAGGGGAAGAAGGAGAAACTTTCACGAAAACCCAGAAGAAGAGAAAAGTGATGGAAGCAAAATCAAAAGAAAAAGTGCCAGTTTCGGAAACTTAGTTAGCTCTACCACTACCAAAAAAGAAAAAAACCTTCTCTGATAAAGTATTATCAAAATAGAGATAGAAAAAAAGAAGAAGATATAGGGATATGAAATATTTGAGTTAGATCCTGCTGAGGAAAAGGACTTGAAAATACAAACTGTTTAAGAACATGAAAGGAAATAAAATATAATAGGTCAAAGAATAAAATTTCAGATGCTAAAATTGTTTAAGCCATACACAAAGATACAAAGAAAACCTCTGAACTAGTTTAGGTACTAGAATATTTTCTTCAAGAAATATTACTAGTAGAAATCACAGGAAAGAAAACTTCAATTCTGGAACCTATTGTTTAAGAGGAGATAATTCCACATGTTGAAGCAGAAGAATAAGAAGAAGGGGAAGAAGAAGGTGAAAGTAAATATTTGATTAAGAATGTATATGAATATCATGATAAGGAAAGCCATTCAGAAAAGATATCAACTGGAACATTGTAGTTTGATCCAACCAAAATAATTTATCAAAGGAAAGACGATGATGGATTGGATGAGGTTGATAAACATAGTAATGATGAGACTTGACACCATGATTTCATTCATCCTGATGATATTAAGGGAGATGATGATAAAGATGAGGTTAATGAAGATAAGATATTCCAACTCTCTGATAGTGATCATGAGTCTATAAGGGATGAGAAGGTAATTTCCATAGTTGATAATGGAAAACAGGTGGTTGTTGATATTCCTAGAAAGGATTTGGTTGTAAAAGAAAAGAAGGGTGTTGTTGGATCATCCAAGAGAAAAGTTGAAGATCTTGAAAAATTATCCTCACTAATAAGGGAAGAATATTCAAAATCATTTTCTTCGTTAGGAAAAGATTTTATTGTTCAAATCATGATGAAGTTAGTCAACAAAATTAAATTATTTTTGTGTATTGATTCAATATTCCAGTTGCTTCGACATTATGTCAATCAGAAGTCAGATTTTATAAGCATGATCCTATAAATATTTATCAATATTGAGGGAGATTTAAAAAGATTTTATATTGGATATGATGCTCATAGAAGATCATGTAAGGAAACAATAAAATGTTTGATGTCAATTATCATGGATCTGAATATTTTTGATGATTTTTTTGAATCCATAAAAGATATTTTTTATTATTCTGATGAAAATATGAAGAAGCTAATTTCAAATATTTCTGAAATTTTCAATCATGAGAATGAGACCCTGATGCAAGAGGATAATGATTTGAATGGTAAGTTGAATTTATTTCCTCTAAAATTAAACAGATAAAGGAAACATAGGGAAGAGTGGGAAGAAAAGTTCAAACAGAATGAAGAGGTAGTAAAGTATTTAGAAGAAAATATGAGTCTCAATAAGAAAAAATCATAACTCTTAAAAATAAGAATCAGGATTAGGATTATTTTCTAAAAAGGTTTTGGGATGGTCAAAATGATCTGATGAAATTAAAGGAAACCATGAGAAATATCATGCCGATTGAAATGAATAATGAATGATTTTCATGTCTATCCAATATTTTGAATTCACTTTTACTTTTAACAGTTTTTCCTATCATAATGAAATTTTTCCTATCATTCAATTGTTTTATATTGTATATCACAAACCATTCAGGTACCTTTTTTCATAATATTCATTCCTTTTTGAAAATCACAAAGGTGGAGAAAAGAATGACCAAAATAATATTAAGTAAAAATAAGTGAATTCCCTAATAAAGGGGGAGATTAAGTAAGGGGGATTCTTCATAACAAATATTTTCTTAAGAACTAAAAAGATACATCTCTATGAAATAAATGAATACGATCATTAGGTATTTCATTAAATAATGGGAAGTTAGTTTTATACATCATACGTCATATGTAAATGGATATAAGTATTTCCTTTAATGATTAAAAATAAAAATCCTAATTCGTTGTATTATTTTTCAAAAGTTTGTAATTGATTTTTAAAATGGGGAGATTTTTGAATAAATAATATTTCTTTATGACATTTCCATTCCTCTTTGTTTTGAAAATTTCAAACATATTTTCTTAAGTAAAAAATGCCTTTCCCTAAGAATTATTTTCATAAAGAAACATTTCTTTTATCTAAAATTTTCATTCCATAAATTGGTTTTTAATATCCTATGCAATTTTCTCTCAAAACCAAGTATAACCATTTTTTACTAAGTAAAAAAGTTCAGTTCCTTATCTAAAAGCTCAAAATATTATATTTCTTTAGATATCGAGTCTTTCAATTTTTAGACTTTGAATTTTATAAAACTCACACTCCAAATTCTATAAAATTATGATTCTAAATTTATTGAAATTTAGACACTAAATTGTCTAAAATTCAACCTATGAATTCCCAAAAATTCAGAGTATAAAATATCTGATATGAAGAATCCAAATTCTCTGAAACATATACTATGAATTCACTAAAATTCAGACACTGAATTCATTAAAATTAAGACTCTAAATTCTATGAAATTAGGACTACAAATTTTTTCTAAAATTTAGAATCTGAATTATCAGAAATTAAGTATAAAAATTCACTAAAATTATGACTCTAAATACTATAAAATTTATACTATGAATTCTATGAAATTCACTCGATAAATTATCTGAAATCCAGACTATAAATTTTATGAAATTTAGATTCTGAATTATCTAAAATCTAGAAATTTAATTGCTCATAATTCAGACTCCAAATTCCTCAAAATTAAGATTCTATAGTCTATATAATTAAGACTCTAAATTCTTAGAAAAACAAAATCAGAATATAAATTTTGTCTAGAATAATTTTTTTATATATTTAGACTCTGAATTCTATTTTTTGTAAATTCTAATTATTCAGTTTTAGTTAAGACACATTTTTTTCTTACATATAATTGATTCTCAATCATGAAAATGTATCCCAATTTTTTTCTACATTAAACGATGTCATTCAATTTGTTTTTAACTAACCATTGGTTGAGTGACACCTGTACAATTTCCTCCTAGATTCAAGGAAAAATATGACTGTTGGAGGAGGGAGCGGACCATTGAATTTTTTCCCATAAATAATAATTCTTTTGAAAGAACTCATTATTGATTGATAATCCTAGAGATTTCATGCTATGAAGTAATTTATAGAGAGATAAATACACACATAAATTGTGAGTTTTATGAACATCTTTTTTAACTGTGAATGTCTTGTTCAGCAAGCATCATGCAACTATAATTGTTGCTGAGTACAATCAAGGGATTATTGGGATATTAAGTCAAAGGAGTTGACTATATAAATGTTCTAGGGATTTCATGTATAGCAAGAAAGACTCTAATATACTTATAGACGACTTACCCTAGTGTGATTAAGACAATATTTATTGAATGTATAAATAAATAGACCATTTTCCAAGGTTGTTGAATACCCTACTCTTTGGGTTAGATGACATCCAACACGTTTACTTAATGGATGTTTCATTTTTTATTTCTACAGTATTTTTTTAAACAAATAAAGTATAACTTTCTTATAATTTCTTGTAATTTTACATATTCTGATATATAATATTCGATACTATTTAAGGTAAAATCATTCGCTACATAATTTTTTCTTAATATTATTTTCTGAACCCATATGTCTAGACCCTAGGAATGTTAGATTCATAGATAAGAACAAATGATGGTATGTGAATACATCTTAATTAAATTTTTTAAACAAAGATTTCGTTTATGGTAAAAAGAAAAAAAATTAAACATACAATTCACCCTCCCCCCTCTTGTAATTGTGATATAAATATTATATTATGATCCTACAAGTGTTAAGATGGATCATAATATAAAATATTTAATGATAACTGATTGGGTTAATTGGTGGTTTTTTAACACAATGAAGTAATTTTTCATTATAAATAAAAACAATGTGTAAAAAAAGATTCCAGAATCATAGATGAGACATAATTAATATATTATATTCTAGTTCAACCATAAAAATGCATTCCCGATTAGAATTGATGATCTTAATAGAAATGGAAATCCCATCAACCTTGAATGTGGAAAATTAGCACCTCTCTGATGGTATTATCAATTTTTGTGTAAATGAATAGGAAGGATATATGATAAATAATCTTTCATTTATCATAAAATAATTCTAGTACATTTAATATATTTGATTCATCACAACATTTATATGAAAGGGGGTGAGTAATGAAAAAAAATGGAACTCAAAATATAAGAAATGTTGATAAATCCCTTATAAAAAATTCGGCAGCCTAACGATGTCACATAAAAATTCATAAAATATGATGATGTGGGAAAAATGGGTCCCTCATAATTCTTAAATAATATGTACATAATTGGGGGATATATAATAACATATCCCATATTTATAAAAAATATATTAAATTGAATAACATTAAATGAAATGTGAAAAAAAGAAGGGTGGAAGATTCCCTTACATTATTTAGAAACTCCTAAAACATGATGGTTGGGACCTTAGGTGACTAAAACACCTTGTGAAGACTCATAGGGAGTTAAAACTTCCAAATAATCCAATATTATATGTTTGTAATGTTATTATATGAAGTAATGAGTGGGTATTTATAGTAAATGAGATGTAGTTTTTTATTCATTTCAAAGGACACCTCATTATATGTTTCTGCAAACCCATAGGCATGCCCATGGTATTTGACCATGGTATTATCTACATGAGACACAACATATAAAATTTTATTATACAAAAGTCTACTATCATTTTATATTAATTATTACATCATTATGATGTCATTAAACATATCAAAAACTCAAAACTGTATATTTACTATTCACGAAAAATTCATATATTTTATAAAAATCCAAAAAATTAACTCCAACCATTTTTCGATGTGTATAATTAAAACATGAAATACATTTTTTTATAATAATTTTATAACTAGTATTATTTTTATTTTTATATAAAATTATTATTTATTCCAGAATACAACTTTAAAACTATAACTCATTTTATAACACCTTAATCAAGGTCCAAAAAAATTATCTTATATTTGTATAACAATAAATTATAAACATATGATTACATTTTAAGAAAATAAATTTCAATTTTAAATTATTAAATTAGTTATAAAATTTTAATAAAAATATATTTGACATATACAAATTCCAATACTTTTACGATGATAATTTTTTCACTTCTAAGATTTTTATATTATATTTATACATTCATGGGTGATGTTTTTATATTATTTTGACAATTTAATATTCATTATGATTCATTACTATTAATAAGGTTATGTCACTATTCATAAGGTTATTTTAATACTAATAAGGGTATGGTACTATTCATGAAAAACTTAAATTTTCCTTATCAGACTATAAATATCTTACTGAATGCAACTTTGTATATCTGTTTTTAAAAATTCAAATTATTGTAGTAGAAAAATTACGTTCATTGGTTAGGTTATAATAAAGGGTTGTTTTAAAAAGACACAGTGTTTCATTAAATCCATATTAAGTCTATTTTGTAAAATCATGGGGTGTTACATTATTCCCCCTCAACAAAATTGTGTCTTCTCAATTCGAAATTTCACTTCAAAAGTTAAAGATGGATGATTGAAAATTCCTATTGGGAAACCCACGTTGGAAATAGGGTTGTTTATATATCATCCTAAAAATGGTTAAGGTAAATGAAATTTTCACCATAATAATTATTCTTTCAAATGGGTGCCATTAGTTAGATGTAAATACCTGGATAAGGAAGAAAAACATAACTATGAAGTTCTAATGAAACCTGATAGAGAACATGTTCAGATGAATGTTGATTACTACAAAACTATAAACTGGTTTAAAATTTTTAAATATATTATCAAGGACTATGATAATTGGAAAAAATATTTTTAGACACTTTTCCTAGATTAGAGGAATTCTTCCACTCTAGAAGAGTATAAATATACATTTCTATTTACAATATCATCCTTTTATTCCACCTTGAACTATCAATACTTCATCGCTTCGCACATGTTACTCCATATAGTGAAGAAATGCTTTCACCTCTAAAAGCTTTTACAAATATCAACTTAATCCATTTATTAAATGGGTAAACATTCCAAAATATAATGATTCAACACATTATAATGAATGTCTCTTAATTTCCATGATGAACATATCATTAACCCTTAATCATCATGAACTAGATCCAAATTTTCACATTCCAAACATCTGAATATATTCATCATGTATCCTCTTATAATATGGTAATAACCTGAATTACAATAAAAACCATATTTGAAACAATGATTCTTCCATATTCTTTTTTTAAGATACATGTTATTGGATATATTACATAAATCCAAAAGTGATGTACTCTCCAAACATGATAGAATATAACACTTCTTGAAAAGTCAATAATCAGTTATAGGGTAGTAAGTACTTATCTTTATCAATTATTTCTTCATCATTATCTCTACATTAGATATATATTAAGGGTTTTCTTTACCTTATTCATGTATTTTCTAAAAAGTTTCAATTTTTACTGAATGAAGTTTCATTTATATGACCTCAAATCCTTAATTAAATTGTACTGGAGTACAATCCATATATATATATATATATATCATAATTACTCTAAAAACAATATCATAGAAAGGTTATTTAATCCATAAACACAAAAAAATTATCAATTCTACTTCAACCATAGTAACATCATAATCTTGACCATGATCTCTTTACTTTTTCATTGTTAAATTTATAATAATCATGGGAAATTAATTTTTGTAGTGCCCCATATCATTATAATTGAAGTATTGAATATAGGAAAATTCATTCCTCCACTTGAAATTATGAGCATGGTTTCCTTTTTATACACACCTGAAGAAAACTCTTTATCTTGTTATGAATATACAATGGTGTTTCCTTCCTCAATGACCATATGTGGTAAAATACTTATTTCCCTTTTACCCTCTATCCATCATTTACATATTTGTCCTCTTCTTCTCCTGATTCACTCCAAATACAAAATAATTAGAAAAATATTAATCCTTAATTTTTAGACATGATATTATCACCTCATAAGATGAAAATGTTTGTGATAATATTTCTCTTCAAAAGATTGGATGAAATGTATCAAATAAATGATCATTCTAACTCTTTGAATTATGTGGTTTGTTTTGGTTCTCATTTTTTTGTTGGGCTCCATTTCTAAACATTGGAATACACTAAATTATATTATGAATCAAAATTTATTATCTTATCATATAAAAACACATATAATTAATTTAAATCCTATACACAACTAATCTCATAATCAAAAACATGGTTTCTTTGGGGTGAAATTACATTTAATTACTTCAAAATGGTTTGTAATAAAAAGTTTAATTATCCTAAGCATATCCCCTAGCCGTGTCAAACCAGTTTCCTATTAATGTCTATTTCTTATACTAGGATACCCTAGGTCATGCCCAAAACTCCTTATCAAAGTTTGTACCCCTATGTTCATTTGTGATAGAACCAAGTACACTTGTAGTATCCAGAAAGAGATATATTTTCTTTAATGATCCAAATAATATATTCTTTAAAAAATCTAGTAAATTATTTTATGGTTCTATTAAAAGTATGTCTATGGATATTATTCCCCATTTTATGTTTTCTAAATATAGTTTCCATGTTTTCTACTAAACATCCTTTGATATCAACTATAATGCTCAACCCCAAAATTCGGGATCTGGTGCATTATTTTAAAATATTGGCATGATTACAAGGAATAAAGTCCCAAAGGACCATGTAGTTTAGTAGTTTTGTAAAACTAGACACATACCTAGGATCCAAATTACAAATTTAAAAGAAAAACAACATATAATATTGATTTTGAACACCCATAACTCTATGATTATTCATGGAAGTCAATCATAGTATAACACATTATGTACTATAAAAAAAGAAACATAGGGAGGGGTGACCTTAGATTCTTAGTATGGGTAAAAATTACAGTTGAAGATAACTTAATCTTTAGTCATGGTGAATAATTTAAAACACATTCCTTTGAAAAATAAATGTGAACATAATATGGTAGGAATATGAGCTGAGTAAAAATTTTCATAATAAAACATAATCATAGGTATTCTAATCATTAAATAACCACATGAACTATGAGTTTATGGGTTCATAATGAGGTAAAATAATATTTCAGACATTCTAAAACATAATATCAAGCCCTCAGTCATGATGTCTATAAATAATTAAGGCCTCATCCAAAACCATATCTCAAAATTTGAAAGGCCATGACCAAGTCCATCTACATTTGTCTAATGAGACCTACCGATGCATCGAGGGGTTATAGAGGGGCCCAAACATAACTTAATAAGTCAAATAAATTCCTCATAATAATGGTTATAAACATAAATAACAGACAACTTCATTTTGAAAATATCATATGAAATGTATGTAACTTTTCCTGAACAATAAAATTAAACAATAAACATTCTGTGTAAATTCTTGAATGGAATTATGATAGCACATCCAAATTCAAACTAATAATAAACCATTAAATTAAATATGGAAGATGATATCATAAATATTAATCCCAATATTAAATATTTATCAAAAGTAATTTTGAAATACATGAAGATGAACTTATAAAATCAACGAGTAATTCTTGAGATAAATACCATTTTACATTGAAAAGACCAGTTCTTTTTGAAATGTTTTTCTATAAAACCACAAATTAAGTAAGATGGTATTTTCATAAAAAATGTATTTATTTAAAAACATTTATATGGATTAAAAAAAATTATAGTGAACATCAAAATAGGTAAGAATCTGTGATGTTTCTTGTAATGTGCTTGTAGTTCGTTGAGAATTTATGAGAGATTCATTTAAAACATATAAATCCCCATAAATGAAAAAATGATTATGGTTGGTAAAAATATATATATAATTCACACAATAATTTGTCTGGAGAGCATTTAAATAAATAATAATTTTATTGTGGTAAGAAGAGAATAAAAGTAACCCGAATGAAAATCTATGTTTGTGTAGAAATCCTATACCACTTGTAATCAATCATTTCGTATGACCCAAAATTAATAATAATAAAATGATAAATTGAATACCATATATATATATATTAATGATATGATAAATAAATGGTATGTATACATACACCATACACATGTAATAGTTGTGAGTACTGAATATCTCACAAAAATAAAAGTAAGGAGAAGAAACCCCTTACCTTAAATCTATGGGTGTTCATCCCTTGGTCTTAGTATCCTGGATAACAAAATTAAATTCATAAAATATTATTTATATAACCTCTTATACATGTTATTAATTTACAATATCCTTATTGAGTTCATTCGTGGCTTTTTTTAGGGTGTAAGAGGTTCAATTTCATTGTTCGGGTCTATTTGTTTCATGACCGATATACTTATATACATGAAGGGAGAATCATGTAAAATTAGGATTGTTGTCCCAAATTTATGTTATATTTTATTTATTAACATACATAAGGTTATATGGTTTAAAATATTATGTTGTTTCTTGGATTAAAGATGAATTTCTATATAAATTATTTAATGTTAATTGATTAGTTTAATTGGTGGTTTTTGAACATATCGAAGTAATTTTTATTTATAAATCCAAAACATGTGTTAAAAAAGATTAAAAAATAATATATGAGAAATAATATTGATATTATAGTCTTATTTAAACATAATAATGTTTTCATGAATGGAATTGATTATGGTAATAGAAATTGAAGACCAATCGTCCTTGAATGTGGCAAATTAGAACATCTCATATGGTGTTTTCTTTTTTAGAATAAAAGAATGGAAAAGGTGAGATGATTAAGAATTATAAATCTATGATGAAAATTTTTCATTACGTTTATGATACTATAGATATCATAAAATTTGGATGAAAGGGGGTGAGTAAAGAAAAATAAATGAAATTAAAATAAAAGAAATGTTGTGAAATATCATATAAAAATTTATACAGCCTAAAAGTGTCTCTTAAAAATTTGTAAAATATGATTATGAGAGATAAAATGGGTCTATAATAATTCTTAAATAATATATAATGTAATTTTGTATGTGGAATTTCATATCCCCTCTAATCCAGAAAAAATTAAAAAGAATAACATAAAATGAAATCTTGAAAAGGGGAAGGGTGGTCGATTTCAATATCTTGTAGAGTAACTACTAAAATATGATGGTTGGGATAATGGGGGACTAAGGATAACTTGGTAGGTTTCATAGGGATGAAAAACTATAATAAATTCTATGATGATGAGTTTGTAATGAATTAAAATGAAGTATTGAGTGGGTATTTATAGTAAATGAGAGGTATATTTTTATTAATTTCAAAGGACACCTCATTAGTGGTTTCATAAAAAATATGGGCTTTCACATTGTATTTTCCAATTGGGATAGCTCATATCATATTTTACTGTACCCAAGTCGACCTGAATTTTATTTTATATGTTACATCATTATGATGTCATTAAACATACTGAAAACTCAAAATTTTATATTTAATATTCCTGAAAAATTGAATTATGTTATAAAAAATACAGAAACCTCACCCCCACTATTTATTAACATGAAGAATTAAAAAATGAAATCCATTATTTAAAATTATTTTTTAAATTATTTTAATTTCATTTTTAAATAAAAACATTAATTATTCTAAAAATCATCTTTATCAATATAACTTGTTTAATAACCCTTTATGAATTAATCAAGGTCCCATAAAATTATCTTATAACCATTAGATAATAAAGTAATAATTTCTGATTACATTTTATGAAAATTAATTTCTATTTTAAATTATTAAATTAATCCAAAAATTATTATTAAAATATATATGACATACAAAATACCAATACTTATACTATGATTTTTTTCACTTATAAGATATCTAAATTTTATTTTTACATTCATAGGTGATGCTTCTATTTTTTTGATTGTTTTACTATTCATTAATATTAATTTCTATTCATAAGGGTATGTTACTATTCATAATAGTATGTTAATATTCATAATCGTATGTTACTATTCATTAAATATAATGTTTGTCTTGCCAGACTTTAAATATAATATTTAATGAAACCATGTTATTTTTTCAATATTTAAATTACAGAAGGGAAGAATTTTGTTTTCTGGATAGGTTATAATAAATGGTTGTTTGGTAGAGAATCAGTGTTTCATTTATTTATATTAAATCAATTTGTTAAATGATGGGGTGTTTCAATATTCCCTCTTCAACAAAACCACTATCTTTCAATTCTAAAATGAACTTCTAAAGCTAAAGGTTGATGCTCAAAATTACCTTGAAAGAAACCCACCTCTGAAATAAGGTCAATAAAATATTCTCTTAAAAAGAGCATAAGGGAAATGTGGTGTTCAAATAAATTATGTGTTCGAATGGGCTGACATTAGTTGGAAGTAAAAACCTAGACATGGAAGAAAACTAAAATTATGAAGTTCTTATAGAATATGATAGAGAATATGTTCATATTATAGTTGAATAGTAAATTACTATAAACTACAGTAAAAAATCAATGATATTATCAAAGATTATTATAATTGGACAACATTTTTTAAAGACACCTCTCTTTGAGGTGAGGTATTACTCCACTCTATATGAGTATAAATATTTTTTTCTATTTACAATCTCATCCTTTTATTCCACCTTGAACTATCTTTACATCATCACTTAGCACAGGCTATACCACAAGGTGATGTAATGCATTGTCCTATATAATTGTTTACAAATATCATCTTAATCCATTTCATAAATGGGTAAACATTTCAATCTATAATTATTCAACACATTGTAATGTTGGTCTCTAAATTTCCAATATGAACTTATCAATAACCCATAATCAATATAAAGAACCACTAAATATTTACATTCCAAATATGTGAATATCTTTATCATGTATCCACTTGAAATATGGAAATAAAATGAATTACCACAAAACCCATATTGGAAACATGCATTCTTATGAATTTATTATGTAAGATACATTTTATTGGATATGTTCCACAAATCTAAAAGTTTTGAAAACTCTATTGATGATAGCATAGAAAAATTCTTGAAAATTCAGTAATTAGTTAAAAGGTAGTATGTATTTATCTGTATCAACCGTATCTTCATCATTATCTCAACATCGGATATATATTAAAGGTTTCATTTCGCTCAATAATGTGTTTTCTAAAAAATTTAACTTTATAATTAATAAATTTTCCCTTATACGATTCATCATATGACCTAAAATCCTTATTGAAATAGTACAGTAGTACAGTCCTTATATATATGTCATAATTATTATAACAACAATATCATAACATATTTCTTGAATCCAAAAAAATGAATAAATTATTTCTTCTACATCAATCATAGTAACATCATTAGCTTCACCTTGATCCATTTACTTTTTCAGAGTTATATTTTCATGATGCTTGGGTCATTCATTTTCACAGTTCCCCATATCCTTATTGTTCATGCATTTAATATAGTAAAATTCATTTCCTCTCTTTAAATAATGAGCATTGTGGATTTTTCCCGACCCTTGAAACAAAATCCTTTTACTATTTAGTATATACCAAGGTCTTTCTTTCCACAATTATCACATGTGGGAAAATACTTATTTCCCTTCTTACCTTTATCCACATCTTTCCCATTTGTCATCTTCTTCTCCTAATTCAATCCAAATCCAAAATAATTAGAAAAATATTTATCATTCTTATTTAGAAATGATTTTATCTCCTCATATGATGAGAATGTTTGTAATATTATTTCCCATTAAATGATTGGCTTAAACCCATCGATGAAATGATCATTATTGATATTTGAATTATGTGGTTTGTTTTGTTCCTCATTCTATTTGCTAGGTTCCATTTATAAACAATGGAATACACTATATTAGATTATGAATCACAATTTTCAATCTCAACATAGAAAAATACATAAAATACATTGAAATCATATCCAAAACTAATATCAAAATAATAAACATTATTTCTTTGGGAAGAAAATTACATTTAATTCCTTCATAATGGTTTGTAAATAAAATTTCAATTATCCTAAGAATGTACCCTAAGTGGGTTAAACCAGGTGTGTAGTAGTTCATGTTGTCATGTACTAGGATACCTCGGGTCAAGCTCAAAACTCCTCATCGGAGTTGTTACTCTTAGATACATTTGTGCCAGAACAACGTCTACATGTAGTATCTTAAAATGGATGTATTTTCAAAAAGGATCCACATAATCTATTTCTTAACAAAATTTTACTATGTTTATTTATGTTTATCCTCAATTTCAATCTTATGGGATTTTATGCCAATCTATGATTTCAAAATCATTTTATCATGTTTTCTACTGAACATCTATTATAACAACAGTAATGCCCAAACCCCAGAATCCTAAAGGTTGTTCACTATTTTAATACATTGACATGATTATGACGAATAAAATCCCAAGGGAACAAGTATTTTAGTAGTTTTAAAATTCCATATACATACAAAGGATCAACATTACAACTTGAAAATAAAGACAACATATATATTTTATTAGGAACATCTACAATATTATGATTATTCATAGAAATCAATCATATTATACCTCCCCATGTCCTGGGAAAAATGAAACATAGGAATGGTGAGCTCAGATTCATAGTAAGGTTAAGGATTATAGAAATATATAACATAAACATTAGTCCTGATGAATATTTAAAAACACATACCAATAAAAATAAACATGAACATAATATGGCCATAATATGAGCTTAGTAGATATAGTCATAAAAATCATGGGTATTCTACTAGTCCAAAAACCACATAAACTATGAATTTTGTGCTTCATAATGGGAAAAATGAATATATAGGACATTCTAAAACATACCATAATAGCCTCATATAAGAAAACTAAAAATGATTAAGGCCTTGGTCAAAACCATATCTCAAATGGGAAAGGCTTAGGCCAAGTCCATATCTATTTTCCTCATAAGTCCTACCCATGTATTGAGGGGAAATAGAGGGTCCCAACCATCAAATAATAAATCCAATGCCTTCATCATTTTAATAGGGATTAATATAAACAATATATACATTCATATTGAATATAACATAATAAAAATAAATAACTTTCTCAAAATATTAAGTATAAACCCTAACCATTCAGAGTAAATTGGTCTATGGTTTTAAAATAGAACATCCATAGTAAAACAAATCATAAATGATTAAATTAAATATGTTTGATGGTGTCATAAATATTAATTCCATTGATTCATAACAATTATCATGAGTGTTGAAACATAACTATATTCTCTTACAAAATTATTAAGGAATTTTTGAGATAAATACAATTTTGCAATGAAAATATGAGTTCTTTTGGAAAAGTGTTACTATAAAACCGAAAATTAAGTATGATAGTATTTTCATAATAAAATGTGTGATTTTAGAAAGATAAATATATATTAAAATAGATTATATAGTAAACATAAAAGTAGGTGATAATCTGAGATGTTCATTAATTCGAGCTTGTATTTCATGAACAATTTTTGAATGATCCTTTTAAAGAAAATTACTCCCCATAAATGAAATAAGGATTTGGTATGAAACACACACACATATATATAATTTGCACATAATTTATGTTATGTATATAATAATAGATAATAATTTCATTGAGATAAGTATAGAATAAGTGTTACCCAAATGGAAATGGGGGTTCGGGTAGAAATCTCTTTATCACTTGTAATCAATCGGTTTTATGACCCAAAATTAATAATATTCAAATAATATATTGAATACCATTAATATAAAGATATTAAAGATATTATATGTCAATATGAATTATACTTACACCATAAACAAGTAATAGCTGTGAATAAAGAGTATCTAACTAAAATGGAAGTGAGGCGAGGAAACCCCTTACATTAAGTCTGATGGTGTTATTCACATGGTCTTAGTGTCTAGGATTACCAAATTAAATTCATCATTTAATATATACGTAATATATTCTACATGTTATTTATTTATTGTAACCTTATTAAGTTCATTAATTACTTTTTTATTGGTTAAGAGGTTCAATTTCATTGGTTGGGTTTGTTTGTTACATGATCGATATACTTATATACAAGAATAGAGAATCATGTAAATTGAGAATTGTTGTCCAGAATTGAAGTTATATGTTTTTTTCTAAAATACATAAGGTTACATGTTCGTAAATTTCATTCGGTTTTGTACAGGGAAGATGAATCATTATATAAATTATTTAACATCCACCGTTTGGGTTAATTGGAAAGTTTTGAACACAAAGAACTCATTTTTCTTTATAAATAAAAACCATGTGTATAAATAGATTCCAGAAACATATATGATACATAATTCATATATTATATTCTAGGGTGACCGTATGATTGGTTTCATGGCAATAATTTAAGATGGTAATTGAAATTGAAGACCCTTCGTCCTTGAATGTGGTAAATTAGCACAACTCGAATGGTGTTTTCGTTTTTAGTATAATAGAATGGTAATGGGGAGAGGATGAATAAATATTGATTTATAATGAAATAATTCTAGTACATGTAATATATTTGATTCATCACAAGATTTGGATGAAATGATGTGAGGAACTCAAAACAAAAGAAAAGTTAGAAATCCATTACAAAAAGGTTGACAAACTAACGAAGCTGCTTAAAAATTCATAAAATATGTAGATGAGAGAAAAATGGGTCTATTATCATTCATACATAAAATGGAAAGTAACGGGGTATATGTAATGACATATCCCATAAAAATCCAAAAAAAATAAAATAAAAAAACCGAATGCTTGAAAAAGGTATGGGTGTTAGATTACCTAACATTTAAGAGTAACTCCTAAAACCTGATGGTTGGGACCTTGGGGGATTGAGGACACATTTGGAGGACTTATAGGGATATAAAACTACCAGAATGTTATGGATGATGAATTTGTAATGAATAAAAATAGAGGAATGTGTGTTTATTTGTAGTAAACGAGTGGGAGTTTTTTTATTAATTTCATAGGACATCTCATTAGAAGTTTTTACAAAACCATGGGCTTTCCCATGGTATTTTACCAAGGTATTTTCCCATGGAATTAGCCAATATGGACAAATAAAATCATATTTTACTATAACAAAGTTGTCCATTATTTTTTATTACATATTACATCATTATGATGTCAATATACATACAATAAACTCAAAACTGTATTTTTTACTATTCACAAAAAAATCATGTATTTAGAAAAATACTAAAAATTCAACCCAACAATTTTTCAACGTGTAGAATTCAAAAATTAAATCCATTTTTTAAAATTAATTTTCTAAATATTTTTAATTTATTTTCTAAATAAAATTTTAATTTATTCCAAAAAATAACTTCAAAAGTACAACTAATTTTATAACACCTTAGAAAAGTAATCAAGTTAACATAAAATTATTTTAAAACCCTAAGAAAATAAACTAAAAATATAAAATAAAATTTTATGAAAATAAATTTTCTTTTTAAAATAATAAATTAATCATAAAAATTTAATTATAATATTTATGACATACAAAAATACCCAAACATATACTTTGATTGTTTTTTACTTATAACATGGCTAAATATAATTTATACATTCAGTGGTGGAGTTTCTATTTTTTTGTCTAGTTTACTATTCATTATAATTCATAAGGTTATGTTACTATTCATAAGGGAATTTTACTATTCTTAAAACATTAAGGTTGTCTTATCAGACTCTAAATATCATACTGAACGCAACCGTGTATGTCGGTTTTTCTAAATTTCCATTATATTAGGGGGAAAATTATATTTAATAGGTAGGTTATAATAAAGGTATTTTTGTAGAGACTCTATATTTCATGAATTATATATTAAATATATTTTTAAAATCATGGGGTGTTACAATCGACTCAATCGGTGCCACAGTCTTCCAAAATGCAGTCTTCTAAGAAATGAAATGATAGGAAGACCATGTAGAAAACACATGAAGATGAACCAATACCAAGGCCGAATTTGGATATCACTCAATCAGAAATTGTTCCCCATGATCCGAGGATATATGGGAATAAGTTTTCATGCCAGTGGTCAATACAATGGTTATATCTCCTCTTATACCATCTATGCAGCTGATACTCATTGGAGATCCCTCCAATGATCACATAAAGAGTATGAAATTCTCCCTACACAAGAGACTGTTTCTAGGACATGATCATTATAAAATATTTATTAGAGGAAGAACCATTGAGCAATCAACCTCAGTGTGTATGATGACCTAGTCGACCTTATATTCCAAGGGAAGAAGTACCCTCAACTCCTATTACTAAGGATACCCTGCCCACATCAACCACATTCGTTCTTAAATATCTAGTAAAATAGTATCCTTGTTGTGGAAACCACATACCTCTGAAAGGAAGTATGGCATTTTAAAAGATTTATCCCTTGTGTTGACCATGTTTTCAATTCTAGAAACATTGAGCCTATCAAAATACCTTCATAAATATCTCATAGTGTATTTGTAAATTTCACAATAATTGGAGGATAAATTTTATATTCCTGAATTATATAATGAAGATATTGCTTCTGTTGAAAGCCACATTATTGTCTCCTTCTTATAAGAGAAAAAATATATGATTATATCAGACACATGATAACTTTGTATGTCTCTAGTAAGATTAGTAATATTTATTTTGACAAGTAATTATTTAAAATTGATCAAGTGTAAACCTCATTCCAGTTCAAACACTTCATCAATTTGGTTAAAATGAGCCTCACTTTTCCCCCTCTACAATAACACTATAGTTTTATGACAATAGTGAGTAGAGGCCTCTCGGGGAGATCAAACATAGGAGTTAGTTTTGGGATTTTGTATCTGATTCATAATTCTTATTTTTTTCTCATGAGTAGACAATGAATGTTCTTCTTGGAAGATCTTGGATAAATCAATATGTGATTATTCCCTAAACATACCACTAATGCCACAAATATTTAATTAATGGAAAAAATTATTCCATTTAATGGTGATAAAGCCCTATTTAAATCTTGTGAGTCTAAATAAATTAGTAGAGTATAATATTATATAGAATTGAAAAAAAAATTATAGGGAATTTTCATTGAATGAATACCCCATGTAGACTGGATATAACCACAAAAAACATATTAGGCAACTGATGGTAGTGTATGTGCATCCCATTAATCAGATTTAATGGATGGGTCTATGTTCATGTTAATTAGTAGAAAATTCTATAGTATCAGTTGGGGAAACTAAACACAGTGGTGCTGGAGATGATGTTGAATCTTCAGATAGTGACAAAATCATGAGGAGAATACTCTTATTAAATTCAATGAGCATTAAAAAATCTATATATCAGTAGTTGGGTCAGAAATAGTTTATCTATCCTATGAATTTCAATGTATTAACATCTTTTCGGACTCTAATAATTTATTTTCATCACATAATTCCACTATGTGAAAATAATAATGAGAGGAATAAAAAAGGAGTATAATTAAGAGGAGAAAAAACATAGGGTTTTCCATTTATAATTTGAAGAAGGAGCCTCAACATAGTAGATGAACTCATAAAGACAAATCTGGGTATAATGGAAGATCCACAACCAACATTGATCAATTCATCAATGAAGACCAAACAATAACTGGTATATACATTCCTCTTAAATCATCAAAATGATGTGTTCTCCTAGAATTACAAATAAATTATAGCCTTTTTTCCTATGGTGGCCACTCATCATTTTGGATTTCCGAAAAACCACCGGTGATAAAAATATACCACCAAAAGGACACACCATACTCAAACCTCCAAATTTGGGGATGAATTTTATAAGCTCATCAAGGTAGAATTTATCCAGAAGGTTCAATATCTAAAATGGATGAGCAATATCATCATTTAAAAGAAGAAGAATTGTCATATTAGGGTTATAATCTACTTCATTTATCTTAGATTTCACAATTTTAAATATGAATTATTGGTTTCAATGAAGGAGTTATTTTTTGACACATACATTAGTTATCAATCCCTCCCTTTTGTGGATGGCTATTTGGGGTACAACAAAATTCAGATGGACCGAAAAGATGAATAATACACCACCATTATGGGCCCATATGGGGTATTTTAATATCACTTAATTCTTTTTGTCTTCAAGAATGTCAGTTCTGTATACTAGCTTTCCATGTATCATATATTTAAATATGTCGTATGAAGGTTTTTTTATTTTTTTGACATTATGGTTGTCAAATTCTGAACATTTTCGAAATAGTTGGATGATATTGAGACCATCTTCAACAAACTAGAAAAATATATCATAAAGATGAACCCCTAGAAATGTGACGTCTAGGTAACCACATTAATGTTTCTCGGCTTCGTTGTATGCTACCATTACATCAAAGTTGGACCTGAGAAAACAAAGGCCATCCTTAGAATGTCTCCTACATGAAACCTCAATGAGTTGATGGGAATTCAAGGAAAAATGTCCTAAATCTGGTTCTTTATAGAGAACATCACATGCATGTGATTTCCCTTCACCAAGATAATGAATAAGGGGGTCATGAATTAGTAGACAAGTAACAATCAAGAATCATTTAACACCTCAAGATTTATCTTCTAATACATAAAATGATAATGTCTCCAATTGATTGAAACCCAACAGTTCTATGAGTGATTGCCCTGAAGAGATCAATATTATCTTTACTCACACAAATGAATGATGTTAAAAAATTAAAATAGCCTACATCATATTAATTAACCCATGCTCGATATAGAGACTCATAATTTGAATGTAGAGAAGAGTTTTCTAACATTAATATAAGAAGTTCAAAAACTGAGAAACTACATGAAACTCCATAAGTCCTATTGGGTATTTCAAAAAAATTAAAATAAATATAAACTCATTATTCCTTATGTTTATAGGATGTTTGGAATCTTGGGCAGTTATCTAATAGTATTTTGGTATAAAATTTGTTTCATGGAAAGAAGTGAAATGCTATGCATTAAGAAATTTTCTGACGAAAAAAACTATCCATAGAAACGATGTTGTTAAATACTCAATTTAATGATTAAAATATAATTTATATAATATATGGCATTAAATATTTGAGATTTATTTTGAAGGTTCACCCAGAAGACGAGCAGAGAAGAGGATAGATGACCCCAAAATAAATAATGTCCAATAAGGGGTCATGCTAATCTCCCTAGAAAAAGTATTTTTCCTTATTCTATTATGTTCATTGATTGTTATAAAAAATGAGGAAAAATATCATTCCCTCGTTGCAGGACTGTAGCTAGAACTCTAAATAGAAATGTACCACCTAACAGTGAATGGTGATTCAGAGTTGGTAATCAAATAGGTCAATAGACATTATACCATTATGAATGAAGAGTTAATCACCCTTCTTGAATTTGTACGAGTGTTAATGGGTGTGTCTCTTCAAAACCCACATTGAATCATGTCCAAAAATTATAAAATGCTAAAGAATATGAATTAGAAAATTTATCTTGGGATTTCTCATATCATTGTTAAGATGAAATGTCTATCAGCATTGTGTGTCGCCAAATGATCTTTTTTTCTCATGTCATCATGGAAGAGATTTATGAAATCAATATTTTAACAAAACCATTGTAATGACCAAGGTATTTATAGGATAATAAATTTTCATTTCTATTCGGACTTTTTAATAAGATGTTATTTTTACATTAAAGGGGATGTTTTTCAGATATCTTCATCAACACACAACAATGGGTTTCTCTGAAATCTTATGTTGCAGACAACATTGAATTATACCAAAATATAATACAATAATATTATTATTATTTTTAATGGTATATATCGCTTAGCCTTTTGAATGGTGAAAAGAATTGTATCATCTAAATTATGAAATATGGTTTACATGTGTTTAAATAATGATTCATTGGTTAAAAAATTTATTATAAATGGAAATAAAAACCAATTGAATATAAGGTATGTGTTTTTAATAAAACCCATTTAAAAGAGAATAATTATATTTATAAAATAAAATATATATTTATGTATTTCTTTTTAATGAAATATATATGTTATATATTATATGTAATTTTTTAAATTCATCTTATATGTTTTTTTTGATATGATATAAGAACTAAATCTATTTTTCGGATAAAAGTAGCATTTTTCAAAAAATATATTTTTACCACTTTTTGATAGAGAACCCTTTTTAAATTATATTTTTCAAAACCATTATTTGTTATATTTGAAAAAATAAACATCTTATTTAGAATCAGGATATCAATATTTCCTTTTGATGAATATTTGATATTTCTCTGATAACTATCATGTTTGTTTGAAAAGTAAAAATAAACAAAATTATAATTAAAAAAAATCCATTGAGATCATTTATATGGTAAAATAATATTATTTAATGGTTTTAAATTTTAAATGGAATATATATTTATCATTTAATCCAATTATGTTCAATGTAAGAAATTTCAAATTCAAAATTGAACGGAAACACATGTTAATCATTTTATAGTTTTTACTTCTTAAAAACATGAATTCTGTTTTTGAAAATGAGATTTAATTTTAAATTAATTAAATCAACTTCTGTGTTTTTAATTTGGAAAAATTGATTCTATATTTCTAATAATAAAGTTAAAATTTTGTAAATATGTACCTTTTACTTATAGAAATTATGAATAGTAACATCTGTAATTATTTTATTTACCCTGGTTAAAGGGAAATCTTGTAAATAAGGGTAAAAACAATATTTTAATAATATTTAACTACACTAACACATGTAATAATAAAATTGGATTATATATTTCATCCCATGGGAATCCTTCTATCTATTTTGTAACCCCATGTTGCCACATGGATGGTAAAATGAAATTTTATAAGAATTAATTTAATGTGAAGAGAAATATAACATAAACATGTATCTTTTAATAAAAAACATTAATATGGATCAATATCGCTGATATTTGAAAAAATAAATTTTGATTAGAAATATAAAAATATTTCTTATATCATTATATTTTTTTTATAATTTTTATACATTAAATAAATAAATTTATGTATTACACAATGATGATGCAGTGATTGATTCATTAATAAAGGATTCAAGTAAATGATATTATAATTTTCAAAATAAATGTAATTTTATTATTATTATGCCACCCAAGAGTTTTCTGTATGATATAGACATAATATTTTTGAGTTAATTCCTTTATTTTTATGGAATGTAGTTGTTTTGAATTTGTAAATAAGTCAAGTAGGAATAGTGTCCAAAATTGACATAATTCATAACTTAAAACATAAAATAGTTTATTGAATGATATTAAATTATTGGATATCTAATATTCATAAAAATGGATATTATAATTCAAAATATGTCATTAATAATATTTTTTTGGGTTTTATGACATGATATGGTAATTACATTAACCAATAATATGTAAATAACATGTTATCATTGTGAGATTGGTATAGAGAGTGAGGTTTACAACCCCTGATACCAATGGTAGGATCAAAATAATGATGTAGATGCTCAATATACAAGAGGGGGTGAATTGTGCACATTAAAAATTTCCTTAAACAAGGAAAGATATATGTTTAACAAAGTAAAAGAAAGAAAATTCACAACACCTATCATCACCAATGAATGATTGGGACAAAGTATGAAGTTACAAATTAATAGTTCTATGCACTTGCTTAAATCTGGAAGTTTATTCCAAAAAAGTGGTTCCAGAAATATGGATCTGGAAATTGAAACATAACCAAAGTTTACAATATGAGATTTTACCTTATAGCGTATAGAATCTAACCTAATCAGTGTACAAGTGTAAGTAAATACAAGAATGTTATACTTTCCTTAAAATACGAAATGCAGTAGAAAAACAAGTAGTAAAACTACAAGTAACAAGATATAAGTCTTTTAACCCAAAGAGAAGGGTATCCAACAACCATGTTTAGAGGTCCCTTGATGTATACTTTCAAGCAAGTCTGTCTTACCCACACCAAGGTAAGCCCTTGATACGAAGATATGATTCTTTGTCTTGCTATCCCCGCAAGCCCTCAACTTCAAGGTAGTTGGAACCTCTGTATCCCTCAGTAAGGAAGCCCTTGAACTTCATGGAAGTCGGCACCTCTGTCTTCCTATCCCCGGAAGCCCTCGAATGTAATCACCAACATTCGGAGTCACTGGAAGCAATCTACAGAAGGAAATTTTTGTACACGTCGTTCAAACTTTCTGCACGAAGCATGAGATTTGATAAGATAATCTATCTCTAGAAATCACTTCAACAGTATGTGAGCACAAGTTCTCAAATATCAGTTGTCGAAGTTTTTTTTGTTGTGTTTTGAGCTCTTTCAAATGAGCTCTTATTTATAGGCTCGGTTGGAATGGTCAGCTCCCTCCTACAATGGCATATTTTCCTTGAATTTCGGAGGGACCTATCCACGTGTCAGTAAACTAACTGTTAGTTAGAAACAGAATGGATGACACAGTTTTATAACAAAACATATGTAACTGAATGCACGACATCGTTTTGTAATGAAGAAAGTGAAAGCATAAGAAAAACTAAAGTTAGGAGTGTAAGAAAATAAAATTTCATAATCTAACCAAAATGGAATTCGGAGTCTTTAATAAAAAGGATATTCAAATTATGTTTTATAGGAATTCAGAACCTGAATTTTGTAGAAATTCGGAGTCTGAATTTCTAAGGAAATTCGGAGTCTAGTTTCACCAGAGTTCGGAATATGAACTTACAAAGTTCAGAGTCGAACTTGTTGAAGTTCGAAGTCAAACTCATATAATTTCGGAGTCAAACTAGTAAAATTTCGGAGTTAAAATCATGAAAGTTCGGAGTAGAGAATCATAAGAGTTCAGAGTCAAACTAGTAAAAGATTGGAGTCGAACTAATAAAATTTCAGAGTCGAACTAGTAAATGTTTGGATTCGAACTAGTAAAAGTTCGGAGTCGAACTAATTAAAATTTGGAGTCCATAATTTGGAGTGGAACTATATGAGAGTTCGTTTCAAGAATTTGGATTCTAACTATATGAGAGTTCGTATCCAGAATTCAGAGTGGAACTTCATTACAGTTTACATCCAGAATTCGGAGTGGAACTTTATTACAGTTCACATCCAGAATTCGTATCCTAAAAATAGAATGCTTCAATTCATGGCATTATATGATTACAAGGATTTGGGTATGAATTTGATTTTTGTACTTAAGAAAAATATTGATATGTATAAGTAAATCTAGGATAGGGTAAGTTTCTTTAAGAAAATAAATTTTCCTTATGAAAGTAAAACATTGATTTGATTAAGTATAAGGTGTTTGGGAATTTCAAAACAAGAAGGATTGAAAAATCAATAAGTAAAACCTTATTGACTCAAAAATCTCCCCCTTTTTGGAAATCACAAACAACCTTACTAAAAAGAATATAAGGACTTTGAAAATTTTCATTAGAAAATATCATTAGACTTTGAAATTAAAACTTATCTCCCATTGTTCATAGATGATAGTGAATGCAACTAACTCCCCCTTAGGCATTGAAACTCTAAGGATTGTATTCTGAATTTTCGGTGTTTAGTTTTCATTATCCTTGGAATGAAAAACGTTTTAATGAGAAACTCCCCCTTACATTAATGATATTTTACTTAGAAATTTTTCCATCTCCATTTTAAATTTTTCTTTCTCCTCTTTTAAGTAGTTATTTTTCCTTCTCCCCATTTGTGATTTTCAAAAATAATTTTAGGGAATGGAAAATAAATTTTGTACCTAAAATATTATTAAAGACAAACAACCAAAAGACAAGTGACCAAAATTTCATTACTATTGAAAAGAAATAGTACAAAAAAAAATCAATAAAAGATCGGGCTTGATTCTATTTGGATTTATTTTCCATAGATAACAGGATTTTTAGAATGGTCTTCATTTTCTTCAGCTCTTTATGGTCTTCCTCAACTTTCTTCTCTAAAGCAACGACTCTTACATCTTGAGCCCCTATTACCACTAACTAATATTTAAGTGTTTCTTGTTGCTTTACAACCTTCTGTTCCAATTGAATCTGAAGATTGCTTTCATCCCTATAGTACTGGACAAGAGAACATAGCTTCCCATTCAAATCATTAACTTCCTGCATTCGAACATTTTTCTCAAGAGGTAACTTCATATCAAAAGAACTTGTAAGTTCATTGATTCTAGAATCTTTATCATCAAAAGCATCTTTAACATCTACTTTAAACTGATCAAGATCTTCCATTTGATGAACCACTTTTTTAGACCACTTAGTTATCTTCTTGCAAAAGAATCTATGAGAATCATAATTGATAAGAATTTTTTTATGATCAGCCTCAATATTAGAACACTTTTCTGTCACCATGGATACTGAGTCCTATTTTTTATTCATGTTATGCTGAAGCATCTGGAATCTGGATTCTATTACTGGAAAAATTGGAATGATGTCCACCAGCTTCTTTAGGGACTGCTCCACAAAGTCATGTCCAAAGACAGATGACTCCGAATCTGATATATGGGTAGGAGATGGTTCGTTGTCTATCTCATCCAGCTTTCTTTTAGATGAACATGAAACTGCCTTCTTTTTTACAATAAGCTTTCTAGGTGTAAGCGAAATCACATTTTTCCCTTGATCAACTTTCAGAACTTCTTCCTTATTTGTAGATTCTTTCTCACTGTCAGACACTTGAACAATTTTACCTTCATCGAAATTTTCTTTTTCAGCTCCTTCTTCAAGAAAATCATGATGAGAAATTTCTTCCTCAGAAGGCTTCTGACTTATTCTCCTTTCCCATCATCTACAGGAGTGTCTAGTTTGGAAGATCTGGCTTGAGAAGTCTGGAGTAATATTTTTTTAGATGGAGTTCCCTTATCATGATACTCTTATATTTTCCTTATTATATCATCAGAACCTTCACTCCCTTCAGCTTGTTGGACTTCCACCATAACTTTCTAAACTGTTGCATCTATTTCATCTTCCCTTTCTTCATGAGCTATTTCTTTAGAATTTTTCAGAGTCTTGTTTCCCGGAGCCACAGACAAAACTTTAACAAGAAAAGATTTCAGAATGAGAAAATTCTTTGAAGTGATTTCAGTGAATTTTAATAGTGTTTGAACAACCTTGGATTCAGACATCTTCTTCTTCAATTTCTTCTCTTTTGTTTTCTTTTTAAGTTCTTCACTTACTTTTTCCTTTAAGGCCTTAGCCTGAGAAGGATCCAAGCCAAACTGTGGCTCCCCTTCCTTCCTTTTCTCTTTGTCCTCTCTCCACTTGGCAATGAAATCGTCTGGATAGGAATTTTCTTTCTTTGGATTGGGAGGTGCGTAATGGATTTCCTTAGACGTGGGAGTTTTTTCAGAACCTACCACTTTCTTCAACTTCCTTTTCTTCTAAACTTTCTTAGATGATTTCAGAGCATTTTTCCCCTTCTCTTCAACTTCAACCTCTTCCGAAGATAAAATATTGAATTCTTTAGATTTAGCTGAAAAAACCATTTTCATCCTTTTTAATGTATCATCGCAGACAAGCATTACCTTACAATTCCTTGGCTTGAAGGAGCACGAAATCTTGAATGATTCAAGAGTTCAAACAATCATATTTGAGAGCAAAGATGGATACAATATGATTTGGGCCTTTAGATTCCCTTCTTAAATATTCTTAATTGTAATAAGAATATGCCTCATCAGATTTATCTTCCTTAGATATACCAAGAAATATAGGATTTAAATGTCACTTTTCTTGAGATTATCCTTGTCTCCACTTCTCAGAATGAGGAACCCTTACACCCAAAGTTGTAGAATCTGTTTATTTGGAGTAAGATGAGAAATAGTTGTTGTAAAATCATCTGAAAGTTCATGGAATTCCATGGACTTTTCTTTGTTTAAACTTCCTTTCTCATCGGGTAGCTTGTGAGAGAAAAACTCAGCTTCTCCCTCATACGACAAACCCACAAAGCTTGCAGTCTTGCTGTATGAAATCATGTAGGTCTTCCTAAGAGACTAAAATGAAAATTTCTCTCTGCCATCTTCCTCATAGAAGGAAACAAACTCATAGAACTCAATAAGAAAATCCAAATAGACTGGATCTCGATCCCCGGTCTTGGATATACAAACATTTTCCTATCCATTGAGCTTAATGTTCTTGGAAATAAGAGAATTAATATTATAAAATTTTGGATGCACCAACCATTCCTTGTAAACCAACAATATGGATATAGGATTTGAAGAAGACATATCTTGAGAGGTGTCTTCTATAGACATTCGGACTTGAAAGCTTCTGAAGAAATCGAAAAGGGCTTCAGAAAGATCGGAACGGTCCTTAAAAAGAGAGTCAGGGCTTCAAGATGCAAAATCTTTGAAAACCCGATGTGGGATGACCCTCAGGGGTCCCCTTTATATAGGCGTTAGAGTTGACTATTCAGTTTCCATGGTTGATCGAACGGTTGAGATACATTGATATTTGATCTAACGATTGAGATAAAAACTGTAAGGAAAGCTTGACTCCGGTATTTTGAGGTTTTAACAAAAACATTTGGATTTGAAAAAAAAAACTAAAATCCGAGAAACATTAAAATTCATAGGAAAATACCAAAAACCAAAATGTGACTACGAAAACTTAAGAAAGGAAATCATACCTTTCAGATTGGCTAGAATGATTGTTCGTAATTGATAATATTCTTCTTGAGGAAAATTTAACTAAGAAAAACGTACTACGAAAAACTTCATTAAGAAAAAATAATTACGAAAAACGCATTACAAAACATTCTTCGTACGAAAATTTTCATTACGAAAATTCCCAGTATGAAAATATCATTATGAAAATTCCAGTAAGAAAATTTCAATTCCAAAAATTTTCATTACGAAAAAATTCAGTTGCCGAAATTTTCTTTACGAAAAATTTCAGTTCCATAAAATTTCATTACGAAAAAATTCAGTTCCGGAAATTTTCATTACAAAAAATTTCAGTTCCGGAAATTTTCATTACGAAAAATTTCATTTCTGGAAATTTTTGAAAAACGCATTACGAAAATTTTAGTTACAAAAGTTTGAAAGTCTGTCTACGAAGAAATTTTATTACAAAATCTTAAAAAAACTGACTACGAAAATTTTTGGTTACAAAGACCTTTTTTTAAACAAAATGACTATGAAAAATTTTGGTTGCACTATCATGAAAATGTACTCCCCCTATAGAAATGAGTTTATTACTGCAAGGAGAATTGTTCAACAAGATGTTAATGAAGAAGGATTACCTCACGGTTATCATTCCTAACTTCTTTTTAATGTATTCAAATCTATCAGAAGGTAAATATTTTGTGAAAATATCAGCAAGTTGATCTTGTGTTCAGATAAACTGAAGAATGATATATCCTTTAAGTGTGTGATCTCTAAGAATGTGATGCATAATATCAATGTGCTTTGCACGGGAGTGATGTGCAGGGTTTCCACTAAGGGAAATGGCACTTGTGATATCACACGAAATTTTAGTCTTAGTAAAACTCAAGCCATAATCTGTGAGTGTGTTTTGCATCCACAACACTTGAGCACAACAACTTCCAGCTGCTACATATTCAGCTTCAGCAATGGAGAGTGCTACTGAGTGTTTCTTCTTGTAGGACCAAGAAAATAATGAATCTCCTAAGAAATGACAATTTCCGGATGTACTTTTTCTATCCATTCTACAACCACCAAAGTCAGCATCCGAGAAGCTTTTTAAGATAAAATCATTTCCAGAAGTATAAAATAATCCTAGATCTATGGTTCCCTTTAAGTAGAGAAAAATTATTTTCACTACCTTTATATGAGATTCCTTAGGATTGGATTGATATCTAGCACATAATCATACTGAAAACATTATTTCTAGTCTTTTAGATATTAGGTAAAGTAGACTTCCTATCATACCTCTAAAAGATGTTTGATCTACTGGTTTCCCTACTTCATCAATATCAAGTGTGTTTGAGGTACAAATAGGAGTACTTATACTCTTAGTGTTTTCATAAACATACTTTTTAAGAAGATCATTAATATAATTATGTTGAGATATATAGATTCCTTCTTGTTTTTGAGAAATTTGGAAACCAAGGAAAAATATTAACTCACTCATCATACTCATTTCAAACTTAGATTTCATTAGATCCACAAAGGAGTCAGTTAAAGATTTTCGAGTTGAACCAAATATAATATCATCAACATAAATTTGTACAATCAAAACATTTTTCTTATATTTCATTATAAAAAGGGTTGTATCTGCATTTCCCTTAACATAGTTATTTTGAAGTAAAAATCATATAAATCTATCATACCATGATCATGGGGCTTGTTTAAGGCCATAAAAAGCTTTGGTAAGTCTAAAAACATGATTAAGATGTTTTGTATCTTCAAAGCCATGAGGTTGTTCAACAAAAACATCCTATTGAACATAACTGTTAAGAAAAGCACCTTTCACATCCATTTGGAAACGTTTAAAATTAAATAATGATGAAAAGGCTAGTAAGATAAGAATAGATTCAAGTCTAGCTACCGGAGAATAGGTTTCTTTATAGTCTATTCCCTCTTGCTGATTATAGCCTTTAGCTACTAGTCTAGCTTTATTTCTTATAATGACTCCATTTTCATCACACTTATTTCTGAAGACCCACTTTACTCTAATAACAGAATTTTCCTTAGGTCTTTCAACCAAGGTCCAGACATTATTCCTTTTGAATTCATTTAGCTCATCTTGCATGGGTTTGATCCAATCATCATCACCTAAAGCTTCATCAGTGATTTTTTTTCTAATTGGGAAAGAAATGCTAGATGTTCTATTTCATTCCTTAAGGAACTTCTAGTCCTTACATATTGATTTACATCACCAATGATCCAATCACTTGGATAATTCTTAAGAAACACCTGACTTGGGTTTTTTAAAACCTTTTCATCAACATAGGGTAGACAATCTTCTGGGGTAAATGTTTCAGAAGTATCTTCTTGAAAATTTTCATTATCATAAGGATATTCTATCAAAGGTTATAATCAGTTTTTGAAAACACATTTGAGGATGTAGGTTGGGATGTTTTAAAAACAAAATGATCAGTTTCATCAAAATTTACATGCACCGTTTCCTCAGCAGTATAAGTGTTTTTATTAAAAACTCTATAAGCCATAGAAGTTGTGGAGTAGCCTAATAAAATTCCTTCATAAGATTTTGGTGAAAATTTGTGTAGATTATCCTATGTATTTAGGATTAATACCTTCTAACCAAAAACCTTTAAGTAGGAAATTCTAGGTTTTCTACCATTTCATAACTCATAATTAGTTTTATTAAGAAAAGGTCTAATCAAAACTTAATTTATAGTATAAAAAGAAGTACTTATAGCTTCAGCCCAAAAATGTCTACCTATAGAATATTCACTCAACATGGTTCTAGTTATCTTTTGAATAATTCTATTTCTTCTTTCAACTACACCATTTTGTTGAGGACTTATAGGTGCTGAAAAGTTGTGATTAATTCCTTTTCTACTACAAAAAGTTTCAAAATCTGAATTTTGAAATTCTCCTCCCTGATCACTATGAATAGTTTTCAGTGGATGTTTTTTCTCATTTTTAACATGAACTCTAAAACATTTGAAATATGAAAAATATTCATACTTCTTTGCCAGAAAATATACCCATGTAAATCTAGTGTAATCATCAACTAGAACAAACACGTAGTATTTTCCCCCAATGCTTCCAGTTTGTGTTATACCGAAAAGATCCATGTGCACCAACTATAATGCATTAGTTTTTGAGACTTAACTGATTAACTTAAAACTAGATTTATGTTTCTTTCCATATTGAAAAGGATTACAAACTTTAGAAGAATCAAATCTAAGCTCCGGTAGATCCTTATATAGTTTCTTCATAGATAGTTTACATAATTTTCTAAGGTTACAATGACCTAGCCTTCTATGCCATAACCAAGAATGATCTTCCATTACACTTAAGCAAGGAAATTCTTGGCTCCTAAGATCTTTTATGTTCAAAGTGTAAACATTCTCTTGCCTCTGGGCAGAAATAATAAATTATTCCTTGGAATTGTGTAATAAACATTTATCATTCCAAAAATTCATAAGGTATCCTTCATCACATAATTGACTTATTCTAATGAGGTTTTTCTTAAGAACCTTAACAAAAAAACATTTGAAATCAATGTTTTACCAAGAAGAAAAATACTTCCGATACAAAAACTTTCTCCCTGAGCATTATATCTGAAAGTTACATTCCCTCCTTTCGTATTGATAATCTTTTTGAAATAGTTTTTGTTACCATTCATGTGCCGGGAACATCCACTATCCATGTACCAAGTATTGTTGTTGGTACTTCCTTTAACTTCCTGAAAATAAGAAAAGAATTAGACTTTCAGAATCCAAACTTGTTTGGATCGAAGATTTTCATATAACAAAATTTTGGGTATCCACATTTGTTTAGAGAAATATTCTTTATGAAACCCAAGATATTTAACTTTATTCAAAGAACAATTTTTCTTCCAATGCCCACCACTTTGAAACATATTGCAAAAATGGGCTCTATAAGGAACAAACTAGTTGTTTTTGAAAACTGGTTTTTGGTGAGTATAACTTACTCTAGTAGTGTTTCCTTTTGGTTTAATTTGAGAATACATCTTTTCAGAATTTTCCTTCCTAGAGGTAAATTTTTCAAGGAGCTTCTTTAGGGAAAAATTTTCGGATTTTAGTCTAATGACTAAATTCCTATCCTCAGGAATCATTTCCATAGAGTTAGATTTTTCCTCAAAAACATTCTTCTTTAAAGTAGCATTCTTAAGATCTTTAGAAAGATCTTCCTTATCATAATTTTCTTTCTCAAGGTCTTTAGAAATTTTTTCTAAAAGATCTTATTTTTCTCTAAGATTTGTATAAAGATCTGAAATTTCTTTTGTAATAACATCTTCCCTAGTATTTTCCTTATCTAGTTTCTTAGAGATTTTACAATTGTTTGCTTCAAGTAACATGGAAAATCTAGATACTTCTTCATATAAATTTTCTTCATTTTCTGAGGATGAAGTATCTTCATTAGAAGTACTATTTTCGGAATAGTAATTCTTATCAAGAGATAAGTTTGTTTAAGCCTCAGCTGAGCGTACCTTGGCCATAAGACATGTATGTAGAAAAGAAGTATTAGCAATGAATCCCATATTCTTCTGAGCTGATAAATCGTATTCTGAATATTCACTTTCTAAAGAATCTCCACAGCTAGCACTCCAAGTAGTATTAGCTTCCAAACTTTTCTTAGCTTTATCCTTATAGAAATTCTTCATGTTCCTTTCATAATGCCTCTATTTTATTTCTTTATTTTTAAGCATTGGACAATTAGGTCGTATGTGTCCACTTATCTTACATTCAGAGCATGTGACGTCTGAATCATTCATATCTTTCCTTTCCTTATTCTTATACTGGGATTGGAAATTTCATTGTCCATCTATCTTGTTCATTCTTTGAGCAAGATTAGCAAACTCGTTTTCTGAGACTTCACTCTCACTAGATTCGGATTGGATAGTAACCTTCTTAGACTTGGATCTAGTTACTATCTCAGGAGTCTTTTCTTTCATGTGATTTGATGTTATAGTAAAAGCAATAGTACCATTTCCATTCTTCTTCTTGATGTTTTAAGCATCTCTCTTCATTCTGGTTTCATGTTGGAGAAGAGTTCCAAATAGCTCATCTAAGGAAATTTGATTAACCTTCATATTCTCATCAATAGCTTTTCTCTTTGATTCCCACTCTTTTGGAATAATATCAATAATCTTGTCAACAAGAGCTTCATCATCCAGACCTTTCTCTACCATAGATTGTAAACTAATCACGATGGTCATAAATCATTGTTGCACATTGCTTATAGGTTCTCCATAAGGAAAGTTAAAACCATGATACTCATCTCTCAACATAGCTCTTCTAGTCTCAATCACTTTAGATGTACCAAAATGAGTGACATAAAGTTTCTTCCATATACAGTTCGCTGTTTCACATGAAGAAATTTGGCTATATATGTTCCTTGTCATTGAATATAGTAGACTATTGTGTATTTTATTGTTTAATTGATAATCATGCTTATCTTGGTTGGTGAAAGCACCAACTTCCTTATCAGGAATTTCATAACCTCTAGTAAGCGTAACATAGTTATCTACCCCAGTATTGATAACTAATTTCTTCATTCGATCTCTCCAGTACTCATAATCATTTCCATCAAAAATTGGTGGTATTGTAGGATTTATATTGTCGATGGAACCAACATTTAAACCTGCCATCATTAAGAAAGTTTTCTACACAAAAACTTTTTAAACACAAAAGTTCGGATTCATGAAAATTATTCCTAAGAAAGGGAAAATATAACAATGAAAAACTAAGAAAGGAAAAACTTATATGTGAGTATAAGTATTTCAAATACATGCTCTGATACCAAATCTGAGATTAGTATAGAGTATGAGGTTTCCAACCTATGATGACAATTTTAGGATCGAAATAATGATGTAGATGCTCAATATACAAGAGTGGGTTCAATTGTACACTTTAAAAATTTCCTTAAACAAGGAAATATCTAAGTTTTACAAAGTTAAACTAATAAAATTCACAACAACTCTAATCACCATTGAAATATTGGGACAAAGTATGATTTTACAAAAATCTAGTCCTATGCACTTGATTAAATCTGGAAAGTGATACTGAAAAAGTTGTTCTGGAAATATGGATCCGAAAATTGAAACTTAACCAAGGTTTACAATATGTGATTCTACCTCATAGAGTATAGAATCTAATCTAATCAGAGTACAAGTGTAAGGAAATACAAGAATGTTATACTTTCCTTACAATACAAAATGTAGTAGAAATACAAGTAGTAAAACTACAAGTAACAAGATATATGTCTTTTATCCCGAAGAGAAGGGTATCCAACAACCTTGGATAAAGGTCCCTTGATTTATACTTTTAAGAAATTTTATCTTACCCACAGTAGGGTAAGCCCTCGATACAAAGATCAGAGTCTCTGTCTTGCTGTCCCCGCAAGCCCTCAACTTCAAGATAGTTGGAACCTCTGTCTTCCTCAGCAAGGAAGCCCCTAAAATTCAAGGAAGTCGGCACCTCTGTTCTCCTATCCCCAGAAGCCCTCAAATGTAATCACTAACATTCAGAGTCGCACGAAGCAATCTGCACAAGGCAAAGTTTGAACAAGTCATTCAAACTTTCTGCACAAAGCTTGAGAGTTGATAAGATCCTCCCTCCCCTGAAATCACTTCAACAGTATATGAGCACAAGTTTTCAAAGATCAGTTGTCGAAGTTTTTTGTGTTGTTTTTTGAGCTCTTTCAAATGAGATCTTATTTATAGGCTCGGTTGGAACTATCGACTACCTCCTCCAACGGTCATATTTTCCTTGAATTTCTGAGGGACCTGTCCATGTGTCACTAAACCAACGGTTATTTAGAAACATAATGGACGACATCGTTTTATAACAAAACATATATAACTGAATGCACGACATCGTTTTGTAATGAAGCAAGTGTAAGAATAAGAAAAACTAAAGATCAGAGTGTAAGCAAATAAATGTTCGGATTCTAACCAAAATGGAATTCATAGTCTGTAATAAAAATGATATTCGGATTCTATTTTATAGGTATTTGGAACCCGATTTCTGTAGAAATCTGGAGTTTGGATTTCTAAGGATATTCGGAGTCTGGTTTCACCAGAGTTTAGAATCTGAACTTACAGAGTTTAGAGTCAAACTTGTAGAATTTCGGAGTCGAACTCATAGATGTTTGGAGTCGAACTAGAAAAAGTTTGGAGTCGAACTCATGAATGTTCGGAGTCAAACTTCATAAGATTTAGGAGTCAAACTAATAAATGTTCGGAGTCAAACTAATAAAAGTTCAGAGTTGAACTAGTAAAAGTTCGGAGTCAAACTAGTAAAAGTTCGAAGTCGAACTAATAATAATTCGTATTCCATAATTCGGAGTGGAACTATATGAGAGTTCGTATCCAGAATTCAGAGTCTAACTATATGAGAGTTCGTATCCAGAATTCGGAGTGGAACTTTATTATGGTTTACATCCAGAATTCTGAGTGGAACTTTATTACAGTTCACATCCAGAATTTGTATCCGAAAAACAAAATGCTTCAATTCTTGGCATTATATGATTCCGAGGTTTTGGGGACGAATCTAATTTTTGTACTTAAGAAAAATATTGATATGTATAAGGAAATATGGGTTTGGGTAAATTTCCTTAAGAAAAGAAAATTTCTTTATGAAATTTATACATTGATTTTCTTAAGTATTAGGTTTTTTTATTTTCAAAACAAGAAGGAATGGAAAATTCATAAGGAAAACCTTATTGACTCAACAATCATAGTAAGATTAGAAAGGGTAAAATAAGGGTTAAACAAAAAAGTTAAGGATAAAAAGTATTCAAAACTTCTCAAAAAATTATTTTATGATGGTTATTCGAACAGAAATCATCTTAAATTCTAATTAAATTAGTTTTGGACCATTTTTAATCAAAATTGAATTTATAATAAACTATTATTTCTCGAATTTCATTACGTTCCCCACCTCCTTCTTATAAAACCCCACCACCTCTACCAACATACTCACACCTATAAATCCCATTATATTATCCAAATTATTCTCCAATAACATCCTAGTATTAATCAATTACTTCTATAATTCTTAAATTTTGCACACAGAAGTTCATGTGTTTTTTGGCACAAATCAAAAGATGTTACCCGATTTAGAGGTAACATATTCTCTCAAATACCTTTCCATTATTTTCTTTCTTCACACCCTATAATATTTTTATTACTTGATTACAGAAAAAAAAATATCCTCAATAGTAAAATATGTAGTTATGATATGTATTTGAACTACACTTATACACTCCTCCATCTAATGGATACAAATATACTATTTCTGTGTATGGAGAAAAGTTGTCTCATGAAACGATGATTATTTAATTTTTCCTACCACTTATCATGGTGTCTATTATGATGGAAAAATAATTATATATGATATATATTATATTTATATTATCCCTATGATTATGTAATTATTATTTACAGCATACCTTTATGCTTTCCATGATGATTAAATATGATAATTTCATTTGATGAAATGTATACTACCGCCCCCTCAAAGTGATATAACTCATTCATGCTATACATGGAACGTATAATAGATTATTTTATTAAACATATGATACTTAAATGACATAAATATAATATTATTATTATAATATACATTTATATCATTTGATTATTAATCTTTTAGTATGACAATGAAATTAAAGTAGTGTTCATGCGTATGTACGGCCTACCGTCTACATGAACGGTGAATTTCTTTTATTATATCCAAATGTTATGGACTATTATAAATACATATATTAAAACTACATTTGATAATTAAATAATTAATATCATTATAGAGATGATTTAATTTTTTCTACATGTACAATTTATATCCAAACAAGTTCATTTTCGACTCAGGTAACGTATATTGAAAAAACAACTGATATTAACTTGAATAATTATATAATTTTATTAATCTGGTAATAAGTGATATAAGGGGAAAAAGTAATGTTTAATATTTTATCAATCATATAGAAGTTAAAATAAGTTTATTATTCAGGAAGAACATGGAAAATATGTGACGAGTCAGACTCATGATAAGGAATCTTCATAACCTATTTTCCATTATTTTGGTTAATATCTTACTTCACGATTTTATCATTATATGATAATGTGATAAATGAATTTTGATATAAACTATCAAAATTATATAATATTTAAGTGTATTTATATTTATTACACATATTTATCTATTTTATTTACAAAATGACCTTTGTAAGTTTATTTTTAAAATAAATTTCCACTCATTTGGTTTTACACATACTTCATTGATTATATTTTTCCATGATTATGTGTGTAATAACTATTTATTTATTTATATTGTAATTTCCATTTCTATTTGTGATGATATATTGTTTCTACACATAATTTATCCATTGATAAATCTAGAAATCATTTATATGATCTTTGCGAGGGCTTTGTCTCAATTTAAATTCTGTTGATAGTTATTTTTTTATGCACTAATTCACATTTATATCATTTATTTATAGCCAGTTGAAATATTATATCATTAATATCCTTCTTATCATTATATTAAAAGTTTTTTTAATTTTTATTCTTTAATTATTTGAATTCATTTATTTTCTCAAGTGGTAGGGGACTTCATCTCAATCTCATTTTATTGATGAATATTTTGATAATATACACATCCTTATTTTATATGGTGTATAATAAAACACTTTGGATTTTAATTTCACTCAAAGGAATCGTTTTTCTATAAATTATTTTATTAAAAGATACAGGGATTGTTTTTAATGTATGTGGCGACAACAACCTCTCTATCGCTATAATCATTATTTGATATTTAGATTCCTCTATAAGATTTAATGTTTTCAAAAGGAAAAGAAACCCCTTATTCCATTTTTATTTTTTTTTTGGTATTGAAAATTATTGGATTTATTATTTTAATATATTGATATGATTTCTTGGGACATAAAATGAAATGGTATTTGTGAAATGATGATATTTTCAATATTTTTTGTTTTATGATTATATAATGGTACTTGATCATTTGATGGGTGGCTACATGATAAACCAATGATGGGTGGTTACATGATAAACCAAATGATGGGTGGTTCCAGGATAAACCAAGTATGGGTGGTTAAATTATAACCTCTAATGAATTGGTTATGGAATTCGTCCATATGGTCATTCCATTTATTTATATATGTGGAATTTGATCGTATCATTATTCTATATAAGTATGTTTAACTCTAAAGTTACATTTATATGTTATATGTTGTTCTCTATAGGATTTATCATAAATTTTCATTTACAAAAAGGGTGAACAATGAGCATATATTTAGTGAAGTGTTTTTTCAGCTTCATAATGGTGAAAAGTATTACATTATGGTAATGTTTTCTTAGTTTGCATGTTTTCTCAAGACTAACAAATTTCATTCATTATGTATCCATTTATGAGCTTTTTATGCTCATACCATGTTTAGAAATATTTTTTACAATACATAAAGAAGAATAATGTCAAGGATGGGATCAAGGAAATGCCATGATTTTTAAAACATGAAACGAGACATGTTTCGTTTTTATAAGTTTTTTTATAAAAAGATGGATAGTGATTAAAAGTATATACTTCTAATATTGAAGTTGTTATGTATATGTTATGTCCTACTTCGTTAATTCTCAAAACCATAAAATATCCCTGATATGAAATAACCTCAAATTATTGACTTATCTCATGATTATGTAATTTTTATGGTTGGGGCCTTATAGTTGGTATCATAGGAAATGTTTAAACAAATTTAGGGATTTTTTCGTTAAACATGTGGTCAGTCTATATGTCTATTATTTCAATTAAATCTTTGTTTCATAACTTTTTTAGATCATGAAATGTCGGCTACAAATGGAAGGAGGATGATCTAAAACAACATTCTTATCTCTTCCAGATGACATGCTTGAATCAATTTTTATAATGTCATGTTTGATTATTGTGGAAAAAAATTTAGCATAAAAATCACTTCCAAACAGTTGTATGATATATCAATCACCTTCTCTATACCTTGATATCATCATGGATCATGTATATTATTTAATCAAATCATATTTTTTCAATATTCTCATATTTTCAAGAAAATAAAATATTATCAAGTAAGTTTTAAAAAATTTAACTTATCACATGATTTTGATGAATATTATGATTTTGAAAAAGGTTCTCAAGAAGGCGACCCATACGCAATCTATTTATATATTATTTTAAAATATAGTAATTCATCACATAATTATGGTATTTTAAAAAGAACCATTGATTAAATGTTTCAACTCAAAATCGATCCTAATATTTTATATAAATAAATTGGTGTCTGAGGTTTTGAAATAATATGTCATACTTGATTATTTTCTAAAATTATTTTTCGGTGAACACCCATATGACTGAAGTTGTTAAAGGTTTATTTTTATAAAGGAATAAAATGATTTTGAAGTATCTATAAATCATTGTTTCAATCCATGTACCATATTTATTTGAGAACAAGATGATGATGATGAAACCATGTGGAAACTGTGTTGAAGGTAAGATGTTATTTCTTTAGGAATATTTTTATTTTTTTATTTGGAAGTGGAAAAAAATTCAATATATATAAGACTTCATGAATTAAAATGTTGTATCATTATGATTTTAGATAAAATTGAGAGGTATAATAAAACCACTGAGGTTAAACATTTTAGTGTTATTTTAGCGTTTTATAATGAGGGACAACCTAGAAGATGGGTGACAACACGTCGCATTCTGGAAGGTCGTGGGAATCAAACCCACAATTTAAGGGTGACAAGGGTGCACCACCTACCATTATCTTACATGAAGTCCCTAGTTAGAATGAATTTTTCTTTTTTAGTTGAATGATTCGATAGATCAATAATACATTGATTTTTGGAAAATATGTTGTCTCAAATGGATATCCTTACTATAGGAACATGATTGGTTGATTATGTTATAAATTTTATTTTGAAAGACAAATACTACTTTTGGAACCACATATACCCAATTATAACATAATACTATGGGATTTTATTTTAGTATTTATGGTTTAATTTTATTTTGGAAGAATCTATGTTTTCATATTGTGGACATATGGAGATTTGGGTTATTTATGGAAATGATAAACCATTATAGTGAATATGTGATTAGGTTAATTAAATTTCAGTATAATAACTTAAGAGTTGTAGATGTTATTTGATTATAAATGTTAATATCAATAATTGAATACAATGTGATTAAATATTTATGAATTTTGGATTTAAAACTTATTTTTTATGCTTTTGAATAATTTTAAAGACAATTTTTTATTGAATTGTATTTTTTGTACCCGGGGTACTGTTTGTTAAATTTTGAAGATTAAGAGTTTTATTTTTTTTTATAAATGATTATCCTTTTTGGTATTATCTAATCAATAACTAACCATTTGGGTTATGGATAATATCTAAATATAGGTGAAATATATAGTTCATATTTATTGGATTAAGTTAGTATATATAATTTGATTCTATAACTTCAAATGTGACCAAGTCATCTTGAATACACATCATTTGGAGAAAAATCTGAGTTTGTGGTAGAAAATTATTTATATATGGAACTATACATGAAAAGTAATTATATTTCATTATATTCTTATTCAACCTCATAAATAAATCCCTCAACATTATGAAAAATAACTTATAACAAAATATTTGTCTTTTTTACTTTTCCTACTGTGAAATCAATGAATATTTAGCCCATCACATGTTTGTGGTTTTCTGGTAGTTAGCTTTCTCCTGGTCATTTTTTCTATCACTCTCTATAAAACATTTATTATTATTTTTTATTCAATATATGTGTTTTCCTATATTGAATACTAGTAGGTGTTATCTAATGTGACCTTTTTACTTCTCATTCTTTCTTTTTAAATTGATATTTTTATGGACTCTTTTTCTGATTTTGGATTGGAAATGAAGTTTTCGAGCCCAATATTATAATTTCAAAGATTCAATTTACAAAATTGAGGAATTATGTAATGACCTAGGTATTTATAGAATACTTCTTTTATTTTATATTAATATTTATGAATATGATATTAATTTTAAATTAAAGGGGATTATTTTTCTGAAAGCATTCTCAACATGAAACAATGGGTATTTCTGAAATCTTATGTTGCCACCAATATTGAGTTATAATGAAATATAATAGAATAATATTATTATTATTATAAATGTAAGTTAATTCCTCGACATTGGAATGAATGTAATGAATAATATTATTTGAATTTTTGAAATATGGTTAAAAATGTTTAAATAATTATTCATTGGTTATAAAATTCATTATAAATAGAAAAAAACCAATTCAATATAAAGGATTTATTTTTATAAAAACCTATTTAAAAGAAAATAATTTTGTTTATAAAATAATATCACTCATTGTGGATTTTTATTTAAGGAAAAATATATTTTAAATATTCTATTTAATGTTTCAAATTCATCTTATATTATTTCTTGATATTATATAAGAAAAATTCAATTTTTTAACAAAGAAGTGTTTTTCTAAAAATAAATTATTAGGACATTTTGATGGAGAACCCTTTTTATATTTAGTTTTTTACACCATTTTATGTAATATTTGACATAATAAATTTATTATTTAGAAGAGGTACCTCAAAATTTACATTAGATTAATTTTTTTACATTTTTCTAATAACTATCACATTTTTATTAATAGAAAAAATACACTAAATTTTAATTGAAAACAAATTTTTCAATCAAGATAGTTTATATGGTTAAATAATATTATACAATTTTTTTAATGTATAAATAAAATATATTTTTATCATTTCTTAAATTTTTTAGTCATTTGAATTAATTTCACATTGAAATTGGACATAAACACATGTCAATATTTTGATAGTTTTTACATTTTAAAATCATGCATTCTGGTTTTGACATCTTGGAATTAATTTTAAATTAATTAATGAATCTTCTTTGTTTTAAATGTTTAAAAATGGATTCCATATTTCTAATCATATGGTTAAAAGTTTTTAAATAGTTACCTTTTATCCTTATTGAATATTAATAGTATCTTCAATAAGTATTTTATTATTTATGGTTAAACAGAAAATGAGGTAAATAATAATAAAAAAAATAATACTATAAAAATGTTAAACTACCATAAGATATGTTATAATACTAATGGATGCTATATTTCTAACCAAGGTCATCTTTGGGTCTATTTTTCTACCCCATGGTGCTACTTGGATGTTAAAATGACATTTTATAACAGTGAATTTAAAGCAAAGAGAAATATAACATAAGCATGTATCTTTTACTAAAAAACTATAATATGGGGCTTTATAAGTGATATAATCGACTATAAATAGTCATTAAAAAATATTTAAATATTTAATACTTAATGATATTTAATTTATAATTTTTATTCATTAAATAAATATATTTAATTATGATAATATGATGATGTAGTTATTGATCAATTATTAACGTTTTCAAATAAATGATATTATATATATTATAATAAATGTAGTTCGATAATTATTATGCCATCCATGATTTTTTTGGATGATACTGTTATTTTATATGTGATTTAATGCCATTATTTCAAAGGAATCAGGTTGTTATGAAATTGTATAAATGTGAAACATGAATAGTTTCCAAAATTGACATAATTCATAACTTAAAACATAAAATAGTTTATTAAATGATACTAAATTATTAAAAATAAATGATATGTCAAAATTGTTATTATACATCCAAATATGTAAAAAATAACTTTTTTGGGTTTTTTGGCATGATGTGGAAATTATATTAACCTACAATGTGTAAATAACATTTTATCACCGTAAGATTAAAAAAAATAAGGGTCAATCCAAAAATATAAGGATAAAATAATATTACAAACTAGTCAAAAAATTATTGAATGATGGGTATTCCAAATTAAATGTTCTTTTTTCAAATTAAATGAACTTTTGACCGCTTTTAGTTGAAATTGAATTTATAATAAATTAATATTTATAGTCGTTCCTAAAGTACCCCTCTTACCTCTTATAAAAGGCTACCATCTATACCCACTTTCTCACACCTCTCAAGACATTTGGCTTGTCAAATTTCTGGTCAAATATTATCCTAACATCCCTACCTTCTTCGAATAAGAATTATCTTTAGAAGAAGAAAAATCAAGGAAGGATTTCGACTCATATCAAATGATGTTACCTGATTTAGAGGTAACGTCTTCCCTCAAATTCCTTTATATTATTTTCTTTCTACACTCCCTATTCAATTATTTTTATTTAATTAATTAAAAAAAATATCATAAATATAGGTGTATGTTTTTATGAGATGTATTTTAACTAACATTTACAGGCACCTATATAAAATGGATAAAAACTTATTGTTTCTGTGTTTGGAGAACTACTACCTCACAAAATTATGATTGTTCAATTTTATTATACCTCCTCTCATGGAGTCCATTATTATAGAACTATAAAAATATATGATATATATTATATTTATATTCTACTTTTTCTTCTGTATTTTATATTTACAACATACCATTAATTTTTCCATGAGGTGTAATACGATAATTTCATTTGAGGAAGTGTGGACTACCGCACCCACAAATTGATATGACTCATTCATGGTATATAATTAACGTATAAAGGATTGTTTTATTAACCCTATGAGACATACTTGTCATAAATATAATACTAGTGTTATTATATACATTTATATCATTTTATTATTAAAAATTTATTATGACAATGAAATAAATGCAGTGTTCATGCGTACGTACGACCAACCATCTCCAAGAATGATGCATTTTCGTTCTTATTTCCAAATTATATGGAATGTTATAAATACATTTATATTGGATATTTATGATATTTAAATTTTTAATATCATTTTGGATATTATTTACATGTAACTACATGTACAATTTATATCATAACAAGTTAATTTTTGAATCATGTACATAATATTGACAAAAAAACTAATATTTCCTTAAATATTTATGTAATTTTTATAATGTGGAAATAATTGATATAAACGGAATAAAAAACTTTAAAATTTCCTATCTCAAGTATAAATTAACTTATGTTCATTATTTAATAATTTCTAGGAAAATATGTGATGATTCATACTCAAGGTAAGAGAATATCATAACCAAATATCCATTAATTAGGTTAATCTTCAATTTCATTATTTTGTCATTATTTGATTATGTGAGAAATTAATTTTTATAACTATATTTTATTTATACTTGATTTATTTTTATTTTTAGTGAATACACATATTCAATCAATTTTATTAACAAAATAAAGTTTGTAAGGGAATTTCTAAACTCAATTTCCACTCATTGATTTTTACGCATAATTCGTTGATTATATTATTCCATGATTATCTATGGAATAACTATTTATTAATTTATATTGTAATTAAAACTTCTCATTTTTTAGATATATAGTTTCTACACATAATATATGTATTGACAAATTCTTACGTTATTTATACGATCATTGTATGGGATTTTACCTCAATTTACATTCCATTGAGACATAATTGTTGTTATTCACCATTTCCCTTTTATGTTGTGTATCTATATCCCTTTGACGTATTATATCCTGAATATATTCATTCTTGTGATATTATATTTTTTTAGTGTTATATTTTAATTATTTTTATTCATTTCTTTTCTCATGTCGTAAGGGACCTTGTCTCAATCTCCTTTATTTAAGGCATATTTTGATAACATACACCTTCTTATTTTATATGTTGTACAATAAAACTATATTAATTTTAATTTCATTAAATAGGAATATTCTTTCTAAGACGAATTTTACTAAATGAGAAAATCAATATTTTTAATGTATGCAGTTATAATGACCTCTATGATTCCATAATTGTTATTTGATATTTCACTTCCTCCATAATCCATAAAGTTTTCAAAAGGAAAAGAAATACTATGTTCACTATTTTGGTTGTTTTGGTATTGAAATTTTTCTTTTAAAATGGATTGTGGATGTCAATATCATGAAATGATTTTTTGTTATTTCAAATGAAATGTTATTAGTGAGAAGTTGATATTTGTAATATTTTATGTGTTATTATTATAAAATGGTACACAGACATTTGATAGGTGGTTATGTGATAAAAAAATGATGTGTGGTTACGTGATAAACAAAATTATGGGTGGTTCCTAGATAATCAAAGGATGGGTGGTTACATTATAACCTCCAACGCATTGAGTATGTATGTCGGTCATATGGATATTTTCTTTAGTTATATGTGAGGAAGTTGACAATATGGTTATTCCATTTAGGTATGTTTAGGACCCGTGTTTCATATATATATTATATGCTATTTTATATGGGGTTTATGGTAATATTTTGGTAACAAATAGGTTGAGCACTGATATTATATTTAGTGAAGTATTTTTTCTACTTTTTATTGGTGAAAAGTATAATTTATGATAACATTTTCATAGATTACATGTTTTCACAAGACTAATAGTTTTCATTAATTATTTATCCCTTACTGAGATTTTTATTCTCAGCCAATGTTTTGAAATATTTTTTACATGAAATAATTAAGAATATATTCAAGGATTGGATCCTAGAAAAGTCATGTTGCAGAAATCATTAAAAAAACATGTTTATCTTTAAATAGTTTCTATTTTATATAAAATGGATAGTGAGTACACGTGTCTAATTATAATATATATGTTTTTATTTATATGTTATGACCAAATTATCTAAATATCTAAACCTGGATAAATAAATTATGTGAATTATTGTCAAATTTTTTACTTTTCTTAGGATTAGTTAATGTTTGAGGTTGGGGAATATGAACACATAGTCCTACCACTGGTAGGATCACACCAATCTCATATTACCTTTATAATGGGTGCTCTTATTATAAAAAAAAACATAACAAATAAAATATGATGATTGGAAACCAATTTCACCCTTTATTATGGCCCAAATCACCAAAAAAATCATCTAAAATGAGGCTTTGATGGTGTCCTTACAAGGTGTATTGATGATGATGAGTTTGTTTTTGTCATGAAATAAGTACATGATAGAGGCTATAGTTATCACCAGTCATGGTTTCATATTCCCAATCATACATGGTTAATGGGATACTATTATCCCACAATAAATCAATATTGCACATATTTTACAAAAATATGGTATTCTTATTAGGTGCATATGATCATCATCCATAAACCTCTATAGTTTCTACATACATCCAAATACCCTTGAATATTTTTTGTATGAAAAAAGGATGTTTTATTACCATATCATATTTCCACTACTAATCAATTCAAATACAAAAAAACTACTACTAATTTCTTGTCTAAACGTGTTTAGGAAATACGCCTCAAAGAAGTCTCGTCCAAAAGTATCATAATCTTTATAAAATCTAGAATCATTATCATATTTTTTTCTGATAGAAATAATATTTTTATTATTTTTCATATGTTTTTGATTTATTTAATCCTTTATATTCAATTAATTTGATCTTATTTCAATATTTTTTATATTTTTGGTGAATTCTGAGCATAAATGGGTAAAATTATTAATTCAATAAATTTAATAGTTATTTTAATCTTATGTATATTCATTAATATATTTTTTTTATAACTATTTTTAAGACAAAACTCCATGGTTAGGCCATTTACTATTATAATTAAACTCAATCATTCAATGGATTGAATCTAGAGGGTAACTTTCCCACCCTCAAGCCTATAAATATATGTGTCTGCTTCTATTCATGGTTTGTTAAAGCGGGTTAAATAAGGGATAAATTATAGTAGTTTAGTATTTAATGTCTATGTTTTTTATTTTTTTTATTTTTTTCATCATGCACTCTTCTTTCCCTTTCAACTCTCTAACCCTTCACATAGAAAGGAAAAACATTTTTTGTGTTTGGGTAAGGAATGTTTCACTTTTTTAGTGTCAAAGTCATGAAATTTAATATAAAACTATCTTTAGATATTGTATTATTTATATTTTCAGTGGATTCCAATTTTTTTAATGAGATTATTTTTTTTCGTTGTATTCATTGTTAATATGTTTGGTTGAAGAACTTTAAACTCCCTCGACCTAATGAAATTTGTCTCAATTGATCATATTATGTTAGCTGGTGAGTGTCTATTTATTTTTGGAACATGTGTGGAACTAGAGAATCATTTTTAGATTTATAATGATAAAAAATTCCTGAGATATAATTTAAGTATTTTTTGGAATGGTTCATGAACTAGCATTATCATATGAGTGGTTTCCATAGCTTCATTCAACCAAATGTGATTTACAACTCAATGAATGATGTATTCATTAATCATTCAGTAGAAAGAGATGGAATTATTTTTCTAGAAATGATCACATTGAAAAATGTGAACCTATCATGAACAAGACACTCTATTCATTAATTAGTGTTCAAACGTTATTTTAATTACTTAATCTCATTTAAAAACAAACAATTGAAAAGAAAATCTCAGTCAATACTCAAATTTTATGGTCACAACATAATTTTTGTGTTCTCTTCTATATATCCAACCTAGGTTACCCACTTTAATACATTTTAACATAAGAAATATTTTATTTATTACACCCCATGATTAGAAAGTGTCAAAATATGGTGTTGTTTCTAGAGAGGTAGTGCTAACATTTTATGTCCCACATTATTTTCCCTTTTCATTTTTACTCTAAAAAATATCATGGATCAAACCTCAAAAAAATAAATCATTCCCTCTAGATGAAAAAATTAAAAAAACATTAAAAAATACATAAAAAAATTAATTTTCATTCTATATATGACAAAATTTCACCTTCAAACTCATGTGAAACTTAAACTATTCACTTAGAACCTGTGATCTTGTCTGGGAATTAAAACACAACCCATAGAGAAGTTTGTGTATCAAAATTCTTTAATTAAAACAATAAAAATTCCATTATAGTGTTTCAAAATTATTTTTATGTAAAACCTAATATGATTCAATTTTTTCTAATGTTTCACTGTTTGGTATGTCAATATCTGAAAAAACATATTAAAGAGTTAACACATGTATGCTCTACATAGAAACCATATGGAGTTGCTGAGGAATATGTAATGTAAAAGATAATCCCATTTTCATTGGAAGGAGATTTCAATGAAAGGTTGAATAGCCTATAAACTGATGGTGTGAATGATTTTAATTACTTGGAATGATGCTTCATGAAATGATTCTTCCCCACCTCTAGAAGCACAACCATCAAAAAAAGATATATTATATCAAACAATTATCTAGAGAAACCCATTACAGGTATAGGGGAAGATTGAAAAAGATATGTGCTAGCTTCCCATATCAATCCATTGAATATCAACACATTCTTTACATTTTCTATCGTGGACTAATAGAAAAAAGAAATAGCCTTCATGATGCCTCATCTAGAGGGGAAGTGAATGACATGTCACTAGAAGAATCCAATGGTATAATTGATATGATTTCCCAAAACATGAAATAGTTTGGTACAAGAGGTATTGTAACAAGAGGAATTCATGAGTTACAAACTTATCATCCTTCACCATTATGGAAAACTAATATTGATGTGATTACCAGTATGGTGAGATAGATTTCCCTAATGTAAATGAGCATCCAACAAGGACCATCTAAGGTATGCGTTTTATCCTCATCACTTGATCATTTCAATGACCAATGTTTTAAAATATTTGGAATGGAATCATGTGAAAAATATTTTTATATGAGGTATTCATAATAAAAATCAATGATGGTGAGAGCTTATCCTTATTCAATTTGGATTCGGAAATCATCAGAATCAAGTAAGACCCCCGTACCAACACCAATTCCAAAACCAACCCCTATTCCACTAATAATTTGGAAACCCACCACTATTTCAAAAAAATAAATCCACTAACCAATATTCACACCAACAACATCCCACTTTACAAAAACCCTATCATAAAACACTCACCTACACACAACCTTATGTGGAACTGCTACAATCCATGTATGCTGAGATAGTGGATATATTTGATATTCTGGAAAACATGGTTTGATGTTTTGTTTAAATCATGTCCAAAAAACCGAGAAAACATCCTTTATAAAAATACCAACCCCAAAATATAATGTTATCATGATAAAAATAAGGGGTTGAAAATAACTCTGACAAGTAGTAGCCCATGAACTCAAAACAAGATCAACTTGGTTGATGTAGAATGAATTTGTAAATTATGAAAATCCTATGAAAATAAACAATGAAGAATATAAGAAATAAGATGAGGAGAAGGTTTGGATGAGGAAGAACAGATGAAAAACATAATTCAAAAGGGCTAAAATGTGTAATAAAGAAATATCCCCACCATTTCAATAATGGATGATTTAATCTAAGTTCTTTTATAAAGAATATATTCAAGATAAAATTAGAGACACCTTAGAGAAAGATGAAATTAATAACTTCCTTATTAAAGGACTCATCCAAATATCAATGTATGCTAAAATTCTGTGGAGATTTTAACCAAGAAGTTGATACCTCAATGGAAAGGAAAGTATCAATATGGAAAGAAGTTTCTCATCACTTATCACAACATAATTTCCAACCAAATATCGTGATCCACGTAACACCCAAAAAAATTTTAAGAAAGATTCATTTTAATTTTATTGATGTCTTGTGTTGTACGCTACATGAATATTAGCTTGGGTTGTACGCAACACCATATTAGCTTTCATTATACGCAACACTATTATTGGAATTTTTAAGCACAATTTCAAGTTATTTTGATAGAATTCAACCCTGAATATAGATTTTGTTCAATGAAATAAGATTATATTATTTTATAAGAAACACCAAAGTATCCATTCATGCAACACTGATTTGCTTTGCGTTACACGCAAAGGCGACCTTCCTCGATGGCTTTCGTTGTACGCAATATAGAGTTTCACTAAAATACAATATATTATTATTATGGATAATAAATTATTAATATTATTAACCTTATTTTTAATTTTATAACATTATAATTAATCTTACACATTTTTTTGAACATGGTATGATAATAAAATCAGTTTTTCTTAAGAAGGATGTATTTTACAAAAAAATGCAGTTCTGTCACCTTCTGATGATGCATCCATTTTTAATCTAATTTTTGAAAATTTTATTAGTTAAATTTGACAAAATAAACTAATTATTTTGAATGAGGGTATAAAAATTTACTTTCAAAAGGTTTTTCATATTTTTATGATAACTTTAATATTTTTATAAATAGTAAAAATACGCTAAATTTTACATAAAAGTATCTTTTTTATCGAGATAATTTAAATGGTTAAATTATAATATTGAATTTTTTTAAAGTATAAATTGAATATATTTTTTTCCTTTAATATAATTCATATAATTATCATTAATTTTACATTGAATTCATAGGTAAAATCATTTCAATCTTTTGCAATGTTTCAACTTTTAAAATTTGTTTTCTCAACAACGGGATAAATTTAAAATTAATTACTGAAACTTGTGTGTTTTGAATTTGAAAAAATGGATTCCATATTTGGAATCATGAGGTAAAAATTGTGTAAATAGGTAACTTCTATTTTTAGACATTATGAATAGTAACTATGGTAAATTTTATTTACCACCGTTAAAGGTAAATCAAGTAATGAAGGGTAAAAATAATATTATAAAATTTCCCAAACACATGTATTAATATAATAAGATGATTATATTTCTCCCTAAAACATAACTTGGTCTAAATGGTGTCTGTTGAAACCCATTTGTATGGGATTAATACATTTATTTTATTTTATTTAATGAAATGTTAAATATGTCTCCTCAAACATTAATAATTAAATTATTTGTAATATAAGGTTATACTAAATATAAATTTGATTATAAATAATCATTTGAAATATAAAATGTTCTTTATCATGATAATTTATTTGTAATTTTTAGGAAATATATAATTACCCTAATAACATATACATTAATGATGAAGAAATTATTTACTTAGTTGCAAATCAATAATAGAGTTTTTATTAAAATAATAATACCCATCAAAAGGCCCAAACACATGACCAAAACTTATTGGTTGATTATATATACACCATAAGCATCCAAGTGTCTACTTGTGGGCTATTTGGTGCCTTATAAAATAGATTATGACATTAATATTATTTTATTTTATATGATGTCAAATTTGTCACCTTCATAATTTAATAAACATAACTTTTTAAATGATGGGTGTTTTAGAAGATAAATTTGACTCAATTTATTCTTATGAAATCTTACAGATTTATATTTATAATATTATTTTATTTTTAATTTTTATTAATCAAATATGTATATTAAATAATTATACAAAAATGTTGTTGAAAGTATTTTATTATGGGAATTATCAAATAAATGGTTTTAAAAAATATTCAAATAAATATTATATGAACTAATTAATGTGATCCAAGAATTTTTTAGATGAATAAGACATGTTATAAATCTATTAAATATTTTTGTTCGAATATATCTTCTGTGTGTATTTTATGTGAATTCAAATAAATGAATAGTGTCAAAATTGACACTAGATATTTTATAAAAATAACATATTATAAATTTGTTTAAAATTCAAAAAAAAATTATTAAAAATTACTCATTAGAATTTTTATTTTATAACTTGTCAAAAAGTATGAAATTATGGACAATTCACAATGCATAAGTAATTATTTATAACAATTTAAGATTTTGAATATTATTACCAAAAATAAAGTTAAATAGATTAAAAGAGAATAAATCAAAATGATAAGGTTTAAAATAAAATAAAAACATATCTAAATTTTATTGGTTGATGATATTACAACTCCATCTCATCTCATATTCAATGATGAGTCATTTTTGAGGTTTATATTTGGGTTTTTTGTTTATTGTAAATTAATATTTTTTAAGTTTCTAAAAGTGCCCCTCTCATCTCTTATAAAATGGCACCTCCCCCCTCTCATCTTCACTATATATGAAAATTTCAAGCTTGGCCAAAAACTACCCATTTCCCTTCTCAACTTCCCTATAAACATTATAGAGGTCCTGATCTTCTTCAATGACCATCCTTTCTGCTCTAATATGAGGTTTTGAAGAGGCACATCGATCAAGAGGTAACATCCTTTACTGAATATTTCAAACTTATTTCTTCTTCTACTTCATCTATTTGATTTGTTTCATTATTTAGTAATAAATCCAGTATCACTTGTATGATGATATTTTATTATGAATATGAAACAACCATATTCCTTCTTCTATTCATCCTATGAAAAATGAAATCACAATGTGTTCATGCGTATGACTTACTGTCTCCACGCCATGGTGTTATCTTTATTTCATCACCACCATAATTTGATGAGTATAATTATGGAAGAAATAACTATATATGATAATTATAAAATTTTATTTATTTTAAAATATTATACACCATACACTTAAATACAATTCCATAGTCATGTGAATGATATCGTCACTCGTGCGTACGTACGGCTTACCGTCTCCATGACATGATGAGATTCATTCTCCATGTTAACCATTCAAGAATGATTATAAATTATATATAATAAATAATCATGAAATATATGACATAATAATGATATTGTATTCATTTATATTTCATTTACTTACTTCCATTCGATTTAATAATGAAACAAAAACAAAGTTCATGCGTACGTATGACCTACCGTCTCCATGAACGGTGTATTTAACTCAATTTATTGATCTATTATATATATTAATATACTGAATATATATGATATATAAATCATTTTTAACATTTTGTATGTAAGTAATCATGATCTAAAAAATCATATGAATAATTACATGTCAAAACATGTACGATAAATGAAACGATTTTACCTGCTTTAACATGGAATTGATAATTGAACAGGTAATATAAAGTCGTAAGTAAATAATATATGTTATAATAAATATTATTATGGTTTTGTATCAAGTTAATAATATGTTTAAACACACTATACAGGTGTTTTAGACACATACTGAAGAAATTGGACCTATGGTAAGGGATAATTTTGAAATCTCATTTTTATATGAGATTGTATATTCCAAAGTATTTTCTGAGGATATATATATCATCCATGCCCTTGTTTTATAAAAATGTTTAAATAAATTGTTTAATATTTATACATGTATGTTTAATTTAATTTTTAACCTTTTTTGAATTTTACCACATGGTATGGAAGGAATCTATCTTTTGTTTACCATATGAGGTACTTTTTGACTTTTCTAGGAAAAGTACGAGGAGAATGTTATATAACATAGAAGACATGTACGGATATTTATGATTCCATAAGGAATTATTTCTATGAATAATACTTTAAAATTTTTCATCTTTATTTACAATTAAAAACTTTTATTTTAAAATTTCATGACATTTTGTGAATAGAAAATGTTTTTGAAGAAGAAATTATATTTTTTCTCAAGAACTAAGTTCAAGTGTTTTATAAAAATTATTTTCCATCTAAGTTGATATATGGTTATGTTTTTATCCCTATTATTACTTTTTTTTTATTTTATGATGTAATTGTTTTTATGAAGTCTTTTTATCTTATATGGATTATTTTATGATGGCATGGTGTTTAAGAATCCCATTTTATTACATGGGTTACGCTATGATGTATGATTTTGGATTTTGTGGAACACATAAGAATGGATTCATTATGAGATGGGTGGGAACTATATCTCCCTACAATGAATTGGGTAAATATTTATATCTCTAGATATATACATAGTTGGAATGGAAAGTAAAATTTGGTTTAGTAATGCAGGGTTGGAACAGCATGTGAACTCAGTTCAGTAATGGACTTCATCCACTATGATGGTCTTGGCCAAAATTCCTTCGATACTATGGAAATAACAATATGTTCTTATTAGCTTGTCACAATTACATATTTTATTTCAATTCTATTATTTCATGGTTAGTGTTCCTTTATAATCCTTGCCTTATGTACTGCCATGCTTTATGTCATTGCTTAAGATTTTGAGGTTTAAATTGTATGTTCATGTTTTTACAATCAATTTTTTACGGATTGTTTTATATTCTCCATATTTACACTTATTGAGCATTCAACCTCACCCTTTATATATTTTATGTTTTACTTTCCACTGGACACAAATAATTATTTTTGGTAAGAAAAAAAAACTGAAAGATGTTTATATGAGATGTTGAAAATCTTTCACCATGATTAGAAGATTATGTTCCAAGTTTTCAAATACACAAAATTATTACATTATTTGGTGTCTGTTTTTGTTATGTATTTTGTATTCCAAATAAGTAATGTAATGTACATGTATGTAAATGTTGGTTATCTACAGTTGGTATTATAGGAAAGGTTTAGTCAACCTTTGGAAACAAGGAGGTGAAAACTTTAGTGTGATCCCTAGAGATATTTATATGGTATGTCTACGAATGTCCCTAAGGTTAAGTATAAGTACAGGTTACTATCTTATAATTATAATAATGATCATGAATAACCTATTATTAAACCCATGATTTTATATATTGAATGTACTACCACTTCATTATGTTGTTTTTCTTGTATGATTTTTGACTCTCACGCTATTCTTTTTGGGTTTTAGAAAATGGATGGAAATAGGAAGATTCATGTTAATGGAGAATATGATGAAAATGGAATGATATTCTTCATGGGTAGGAAAATGAAATGTGATTTGGAAGGCGAAACATAATTATTATGTGTAATCCTATATCTCATAATATGATCAATAATCTCAACATTGGTACGTTTCTTAACTCAGCTAATAAGAGAAAGATGGAGTTTCATGATGATCATAGAGGAAAGAAATTTCAATTTCCCTCATGTAAATCATGTGAGAAGAGGCATCAAGTATAATGTTTCAATGAAACAGGATGATGCTTTGGGTGTGGAAAAGATATAAACAATGCTAGTAATTTCAAAGGAAAAGGATCAGTTAAAACAATGGACAAGGATAATGGTATTTCTAAGATATCAACTGGGGTTAAATGTTTTAAATGTGTAATTTACATGAATTATGCAAACCAATTCCCTAAGGTAAAATATATTGAATAGAATAAATATGGTCATATGGGTAGTATTTATGTTGATGATGATGAAAGGACTACAAATGATATATGATATGAAAGTTGTTTTTTGGAATAAATCAATGAATCTTAGTCAATGGTTTAAGAAGATAGTGGAATGATTGAATGTTTATCAAGGATAATGTATGGTACTATAAAATAAAGAAAAATCTAAGAATTGTTACTCTATTATTTTTCCTTGAGTATTTGAAAGTATATGTTGAATGGTATGGGTAACCATGAAAAGTGATTGAAATATTTTTGGAAAGTAGATGATATGCAAATAATGAAGGTATAAGGAGAAAATAATATGTTGGATATTATTAATGAGCTCATGACTGATATAAGAAAAAAGTGATATCATGATTTGAGTATGTAGAATTTTTGGGATTTTTTTAGGAGGAAAGAGTTATCTTTTGATACCATTCATGTTTTCACTATGGTACTATGGTAATTCATGTTTCAAGAATACATGCTTAAGGTATTCACATGTTTCTAATGTGAAAAAAAGATATATATTATGATATATGGGAGATAAATGATGGTATTCACATGCTTGTTATATAAACTTTCTAGTAATCATTTTCTTTATACTGTGAATTTGGACCAACGTATTTTAGATAAAGGTAAAGGATAGAATGGATTTATTTTGACATCAGATAGTATTGTATAAGTCTTGAATTTGTTTTATGATATTATTTATGGAATGTTATAAGAGTGTAGTTTTATAAAAAGGACTACCCGCAAGACAGGTGACAACCCGTCACATCGTACTAGGCTACGAGAATCGAACCTACAACCATCATTCGACAGGCCTTTATTTCCTACCACTAGCCTACAGGAAGTCCATGGTTAGTAGAAATTAGTTTTATTTTAGTATGCATTACGATAGATGAAGTATTAGTCCATTTTTGGAACCATATACAATTAATATCACTATATATGGACTTATTTATATTTAATAACTTTCTCTATCCATTTATTTTAGATAGATGGAATGACCAATCATTCTATCACATGATTTGATAACACTTCACGAATGAAAAATTAAACTTTATTTTTTTAAGATATGAAGTGGAAATCATTCAAAGAAGGACCAACGTCGAGATTGTACCAAAATAAAGTAAGTATTTTTTCATATTCAAAATTTTTAAGTTTAGGGAAATGATATTAATAACCAAAACTGTTGTCCTAGTACCCTTATATTTAATGAATCAGATGGTACCTTAGATCATCACAAATTTATGGCTTTGTGATTATTAGATTTTTCATAGTCATGTTCTCTACCACTCTCCATCAGAACATGATGGTAAGATTTATATTCCATATCCATGTTTTCACCTATGTTCTCCTATGTGGAAACCCAGTGTTGAGTTAATATTGGTAACCATTATGATTCATCCTTTATATTTAAAAATTATGTTTTAGTATTCCTTTTTACGATGTGGTTTTATATGAATGAAACTTTATAGTAGTAACCCATTTATAACCCTGATGAATTCCGAGGGGGAAATTCATTTTAAGGGGGTAGAATGTAACATCGTGAAATTTTATGAGAAATATTATTTTTAATTTTATTGATGTCTTATGTTGTATGCTACACCAGGATTATCTTCTACTGTACCCAACACTGTATTAGCTTGCAGTATATGCAACACTATTATTAGCTTGTTTTATGCACAATTTCATGTTCTTTTTATAGAATTCAACATTGAATATAGATTTTTTTCAATTAAATAAGATTATATTATGTTATAAGAAACATCAAAGTAATCTATCACACAACACTGACTTGGCTTCCATTACACGAAAAGGAGACATTCCTTGATGGCTTGCATTTTACTTAATAGCGAGTTTCACTAAACAACAATATATTTTTATTATGAACATGCTGTTATGAATAGTATTAACTACATTTTGAAATTTATAACATTATAATTCATCTTACAAATTTTTTAGAACATGGTATGAGAACAAAATCATTTTTTTCATATAAATGCAGTATTTTTTAAAAAAATGTTGTCTTGCCACCTTTTGATGGCGCACCCATTTTAAAAATAATTTTTGATGAGTTTGTAAGTTCAATTTAACAAAATAAACTAATTAATTTGAATTAGTATATAGAAATTTACATTGGATAAATTTTTCATATTTTTATTATAAATTTCATATTTTAATGAATAGTAAAAATAAGCTAAATTTTACTTAAAAGAAACTTATTTCATCAAGATAATTAATATGGTTAAATAAAAATATTGAATGGTTTTAAATTATAAATAGAATATATTTCTAAAATTTAATATAATTTGTGTAATTAAAATTAATTTTACATTGAATTCATAGTTAAAATCATTTCAATCTTTTATAATGTTTTAACTTTTAAAACAGTTTTTGTCAACAATGTGATTAATTTTAAATTAATTACTAAAACTTCTATGTTTTTAATATGAAAAAATGGATTCCATATTTGGAATCAATAGGTCCAAATTTTGTAAATATGTATCTATTATTTTTAGACATTATGAATAGTGACTGCAGTATATTTTATTTACCACAGTTAAAGGTAAATAAAATAATTAAGTGTAAAAATAATATTATAAAATTGCCTTAACACTTGTCATAATATAATTGGATGATTATATTTCTCCCTAAAACATAATTAGTTTAAAATGTTATCTTTTTAAATCCACATGTATGTGAATAAGTTATTTATTTTATTTTATTTAAAGAAAAGTTAAATATGTCTCACTCATACTTTAATAATTAAATTATTTTCAATAAAAGGTTATATTGAATATAATATTGATTATAAAAAATATTTTTTTCTAAAATGGTTTTCTTTATCATGGTAATTTATTTGTAATTTTTATGATATATACATTTAGCTTAATAGATTATACATTAATGATGCAAAAATTATTTATTTAGTGAAAAATGAATAATATATTTTTATTAAAATAATAATACCCATAAAAAGCCCAAAAAACATGACCAATACATATTGGTCAAGTATATCTACACCATAAAAATCCATGTGTCAACTTGTGGGACATTTAGAGTCTTATAAAATAGATTTTGACATTTATATTATATTATTTTAAATGATGTCAAAGTTGTCACCTTCATAATTTAATAAAAATAACATTTTAAAAGTTAGGTGTTTTAGATGATTAATTCGACTAAAAGTATTATTATAAAATCTATTATATTTATATTCAACATAGTACTTTATTTTTAATTTTTACGTAAAAATAAGTATATTTAATATTTAATAAAAAATGATGTAGTAATTATTTTATTAAGAGAAATATCAAATTAATGGTGTTAAAAATATTAAAATAAATATTATATGAACTAATTAATGTGATCCACGAATTTTCTAGATTAATTAAAAAATTTAGAAATCTATTAAATATTTTGGTCTGAATATATCTTATTTGTGGATTTTATATAAATTAAAATAAACAAATAGGGTCAAAATTGACACTATTGATATTTTATAAAAATAACATATTATTAAATTGATTAAAAATCAAAAAAAAATATTAAAAATTACAAATTAAAATTTATATGGTCTACCATGTCATTAATTATCCAATTATGGACAATTCACATCACATAAATAATTATGTATAACCATTTAAAATTTTGAATATTATTACCAAAAATAAAATTAAATAATTTAAAAAAGGATAAATCAAAATGATAAGGTTTAAAATAAAATAAAAAACATGTATAAATTTTATTGGTTGATTATATTAAAACCCTATCTCATCTCATCTTAGAAGTTGAGTCATTTCTATGTTTTTTATATGGGGTTGGTTTTTATTATAAATTAAGTTTTTTGAGGTTTCCAAAAGTGCACATATCATCTCTTATAAAGGAGAACCTCCTCCCTCTATTCTTCACTCCATTTTGAGATTTCAAACTCGTCCAATACATCCCCATTTCCTTTATCATCTTCCCAATCAACATACTAGAGGTCTTTTCCTTCTACATGTTCAATATTTTGTTCCCTAAGAGGAGGTTTAGAAGAGGCATGTTGAAGAAATGTTAATATCCTTTACAGAATCTTTCAAAAATATTTCTTCTTCAACGTCCTCAATATGAGTTGTTTCATTATTAAGTAATAACTCCAGTATCACTTATATACTGATATTTCATTATGAATATGAAACAACAATATTCCATCTTCGATCCATCCTATGGAAAAATGAAATCACCAAGCGTGTGTACAAACAGCCTACCATCTACACGCCATGTTGTAAACTATTTTTCATTACCATCATAATTGGATGACTATAATTATATAAGTAATAACTATATATAATTATTTTAAAATTATATTGATACTAAAATATTATACATCATACACTTAAATACAATTCCACAATCATGGGAATGATATCATCGCTCGTGCGTACGTACGGCTTACCGTCTCTACGACGCGATGAGATTTCTTCTCCATGTTAACCATTCAAGAATTATTATAAATAATTCATAATAAATAATAATGAAATATATGAAATAATAATGATACTATATTTATGTACATGTCATTTACTTACTTCTATTCTATTTAATAAGGAAACGAAAACATCATTCATCTGTACGTACGACCTACTGTCTCCATTAACGGTGTATTTCATTCCATTTATCAATCTATTATATATTTTTATATACTATATTTATATGATATATAAATAATGTCTTACATTCTGTAAGTATTTAATCTTGATCTAATTAATCATATGAATAATTACAAGTCAAAACACGTATGATAAATGAAACAATTTTACCCAAAACACTTATTTAACATGGAATTGACAAATGAACGAGTAATATAAAGTCATAAGTGAATAATATATGATATCATAAATATTATTATGGTTCTGATACAAGTTAATAATATGTTTAAACCCACTATACATGAGTTTTGGACCCATATATAAGAAATTGGACATACGGTAAGGGATTATTTTGCAATCTCATTTTTATCGGAGATTGTTTATTCGTAAGTACTTCCTAAAGATATATCTATCATCTATGACCATGTATTATAAAAATGATTTCATAAAATGTTTATTATTATTAAATTATTTTTAAATTCATTTTTACCCTTCGCTGATTTTTACTACATGGTATGGAAGGAATCTCTCTTTTGTTTACCATACGAGATAATTTTTGGATTTTCTGAAAAAAGTAAGAGGAGAATGTTTTTTAACATATAAAAAATGAATGGATTTTTATGATTTCATAGAGAATTAATTCCATGAGTAATATTTTAAAAGTTATCAAGTTTATTTTCAATTAACTTTTTTTATTTTAAATTTTCATGACATATTGAGAAAAGAAAACGTTTTTGAAGAAGAAAGGATAATTTTTTCAAGAACTAAGTTAAAGTGTTTTATCAAAATTATTTTCCATCTAAGATGATATAGGGTTATATTTTTATCCCTATAATTACTTTTATTTGATTATGTTATGATGGAATTATTTTTATGATGTTCTTTTATCTTATATAGATTATGCTATGATGCTATGATGTTTAAGAATCCCATTTTATTACATGGGTTATGCAATGATGTATGACTTATGATTTTGTGGCTGACATAATAATGGTTTTATTATGAGATTTATGGGACCTATATCTCCCTCGAATTCATTAGGTAAAAATTTATATCTCATGAAATATACATTGCTGGAATGACAATTAAAATCGGGTTTAGTAATACCGGGTTCAAACGGCAAGTAAACCCGGTTCAGAAATGGACAATGTCCAATATTATGGTCATGGAAGAAATGCCTTGTCAACTATAGAAATAATAATATGTGATTATTAGGTTTCCACAATTAAATTTTTTATTACAATGCTATTATTTCATGGTTAATGTTCCTTTATGATCCATGCCTTACGTACTACCATTTTATATGTCATTTCTCATGATTTTGATGTTTAAATTTTATGTTCATGTATTTACATTAAAATTTTTATGGATTATTTTATGTTATCCATGTTTACCTTAATTGAGCATTCAATCTCACACTTTCTATGTTTTTTTTCCTTTCCCACAGATATAAATAAAGGTTTTAGGTAAGAAAACAAAAGTGGAGATCTTTATGGGAGATGTTGAATATCTTTCACCTTGATTAGAAGATTGTGTTCTGAGTTTTCAACGACACTAAACTATTATAGTCCTTGGGTGTCTTCTTTTGTTCTATATTAAGTATTCTTTAAAAGTAATGTAATTCCCATGTACATCAATCTTGAGTATATAAAATCCTTAAATGTTTTATATTAAATACACAATTTTTTATATGAATATATCTAATATTTGTTGTGATCTAGGTGATTAAATTAATTAATTTCCTCACTTAGTATATACTTTATTTCATATAGGATAAAAGAATCGTGTAATCGTGGCAGTCTAGCTTTTAAATAGATCCACATTCTTCCCATAAAGTGTTCAAGATCATTTTATAGTAAAATTCAAAGATATAATATTCTTATATGACATCAATGTAAAGAATATGGTAGAATATAGGAGCCCTTAAAAATAACCCCTCATTTTGGGGATACATTTCATGATGATGAGAAAACCCATTATCAATGTCCATGGAGGGACAGTCCACATGGTGTTTGGAGATAGATCTGTCCAATTCAATATTTTTTACTCCAAAAGATGCTCATTTGATGTTCACTCAATATATTCACTCTACCATGAAGATGGTACTAAAACCATTATAGAATCAAGTATATTCCATGATTCCTTATTCATAAGAGACACATCTTCTATTAAATATATAATAAAACATGTGGATTCCCAAAATATTGGATATTGTGATTTCATGTGGGATAAAAAGGTAAAATATTATTACTTTGATGATTTTTTAAATGTCGAGAAAGATGATATGGTTATTTATGTATAAGTGGTTTGTACATTGGATGTGCGGAATAACAAATTAGTTTCTCCCTTGAGAATCCCCTTGATCTGGAATTAGAATCATTCCCCACTAATTTTAAATATTTGTATCTTATGGAGGGATATAAATTACTATTTATTATTGCTAATAATAAATCTAAAACCCCTTAAAAATATTTAATTGAGCTTTTAAAATATATTTTCCATGAAATATGATGGTATCATAGTTGATGTATTGGGAATAAACTAAAAAATATGTTTATATTGAATTCTTCTTGTGGGAGATAACAAACCTGTCAGAAAACACCAAAGGAGCCTAAATCCCACCATGATAGACGTTGTGGTAAAGGATATTTAGAATCTATTGGAAAAGGGGATCATATATCCCTCTCATAATTACAATGAGTTAGACCAATTCATTTAGTTTCAAATAAAACTATTCAAACCACTGTGAGTAATGAAATGAATGAATTAATCCCTATTAGAAATCAGAATATCATGAGAGTGTTAATTGATTTTAGGAAGTTGAATCACCTCCCTTGAAAAGATCATTTCCCCATCCTCTTCACTGAACAGATTTCAGATAGATTGGCATGGAGAAATCATTATTGATTTTGGGATGGATTTTAATTTATTTTCTTGTACCCATTGAACTCAAGGATCAAGGGAAAAAAACCATTACATGTCCCTTCAGTACTTTTTCATATAAATTAATTCCATTTAGATTATGTGATTCATGAGGTACATTTCAAAGGTTCATGGTAAGTATTTTTTCTGAACAATTAGAAGATTTATTAGAGTTTTTCTATGATGATTTCACTGTTTTTGAAAATTTCATTGACCATTGTTTGAAAAATCTCAAAATCATTTTGAAAACTTGCATTGAAAAGAATCCTGTTTTAAATTTTGAAAAATTTTATTTCATGGCCAGGAGAAGAATTTTCCTTGGTAATTTCATTTCAAAGCATGTCACTAAAGTGAAAAAATAAAAAATTGATGTGATAAATTCATTACATTACCCAAGTTGTGTAAATCATGTTATATCATTTTTAGGACATGATAAATTATACTAGAGGATTTTTTAATATTTAAATAACATTTATCTCCCAAATACAAGATTTATTTTGAAATATGATGATTTGGATTTCAATACTGTCGGTAGGGAAGACTTTGATGAGTTTAATAGGATATTTATTACACCACCTGTGATGCAGCCAATAAATTGGGTGAACCATTCGAACTAATTTGTGATGCTTCCAACAATGAAGTTAGATCAGTACTTTATCCATAAATTGAGGGTAAGACACAAGTCATTTAATATTAATCAAGAACCTTGTAAGTGGCTCAATTCAATTAAACTTCAAAAAAAATATTTTTTGTATTTTTTTCTATATAATGATTTAGATCATATCTTCTTGGAACTAATGTAATTGTGTATTCTAATCATCCATCTCTTAGGTACTTGATTAAGAAGGATAAAGCTAAATTGATTAAGTTGAGATTAATTTTACTGTTAAAGGAGTTCAACATAGAAATCATGGAAAAGAAGGTATCTAAGAGATAAGTGGATGATCTTTTATGAAGACTTCCTAACACTATGGATTATGAAGATGTAGAAAGAGAACCATTGAATTGTCACATTATTGGAGGAAAGTTTTACATTATTGGATGATAATTGCCTTGGTATGTAGACGTTGTCAATTTTCTGGTAACATCGCAGGTCCCATCTCATTTCAATTCTCATCAAATTAACAAATATAAATATGAATATATATATTATATTTGGGATGATCCATTTATTTAGAATATTTAAAATGACTAATTGATAAAATGATATTTTATTGAGAGTGAAATTTGATATGTCATTTATTTTTTCAAAATTTTTATTTTGGAGGCCACTTTGGACATTAAAAGATAGTAAAGTATGTTTTCTTATCAATACATTATTAGACACCCATTTTTAAATATTCTCATGAATTTTGAAAATGGTTCCAAAAATAAAAGTTTTTTAATCATTTCAATGATAAAAGATCTATTTTTAGTTATCAGGGGACTCAATTTTGAATTAGGTGAATGGGGTATTTTGTAAATAAGTTTTAGGTGCTTCATAAAACATCAAATCACTATGACCGAAATAAAATGGTCAAACTGAAGAGTACAAGAGGGAAATCAATGGAATTTTGGAGAAAACTATTAAACCGAATAGGAAGGATGGGATCCAATGGTTGGGTGAAAAATTATGGGCTTATAGGAGAGAATAAAAGGCCCTGATTTGAATGATTCCATATAGTCTGATTTATGGGAAAATCAATCTTCTATCATTTGAATTGGAGCATAAGTCGTATTAGGCTTTGGGGAAGGTGAATTTGGAACTTGAAAGTGCGAGGAATAATATAAGATTGTAGTCTTAAGAGTTGGAGTAAATTAGAAGAGAATAATTTTAAAATTATATGATTTAAAATTAGAGAGAAAGAGTGGATAATAAAATTGTGATCCTACCGAAATACATCTATCTTGGTTAAAAAGAGTTGTTATTCAGCTCAAGACTCATACTGATGCTAGGTAAACCTCATTCTAAATGGTAGGGTCCATTTATAGTTACACTTGTATATACTATCATTTAATTGATAATTGTGAAGCATAGATAGGAGTATCCACTCATGGTAAATGAAAAAGTAATGATGAAATTCCATTGGATCATTCCATCAGATCGAGTGTAGGAGATCACACTCCTCCAACATACCTATCAATAGTATCCATCAGGTCATACCTCTCCTCTACTATTGCTTTCTTAATGTGATTCGTTTTTAAATATTCTTATATGTTAAATAAATTTTAATTCATTTAGGATGTGGTATAATTTATGTTTGGGGGAGGGAAACATGGTATTGTAGGATTTTAATTTGTTATTAGTTTGTTCTATTTTCAAAAAGCTGTGTATTTTTTACAAATTACTGTATTTATTTTTAATATTTTTTGAATTTATTAATCTTTTGAGTGGAAATTATTGTCAGTTATATTATTTCGAGACCCATGTCAATGAGTGAAACATATTATTCTACGAAATGGAGGTTAAATGAATGAAGAAAATGAATTTTTTCAGGTTAAAATGTTTGGAAAATTCATGAAACATACTCTGATTTTGGAATCCCATGCCACATCTCACTGTATGTATGTTATAAATCACAATTCCATGAGGCTTCTAAACAACTGTTTTAATATTCTTTACATACACATTAAAATTTGTGAGAACCTAACCATGCATGCTTTAAATAAAATTTTATTTACTCATATCAAAATTTGAAGGTTTTAGGTACTTGTGTTTTAAATGATTGAGGAATTTCATTGGTTTTAAGGCCTCCCTATTCAATGGAATCCTTTTAATTCATTCCTACCATGAAAATTAATCTTTTTAGCCCTTAAAATAAAAGAAAATCCTATTAGTTAAGCCATATTAAAATCCAATTATCTCTATCCAACCTGCTCTTGAAGTGTAATTGCATGATCTAGTTGATGTTAAGAATGTGGGGAGAGATGTCTTGTATTGTTATTCATCATTTGGATATAATTTGTGTGTAAAATAGAATTTTGAGTAGTTGTTTTTGTTGCTAAAAAATTAATTTTTTGAATGATATGACATTTATGGAGATTTTATGATAAGATATGTTGTGCCTTCTCGAGCTTCTAATGGAAAAAAGGAAATATGTGGATTTTCTAGAGCTTTCATGAAAACAATGTTTAATATGATTGAAATTTTTTCTTATAAAATTTTTAATATTGTGTATGATTATTAATTTTTCATAATGATGGAGATTATTTTATACTAAGGTGAATGAGGATGATTGCATGCTTCATTATAAATTGGAATTTTGCAATTTTTCTTCAAAAAGATCCAAGACCACATCATTCGGCCTGAGATTTTTATTAACATCAAAATCCTACCAACCAAAAGAAAGAACAACCATAACGATTCCTCAAGATATAAACATTTTATTGACCCACATCAGGTGGAGATTTAATTACTTATCAGGAATAAGATGACTCATTCATTTTTTTTGTATGGGAAAAACATTGTTAAAAATTTATATTTGTGAGATGATAGAAAATTCATATGAGGTATGTGATTTTTGTGAATGGGAGAATAAATTATGGGAAATATATTGAATTATATGAATGGTGGGATTGAAATTATTTTTTATAAGGTGTCATATCTTTTGTTTCATGGTATTGAATTGGTGGTTCTCGTGAGCTTGTGTTTTGAATTTACATTGATTCAAATTTTTTATTGACTTGTCTAAGAGTCCAAGTACTACAATTAGGGGAATTGGTAGAGATAATATTTATATTATTTTTTAAATGTGTTTCTAGGATTTAATCCCTTTAAATTAATCATCATTAGATTATTTTAATCATATTAATATTTTTGGTGAATATTTTGTTTAATTGTGAAAACAATTTTATAATGTAATTTTAAATGTTTTATGGATATTCGGAATTTTGGGAATATATTGTACTATTTTTACCCCAATTGAATGTTTTTTAGCTTAATTAATTAATTTTCTTCATGTTTTAATTCTTGACCTCGATCCAATTCGACACACAATGACCCATAAAAATAAATATTGTAGAGGATGTTTTAGGGATGAAAAAATGAACCCCATATTGGATATAGAGGCACAACTCCTCTTATATATGTCTGGATGAGGTGATTCTTATTGGAGGAGAAATAAGACTTAATTACACATTCTTTTATAAAATTTCATTGATAAAATTTTTCATTACCGAATCAATTTCATATGCCAAAGTGGAGGTTGTTGAGCAGTGTCCTTGGGATGAAAAAGTATTAATCTTTAATTCACACATAACATTTTGAGTAATTGTCCAAATCCGCTGAGCATTTGTGGGACCATCACTACAATAAAAACAGGCCTTTACAATGGGCTATTTGCGACAAAGTTAATTCACATCTCAAATAGTCAATCCCAGAGGTTATTTTCATTGGGGGGTTCATCCCTTCACAAAAATTAATGCACGGTTTGGCGAAGGATGGACGTCAAAGTGTGTGAATGTTATTTGCGATGGGTATCGTCCCAAATATCATCGTCGGTAAATGGGTTTTTTGTGACAGGATGTTGTCCCGTTGCAAAAGGTGTGTTGGTAGATCATTTTTTGTGACGGGGCTCGTCGCAAGTACCTTTTTATCGACCGACGGCAATTAATGTGGGTGTGTCGGTAGGTCACTTTTGAAATTCTTAATAATAATTCTTAATAATAAGTTATAATTAATAATTATAAATAATTGGTAATTATTAATGAAAAGTAGTATAGTATATAAATAATTACTTGTAATTAGTAATTAGTAGTTGTAAATTGTTATTATTAATAATAATTTATGCTAATTAGTAATTGTTATGTTTAATTAGTAATAGTTATTTTAATTAGTTACAATTATGAGTAATTAGTAATAACTATGAATAATTAGTAATAGATAGGAATAATTAGTAATAAATAGGAATAATTAGTAATAAATAGAATAATTGCTATTAAATATGTATAATTAGTAATAAATATGAATAATTAGTAATAAATCGGAATAATTGGTAATAAATAGAAATAATTAGTAATAAATAGTAATGAATAGTAATGAATAGTAATAATTAGTAATAATTAGTAATAATTAGAAATAAATATGAATAATTTGTAATAATTATGAATAATTAGATATAATCAGTAATAATTAGTAATAAATATTATTATAGGAATAATTAATAATAATTAGTAATAATTAGTAATAAATAGTAATAATTAGTAACAATTAGTAATAATTTGTAATAATTAGTAATAAATAGTAATGTATGGAAATAAATATGAATAAATAGGAATAAATAGGAATAAATAGCAATAAATGGGAATAATTAGTAATAATTAGTAATAATTAAACATAATTTTGAATAATTAGGAATAATTAGGAATAAATGGGAATAATTTGGGAGAATTAGAAATATTTATTAATAATGATTAAAAATTAGTAATAATTAGTAATAATTAGTAGTAAATAGAAATAATTTTTAATAATTAGTACTAATTAGTAATAATTAGAAATTATTAATAATTATTAGTAATAAATAGTAATAATTAGTAACAATTAGAAATAAATATGAATATATTTTAATAATTGGGAATAATTAGTAATAATTACTAATAAATAGTAATAAATAGTAATATAAGAATAATTACTAATAATTAGTAAAAATAGTAATAAATGGTAATAAATGGTAATAATTAATTATTATTATTATTAAGTAGTAATAAGTAATAATAAGTAGTAATAAGTGGTAATAAGTTTTAATAATTGGTAATAATTAGTAATAATTAGTACTCATTAGTAATAATTATAAATAAATTTTAATAAATAGGAATAAATAGGAATAAATATGAATAAATGTGAATAAATATGAATAAATAGGAATAAATAGGAAAACTTAGTAATAATTAGTAATAGTAGGTAATAATTAGTAATAATTAGTAATAATAAGAAATAATTAAGAATAATTAGGAATAAATTGGTATATTTAGTAATAATTAAGAATAATTATGACTAAATAGGATTAATTAAAAATAAATAGGAATAATTTGGAATAATTAGGAATAATTAGGAATAATTAGGAATAAATAAGAATAATTATGAATTAATCAGAATAATTTGGAATATATAAGAATAAATTGTAATAAATATGAATAAATTGTATTTTTAATAGTAATAATTAGTAATAAATATTAACAATTAGTAATAAATAGTAACAATTAGTTAAAATTAGTAACAATTAGTAACAAATATGAATAAATTGATATAAATAGGAACAAATAGTAATAAATAGTAACAAATAGTAATAAATAGGAATAAATAAAAATAAATAGTAACAATTAGCTATAATCCGTAATAGTTAGTAATAATTAGAAATAATTAGTAATAATTAGAAATAATTAGTAATAAATATTAATAATTAGGAATAATTAGGAATAACTAAAAATAAATAGGAATAAATAGGAATAATTGGGAATAATTGGGAATAATTAGGAATAATTAGGAATAGATAGGAATTATTATGAATAATTAGGTATAATTATGAATAATTAAGAATAAATATGAATAAATTGTAATAAATTTTATAGTTACTAGTAAAAATTAGTAATAAATAATAACTATTTGTAATAAATAGTAAAAATTAGTAATAAATATTAATAATTAGTAACAATTAGTAACTATTAGTAACAATTAGTTACAATTAGTGACAATTTGTAACAATTTGTAACAATTAATAATAATTTTTAATAAATTGAAACAATTGAAAATAAATAAGAATAATTAAGAAGAATATAAATTGTAATAAATTATAATAACTTATAAAAACTTGGAATAATTTCTAGTGGTTTGAAGACACTCCTTTTGCCTGATGACTCCTCTCCTTTCATCATTCACCAACTCAAAACAATATGAAAAGTATGCTTATATGTATGCATATACAATATCATATGCATGAGTTTGAATATTCATTCATAGGACCGCATTTTTTATAATGTGTTCATGTGGTGGCAGTTGCAATAAGATGATTCATCGATGAAAATGAGGCTCTTTTGTTTGACGACTCATTTAATTGAAACTTTCTAACATAGAAATCCCAATGAAGTCACTACTCGGAGGTAAGAATATTCATTATCGTGCATATGAGAATGAATATGCCAACCTCGGAGCAGACTCTTCATTGCAATTTCTATGTGAGAAAGTTTCTTTTAAATGAGTTGTAAGATAAAATAAGAGCTGTCAATCCACTGGAAATTATGTCTCCCATAAGTAATGGTAATTATTAAGATGTAGTTGTAATTATTTATCTTTTTTTTCATAGAGAGTTTTTAAAAGTACATATTATTCAAAAACAGTTATGATTTTATATTTTGTAGGAAAATATAGAACAAGGAAGTCAGCAAAAATCATTATTAGATCATCACTCTTGGATAAATCAGTGTAGAAATCCAAACGGTTCTGGTTTAACTCATGTATATATTGTGGGTGTTGAAGCTTTTTTATCATGTGTATCATCAAAACCAGAATATGTTTCAGAAGGCACAATCAAGTGTCCTTGTAAAAAATGTGCTATGAGAACTTTTGGCACATTTTACAAGGCTGGTGGATATCTTTTACGGTTTGGTTTTCAACTAGATTGTGTTTTTTGTTATAAAAACGGTGAACAGAGTTCCAAAAAATATACTAATTACTTGATTCCGGATCCATCACGGTTTCAAAATTTAGTACATTATGTTTCAGGTTCATCTATTAAAAAAACTGAAACTCAAGAAGATATTGATATAACTCTTGAGTTGGACCATCAAAATTTTATGAGTTTTTGATGTCTCCTGAGGATGCATTATATCCTGGTTGCAAGATAAGAAAATTAGAAGCGGTCAAAAAATTTATGGCTTTTAAATTAGAAAATGTAATATCATAAAAATGTTTTGATCAGATATTTTCTATGGTTAAAACACTGTTAACTGATGGAAATCTATTTCCTGTAAATTAATATGAGAGCAAGAGGCTAGTTCGTAATCTAGACCTTAGTTATCAGAAGATTCATACATGTCCAAATGACTGCATTTTATATTCTGGTGAAAATTATTTGTTGGATAGTAGTCCCACATGTGGACAATCAAGGTATAAAGAATCTCAACGAGGGATTTCTAGATCAATTTCAGTAAAGAAATTGAGATATTTCCCCCATACACCCATCTTGTAGTATTTATTTATGTCTCAGAACACAACGTCAATGATGTCATGGGACAAAATCAAGATTTCAATTAATAAAAGCAAGAATAATCCACTTGATGGTGATTCATGGAATAATTTTGACCTTATGCATCCGTCTTTTGCTTTAGAAGACCAAAACATGTGATTGGGTCTTTCTACTGATGGTTTCTGTCTGTTTGGTTCTTATAGTTGTCAGTATTTATGTTGGCATGTCTTTATAACTCCATAAAATTTACCTCCATGGATTTTTATAAAGGATCCTAATATCATTTTGACCTTATTAATACTAGGCAATCTGAAAAAAAAAATACTAATGTTTATTTGAAACCATTGATTGATGAGTTAAATTCATTGTGGAGTGATGGTGTTTATACATATGATGTTGCTACGAAACAAAATTTCATATTAAAAGATGCATTTATTTAGACGATTAGTGACATTAAGGCATATGGCATGTTATATTTCAGGAGTACACATGGTCCGAACTCATGTCATTTCTGTATTAATGAAAACAAAGTCTTTATGCTTGTCAATGGAAAAAACTTGCTATTTTACTATCTCCTACGATTTCTTCCAACCGATCATCATTTTCGGAGGAACAAATCTCATTTCAGAAGACGTAAAATTGAAAGGTATGACCCTCAAAAAATGATCTAAGGTACAGAGTTAGAATCAGTTATATCTTCATTATCTCCCATCAAATTTGGGACAACAGTAAATAAACATATAATTAATGGCTTTGGAAAAGAACAAAAATGGATAAAACGAAGCATTTTTTTGGATCTTCCATATTGGTCAAATTTGTTGGTCCACCACAAGTTGGATGTCATGAATATCGAGATGAACTATTTTGATAATTTATTTCATACAGTTTTGGATACACCAGGTAAGACTAAATATATTTTAAATACATGATTAGATCTTGCCCAAATTTGTAGAAGACTATAACTTAAACTATTTGAAAATTTCAGATCACATATGTTAATGAAGGAAAAAACAGCTTATACACTGTCCAAAGAGAGTCACTTATTAGTTAATCAGTGGATTTCAGATTTGAGACTTCCAGATGGCTATGCTTCAAATTTGGGCATATGTGTTAATAATGGTTATATTACCAGATTAAAATTTAATGATTTTCATGTTATAATGCAAAGACTTATGGAAATTAGATTTAGAGGTTTGTCGAATTCTATGATTTTGGATTTGATTACACAAAGAACATATTTTTTTCGAGTACTTTGTGCGGTGACAACAGACTACGATGTGCTAAGAAAACTGGAAGAAGATGTTGATGTAATTATATGTAAATTAAAAAAATATTTTTGTCGTCTTTCATTAACTCAATGGAACATCTGATATTACATTTTCCACATGAATCTAAATTTGGAGGTCCAATACAGTTTCGAAGTATGTACCAATTTGAGATATTAATGAAAAAAATGAAGAAAAAGTAAGTAACAAAGCATTAGTTGGAGGCTTAATTGCTGAAGCTTCCTTTTGAGAGGAAATTTCTTTTTCTACTCTCATTATTTTGAATCACAATATCCCTCAAAAAACAATGTCATTGGATGAAATGAGGGGAATGTTAATGATGAAATGGAAAATCAATTATCGGTTTTTAATCAGCAATATCATGGTTTCGGTGGACTTAATGAACGATGTATTTCAAATTATTAATATCACAGAGCTCATACATATGTTCTTCTCAACTATGAAGAAATGACATCATTTGTACTGTGAGAGCTTCCATGATTTATTCTATAATTTCTATTACATTATGTAAACTTATCTTATTTGTATGTTATATAATAAACATACCAATAAATAACTTCTACCAATTACAGCAACTGATCTCGAAGAACACAGACAAAAAAATTCTCAATGATTTCAAAAATGGGTAACATAAATTATTGATTATTTAATATTAGTTAAATTTATTATTAATTATATTATTAATTGTTTAAAAAAAATTAGGTGTCGCAACAAGATACTAAAATTGACAAGAGACGGGGTATATTGAGTAACCCACCATCCAAAATGTTTAAATAATATAATGCATATATGGTGAATGGTTTTCTATTTCATACACATGCATATGAGGAATCATAAAAAATAATGAAGAGTTGAGTTTACTTGAAAGGATCACATCACAGAGAAACTGAAGTTGACTTTTATGGAATTTGGATGAAATTATTAAGTTGAGTTATCTACGGCATAATTACATAATGATGTTTTAATGTCGGTGGTTAGATACTAAGAAAGTCTTGTGTATTAATCCAACTCATGGAATTGTCGATATTAAATATAAAATTAATCTAGAAATAAATGAACTGTTTTAACTAGATCAATAGGAAAAAAAGTTTACACAATGTAATGTGCATCTTCAAGAGCCTTGAGTGATTGGTGGAGCATAATAAAAATGAAATCTCATAAAAATTAGTTTACTCAAACTGAATATGGTTCCGCTGAAGTTGATGGAATTGAAATTTTTCAAGAGACTTCTCAAAATTCTTTTTTTTTCACAAAGATACATGAATATTTATGATGATGATACACAATTAAGGATCGATGATGAAAAAGATGTTAATGATGTTACAAATGAATTTTAAATGATAAGAGGTGATGAAATTGAAACTCATATTAATATTGATGTTGCTGAGGCGGAAGTAGAATATACTGACAGTGATAGTTATGGAGATGAGGATGAAGATGGACATTAACAAAGCTAAATGATAGTTATAATAATAACTAATATATATATATATATATAATTTTTATTTTCAACTATCTGCTAACAACAATCATTTTGTGTTTCAGATTGATCATGATATGTTTCGTGAGTTACATGAGGCTGAGCTACATTAGGATGAGGGGGATTGTGGACCATCTAACCCTTAGCCTACTGATGGTTCAGGGGCTACGCAGAAGGGGAACGATCTTGGTCAACTGATGATTCCCGAACCTATCCTCAAGCGATGTCCATGTCTTGGCTTTGATCCACACACATGGAGGTATGGTAACCTGTATATTTTAGTTATCTTTCATTAATTTATTTATATGTATACTAATTGTTTGATTATTTATTCCTTTTTCACAGTTTTGTGCATGTATATATTGGACCAGGGAGCACTATCTTGCACAATTATTTTTTTCAACCATGGATCACATGGGAACAGATTCCAGTTGATGTACGGCCTGACATGTTCAATAATTGGATGGTATATAAATGAATAATATTTATTTTGAAATTTATTTTATTAATAACTTGATATTATAAATTATTTGTAGGGTTTATGGTTTCCCATCGATTAATGAATGTTTGACGCTATCCACGCGGCATGGAAGGTGTCTTTGTGTGACTGTTTCTATTATATTTTTCACAATATGAGAACAACAGCCATTAAAAAAGCAAGAGTGACATAATTTGATGAGTCGTGTGAAGCCCACTGATCATAGTACATTTAATCTCATGTTTGGGATGGATTATGTAAACACTAGTTGGGTGGTGGATTTCAGAGGATATCATTGGTGGGATAGTAGAACCAGGGGAGACAGGAGGTAACGCATCGAGATGGTAGCCATACATTCAGTATGCATAGAGAGCATTTGGTAAGTATATTTTATAAATATTTTATACAAAATTAAATATAAACAATTTATTTTATATTTATATAGCCAGTCGAGAAACCTGATATTACGGAGTTTGACTTTTATCAGAGGATGTAAAATGATCCTACCACTGGAGAGATTAGACATGATAGTCATCGTCAAATTGTGGTTAGTATAATTTTTTTTATTATGAAAATTAACTGAATATAAAATTTCACAATTTTAATTTCAAATTGAAACTGAAGGAGTCATATGAGGCTGCGACCTCTTCGACACAGGCTGAGAGTCGTGACGAGATGACTGAGAAGACCAGTGCCCTCCATTTTGAAGAGGTGACATGGATGTAGGCGACTCAGTATGGCTTTGAGAATGGCCAAGTAGTTGGTATCATCTCTCATTTGACTCCTGGTACTTATTATGTTACTGATACAATGTCAGCGTCTAGCTCAAGAGGAGCTCGTGGATATGCATCATCTTCTACCTCAAAGTATCGAGAGCAGTTGCGAACTCAGACTGAGCTTATAGAGAATTTGAAAAAGTAGCATGAAGAGATGTGTCAGCAGCAGAAACAGTAGCATGGGGAGGATATGTGTCAATGGCAGCAGTAGTAGGAGCACCAACATTACGAGCAGATGGAGTACATGTGTTGTCTGACTCTTAGTTTTGGAATGTAGTTTTCTCCACTGTCTATTACATCTCCTCCACCTCCTCAGGAATTCAACCCCTAGTTATTTTTTTAATAACAGTTGAATTCATGATTTTTTGTAATATGATCAATTTATAGTTTCTATCTTTTATATTTGTGCAAATATTGTATAATTTTATTTTTTTAATATTTTATTATTTATTATTAGTATTTTTTTATTTATTTTTTTTATTTTACTAATAATAATAATATTTTATTATTTTTTAATATTATTTTATAAATATTGAGAATTTTAATAATTTTTTTTATTATTTTAATAATATTAATATTAAATTTTTATTAACCATAATTTTATTAATTATATACTTTTTAGTGTTATATTTTTTTAATATTTTTTTATTTTACTTATAATAATTTTTTTATTTTTTATTATTTTAATAATAATAATATAATTTTTTCTTTAATCATATTTTTATTAAATATTTTTTTATTATGTTTAGTATTTGTGATGGGACCTTTTACGATGGGCTCCCGTCAAAAATAATTTAAAAATAATTTTCTATTAATAGTATTGGCGATTGGATGACGGGCCTGTCGCAAATACTAATTGCGATAGGCCCATTGCAAAATTTTTGTATATATATATAATATATATAATCAGAGGTTTATTTGTCATGGGGAACTTCCAATTCGCTAATATTATTTGTGATGGGGCCATCACAAAAGGTTTATTTATATATAATGTATATTATAGGAGGCATATTTGCGACGACTTTTTCTACAATGGGCTATTTGTGACGGGGCCCCGTTTCTAAAGCCAATTTGCGATGGGGTCCCATTGCAAATAGGCCATCATAAATACTGCTAATTCCAGTAGTTCATGAATGAGAGAGTGTGTAATAACATTTCTGAAGAAAACAACCTTATAATTGTCTATTTTCTATAATAATTTATGTCACACTTTCATCTGAATTAATCTGGAGGGAATAATTTCCACCTTCAAGTCTATTAATATGAGTGTCCACTCCTATTCATGGGTTTATAAAGAAGATTCAAGAGGTATTGTTCTAGTGGATTATAGTCTTAAATTTCTAGGTATTTTGTTTTTTCATAGTTTCATTATGCTATCTTCTTCCCCTTTTAACTTTCTTAATCGTCAGATAGATGGGTAAATCCTTTGACCAATGGAAGAAGTGGAAGTTTCACATTCTTAATGTTGATGTCTTGAAATTTAATGTAAAAATATTTTCATCCATTGAATGATTTATATTTTCAATTGCTCTGAATTACCTAAATATTCATTTGTTTTGTTTTTTGGGTATATTCATTGTTAATATTCTTGGTTTTTGATCTTTAAACTCCCTCCGTATAGTGCAATTTGTCTCGATGAAGAAGATTGTGTTAGGTTGTGAGTATCTAGAAATCATTGGTATGTGTATGAAACTAGGAAATTATTTATAGATTTATAAGGATCAATAATTTCTTATTTATAAATTCCTTTTTTTTCAGAATGGATCGTGAAATTTCATTCATATAGGAGTTGTTTCAATTCTTTCCTTAAACTAACTGTGATTGATAACTAGTTGGAGGAGTCATTCATTTATAATTCAATATAAAGAGAGGGGGAATGATTTTCATCACCATGATGAAATTAATAAAGGTGAACATATCATGACCCAATGATTCTATTCATCCATTAGTGATTAAAAGTTATTTTAATATCATTTTCTCATTTTAATAACAATCAATTTCAAAAAAATCTCCTTTATTTCTTATATTTTAAGGTGACAACTTGATTGTTGTGTGCTCATATCTGGAGACAAACATGGTAACCCCCTTCAATACATTTTAACTTAGGAAATATTTTTTCTCACACCCAATGGAAATCATGTTTCATTTTCCACCATTCAATACCAATTTAAATTTTTTCTAAGTTGGAGAAGTTGTACTATGGGTATAATATCAAATCCGACCAATCATGTAACTATCATTAAGTTGAAATGGACATTTAAAATCCTTCAAAAGACGCTATAAAACATACTACATATGATGGACGATAAATATAAAAATTATCTTATGGACATGATATTTCCTGTATTTTTGGATTCCAACCTAAAACTCATACTTCCACACAAGAGACCCCATAATCACTTGTATACAGAATAACAGATGACATTCCCTTTTAAGTCCATATTATGTCAATTTATGTTGAAATATTTAATTGATTATCCATGAATGAGATTTCCCAGAAATGACTAGATAAACCTATGCATCTCGACGAGTGAATATTTTATGCCAATCATCATTTGGAGGTCCATCAAAATTACATAGAGATATATTTTTACAATAATTTTTTCCTCTATTTTTTCCTTTATGGGGAACTCGTTTTTTTATTAGAACTCCGATGATTCAAGGAATCAAGACTCCAAATCTTAAGTGAAAGTGGGATGGACCCTATTCCATAAATATGTTCCACACTAACAGATCATATAAAATGATCTTGATGGATATGGAACTCATTAAAGCCTTAAAAATGAATGATTATTAAAAAATTACATCATGTGATAATAGATCAAAACAAATCAGTTACACCACATTGATCTTCTTAGTATTTCTTTGTCAAATGACCTTAAAAATGATGACATATCATCCATGTTGTATGATGGTATACTACATGACACCAATGTACTTGTTGTATGAAATTAAACTATATAATAACATGGTCTTGTATAAATGACCATTAAATGAGAACTATAGGTTCCTAGTTGTATGACCCGAAAATAAATCATTTCCTAGTCAAATATATGGATTTAACTATATATCCCAACAGACTTATCATAAATGTTAACTAGTATAACAATGTTCTTCATGGAAGACATAAAATTGCACCGTTCGTGGTCCCCATGAATGATGTAAAACTATGAATCACATTGATATATTTTTTAGAATATCGCCAAATTTGGTGTTGGTTCCCCACCATAACTTTATTGAAGAATAATATGTGGATTCACTCTAATTCCAATGATATACATAGTGACACATGTATTTCTAACCATTAGTCCAATCACAACAAAATAAAATTTCCCCCACCCTTTATAAGGTCCAGAACATCACAAGGACCTTCCAGAACAACTTATTCCATGATTATAATTCTTAATAAGATACATAGTGATACCTATAATTTATCTCTTGGTCCCAACCATTTTTTATGAAAAAAATTCACATTCTCCAGACATCAGAACCTTATTGATGTGGATAACCATTATTTAAGAACATTGTGTGTCTTGACTCCTAACATCACATGATATGTAGTGACACCCATATTTACATTTCTAGGCCTAGCCGTAATATTCCCCCATTTTTAGGTTGAGTCACAACTATAATCAATTCATTACGTTAAAAGACATGGGATTATTGAACTATATATGAATTAATTCAAATTTTTTATATATGAGATATGTATGGAATCCTCGATACTATATCTTGGTTCAACCATTATTTGAGACAAATTTGACATATTATATCTTATATTTCCACTTCATGGATTGGGTATGTATTTCAAATCTTTATTTCTCAACTAGATCATAGCTCATGTTAGCTTAGGATTTTTTGAAAGGTATCCCCCACAAATAGTAATATTAGTGAATGAAAGTGTTGTCATTGTCTACGATGTTAGACCATAGAATTCACACCAAATCATCATATCCACATGATGTTAAACCGCATGGTTGTTTTCCCATGCATCATATAAAACCATTCATAACTATGGACCACTCTCAAGATAACCACTAGGTTTTTTTTGTTCTCCTAACATAAATTCATTCGAAAACATTATATAAAATGATTCTTGTTTCAATGGGATACAGTGCGATAACTAGGCATTATGTACTGCGAAAATCCATGAGGTAAAGAATGATTCAATGTAATCTATATATCAAATTTTAACTCACTTATATGGGAATAAATTATGGAAATGAATGTGTCCACTTGTTCACATGAGATAGATATATTCAAGTGAATCTTTACCTCATGGAAAATGATTGTCCAAATCCATTCATTCTAATCATACACATTTCTGTAAAATTTAATAATTTTAATCAAGGACAGTTTTGGATCATTATAATCTTTCTCTATCATTTGAAAATAGAATCTCTGATAAATGAGGACACCTACGTACTAACTACGCAGTAACACACCTCAATTCGCTTTACATAAAGTCACACACTATCAATAATGTCTGATGTTTTATGTATTTGTTTTAATATGTTTTATCATTCCCCAGTGTGATTGGCATGAATTCTCCCAACAAGCAGGTTTACCATCAAATGAAATATTCATCTTCAGGAGAATCCTCATCTATCTTTTTGAGCCCTAATGACACCATTGTCCCATATCCCCTCTTCTATCATGAGAAACCACGCGATCATTGTCTACCTTCTTCCTCCCTCGTGTAGGAAGTATTCCAAATGAAATATTTCACATTTAGGCCTTATACTGCTGATATTTAAGATAATTGTATGGTCCACATCGTAGGACCCAAATTTCAAGACAAAATATTGTCCTTGTTGTATGATGTTAAACTTCATCATTATTTATTACCATATAATGTTAAACCACATGATATCATAAGAAATACCCATATATTGATTATTATTTTTATATAGTTATGTATTGATGATCTATTCCAATATATTGGGTATAGTGGTAAGAAAATACAAATTCCATTTCCTTGTGCATGGGAAAATCATTCATAAGGAAACATCACCCACAATACCGAGGTAATTTTGTTATATAATACACTTTTTATATATTGGTAATTTCTATACAGAAACAAGTTTATCTATAAAGAGAAAAACAAATATCCATATGGATTCATTGATCATCATAAATAGAATGCATGATATCCAAGGACACCGTTATCTGACTATGTTGTAACACTCCCTGATTTTCATTGGAAATGGTTTATAAAAATTGGTTCCATCAACCATAGGATATCATTGTTTGACTATTTTGTTTCATGGGACAATTGGTTGTTTATAAAGTCACTAACAAAAAAATCCTATGAACAAAAGGCATATTCATCATCAAAAGAAGTATCTTCTATATACTTAAGACCAAAAGAGATTATGCTTTCTTGTACACTATTCTCATATCACATATATAATTAGAAAGACCTAAGATTACATATTAAACCACACCCCCCCATCATACTTATAGATGGTGGGAAATTCTCATTATGATCACCATAAAATGAAAAAATACAAATACTTCATTCAATGATAAAGGAACATAAATTATAGCATTTAATGTCTTCACTATATCACTTTAAACTATATAGAAAAATATTATTGTCATAAGATGTAAAATTGAACAAAATATCATCACTGTAATACATTAAAATAAATACACCTTTTCCAAGCCACATAAAATTAAACTATACATTATCTTGATCATTGTCAATGAGAGACATTTCCCCCCTTATATTGGCCATTTAGTAGAATTTACCCTCCATCACAAAATCCAAAATCATGTTGAAGAATTTTCCCAATTTAGACCAATGTTATTAGAGATATTATTTTCATTTTTAGATACCATATCTTGAGGTAAAACCCTTTAAGGTATTAATAAATCTGGATCTTCATAGACATTCTATCAAATGATAATAGTGCATTGAAATTAATGACCATTCATTTTTCCTTACAATATTATAACACACACCAATTTGATTTTCATAAAGTCTCCCTTCAAAATTGATTTTCAAATAGTGATAAATTCATCATTAAGAGAGATAACTTATATTCTAATGGTCCCAGAAATATCATACTAGAAACCTCTTTCCATACATTTTCTAGAATTATTCTTAAAAAACATTCCTCACATCATTTTTAGACACATAAATCCCCAAATTCGTGGTGAAAACTTCCCTTATGTCTATTTGATGAATGACAATATGTTCTTTGATAACACACCTTATATAGGATATAATTCCATAACTCTTAGTCCATGCCATTCAACCTAAAATACTAGTATTTTTATCCCATATTTCCTGAAAATATACTTCATACAAAAAAGAGACACCAAACACAGAAGAAGAAAACCTACATAGGGTAACTGGGATAAAAGTTGAGTCCCACCATGAAAACCCTTCTCTATGCATGGTTTATTCATGAATAAAGGAAAAAATATATGAGGCACAACACTTGTTAGGATGAGAACCCATAAAGTGTTTCCTAAACAAAAAATCCATGTCTTTCCTGTTATGTCTTCTTTGTGTATAATGTAGTCCAAATTTAGGGAAATGACACCAAAATATTAAATGTTTTAGTGTTCTTCATATGAACATGGAATGATACAAACCAAACTCACTAAACCCCATGTATTTGGAAAACATTAGAGTGAATATCTATACCTATAAATGTGGTAATGAATCTTTGATATAGAGACATATTTCTATGAAAGGCAGCATCAATGATATGTTATAATCAGAAAAAAAAAATATGTATGAAAACATAGATTATTAGAAAAAAATAATTTTCATTTATGACAATAAAATAGGTAGAGAAAAAATGTGTTGGAGTGTCTCTATCATACATAATTCAAGAACATCAATATAACTCTTTATTTCATAGATGACCTACAAAATAACATCAGAAACATGTCAAAGCCCATCCATCTAAATGACTTCATTCTACTCAACTATGAAAAAGTTTCTTCTCCATGGTCATGATGGATGTTGACCCATCAATTTATGTTTCTACTAGAAAATAGATATTCTATTCAACCTCTACATGGGAGATATCAATTTCATGATGATGGTGTGTTATTTATGTGTCCTCATCATTAATCATTTCCTTTCATTCCATTAAATTCTTGTCCCAATTTTCCTTTACATGACATAATGATGCTCTGATATCAGCAGTGATAAAAAAACATATTTTATTTGATAAGATGATGTTGTAGCTCATGTTAATGAAATATTAATTGAATTTTATCCTTCATGGTAGTGCGAATTATTTAGTAATAAAATTATGTATACCCCTAGATTCCAAATTGTAATGGATGTAACTAGAGTTCGGTGGTTGGTGATCAAAATGAATTTTAGAAATTATCTTCTAGATGTCCCACTAGGCAGCAAGATTTGTGGTAAAATTGGAAATCATTACCTCAAAAATATTCCTTTGATAAATATTTAGAGGAAAAAATGGATTCTAGGTTTATTCACAAAATGAGGCACCATCCCCGCACCCTTTGTGATAGTAAAAACTTCTTTTCTGATAGGGTCTGAATTGGCATGGAAACTCCTCCCTTATACCAAGCAACAAAAGTGGATAGCCCTGGAAAACAAAAAAGTGTTTTTGTTAGCCTCAAAATGATGAAAATTTGAAGAATAATGGTGTGATTAATGAATTTGGTGACAATCACCCCATGATAGGTCTATGGATTTTTTGGATTCCTCCATGAAATTTCTGACCATAGCAAGTTGAGATAGAACCTCTGGACAAGGGGATTTTTCTTGAGTCTACCCAGATCATTCTAAGTAAAGATCCGGATGATTCCCAACATCAAGATCCCCTTGAGATAGTGATCCCCCAATAGTGGGAGCCATATGGACTTCAACATACTTTGTTTACATAACCACTAGAATGTTCTACATGGATAAATATGCAATATTCATGCATCAATAATTAAAACAATAGACATTGAAGTTTTTTTCAAGAAAATGAAGAATCATATCCCTAAAATTCATTATTAAATTCTTAAATCACTATTAAAGTGTAGGGTAGACTAATATATTCAAGAATTCCTTCAAATATCATGTGATGATTTCTCATAGAAATTGTTAATCCTAGAAACCATGTGCTAGTCTCACCCATGGGGACTCCCAAAACATTAGACATGAGGCCCAACATGGAACCCTCCTTTGATGACCTAAGACACCATATAGTATCATTGGGGATAGTTTTCGTGTCATTACAGAATATTTAAAGGTCTTATAATGTAGTATATGGATCTTAAATATTACACTGAGTAAAAAAGACAACACTTGTCAAATGAATCCTTATAATGTGTAGCATGAATTACCAGAATCCTCTACCATATCTATAGGGGAAGGAGATGATAATGTGTCATAATCCATTGAAACATACCCTCCAAAAAGAGCATCCTCATCTCTTGGAATATACATCTTTTTCCAAGAATCATCATTAGTTATCAGGGGCTCATCTACAAGCCCCGTTAAATTAGAGAGAATGAAGTAATTCTACATCCAAAAAAATAATTAAACATTTATTTTGGATAAAAAATATTTTTTATATTTTTTAGACTTACAATCACTAATATGGATCATAGACAACAAAAAAATTATCGATATCTCTTTATTTATTGATAGATAGAATCTAGAACCATCCTCCTCAAAGGAAGGTATTAGGAGAGGCAATATAGATATTCTCTCCATATCATCCTCAATTTTCTAAAGACTTGCAGATATCTATTCCATTACAAAATTAGATTAATTAGTTTTGAGTGGGGATTTTCACGGGAAATACATCTAGGTGATGGTATCTTGAGTGATTTAACCTTCACTTGCTAAAAATCTAGGTGACCTTTACCTTAATGAAAACACTTTTTATAAAATTAAATAAACGAAGAACAATAATGGAAATAAAAAAAGAAAACCTAAATTATTGGGGCTGATATTCGCATCCCACTCATATAAAGATGGGTGGTCAACACCTTCAATAGACACCAATTTAAATAGTTACTCCACCCACCTCATGGAAGGAATTCAATTTTTGGTTCTATAAACAAGCATCTCCAACTCCTAGATAAATATTCCCATGTCAGTTAGATTGTACTCAAAGTGAATATTAGATAGGACACAAACATCACCAATTTTTGGAATTCAATACTCAACAATATGGATCAACCAAACATCATCGACATCCAAATTTATGCTTTGTTGAAATTGGGTAGTCAAAGGTCACACATATTCCACGTTTTTTCTAGCCTGCTGTTATACCAACTTGTTAATATTTGGTTTCACATGCTTCCTCACTCTCATTTTCATGGTCAAAAGATGGGAAAATGGGACATGGGACTCCTATTGACAATGTTAGTTGGATTGCCTCAGGTCAAACTAAATATCATAGATCATTTGATCCTGAATGGTTATTTATACCTAGTACGAGGTTTTTTGGTGAGATTGGGAACTTCTCATATATACCCTCTAGGATAGATGAAACACCCTATCAAGTAGCTGAAGAACCTTATGAAGGATATGGGGCCTTTCTAACAAAATTACCAAGCTCATTAATCATTAAAACCCCATCTCGAGTAACCATTACTTTCGAAATCCCATGGGGATATGAAATAATCTTGGTTTTTTTGTACCAGTAGGTTAACCTAGTAGACACACTAACAAGATTCAAGTAAATCATAACTAAATAAGTCTCCATGATTATGATCCTCATTGGATTCCACTCTAATCAAACATAAACTGATTGAGATATAATTTTCTTTTGGGAACATGAACTTTTATAAAAATATATATATAGAAAAGTCCTTAGATATAACATCACCTTCAATTCCAGTTTCTAGAACACCATATTTATAGACAATCATATATTTTTTTCATCACCTACCTTTTCCATCATCAGTGAATGTCCTAGTAGGATGATCCCCATAGGGAACGAAATTAAATGATTTGAATAGTTTTGGCCTTTTAACAGTCTCACTGGGAATCAGGGAAAAGGGTTGAATACCAGAAATAGCTTGAAAAAATAGTTGAAACTAGTCCCTAAGAACCTCAACTCTACATAACATTGTATAGTAGATAAAATATTTTTCGACCCATTATCTAATTACCTAGAATAGACCTATGATTCAGAAAGGGACCTTATTGGGGTGAATATGAAGAATGAATTTTGGAATCTTTATGAGGATAAAGGCTACTAAACCTATGTTATTCCTCTCCACTAACATGGATGTAATAAATAATTTCACCATTGTCACACCACAATTTGAGTCATGTGTAGAAAACATGTAAACACTTATAAACATGACTAAGAAGACCACAATATGTATATTTTCTGGTACAGGAGACTTAAGTTTGTACCCCTATTGGTCATACTTGACTTTTTCCATGGTATAATAGAAGTTTCCAAAAATTAATGAATTCAAAATATTTAGAATAACTGTAGAAAATATTTATATTGGTATATCCCCCCTATGACTCAAAAAAACATGCATCCATGATTCCGGATTGATTCTCCCCCTTCTGATGAGGGTCTACATTCTTAATGTCATAACCTATTTATAATCTCTCATGATCAAAAATAGGCATCCATTCAATTATGTCCAACATCACATTCAGTGGGATTAATTCTTCATAAAACTATCCAAGTGTTATAAAACTAGAGATCTTGTAAAAATATTGTAGTTCAATGCCTACTACTCTATGCATCATATGGAATGAGTTCAATTGTGGGCTCCATCAGCTTAACAGTTCGGAAATGAAGTCGAGATTCATGTATACCAATGTATGGTACACTAAGATAGCTTCATAGATAACCACCACAATTAAGTATGTTTAAGATACAACAGATTTCTATCACCCCTAGTATGCACGCATCAACTCTGGTCTGAAAATACTTATTGGATGGAGGTCCGAGCCTTTCAAATTGTCTATCTTGGAATCACAAAATATGGATAAGTAACATCCCATCTTTAATTCATCCTTGTAGGGACTCAAATTTGGAGAACAGTGTTTGTAATTCATGATAATGGTCGTGGATGAGTTTCATGTATTAATATATGTGTCCATGCAAAAGATTTTGGTAGTATTTAATTTCCTCGATTCTTTATACCATGAAGGAGGAGTATAATTTTTTAGAATTGACATAAAGTACTCCATCAGATGTTAATGGACATAGAGTGGAATATATCTTCTCTTAGGATACTCACAATGATACTTTTTTAGATAATTTTAAAATTCTGCAAGATTATTATCATATACATCAATGTAGTCCAGCCAAATAGTTTTGGCCATATCCTCGAAGCACATTAATATTATTAATTAGAAACATTATTCTTTAAGGTACTCATTGAACCTTCAAGGTTGCACTAATAATTTCATTAAATGAAAGTATTGGTTTTGAAAAAAATTACAAAAATGGAAATTCCGAAAAGGCATTTGCTCGTGCAAGTCATATGCCCATGTGGCCTCGTATCATTTTCTTGCTTACGTGGCCTCATGTGGGTCACTCGGACAGACATGTTTGTCAGGTAGATAGGTGGACACCCAATCTTCATGAATGTTTCTTTATAAAAGGATGCTTATGTGGGAGGTTTAAATGGAATGAAAGTGCAGAGAGTGAATTGGCACATAAGTTATAGGAGAATCCATTGAAATAAGAAGATCTATTTAAAGACTAGGAGACCTTGAGATCAGTCTGTCTAAAGAACCCTCTTACACAAACAACCTACATGGATAACTCATGTGAATGACATAAATGAACTTCATGGAAATTTCATTATTTTTCCTCAGTCCAAATAATCATATTTTGATCAAATCCAATTCGGTGGGGGGGGGGGGTTGATACACTTTTTATAACATGGATGAAATGGTATTAATGGAAAATACCTTAAATAGATGAAAAGTAATAGATGTAAGGTGTTAAAAAAAGTCACATCCTTCTCCAAATACCCTTTATGCATTCCACCCATAGATGCATCGATGCATAGTGTTGACCTACAAATCTAATGGAGCTATGTGATCTTAGATAGCTTCACCACCCAGCGATACCACATAGGAAACCATTGGATTATCCTACATAGAAGACAAAGTGAGAAAACACCTTCAATCAAGGTCCCATATTTTCCTATAAATAGTACCATGGGGATCATCATTTTAATGAACTATATTCACAAAGAAACCTCAAAGCTTTAACAACACAAGTCCATTTCCCAATCCATTAGAAACATTTTAGTTATATCTCCAAAACCTGAGAGAAGAAATAATTAAGACGGGTATTGAAATTAAAGTCCATTGAGGGTATGGAATATGAGACACCTATTCAATGAACCCTTTCCCTCTAGTTTACAAGAACTGTATGGAGGCCTAAACATGATCCTTCTCAAAACACATGTTGAGACCCTTCGATATTATATAAAATCCTCTCACAATTGTTTTTCCACAGTTTTCCATCACCAAAACTCACATAACTCATGAAAGCCTAAATAAGTGGAGCACTTTATATCCTCCCAGGTTTAACCTACATGTGACTTCTTTGTATCGCTCAACCTTCACCTGAATGAGCCACCTCTAAATAATTATTTGTAGCCACCGATGGAAAATCCCTCCTTTATATTGATCCCTTGTCATAGAGGGACCAAATAAAATCCTCCACCAAAACAACCTGATTTTAAAAACTATGGTAAGAGAAACATCATCATGTGTCCAATTAGGGTATGAATTCCTTTATTTATATTTCTACCACCCTTGTAGAACCTAATGAATACGGTCCTAGAGGTGCATGTGGATATGAATTCCATCGGTCCCAAGGAACCTTACCATAAAGGAAGTTTCAAAGATTACATAGCATTGGATATGAGGGATAGGAATATTAATTTCCCTATTCATATCTAATATTGGGGACCTAATGTTCGAACATGAAGTGGGAAGATCACACTTTCCATTCCAATTGAGGATTACTGCATTATCATCATCTATTTCCTAGTAACTTGTTCTATATCATCCTTCCATGATTAAGACAATAAAAAATATTATAGTACCTCTATGTATTCATTCCCCCATTCATCAAATCTATTGGATATATTCACACGGATTGTGAGATGTTAATATCCAGGATACAATGATGGGATGTTATCAGAATTCCAAATCCTATTCTTCTTCTCTAGTCAAACTGAATTCTTCCACCGCCATAAGGTATATCATTTGGTTTTTTCAGATCATCCACTTAATATTTCATCTCACATTCGAGTGTAAATCGTGTGAGAATAGAGGTTGTATAATATCATTACATCTATATATTAAGGTGTATGTCATGGAAGAAAATCTATTTTTCGATCTTCCTAGCACCCTTCTTCAGAGCACCTACATTAGAGGGGGTTCTCAATGCCATGTATCCAACCACATGGAACCCCTCCTAGAGTAATACCTCAATCTATCCTGTGATAGGTGATACGTTTTATCCTATTTTCCAACATGGGTCATAGATGAATATATCTCCAGAGGTGAAAATCTAAGTTCCAAAAATAAAAGAGGATACTGGAACATTAAAATCCCTCACACTTTCCTTTTGGGAACTAGTAAGCATAAACTAGTGGAAAATGTGGAGAGTGTGATATTTAGATCTTATGCTTTATCTTGTTTCCCATATTCAATAATGAATCATGTGGGATTAATTTTTATTGGAAATCATGACATTTTTATGATACCAAACCATCAATAGGCTACATATTCAATAAAACCACAAACCACACCCAACCATAGGGAACCCGCATAGGTGTAAACCCCATCTCAATACTCTTAAACGGGAATACTCCCATATGAGAAAAACATTAATAGGAAATACATATGTGTGGGTCCTCACAACCAACCTATGTGGTATTTGATTTCCAATTAAATGGGTAACATAACAATACTCTTCGATGTCCAAACATAACTCCCCAAAATCATCTATAATTCTATATGGGAAACATTCAGATTAGGGTCATATCTTTCCTTAGAGGCCACATCCCATCCAGTCACATTAGTCCTCTTTAGCATAAGTCCCACAAAAAACTCTAGTTAGAAACCTTTTTCCTAGGCATCCTTGACGAATTATGTTAAAATAAATCATATGAACCATCCCACATGACCCGAAATGGATGATTTTCCCCATTAAGTGTCACAAAAAAATATGTGGGACCAGATTATTTTCATGAGGATACATTGGAAACCCATATCATGGGTTTGATCCCAATATAAAAACAACTTCCACATCCCAAGATGATGAAACATTCCAGAGCGCAGTATAGTGTGGCTCAAAACCAGCATCATAATAATGAATGACAAAAGAATCCATAATCTATTCAAAAAAGGGTTCCATTGATGGAAAACCTTAGATACATACATACATACATACATATATATATATATATATCAATGAAGAATCTATGATATAAACATATTATAAATCTCATACATAATAATAATTAATTTCTAATTCAAGGGTGACCTCCATCATACAAGGATGATAAGGAAGGATTGATGAACATATTTTAAATCAATAATAGTGTCCCAGAGTAGGCCAAAATTTCACCCAAAAGGGTGTGATGTACCTGACCTCCCATACTCTCAACAAATTCGATTCCCCAAGTGTTCATGGTTCATTTTCCCATAGATTAGGACCTTTAGAAATCATGTTTGAATAATGGAATCATTGGGTATTTTTGGGTCCATATGCAATGTAACACCCCGAGATTTTATGAGATAAATTATATTTAATTTCATTGATGTCTTCTATTATACACTACACTAAGTTTATATTGTACTATAAGAAACACTGTATTAGCTTGCAGTATACGCAACACTATTCTTGGATCATGTTACACACAATTTCAAGTTCGTTTTGTGGAAATTATTCTATGCAACATTAAGTATATATTTTGTTTAATGTATAAATGAAGATTTGATTATGTTATTCGCAACACCAAACTGAGATTTCACTACACGTAGACCTGACTTGTCTTTCATTACACACAATCAAGTCATTTTTCGATAGCGTGTGTAGTACTCAATACCAAGTTTCACTAAACGAGATATTATTATAATATTATTATGAACTAGCCATTATCAACAGTAATACCCACTTTTTGAAATTTTATAAATTTATCTTTCAAAATGGACTTCATTTTTGGATTCAGAATATAAAAATTATCCTAGGGTGAATTTTTGGTATTTTTCTGAAAACTTACAATTTTTGATGAATAGTGAAAACACTAGGTTACTATTTAAAAACCGACTTTTTATTTAAATAATTATTTATTTTATTTAAATTTATTTTAGGCCAAAATTGATACATAATACCTATCTACGTTCAATGTAATTCATTTGAGTAATTTTATAATAATTTCAGATATATAAAAAAAATTATAGAACTTTTCACCATCTTTTACCCACCTCCTAGCAGAATTTGAAAATTTAATAAAAAATAATTTTACCGCTTATGTGAGTGGAATTTCAAAAATCTGATAGACACAGTTAATATCAAGGAGTAAAATTTGGTTCAATAATATAAAAATATTTTTTTGTGAATAATAACTTTTTACTTTTATTTACCACGGTTAAAAGTAAATAAGGTAATTAAGGGTAAAAATGATATTATTATTACCCTAACACATGTACTAATTATATTGGATAAGTTTAATTCGACCAAAAAAACCTTAGGAATAAAATATTACCCTTTAGGTCCACATGTATTAGATTAGGACATTTATTATTATTTTATTTAAAGAAAAGTTAAAGTAGTTAAAATCAAAGTATATTAAAAAACATTTTTAATATAGGGTTATACATAAGACAAATTCGACTATAAATATTAATTAGAAATATAAAAATATTTCTTAAATAATGGTATTTTATTTATAATTTTTATACATTATATAATTTAATTTAGTTATGACATAATGATGATGTAGTAATTACCTTATTAATGAAATATTAACATAATTGATGTTATAAATACCCAAATAAATGTAATTTAAGACTTTTTATGAATTAAACTAATTTTAATGGTTAATATGACATGTTAGTATTGATTAAATTAACTTTTTTCGAACTAATCGTGTTGTTATAAGTTTTAGAAAAATCAATTACCAAATAGTGTCAAAATTGACATAAAATAGTTTTTAAAAAAATATTATATTATTATTTGTTATTATATGCCTAAAAATATAAGGTTCGGCCAAATAACTTATAAAAGGATACATAAATTAATAATAAACCACTTGGGGTTCGTTTCTCTTGTTATAGTAAGTTTATTAACCATATAGTGTAAGAAAACAAGAAGACACAGTAAAAGTTAAATTATTTAACTTAGACTTACATCTAAATGATAAGTTTAAAATAGTAACATAAACTTGTATAAAACCTATCGGTTGAGAGGATTTCGACCCATACCCACTTTATATTCTAAATAAATCAATTTTGAGATATTATAAACTGAATATGACTTTATTATAAAATTATATTTTATTTTTTTTCAAAGGTTCCCCTCTCCTCCCTTATAAAAAGGGCACCTCATTCCTCTTCTCTTCACTCCATTTTGAGCCTTGAAGCTTGGCCAACCCCTGACAATTACTCTTTTCAACCTCTCTATTTATATAAAATAGGTACTTTTCTTCTCAAAATACCAACTCTAGTTCCTTAATAAGTAGTTTAAATGAGGTGCGTCGAAGAAGAGGTAATCTCTTCTACCGACTCTTTCAAGTTTATTTCTTCTTATACTTCATCTTATTTAGTTGTTTTATTATAAAGTAATAACATAACTATTACTTATATACTAATATGTTATTATAAATATGAAACAATCCTATTTAACCTTCTATCCATCCTACAGAAAACTAAATCACCACGCGTGCGTATGTACGGAATACCATCTCCACGCTGTTGTGTAATCTGTTTTTCCACCACCACCTTACTTGGATGGGTATAATGGTGTAAAGAATAACTATATATGATTATTATAACATCATACTGATTCTATGATATTATATCATCCACTCCAATTCCATTAAATAAATATGGGGACAATATCATCGCTCGTGCGTACGTAGGGATTACCATCTCCCCGACGCGATGAGATTCATTTTTCCATGTTAATAATTCAAGAATGATTATAAAGTATATATAAAAAGTAATCGTGAAATATATGACATAATAATGCTACTATATTTATGTATATATATATGTATTTCATCTACTTAATTTCATTCAATTCAATAAGGAAACGAAAAACAGCGTTCCTGCGTATGTACGGCCTACCGTCTCCATGAACGGTGTATTTCTTTCCATTTATCGATCTATTATATATATGTATATTCTGAATATATATTATATATAAATCATGTTTTATATTGTATAATTAAGTAACCATGATCTATGTAATCATATTATTAATTACAAGTCAAAACAGGGACGATAAATGAAACGATTTTACCCAAAATGCTGCTTTAACATGGAATTGATAAATGAATTGATAATATAAAGTCTTAAGTGAATCATATATGATATCATAAATATTAATATGGTCCTATTACAATTTAAAAATATGCTTAAACCAACTATACAGGATTCTTAGACACATACAAAAGAAATTGGACATAAGGTAAGGGATAACTATTCCAATCTCGCTCTTATTCGAGATTGTTTATTCTTAAGTATTTACTGGGGTTTTTTTATCATCCATGTCCCTGTTTTATAAAAATTTTATCATGTATGTTTAATGGCCTTTTTACCCATTTTTTAATTTTTCCACATTTTATAAAATTAATCTTACTTTTGTTTACCACATGAAGAACTTTTTGACTTTTCTGACAAAAGTACGAGGAGAATGTTATTTTTATCTTATACGGCATGAAGAGATTTCTACGATTTCATAATGCCTCATTTTCAGGAAGATTTTTCTACAATATTTCATGATTATTTTAAACAAAATCCTCTTATTTTATAATTGCATGGAATTTTTTGAAAAGAAAATTATTTTGAATAAGAAAGGATATTTTCCTCAAGAATTTATTTCAAGTGTTTTATCAAAACCATTTTCTATCTAAGATGACATTATTTAAAATTTGTATGTTTCAATTATAATGTGTCTATGATTTACATTGTTTCACTTATCTTATGAAGAAATGATATCCATATTTTTATATGGATTATGTTAATATGGGATGATGTTTATGAAACCCATTTTATTCTTTGGGTTATGATGAATGATGAATGATTGTTTTGTGGCATAAGTAAGAATGATTTCATTATGAGATGGGTGGGACCTATATCTCCCTCCAATGAATTGGGTAAAGATTTATATCTCATTAGATATACATGGCTGGAACGGTAAGTTAATCTGATTCTGTGATACAAGACTAGAACGAGGAGTGAACTCGATTCAGAAAGGGACTTTGTCCACTAAGATGGTCCTGGCAGCAATGCCTTGGCTACTCTGGAAATCAAATCATGTGCTTAATGTTTTTCTACAATTACAAGTTTTATTTCCAAGATATTTTATCATTATTGATGTTATATTATGATTTATTCCTTACGCACTGTCATGTTTTATGTCATTGCTCAATATTTTGATGATTAAATATTATGTTCATGTTTTGAAGTTCAAATGTATATGGTTTTTTTTATTTTCTCCATGATTTCCCTTACTGAGCATTTGACCTCACCCTTTATATGTTTTCTTTTCCCTAGGATATAAAGAAATGTTTTAGTTATAAAAAAAAGGGAGATCTTTATGGTAGATGTTGATGATCGTTCACTAAGATTAGAGGATTATATTCCGAGTTTCCAAAGACACTAAACTATTACGGTCCTTTGGTGTCTGTTTTGGTTATGTATTAAATATTCTAAAAATTTAATATAATGTCTATGTACATCAAGATTTGGGTCTCTACAAGAAAGACCTTTTAGAGGCCTTTATAAAATAAGACTCTTTATGTGAATTACTGTAAAATATAAACCCTTGAAATCAATCAACATTTGGAAGCCATATTTTTTTATAAAATAGTTTCTCATATAGTTTATTTAAAACATTGTGATAAAAGGTGAATGATTCATGAATTCTATTGAGTTTTTGATATTATCAATCATATGGTCATGTTGTCAATTAAAAATTGAGTGTGTTTTCTTGTTCTATTCTTATAGTCGATTTGATTCTACATGACCCCAATTGATGGGAATATTTATTATACACCTGATAGATCATTATATTGTATTTTTGATAGGACCATCATTTGATACCTCATTTATAATATGAATTCAATGTGAAAAATAGATTTTAGAATTGAGGTATATTTATATGATTGATCTACCTCCCTTTAGATACCATATATAGGAATTCTTAAAGGGATTTTTTTGGGTAAAAAGTGGAGTTTCTAGAATATTTTTTTCAGAATAAATTAATCAAGATAATTATATATCAAATATTTTTGAATTAAAGAAGCACATATATACTGTGATCTGTGCCTTTTCATGTGACATTTTAAAAATTTTGGTTACTACTGTGATCTTTTTTGTATTTCAATATAGTGTTTTATAAAATATGCAAGTATAGATAGAACAATAATAGTATTATGAAGTGTTTCAAGATCATAGATATAGAATTTACAATGTGATGATGTTGTGGTATGCTACATGTTAGATAATCAATGAAATCATTTTATGTTGCAATTTTAGTGGATCCATTTTAGAAGGGATACAATTTTCAATTCAATTTTTTTTCTTATAATGAGATATAATTCTTATTTTTTAGATATATTTCAAGAACAAATTTTTTTAGTGTAAATTATTATAGAAGAAGACATGGTTATAGGTAGAAATTACCAATTCATATTTTATTAATTACTCTTAGAGTTCAATGAGGATAAATAATGATCTTTAATTGGATTTTATTGAGTATGAGGGAAACAAAATTTGTAAAACTGATATTTCAAACAATACTATAAATTTAATAGTTGATGAAAATATATGTTATCATGATGAATGTTATGAAAATAACCAAAAAAAGAATATATATGTGATTTTTTTATGATTTCATTTGGTGATTATTGAAGAATGTTAGGTTAGAAAATTGTTTTATTATAATTTATATGACTCCTTTAATTTTTAGTAGTTCTATTATTTGGGAATTATAAAGAATGATATATGAGCTTCATTAATATCATAGAATTAATGAAAAATAACATGTGATAAATAATATAGAATCTAAATATGAATTAATTTTATAATCATACTCATATAATTGAGTTTTATTATTAACTTATATAGTATGATAGTGATAAGTAGTTCAAAATATGATCATCGTGATGTGAGTAGGTATTCTAGAATAATCATTAAAACTTATCTAGGGATATCTAGAAAGACAATTATTGAAGAAAAAAATTACTATGTGATCTATATCTTCTTAGATACATGTTATTTTTAATATAGTGTGAAAATTTCTTGTCTGATGTGACATTGGGTAGACATAGTGTTAAATAATGACATCACTGTAAGACTTAAATAAATTGTAATTATATTGATGAAATTTAGTCTATGTAAGAATGAAACCATTATAATGAATAGGTTACTAATGAATGGAAAAACCATATTCTACTACTTGAGTTAAATGTATCTTTATTTTCTACATACATGATTTTTGTCAGGAATCCATACTTGAGTGAATATAATCATAACATGTTGCAGGGTTTTTATTAATGAAGATGAAATTATAAAAACCGGTATCCACTAAGTCATCCCCCTTCTCTGTGGAGTAACTCAATCCTTGGTACCTCATGGTTATCTAATAATATCATAATATTGTATTCAAATCCTACATAATTGTTTATAAAGATCATTTAAAATGTCTATTTAACATCCATCGGGAGTAAAAAACATGGATTATAGTTAGTTCAACTTATTTTTCAATAGGTGAAGTTTGATTAAATAACTCACCATCCTTTCCCTTTGGTTATTACCAGATCCATTTATTTCATCCACATGTTGTATACAGAGAGGGATTTTATTATTAGGAAATAATAAAATATTTAATTTATCATTTTTTTAATTTTTATATATGTGGGTTTATCCCTTGGTTTTACATTATATTATTCTATTCATAAATCCCATGGCTGACTAGAATATTCTGTAGAAATCAAATATAGAAACCATTATCTCATATACAAAATAATAAATCATTTTTAATATAATATTACATTAACACAACCCATATATATAGAGGTATTGTTTCTTTGATAGAAAAGAAACATAAAAAACATAACCATAATGAATGTCATAACTAATTAAATTTATATAATGTTATACTAAGTCCAATTGAATATTTATTACTATATAAAGTAACCTAGGAAATTTCATAAAGGAAAAGGGTGAGCTATAAAGTCTATAAAAAGAATAATCATGGTAAATCATGATAAATATGTAATAACTATCAGTCAAGAGGTAGGTCATGATAAAAAAATGCGACGAATCATTTGAATTGAAACATAGAATAGTGGAACTAAAATATATTGTATACTGAGACACCATAAGATGGTAGGGGATAATTAAGGTGTGGAATTTTCATTTTTATTTTTAGCATCCTTTCCCCACATTTATTGGAACTCAATAAACATGATAAAATTAATCAAAGACCCAATATGCAAAAAATTTAAAAACACAAAAGTGGATAATTATATTACATGGGTTATCACTAAATGAAACTCCAAAGAGAAAAAATGATGATTTGTCAGTCATAATAGATTCAATGGGATTTACAAGTGTATGTTGACTGTAATATTTGGTCATGATGACTTCATTCTAATTACATTGTCTTTAAAAATGTATTCATGGATAACATTATGATTCCCTCATGTGACTTCAGCTTACTCCTACTCTATGGAATACATCATATAATGTACTCATTAGTTTAATGTCTTGATGCCATTATCCCAATCTAGATAAATTTTTATAGAAAATTAAGTCATTATGGTATTAATATTATTGTGTGATGGATGCTTCATATTTTACCTGGTTTATTCCCCCATTCCATTGGATTTAACCAAGCCACATTCACCCTATTTCAATGATTCTCTTAGTTATGATTCTCTCAAGTCTCAGGCTTCTCCCTACCCATTTGTACAGAAATTTTTTATCTCAATACTAAATTTTCCTTCAATATTGATCTATGTTATTTCATGTAGTTTTGGTTTGTTTGTCTTAAGTCACATTGTTTAATTTTACCAACCTTTTATCCCTGATTATTCGATCGAAGCCAATTTATTAAATTTCACATTGGGTGATGGGAAATCCTATTAATCCTTCTCTCAATTTTCATTATCTCAAAAATTTAGTGGATTAGATGAATATTTATCATCAAAAATTCATAATTACATAGTTCTAATCTTTATATTTCTTGACATGTTGTTCACCTGGTTCCTCTTATATGTTGTACCTGACTAGCCAAAAAATCACAAGGTCTAGGATTTCACATGCATAGATTATTCCTATTCTTGGTTCCCAGGTAAATCAATTTGAATATTTCTTCCTCATAAAACATGACTTCATAATAAATTCAAGACTCAAAATAAAAAAAACATATCATATTTTGTTAGGCTAAGTACCAATACACCATAAATGTTATCACATGAAATGAAAACATTACCTTTTGAAATAGATTGATGTATAATTATATCATATATATAATATTATAATATTTGTTCATCATTAATAATTCATATATAAGGAATAAAAAACCATGAAAAATTATTGGTTCACATATTCATATCACAATAAAATAACAAAAGGATATATCATAATGATTTCCAAGATAATAATAAATTAAATAATTTTGGATGTTCAAATAATAATAAAGATACATACCACTAAAATTATATGATTAAATGAATATAAATAATGATAAATGATTTTACATGTTGGTATAATATTTAACCATTTAATTTATGTTTTAAGGGATGTGTAAATAATCTCTTAAAAAGTGGAACAAAATTGTTTTTCACTTTCAAATAGTAATAAATAAATGGTTTTATATTAACTTGTTATTATTTTTTAAAATTTTATAATAGAAAAATATTTAAAAATTTAACACAAGGAAAAATTAATTAATAGAAAATTTCCTTAGAAAATGGTTTTTTAAAATAATTCTTAAGAAGGGGTCCTTAAAATAATGAATAACCAACAAAATAAACACAATTTAAACTATTTATATATGAATAGAACAGATATATTTAATAAAGGAATCAAATAATACTTTTAGATTGTGTGAATTTGGGGTGGAGAGAGTACCAGTATCCCAAAAGAGAAGAATGTGGTTTAGAACTCCCCATACACCAATTCTTGACTCGATTGGTGTGTGTGTATAACCTCTCAAATTTCAAAATGAAATTAATTAAATCATTCTTCATAAAATTTATCTTGTGAATTTTGTTTTAAGCCCCATTTATTTCATATGGGATTCATTTATTATATGGGTTTTCCCTCATCGACCACTTTGTTTTGATTATTAAATTTTTACAAACCCATTTCATTTCATTTTTCATGGTTTAAAGAGATATAAAATATTTCTATTATCTTTATAATTGAATTGTTTTTATGTATTTTTCATTATATTTATAAAAGATTTATAAAATTATATAGTTTATCAAAATTAATATATAATATTCAAATATTTCTTAGTATTCCTATTTTTATTTATTTAAAATACTATGTTCATCTATTTTTATTATTATTAATATAAATATAATTTTTTTTAAAAATAATAATAATTATAGAAATTTTATATTTAATTATTAAAAAATTTATGATACAAACTAAGTATGATTATGAAGAAAAATTGAATACATTGTCTATGTATATCATTAAACAACCAAAACAATTGTGTTGTTTTCAAGTTTTGAATCAATTGGAAGGTTTTGGATAATTGATATTGCATTAATATAAAAATATTTTACTATAAATATGATACTTATTTAATTATATCATTATTTTTTTAAGAGATATATAGAAATTTTAATTGAATTGGTATTTAAAATAAATTATTTATATAATTTCATCTTCGCATAGTTTTCCTCCTTTGAGATACACATTAAGGTATCTTACATATGTTTATTAGTGTGAAAAATCATTTTGGATGTTGGAATGTGTGTTTATGTGGGGGGTTTTATAGATCTTGGTCAAACTGAGGTGCTTATGGTGTGAGAGGGAAGTGGGGTGGATAAGGGGGTATTTATATGTGTATGTGAAAGGAGTTTTTGAATTTATAAAAATAAATATTTATCCGTTTGGGTCATTTTACATGAATAGTACTGATTCAAACAAATTATCTTTATTGTTATTAACAAATTTAGTGTTATTTTACATTTGGATAAAAATAAAACAAAATGTAACATTTAAACGACTCAATGAAATATAAGAATATAAAAATAGTTTTTTATTAGGTTCCAAACCATCGAATAGAGATTAAAAAATTTTAGATAATATTTTTAAATTAAATATTTTTCTTTATAATGTTATTTTTTGTCTAGAAAACTATATCAGAAAATTTATTTGATTATTAAATGATAATTATGCCATTAAATTTTGTAATTCATAAATTAATTATTTTTTACAATTTACTAAAATAATCATTTCAATTCTTTTTTTTTAAAAAATCGAAATTTAAATTTATTTATTGATACAAATAAAGAAAATTTTTATTTTTATATCATTAGATTAATATATGATATATTTAATCTTTTAGATAAAATTATTTATCTATAAAAACCCAATTTTTATTAAATTATAAAATAATGGGCCTATGAAAAATTACCTATGATTCCAATTTTTTTATCATTTCTATAAAAAAATATAATAACACTTAAATATATTAAATCTTTATTTTGTGATTTTAAATTTTTTTATAAAAGTTGTTTTAATAAATTTAAATCACCTATTATTTCCTAAACAGGTAATTATATTTTCATAATATTGATCCTATTTTTCCATCAGTAATAATTTTATATAATTATATATTCTTATAAATTTATATAATGATGTGTGTAAACTATGTACTATATTCATATGTATGTCATAGATGTTAGTAAAGATCATAAATTCCATTTATAATATTTTGTTTTATTACAATGTACATATACATTGATTATATTCTCATACACCCATGTTCATCTTATTCTCACTCATGATTATTTATTGAAACCTCCTATGTTCACCCATTTTTGATTGTATGATTTCAATATTTCATATATTTTCATTATATATGTAATGTAGAATAGTATTATTTATTATATTTCTCAAATTCTTTCAAGTATGAAGATTATTTATGGGAGATGTTAAAGAATGATTGTAAAATAAGCTGGTTATGTATCTAAACACTAGAGCCAAAAACCACTATTTTATGAAAATAGATTTACTTGGATATATGATGAATATTCATGTAAAATTATGTAATGTATGTGTATGATAATCTTAATTCATCTATAAATACTGTTATTTTCTAAATGTAATCATTTGAAATAGTTTTTTTCATGTTATATTTAACTTTATATTTGGTTGATATATACTATAATTAAATAGAATAGTTTACAACTGTCTTCATGATTAAGTGGTACATTATGTTAATATGATTTGACCATAAATTTTATACCTTATTCATTTATGATTTTATATCACTTTCATTGTCACACATACTCACCAATGGGTATCTAACAAAAAATATAATGTCATCTATCTATGACTTCAACTGTATCATTTTATTTTTGGATTATTACACCAGAATATAATTAGTTTATGTATAGAAACATGTAATATAATTCTAATTCTTGTAATTACATGAAACACATAATCTGAATACAATTATATAACCACCATAATTTATCATTTTACCTTCAACATGTATGGTCCAATATATATCAAAATTTCTAGACAGTTATACTGATGTTTTATTCAAACCTCAATCAATAATAACAAGTTCATTTTATGTAACAACAAATAATTTGTTCTTTCATAAGACTCAATATTTTTTGAATCATAATAAAATTATGTTTAACCATAGTTTAGAGTCTTACCAAAAAATTAAATTACATTGACAATGAGCCTATAGAACTCTATTTGACTCACACCCTTTTCTCTATTCCAACCATTTAAAGTAATTAATGTTAATAATATTATTCTAATAGAGATAAAATATTGGTTTTATTACTGAAATAAAAACCCAATAAAAATTTCATATCATAAATTTTTAACAACTCAATGATATTCCCCATTTTATATAAAAATTCTGCAAAATACTATCAGTTGTTTGCAAAAAAAATTATGTTATCGAAATTCATAATGGGGAAATCTATGTTTACTCCCAATAAATAATTAATTGAATACACTATTATTTTTATTTAATGATATTATCAATAAGATAATTTCTAGGTAAAAATTTCATAATGGATGTGATATTTTACCCTATAATCCTCTTTTGTTATTCAAGGGAGAACTCTTCCTCATATGATACATTAAGGAAAATTATCTCAAAATAAAATTTGAAAGCCCTATAGTGTTATCAATCACATAGAATGAGAATAAATTTTAATGATTCAATCATTACAATTAGCTAAAATGTATAATAATAATCAACACCCTTTATTGGATAGTATACTTTGAAAAATGGGGAGAATTATTCCAAAATACATCACTGTTCTCATTGAGAATATTCTAAAAAGAAACGTTTTTACAGATACTTTTTTTGTGTTTTGGACATAATACCAATTTTCATATATCATTTTTATAAATTTATTTCTACTCATATTCAATCACTTAAACACTATGCCAAAATTTTAAAGCTCACCAAATATCTTTATTTAACTCATGAATGAAATCAAATTTTGTTTGAAATTATATATATTTTGTAGGTTTGTAATCCCTTGATTACATCTCTATTTATATTTTCTAGAACAAAATATTTTATATTTATTTTAAACCTTGAAAGTTATAATTTTCACACTTTTTTATAGATAAAAATTTTGAAATCATCTTAAGACTTATAAAAATCATCCCTTCAATACAACATAATCTCCAGCCTACCAAGTTTACCTACTTTGGTGTTATCTTTAGTGGGATGATAATTGAAGATATTTTTTATTCTAAAAACATATATCATCAAATATATTAAAAATATATCTTCTCTTCTTTTTCTAGCATTGATTTCTTCTTCCACCATATGAATATAGAAAAATATAGCGTCTTCAGCTCTCTTATTAAATGTTGAATTTTTTTTGTCGTAATAATGAAATAACATGGAATAAAATACAGTGTAATTCTCTTAAATAAAAGTATATTTGTCAATCATAACACTTATATTGTATTTATAAAATTGGTTTAATGTAGATTCAGTTCAGATGATATATATTCTTGGTTGTGATATGTATTAAAAAATATTTTGAATTTTAATGCTCTGATATCATTGATCTTTCCTATTCCAAAAATAAAAATTATTCCACTGAATAACTCTTTTTTATGTGTATTTAGATCTTTATTCATTTATTATAAAATGATTCACATTATATTTCTTGAATTCTTGGTTTTTTATTTGATCTATAACAAGAAAAAAATATTATGTTATCTTATCCGGTTTCATTCTAAAAAATCCAAATACAGTGTTTATGTTTATTAAGATATTTATATTTATTATATATAAATAGACATATAAAATATGTGTAAAAAATTAACATAAATTATTAAATGGTTATCTCAATTAGAATATTTAATGATCATTGTAATGAACACACACACACAGACACAAGTCGACTAAGTCAAGAGGTTTCGTCATTTTTATTTTCCCTAGCATATGACTATTATTCACCACAATTACCTTGAGATAGTTGAATAATTTGTTTTTTATTTCATATTATAGAATCATTATGTTTCTCAAATCAACATTCATGATATTCTTAACCATATTTTTTCCCAAAAATAGTAAATTATTCTTTTCCAATGTTATTTTTCCTTATTTGTTCTCAAAAAAGATGAATATTAATGATAAAAATATGTAAAACATATCCTACTTATGTTGTAAACATTCATTTTAATTATTATAGTATTCTTAATATTTATGATGAATTCATTTATTTGAAATATCAAATAATCTTAATTTTGAAAAAAGTTTAAAAAAATAAATAGTACCCCCCAACTCATCAACGAAAATTAATTACTGTATTTTTTTCTAACTTATCCTGAGGTATCCAAATCGTTATACTTTGAGTGATCCATTATTTCAAAAGAATTCTTATCCTCTATCAAAACACATGATATCATTCCAAATATTGTTATTTAAATTAATATATTAACATCAACAACAATCTAGTGTCTGTGAATTATCTAATTTTTCTACCGAGTATGTAATTTTAACCACCATTACATGGAATTGATTGTTTATCCTCTTGAAATATTTTGAACCTTAATTTTATTTTAGCTACTCTGATATAACGGTAAGATATTTATTGGTAGTGTGTGTAGGAAAAACACTGCTTCCATAGGTACCATCAATAAAATAAAAGGAAAATTTAAATTAAAACAACTCTTTAAGAAGTTTCATTGGTTGAAAATTATGAGTCTCCAGTTTACCACTCCCAAACACAACACATCACTTTGATTGAATAATTAAGAGATTATTCAAACACACATATTATTTGTTCCCATATACTTTCAAATTCCAGCATCCTACTGTGAATAGAAATCTCCTCAGATGGATAAATAAATAGTCAAAATATGCTCTTTTAGTTTCTTTTTCATTTAATATCATTAATTTTTTCCATATTATGATGAATAATATATTTCCCTTTTAAAATTACATTTCCTATAGGATTTTATTCCATTTTATTATATTTCCACAACTCCATTCTTTTTTAATTTTCCTTTATATCATCAATTATAGTTATGGGTGTATCTTCTATATTAAGTAATGTAATACCCATATTATTTTCTTATGAATATCTTCCATAACCTGAATCAAAATCCGTAATATATAAAATAAATTTTCTTTGAACCATTTAGTAAAATATTAAATTCTTAGAAGAATTAAAAAAAATCAACACTATTTAAGATCCTTCTCCAACCTCATCAACTAAATTTTTTGACTTTATCACTTTATATTTTCTTAGGGATTTTTAATTATCTTTTATATTTCCCCCATTATATTTTACCTCACCTTTTTTCAAACAATATTTATTATTGTAATATCAATAAATTCATATAATTAAACATGAATTTAATTGAGATCCCCTATATTTATATTTAACTAAATATCCATATCTAAAATTTATTTATTTTTTAACTCAACATTAGATTTCCTTAATGAATAATTATCCATATCCAATGCTTCTCATTAAATTATTATATTTCCTTTTAATCAGAACATTTGATCTATTCTAAATTAAAATTATTTTTGTGTCCCCTAATAACTTATTACATCATCATCACACCCTTATTAATCTTATTTAATTGAATAATCTTTGGGTTTTTTAATTATTCCATTAAGTACATTTTACATTCATTTTTAATGTTTTCTTTCTCTATTTCACTTTATTCAAAAAAATATGAATAATGTGAGGATGAATGATTTATATTATTTATTATATATTATTTCACTTTACCATTAAATAATGTTGAACTATTTTAAGAACTGTTCATTTTGATTGTAACAAATAAGATTAAATAATATTATGTAAGTGACAGACACGTTTTTAGGGAATGGAAAGAGTGAATTATTTTTGTAGTGAAGCAAAGAGGCTTACCAGGGTCATTTCACATGAGAAGAATCATAGTCTATTCAATCAATAACCTAAAATCCAATTAATTTAACTCTTTTTTTGTTTTTATATTATTTATAAAAATTATGTTATTGCTTATTTTGGAAAATTTATAATTCAAATAATGTAATGGATAACTAAAATCTAAATTCAGATGAAGATAGAATGAAAATATGAAGAAAGGTCTTAGTCAAGGGTTTGATAATGCGACTTTATTAATTATTTATTTTGTACTTAAATTCAATTAGAAACATCATTTGATTAAACCTCATTAAAAAATTAATTAAAATTTATTTCTTGATTGTTTGACATTAACAAGATATCAGTAAACCAAACCATACTCCTCCAATATTAAAATATGATAACACCTCAAAAGGGAATGCAATTCCTAAATGGCCTATCTCCATTGTATGTTGTTTTGTCCCTTCTAACAACCCCAACTCCACTATATAAAGTGTTTAAACCAGTGAATGGTGGGAAAAATAATTAATGTAATAATATGAATATAAGTTGAAATAATTTCAGTGTAAAACTTCCACACCAATCCCATAATATTTTATCCATGAATTTAATATTTTAAATATGTTGAATTGATGCACAATAACATATAATGTCATGAAACCTCTCCAATGTCCAATCCATAGATTAGTTACATTTCCTTACAAAGTAAAAATATATAAATAAAGAAATATTAAATATTGAGATAATTTCATTATGGGATTATGAGATATAAGTATGGAATTATAAATGGAAACACTTTAATTAAAATGTGAATTCATGTTACATGGGAAAATAAAAGTGAAATTTAAATGAAAGAAAAATAGAAACCCTAAAGAATCTACCATCATCCACATAATCCCTCTACAATAAATTTCATCTTAAATCCACCCATATACTCTTTTTTATTGGCATGGAATAGGCTCCTACATTTATTAATATCCTAATAACATGTTTTGGAACATAACATGCCATCAACAGTTGATCATTTGGATATCGAATTTTATAGAAATACTTTGTGTGTGGTATCCCATTTTTTTGACCAAATCATAGAATATTTCCTGCTAGATAATTTTTTTGTAATATCTTTCTTGTTTTACCACAAAATTGCAGCTCTATCCACAATGTTTATAAGATATTATGTTCCATTTATTCAAAAATTTCATTCTAGATGAATGATTCATAAATATTCCATTAATATTTATCATTCAATGGCCACTATAATGACTAAATATCATCATGAAAGATATTGTTTCAACACATATAGGTTATATTTTTCTGTATTGTTTGAATTACCTCAATTTAAAGTGTGTAACTGGAGTTATGTATTGCTTCCATATGTGAGGTCTACTCTGTCCACAGAAAAGGTATTTAACATGGATTTAGTTTTTCATCCCTTTGACTTCCAAATTATATCTATATCTAATATAGAAATTTGAATAAAAAAGAATAATTAATCATAAAAAAGAATCACATAATTTGGATCTGTAATTTAAAAATTATGCTTGATCTACCAGTTTTTGTAGATTTGATAAAATTTCATAATTAAGCAATATTCATATTTTCACGCAATGCACACCATAATTCAAAAATTAATGAATGTAAGTACAAATTGATAAATTGGGAGGGTTTAAATATTTAAAAAATATATAAAAATTGATGGTAATATTAGATCTCCCATTACGCCCACACTTATACCATGTTTCTTTTCAACCATAAAAGATCAACAAGGAAGATCATAGGACACCAATATTACAAATATTCAAATTACAAAGCAAAAAAGTCAATAATATGTCAATGTAAAGTCAAATTCTAGAAAATATACATAAAATATCAATTTAATTTATTATTTTTTGGAGAAATAATAATATAGATTATTTTACATTATCCCTTTTGATAATGGAGAAACATCTCTCCTCATTTATTCAAGTTCTTAAAGTCATTATTTTTAAACTTTAAAAATAATAACATACCTTACTTTTCAATATTTTCCCTCATCACACCTGATACAATTCACATGGAGTTATGATCATATTATGAATACATTCTTTATATCCATATGCATGAAAAGGTACTACTTTATCCAATTTGTAAAGAAAAAAGGATCATAAAAACAATATCACTTTTCTATAAAGTTTGAAAGGACTCTATGGCTATTGTTTGGTATGATTTTATGAATTAAAAATTAAGGCTCTAGGTGGAGTTTTATCTATTATGTACTGAATATGATATAAAAAATAATGTGTTATTAAATTCTCTTCGTCAATGTAAAAACTATTATTTTCCCAACACTCAATGTAGCAGTTGTGATTAAATAAAGAATTATAATTTATTTGTAGAACCCCTTGAATATTATTTTCAACATCTATAATTTTTTTATTTTTCAAACAAAAATTTCATTTTATTTCTTACTTAAAAGTTATTATTATAAAAAAACCTCACATTTACACCATAAAAACATGCTATTAAATCATAGGTCTTGCAATGGTGAATTTTGGTTTTCCCAAATTACAACTCATTTACTCATTTTTTGGTTCTTTTTGTCATTTTTTAAAAATTAAATAGGAAAAAATAATGATTGATAAGAAATAATCAGCAAACATATTTTATTCCCACAATAATGACCCCGACACATTTTACTTATAATTAAAATAATCACATACACCAATATTCCTTGTACCCCCACACATTAATTATAAAATATCATGTAAATACCAAGAGTTGGGTTGGAATGGATAAAAATGGATAGGAAACTTGTCATCCTTATAAAGGTCATTCATGGTGTCGATGGGACGAAGAAGGATTGATATAAAGGTGGTATTTTATGGATAAGTAGTTTATCAAAATATCCTTAATCATTATTAATGCATTTTTACAGAGACATAGTTTTGAAAATTTAAAATGCAAGTTCTGGTCGTTGAAAAGTTCAATGATCACTCTAGAAATATGATAAAAAATAACTAAGAATTAATTGATCTATAAATCCACTCCAGAATGTGAATTATAAAATTAGTAAATAAATCACGGAATTATTATTAATAAAAAAAATCAATTTAGATGAATTTCAAAAGATCAATTAATTAAAAATGTTAGGGAAATTTTATTTAAATAAATCAAATCATTCCCTCAAATTATGATTCCTCTTTTTAATATCCATTCTTCACATAAAATATTCAATTCACCATTTTACACATTCATTCTCATTAATATTATAATATAAAACATGGAATAAAATTATTCCTATGAGACTAATGTATCCTACACATGTGATGTAAATAAATAATTCATGTGTGGTCATGCAATTTTCTTATTTAAAGGTCAAATCACATTTTTTGAAAAAAAAATGTAGTTAGTTTATAATATAATCAATAAAAGTGAACTAACTTTTTACATAATTCTTAGTCCTCTTTCCCCTTTGGTAATTTGGGGTTTATTTGTGCCATCATGGTATCACAAAATAAAATTACTTAACTAATAACAAGAATCATGTCATTTATTCTCAAAAAGATAAGAGGGAGTGTTATTTATGTTAGAATAATACAGAAATGAAATTGAAATATATATTTATAGAAATAATGTAAAGATAAATCTTAGTATCATCCCCCGTGTAGACACTGAATATTTATTACCTCTAGAAAGTAAGTACCAAAAATTTTCCATAATCATTTGGTTGGTGTAGTTTCTTGAACTTGGAAAACCGCATGTGTCTTTTTCCCGCATGTTCATTTCTCTTATTTGTGAGGAATGGTCCATGGATATAGTATATTAGCTCTATAACCTTTATAATTATGTGAAACATGAATGGATATTGTAGGGTGAAGTATGGATCATTCTTTATCTTAGCCTCTATTTGTCAAACTACTTATTGTTCTTCCAATAACTGATTAACCTGGGAAACAATAATTGAATAATCAAAGAGAGATTCAAAATTAAATTTTTTATTTTTAGTATGAAAATTTTCCCTTTAAATATGGGTAGTATAAATCTTGGTTTCTTCATACATATCAACTAGGCCTTCCTCATGGTCTTCCAGTCATGTTTTTTATCAAGATCATGGAGCTCCTTGTGTTAATCAGCTGTTGCATGTTTAGTTTATTCATCTTTTTCTACGGAATAGTAAGAGTTAGGTGATTTTTAATATTCAAAACAATTATGGGTGATTATCAAACTATTTTCAATAAAATTAAATTATATAGAGTCTTATAATGTGTGATATACCTGATTGAGTTTGACATAAATATATCATTTAGTGGAAAGTGACTCTTTGAGTTGACATTAATGGATGGGGGTATGTTGTTATGCTTATAAATTCATTATTTAATTCAAACCAATTGGGTATATTATTTTTCCATATAAAGGTATATATTAATTGGTGATGGATATTCTTCTTTAAAAATCCAAGATAAATCATGTAGTGCCTCACATTCATTCAAGAAGTCACATAGTTATTATTGATATAACACATGTAGATCAGCAGGAAATTCCTTTTAATCTATCTCACAGTGTAATTATTGAGGGGAAAAAATAAATCTTTTGGTATCTCCACTTTTAACTCCTCAGGTTTTTCAATTTCAATGATGTGTGGTGATATTTCTTCCACCACTACCTCATGTTCTTTCTCCAACTCACGGTTTGGTTTCACCATAAATATAAGAACATTTTCAAATTAGATTTTTATTTTTCTCCCCAATTCATCTATAGAATCCCTCATCTGTTACCCCCAATCATTTTGATCACTCTAGTCAAATTCTTATTCTTGATATTGAACATGTGAGTAATATTCCCAGGCATAATAATTTCAATTTGAATACATTGTAGAAAAGGGTTGTTTTGGATTTTTTATATAAATAAATCAATTATTTTTTTTACAAAAATATGAAATTAATAATAGTAATTGAAATAACTATTTATCTCATTAGGAATAATGAATGTTTTGACACATTCCCATTTTAGGGCATGGAAGAATAAAATTATCTTCCAAACGTAGTACAAGGTATTAAAAGAGTTGTATCACATGAGGATCATTGAAGTAGGTTAAATAACTAGTTTCTAATTCACCCAATATAATTATTTTATGTTTAAATATTATTTATGAATACAATGGTTTTGGGTTTTTTTTTAATGTACTATAGAAATAATTCAATGAATAACGGAATTATAAATACATATATAGAAACAATGAAATTGTTAATAATGTTCGTGTCCTAGGGTTAGATAATCAGGTTTATTCATTATTTACTTATTGTTTAAATTTAATTTGATAATTAATTTTATTGAAACTCTTTAATAAATTAATTTACATTGATTTATTTATTGTGTGAAAGTAGAATTCCATTAGTGCGCCAAACTACATCTCATCCAATAGTAAAATATGATAATACCTAAACCGAGAATGGAAATTCTGAAAAGACTGAGGTCTATTGTATGTCATTTTTACCCTTCATGAAAAACAAACTCCACCATATATAGAGTTTACCAAAGGGAAGGGAGGTAAAATAATGAATCGAAGAGAAGGAATGGAGATTGAAATAATTTAATAGTATAATTACACACCACCCATTAATTATTATGGAATACACTAAAAAAAGTTTTAAAACATGTTTAATTGAAGAACACTAACAAAGAACATCATGAAACCTCTGTCATGTCCAATCCTCGAGTAAGTCATTTTTGATTGAAAATTGAAAAGTGATCTTGATAAAAAGATGGAAGATGTATAGAATGATGATAGGGTAATAATATAAAGAGCTATGGAATAAAGAAGGGAAATAATTTAATTAAAATATTAATGCTTCTTACATGGGAAAAGAAAACTAAAATAAAAAATAAAAGAAAAGAAAAATACTAATGTAGAAACCATAATCCAACAATTCTCTCTCCAATAGATTTCCTCTTCAACTCTATCGTAGACACTTTTTTATACAAGGAAGTGGCTTTGAGGTGTCATAATTTCCTATTAATGCTTTTCAGGTCATAATGGATTAAAAATGGTTGAAAAAAATGGTCCATAATTTTACTTCAAATGATTGTGAAGTGTTACCCCTAATTTTGACCAGACCATAAAAATTTTTCTTCTAAAACATTTCCCCAAAATATCTTCTGTGTTTTCCAACAAACATTCAACTTTATCTTTAATGTATAGAAGTCAGTATATCCCATTTACTCAGAAATTTTATTCTGTTCAAAAGATTCATAAATATTCTTTTAATGTTGATCAATAAATGTCTACCTTAATGATATAATAAATCCTTGAAATTTATTTTTTAAATGATTCTATGAGTTATAATTAATATATATATATATATATATAATCACTACAATTGAAGGTGTGTATCTTGAGTTATGCCTCATTTTTTGCGGTGGGGGCCACTATATTCACCTTAATGGTTTTTTAAATTTTTTTATTTTCATCAGAACTAACATGTTTGAATTAGACCTATGTTTAATAGATAATGTTAAAGATAACTAATATATAAATCCAAGAAAAAATATCATATAAATTAGATTTATAAGGTAAAATATGTGCTATAAATACCAATGTTTTTTTAAATCTGTTAAAATTTATGAATTATGTAATTTCAAAATTTCAGGCCAAAATACACCATAATTCCAAAATTAATGAAAATAAGCTCAAATTGATAAATTTAAAGGGTTCAAATAATTAAAATTCATATAGAAATGATTAAAATATTAGATTTTACAATAATATTTTCATTATAAATATATATTAACATAATACACATATATTCATTCAATAATGTGATTCAAAAGTAAATTAAAATAGTTTATTAATATAATTTAAAGAAATTAATTTCATATTCAATAAATAATAACCAATTTAACCTCGGAGAAATTTGTTATATTTTTCTAAAATTGTTCAGTTGTAGGTGAATGGTGGAAAGTAATGATTTTTCAAAACTATCACTCTTAAAAAATTAGAATAAAATAAGAATAAATTGAATGATTATTAAACCTTTTTTATAGACCAAATATATATTAAATAATTATTATAATTAATACGAGAATAAAATTTTAAACATAGAAATATATGTTTGATATTTTTGAAAACTTTGTAAATTTTTTGTTAATATAAAAGTGGTATTTATATCATTAATTTTAATATAATATTAACAAGGCACCTTTAAATTGGGGTTTTGTTTTGAAGGGAAAAATTTATATTTTTTATCTTAGTCCATTTTTTTCCATTTCATTCAACCCTATATATTATTTTTCTATGAAATAAATTTAATACGTAAAACAAACATTTTTTTCTAAAAATAGTCATCATCTTGTTATGTAAACATATATAAAAAGTAATATTAAACACTTATAGGAGTTGGGTATTGTAAAATGGATTCAATATTGGGAATCAAAATAATTTATATAAATTAATATGGTCATTTTCATTTGGTCATAAATAATAGTATCCATGGTTAATATTTATCATCATGGTTCTGTATAAACATTTTTTAAGTGGGTTAATAAAAAAGAGGTAAAGATTATAGACAACACTAAACACATTCTTAAACCACATTGTTATGTTGGATTCTGACCATAAACTTATTATATTTAAATTTGAGTTAGTTTTTATCAACATATGTTGATTATGGAATTTATATATTTTAATATTTTAAAACATTCATATTGTGTCCTCTTCAACACATATATATAGACACTTTTTATACTCTCTTATCCCCACATAAATAGCCACTTAGTTAGGACAAAACATTCGAGAATAATTTCATAAAATCTATATAGACATCTATGTTATTAAATTTTGATTAGGATGACATCCTCTGAAGGATTTAGGTATAAATAAAAGGAGGTTGTTCAAAGAAGAGGTACAGGTCTTCAGTGAGTATTTTCATTTTATTTCATCCAATAACTAATTAAATATTGTATATAACATGATTATAAAATAATAATTGTATATCCAATATACTTATATTTTATTATAACCATGGAATAATATTTTTTTACTTTTTTTTCATGAAGTTATAAACAAAAGCATCATTCTTTCCTAAGTGCGGACTACCTCCATTTAAAGAAATGTATTTTTTTAATAACCACCATTAATTTATACATACAATGATAAATATAATGTTTATATATTATATTTGTGGAAGAATTATTATGTTTAAAATATAGTATATAATTTAAATTATTATACTTCCACATATTAAAAATGATTATTTTGGTTGTGCGTACGTGTGGACAATTACCTCTTGAAAGAGGTGGGGTTCATTTAACATCTCATCAATTCAAAGATGATTCCAAATATATATATAATTAGTATATATTATATTTAACATAAGATTGATATTTTATAGGTGATGTAACCATGAAAAATAGGGATGGACTAATACTAACCAACTTAAACATATATGAAAAACCAAGAGTTAAAATTGTAAAATAATGATTTTAAGAAAGAATTATCAAAAAATTAATAAAAAATAAGGCCTTCAAGACATATTGGCAATAAAGAATTATTAATAAACATATAATGGAATGTTATAAGTGAACCATATTTGATATTTTAATTTTTTATATGAATATTTTATAGAAATATTAAAAAACTAAATGTTATTATACATTAATTTAACATCACTTATGAATATAGTGAAATTTGAGGAAAGGTATTTCTGTTAAAATATAATTTTATTACAGGATTATTTATATTTACATATCCTTTATGAAATTTATATGATATTAATATCTTAAACATCATATATTTTATTCTTATGTGGTAATAATTGTAGTTCAGTTGTTTATTTTCCATTTATTCTCTTATTGAATCATGAATCATCAAATAAGATACTTATAAGGGACTTTCATTTATAAATATTGTTTTGAATATTACCTTATATAATTTTTTCTTCCCTCTCTATATTTTAATTAAAATGTTTTTAGGAATGATTCTAATATTCTCTAAAAATTGATTAAATTAATTCAAATAAATTTTTTATTTATATAAAATGTTTTAAGAAGAATACTATTATCGTTTTCCAAATGATGTACAATTTAACAAATCTGTCTGAAAATTAACTATTTTAATATAACGAGAATGAATAAATTTTCCTTTCATCATGAAAAATTATTCATTTGAATATTACCTTACATGTTTCCATGGTTATTTTAAACCAATTTTTTCCCTACAGTTCTGCAAATTCTTTTATTTTAAATAAGAGATATTATAAAATGAAAAGGGAAATTTAATAAAGAGATGATCCATTGATCTTTAAAATGTATTAAATTTTATAAAAACAAGAATTTTTATTACTGGTTTTATGATCATTGTATATAGTATTTATGTTTCAGAAAACAATTAATAATGATTAAATATTGGTGTTTCGTATTCTAGATGTAACGACCCGTATCTGGAGCCCCTCTACTGGTGCCCCATACCTGGTTCGCCACTTGACCTCAAGCGTGTTTCCCCGAATGCCAGAGGCTGCCGACTAGCAGTGAGGGCCTTGGTGAGTCGGTGGGGAAACTATGCCCTCATTTGGTAAGGTATATAACATAAAAACAACAGTCAATAGCGAAAACAGTAACAACATGCATAAAAACAAAAACCAAACAGCGGAAGCAATAAATATATATAGCAATGATGACAATGATTCAGTAGATACAAGTATCTATGGAAGGAAGGAAACACAACAACGTGCAGGAATACAACTGAAAACAAGTGCAAAAGAAAAACAAAATAACTCCTTAGCATTGCGAGCCCCGGCTGGGTCCCATGCTCTCCAGCTCCAGTGCAATCAAGATCCTGAAGTAGAAGGCCGCTTGCCCTTATCTATACCTACAGAAACATAGTCCGCTTGGGCCCAAAAGGGTGTGAGATACAATACCAGTAGGAAATCACCCAAATATTTGTTCCTAACAGTCAATGAATACATGACAGTAATATAACAAGAAGCAGTAAACAGGATAACACAAACAACCACAATCCACAGTTCTAACAAGTAGAGTACACAAGTAAGAAGCTAGAAACAAGAAGAAAACAGGTAACCCTCTGAGTAGCTCTCATAGCCTAACCCCAATGGTTCAACCTCTAATACTAGAAACCCTCTAGGAGGCACACACAGTCTCACCCCTTTGGTTCAGTTACGTAAATAAAAAGACTCTCTGGGGAAGCACTCACCGTCAATTCTCCATATAGTCTCGTATCGTGCTAAAGGCTCTATGGGGAAGCACTCAATGTCAATTCCCCCTATGGCCCATGTCGTGGAACTATAGACTCTCTGAGGAAGCACTCAACGTCAATTCCCCTTATAGTCTCGCATCTTAATTAAAAGACACTCTGGAGAAGCCCTTCCGTCAATTCTCCCTTTGGTATACTACTCTAGGTTCTCACAGTCCTGAGTGAAACTAAGCATGCTCATCCCGCATGTATCGTCCAAGTAAACCTCAATAAATACTTTGATATCATTCTACCGCTCAACAGTAATAATAAAACAACAGTTCACTATCCTAAAACTAGGCATGGCAACTGGAAAAACACCCAACAGGAAAAACAAGCATTGAAAAGAAACCTGAGCATAAATAAATTACTCTACTCACAAGCAATAACCTCTACTAAAGAAAAAAATAAAAAGTAAGCAAAGATCATGGTAAAAACAGGAAACACGCAATACCAAGTTCAAGTGAATTGGTGGAATTTCCTCATAATATTCATCAACTTCCTACGGAAAGGCACAAACCACCTACCTCGATCCTAGGAGATCGATATATGTGAACCACGATGATAGATTCCCCTTGAACAATGTAGATCTGAGAAAATGAACAAGACTCTCAACCTACAATAACTTGTAAAAAATGAGGAATCAAGAAACAAGACTCAAGAAGAAGGAAGAACTCACCGATGTGCTTCCAACACAGTCGACCGTGCTCGAATCGTAGAACGGGCAGCGAGGTGGGAGCTTGGGGAAGATTCGTCCATACGGGTCACTTCGGATGGATGAAAACTGGAGAAAAAGATGAGAACGGGGTTTAGGCGTGACCCTGGTCCGTTTAATGAAAAAAAAAGTACACGGCGTGTACTTTTAGAGTACACAGCATGTACTAGGTTCCTTCCATACTCCGCCAAAATCGGCGTCCACGTCACCCCTACACACTGTGTGTGTGGCCCAGGCACGGCTAGCACATGGCTTCGAGCCGGATCAGAGTACACGGAATGTACTCAGAAAGTACACAGCATATACTTTGAAAATTTCTAGAAAATTCATTTTTCATAAAAACTCCAGAAAAAAGGAAAAACATACCTGAACGAAAATTTGGGTTCTTACAAACTTCCCCCCTTAAAGAAATTTGTCCCCGAATCTCCCTAACAGGGCGTAGAAGAAGAATCCCCAAACAGTTTCAACTGCTGCGATTGTACATCGGCCTCCCTCTCCCAGGTCTCGTCCTGTACTCGCTCGTGCTACCATAACACTCATACCAGAGAAACAGACTACCCACGGTGAACCTTCATACTGTGATCGATAATCCGGATAGGATTCTCCTCGAACGACGCATTCACTTCAAGCTCGACTTCCTCGGGCTGAAAGGCGTGAGACAGGTCTGAAAGGTAATGTCGAAGCTGAGAGATGTGGAAGATGTCATGCATGGCCCAATACCTATGAGTTAGCTGTAACCGATAGGCGACCATCCCCACTCTCTCCAAGACCTCAAACTGCCCGACATACTACGGTGAAAGATTACCCTATCTTTGAATCCTCTTGTGTCCCAACCTATGTGCGACAAACGGGAAAACCTGATCCCCGACCTCGAACTCCAGAGGTCGTCTCCGCTGATCAGCATAAGACTTCTATCGAGATTGTGTCGTATCCATCCTCTTCTGAATCAACTCTATCTGTTTTGAGGTATCCTGAATGAGACAAGGTCCCAGCAAGGCTGCCTCTGTAACCTCCAGCCACCATAAGGGTAATCGGCATGGCCTACCATACAAAGCCTCATATGAAGCCATCTGAATGGTCGCCTAGAAACTATTGTTGTAGGTGAACTCCACCAGAGGGATATCTTCTCCCAAGAACCACCAATGTCTAGGATGCAAGCTTGGAGGATATCCTCAAGCACCTGGATCATGCGCTTGGACTTTCCATTAGTCTGGGGATGGTATGTTGTACTCAAAAGTACCTGTGTACCCAAGGCCATCTGATGTCCCTACCAAAACCAAGAAGTGAAGCGCACATCCCTGTCTGAAACAATGGAGTGTGGAACTCTATACAGACGAATGATCTCTCGGATGTAAAGTCGTCCCAGATCATCCACACTGAAGGTCTCCTTAATTGGAAAGAAGTACGCAACCTTCGTAAACCTGTCGACAACAACCCAAACAACATCGTTCCATCGAGGCATCCTCGACAACCCAGTCACGAAGTCCATCGTGACATCGTTCCACTTCCACTCCGGAATGGGTAACTGCTGTAAAAGGCTTGCTGGTCTTTGATGCTCTGCCTTCACCTGTTGACAAGTAGAACATCTCATGACAAAACCAGTAACATCCTTCTTCATACCTGGCCACCAGTACTGGTGATGAAGATCCCGATACATCTTGGTGACGCCAGGATGAACTTCCCAAACTGAGGACTGAAAATCCTGCATCAGCTCCTTGCGTATGTCTGATGGCACCCATACACGTCCCTGGAAACGCAAGATCTCATCCTCACCCACTGCCCATCCCGGAAGAGGGTCATCTCCTGACACACTATCCCACAGGACTGAGCCTTCAGAGTCTGATAGCTGCCTCATCCATACCCGATCATGAAGTGTAAGGGTAACAACTACAGAAGATATGAAAGTCTTTCCCTATCCATCATGCACCTCCAGATGCATCTCAGAGAATAGAGCCATCAGCTGCCACTCACTACTGGCCTCCTGAACTGCCTGAATCTGAGTTCTCCTGCTCAACGCATCTACCAGGGCGTTGCCTTTCCCCGGCATATAGAAAAGCTCGAAATCAAAATACTGAAGGTACTCGACCCACCTGCGTTGTCTCAGGTTCAGATCCTGCTGAGTGAAAATATACTTGAGACTCTTGTGGTAAAGAAAGACCACAAAGTGATCTCCCAGCAGATAGTGTCTCCAACAGCATAAGTCATGAACAACAGCTTCTAACTCCAGATCGTGTGTAGGGTAGTTCCCCTCATATGGCCTCAACTTCCGAGACCCGTACACAAAGACTCCATCCCCCTGCATAAGCATAGCTCCCATACCAATACCTGAAGCATTAGAGTAAATAGTGTAGTTCTTGCCTGGCTCCGGCCAGACTAGTATCGGTGCTGACGTCAACCTCCCTTTCAGCTTCTAAAAGGCTGACTCACAATAATCTGACCATAATAACTTCTCCTCCTTCTTGGTCAGACCTGTCAAAGGTGTTGCTAGATGAGAAAATTCCTGAATGAAGCGTCTGTAGTATCTAGCCTGCCCGAGGAAACTCTGTACCTCAAAGACGTTCTTCGGCTACTCCCAGGAAACTACAGCTCTCACTGTCTCTGGGTCCATTGATACTCCTACATCTGAGATGACGTGACCCATGAAGTGAATATAATCCATCCAGAAGTGGAACTTTGAGTGTTTAGCATAAATATGATGCTCTCTCAGTGTACTCAGAATGATCCCAAGATGTGTGGCATGGTAGTGTCGAGTGTGAGAGTACACCATGATATCATCCATGAAGAACACGACAAAGGATTCCAAGTAACGATGGAACACTCGGTTTATTAGTGCCATGAAAACTGCAGGTGTGTTCGTGAGACCAAACGGCATGACTGTATACTCATATAGACCATACCTGCTCCTGAAGGCTGTCAGAGGTATATCTGATGGTCTAACATGCAACTGATGATAACCGGACCTCAAGTCGATCTTCGAGAACACACGGGCTCCTTGAAGCTGATCGAAAAGGTCGTAAATTCTCTGCAAAGGATATCGTTTCTTGACAGTCAACTGGTTCAGATTCTGATAATCCACACAAATCCGAAGGGTACCATCTTCCTTATTTTCAAATAGGACAGTCGAACCCCAAGGAGAGGTATTGGGTCGGATGAAACCATTAGCCTGTAGCTCCTCCAACTGCTTCTTGAGCTCCTGTAACTCAAGTGTGGCCATCCAGTAGGGAGGAATGGACACTGGTACCACTCATGGAAGGAGCACAAAAGAGAAGTCTACCTCACGCTCTGGAGGAAAACCTGAAAAGTTCTCTGGAAAGACGTCCCTGAAGAGATTCATCACTGGAGGAAAATCCAACTGTGGAGTCCCCTGATCATCCAGATAAAGACTAGAAATCTGGGCTGTCACCCCTCCTACCCAAAGATGCTCGAGTCCTGTCCGACTAGCCCGAACATCCCACTAGCCCTTATAAAGAAAAGACTCTCCCTCTGGTGAAATTAAACTCATTCTACGGTGATAACAATCGACAACTGCATGAAAGGGAATCAACCAATCCATGCCAAGGATGATATCATAGTCTGTCATCTCTAGGACATAGAGATCCCATAAGAAGTGATACCCTGCAACCTCGAGAGGGCACTCTTTACACTGGCGTACACTAAAAGTCCTCATCCCCAAAGGTGTGTCTAGTGTCAACGAGTCGGCAGAAGAAAAGAGGTAGAGTCCAAGGCTCTCCACAATAGCAACCGAGATAAAACTATGTGTATCACCAGTATCAAAAATGGTTGAAGATAAAACTGAGGCTACTAAAATTGTACCTCGAACAGTAGAAAGGGCGGGATCCTGCTCCTGAAAAGTTTGCTCCACGGCGAAAGACTGGCCTGTACTGTGGGCCTGCGCCCCTGGATGACCACTCTGAGTTGAACCTCCCTGCCAGTGCTAAGGAACTGGTGGTTGGCTGCCATAGCCTCGACCTCCACCTCGTCCCGAACGGCCGGAAGAACTCCAGTTCCCCGACTGGTGAGAAATTGGTGGTGCTGCTCTTGAATGAGGAGTCATGGAAGAACCCCGATCACCAGCTGGTGGTGAGAATACCTGACAGAAACTCTAAAGGTGACCCATCTTTCCATAAGATCGGCACTCCATGGGGTCCCTCTAGCACTGCAGCCTTGTGTGCCCTGACAGGCCACACTGGTAGCATGTCACCTGACTTCCTGACGATGCATCTCGCTTCCTCGGATCACCACGTATAGGCTCTCTATGGTGCTTCTTACTGTCATCTAGAGGAAGACTAGCTCTGCAAGCAGAACCGCCCTGGCTTGCAGCTCCAGAGTCTCTCAGATTGCACTCCGCAATCAGTTCCTAGTTGACGATGGAAGTAATTGAAGTCAGCTAGAAGGTGTTCACATGTGAGCAGATCTCCCGCCTGAGACCATCCTCGAACTTCCTTGCTAAGAACACCCCACTCCCGTTTCGGAGGGGCGTGAAGCGCTGTTGTTCGGTGAAATGAGTGGATTACTCCATGACAGAAAGATTACCCTCATCTAAGCTCATGAAATCCCAGGCTCGATCGGCCCTCAGGGTCTCCGGGTAGAAGCAGTCATAGAACACGCGCTGGAACTCCTCCCAAGCCATATCCTGCTGCGGACCCGCCTGCAAGATCACGTCCCACCACCTCTTGGAGGAGTCTCGGAGCATGTAGGTGGCAAGATTGACTTGCCTCACTGGAGGTGTCTCCAGATGCTCGAAGATAGTCAGTATGGCTTCCAGTCATGACTTTTCAGCCTAAGTTCCTCCTTTCCCTGAGAATATAGGAGGATGTTACTGCTGGAAAACCAGCGTCAAGTCTTCCATAGACGTGGCAGGAGGAGGCGCTCCCTGGATGGCCTACATCATCCTCAAGAAACCTTCCCTGAACTGTGCATCAGCACTTACAACCGGTATAACAGCCGGTGCCAAGGCTGGCCCGACAGGAGGATCGGTAGGAAGTCCTTTATCAGCCCTATCTGGCATCTGATCATTGCCCGATGACAGGCGTACGACATGAGGACGTCTCATAGGCCTAGATCTGAAAGAAAAAAATCACACCTCAGATCAAGAAAACGAGGATAGAGAACACAAGAGTACAAAACGGAAACAGGGTAAAAACACACAGGTTTACAAAACATGACTACACGGTGTGTATAAAACTACACGACATGTCTTCTTAACCCACTGACATGGGCGTGTACTCCTGCCCTACAAGTCGTGTACACTTCAAACTACATGGCGTGTTGCACCCACACACGGCGTGTACTTGAAAACGGTTCCCCTACCTGAGTCTCCCTACACGGCTAACCCACACGGTCTGACTTAACCCGATACTACATGGCGTGTTCCCATCGCACACGACATGTACTTGAAAACTTTTCCCCTTCCCGAGTCTCCTCACACGGATAACCCACATGGTCCGACGTAACCCGAGACTACACAGCGTGTTCTCAAAGCACATGGCGTTTACTAGAAAAGGCTTCGGTGGCCCGTGTTTGTGAAACACACGGTCGTCTACACTGCTGAACATTACACGGCGTGCTCTGAAAAAACATGGTGTGCATAGGGAAGGTGACCCCCTCCTGTGTAGTTCTTGACACGGCCGGGTACCTGGACAAGACCACAGGGCGTGTTCTAAACAAACACGACATGTGGAAAAGAAGGTGATGCCAGCCCGTGTTGTTCATGACACGGCCGGGTACCTAGAGAGGACTACGAGGCATGTTCCTTCTGGACACGGTGTGTTCTTCCCGAGCTTCCCCGACCCGTGTTGTTAGTGACACGGCCAGGTACACAGCTCATTACTACACGGCGTGTACCTACCATACACGGCGTGTTACTAAGGTTACTGTCACAACACCATGTTCTACTCTCACGATCAGTGACACGGCCTAAAAACTACACGACGTGTATCCAAAAAGTACACTCCGTGTATTCTGTGTTTTTCTGGGCAGTAGCTCAAAAACTGCATAGAACCCCAGAAACACTAAAAACAAGGCAAAGAGGTGCCAAATTCTGATTCATGAGGGGCCATACTCCCTGGGAATCAATTCTTGGCATCTCCCATAGTCATATACAAGGGAAAAACAACCAGATCTCTAACATAACAACAGAGATTCTATCAAGTATCTATCACAACAGCATGAATAATGTACATGAAGTCTATCACAACAGCTTGTAATCGCTAATACACCCTAGATGGTATGGAAAGATTGCATGGAATGTGATTCTAAAAGTGCCTATATGATGCATGAGACGATATACCGTCCTCTCATTGGGTTGCGACACAAATAGAACCGAAATATTAAAACAATCACCGCACAAGTCATGTGAATCACTCTAGGTGAAAACATATCAACCATAAAACTCAAAAACAGCAAAAATCTCAATTAACGAGGTAGTATGTATTTTCTCTGTACACGGGGTAGCTACTCCCGAGCACAGCTTAATTCCAAGAACCAAATCCGTCCTATCCCTGGCTAAAGTCTCCAAACAGTAAATCAAGAGAAAAGAACTCCTCTAATACCACTTTGTAACGACCCGAATCTGGAGCCCCTCCACTGGTGCCCCGTACCCGGTTCGCCACATGACCTCAAGAGCATTTCCCCAAATGCCAGAGGCTGCCGACTAGCCACGAGGGCCTTGGTGAGTCAGTGGGGAAACTATTCCCTCATTTGGTAAGGTATATAGTGGAAAAACAACAGTCAACAGCGGAAACAGTAACAACATGCATAACAACAGAAACCAAAAAGCGGAAGCAATAAATATATATAGAAATAATGATAATGATGCAGCAGGTACAAGTATCAATGGAAAGCAGCAAACACAACAACGTGTTGCAATACAACTGAAAACAAGTGAAAAAAAAATAACTCATCAGCATCGCGATCCCCGGCTCCATCCCATGATCTCCAGATCCATCGCAATCAAGATCCTGAAGTAGAAGGGAGCTTTCCCTTATCTATTCCTGCAGCAACATAGTCTACTTGGGCCCAAAAGTATGGACCAAACAGGGTGTGAGATACAATCCCAGTAGGAAATCACCCAAATATTTGTGCCTAATAGTCAATGAATACATGACAGTAATATAACAAGAAGCAGTAAACAGGATAACACAAACATCCACAATCCACAGTTCTAACAAGTAGAGTACACAAGTAAGCAGCCAGAAACAAGAAGAAAACATGTAACCCTCTGGGTAGCTCTCATAGCCTATCCCCTATGGTTAAACCTCTAATACTAGAAACCCTCTAGGAGGCACACACGGTCTCACCCCTCTGGTTCAGTTACGTAAATAAGAAGACTCTCTAGGAAAGCACTCACTGTCAATTCCCCCTATAGTCTCGTATCATGCTAAAGGCTCTGTGGGGAAGCCCTCAATGTCAATTCCCCATGTGGCGTATGTCGTGGAACTACAGACTCTCTGAGGAAGCACTCAACGTCAATTCCCCCTATAGTCTCACATCGTAATTAAAAGACACTCTGGATAAGCCCTTCTGTCAATTCTCCCTTTGGTCTACTACTCTAGGTTCTCACAGTCCTGAGTGAAACTAATAATGCTCAGCGCGCGTGTATCGTCCAAGTAAACCTCAAGAACTACTTGGCTATCATTCTACAGCTCAACAGCAATTTTAAAACAACAGTTCCACTATCCTACAACTATGCATGGAAACTAGAAAAATGCCCAACAGGGAAAACAAGCATGGAAAAGCAACCTGAGCACAAATAAATTACTCTACTCACAAGAAATAACTTCTACTAAAGCAAAAAAGCAAAATCAGGAAAATAGTAGGGGAAAAACAGGAAACACGCAATAACCCGTTCAAGGGAATTGGTGGAATTTGAAAATAATATTCATCAACATCCTATGGAAAGGCACAAACCACCTACCTTGATCCTAGGAGATCGAAATATGTGAACCATGATGAAAGATTCCCCTTGGAACGACATAGATCTGAGAAAACACACAAAACTCTCAACCTATGATAACTTGTAAACCAGGAGGAATCAAGAAACAAGACTCAAGAAGAAGGAACAACTCACCGTTGTGCTTCTAACACAATTAACCGTGCTTGAATCGGAGAACGGACGGTGAGGCGGGAGCTCAGGGAATATTCGGTCGTACGGATCGCTTCGGACGGATGAAAACTGGAGAAGAAGATGAAAACGGGGGTTAGGAATGACCCCGGTCTGTTTAATGAAAAAAAAGAAGGTACACGGTGTGTACTTTTAGAGTACACGGCGTGTACTGGGTTCCTTCCATACTCTGCCAAAATCGGCCTCCACGTCACCCATACACAATGTGTGTGTGGCCTGAGAATGGCCACCACATAGCTTCGATCCAGATCAGAGTACACGGCGTGTACTCAGAAAGTACACGGCGTGTACTTTGAAAATTTACAGAAAATTCATTTTTCTTAAAAACTCCAGAAAAAAGGAAAAACATACCTGAATAAAAATTTGTGTTCTTACACTAGATTCAATGTAGATAATGTTTCACATATAAGGAATTTTGTGAATGAAATGCATGAATCACTCAAAATCTAACGAACTCATATGATGTATAATTTATGCATGGGTCATAGTAATGTAATTCTCAAGAATCAAATTTTTTTAAGATTTTACTTATATAGAAATAAAAATTAAATGAACATATTTTTATTCAATAATGTGATTAAAAAATAAATTTCAAAATTTGATAAATTTAATATAGATATTAATTTAATTATTTTAATATATTATATAAAAATTATATAATGATTATGTCTCTATATTTTTTCAAAAAATTTATTTTTATGTGAATTATTAAAAATAATGATTTTACATATATGTCACTTTTATGACATTACAATGATACAAGAATAAATTAATGGTTTATGAAACCATATTAATAGACCAAGGTTATATTTAATATGAGATTTAATGTATTTATAAATACAATATTAAAACTATAAATATATTTATAACATTTTGTAAATATAATTAATACTTTTGTCTCAATAAAATCATTTTTTATTTTTTATCATATAATGATATGTTTATAAGATACCTATAAATTTTGGTATGTTTTTGAAAAATAATAAATCTCATTGTATTTATAATTTTACAATTAATTCCCTCAAGAAAAAAATTTCACATTATTTTACTGAATATCATTTTATACTTAATATGAAATTTTTTTAAGAATGGAAGTCATCAATTTTTGAAAACTATATTTAAACTAATTTATGCCACTTCTAAAAGATAAAATATTTAAAATAAATTCCATATTTTGAATTAGAATAATTAATATTGGGAAATAAGTTCAATATAAATTTTGGTCATAATGAATATTAACCATTATAAAAATTAATCAACTCGGTTAATGGTAAAATGGGGTAAAAATTAAAATATAATGGGATAAGAAAAAACATACACAAAATAACTTTTAAAATACCAATTTTTTTTTTATTTCGAAATTATCTTTATAAAATATTAATATTAATCATTTTGGAACCATTTTACATGAGTCATCCATTGATATATTTTAGTCTTTTGAAAAAATTCACGTGTTCTCTCACCCCACATATAAAATGAATCCACATCTACTCTCCTCTACACACACCAAAACACTATTAGTTCATCACATTCATAATGAAACTATTTCATAACTTTTCTAAAAACTTCATAGAGGTCCTATTTTTATGAGAACACAATCATAAGAAGGATATTGTATCATTTAATAAAATCTATTCATACTTTTCTTTTTAATAAATGTAAATTAATGAAATTATTTTATATTTAAAACAAAAAAAGGAAAACTGTTATTAGTACTAAAATAATGATGAAAAAATATATAATTTATTAAATATTAATTTTTTTCTAATAAATAGTGTAATTATTAGTATAATTTTTTTTACATATTTATATTATTTTAATATTAAAAGATAAACATACTAACATAAATTTTTAATGTAGAATTCTGATAATCTTTTTGAAAGTAGTTATTTATAACAATGTTTCACTAATAAATGTTTATTAATGGTAAATTATATATTTATTTAAAAGTATCTTTATTTATAGTTTTCAAAATATAATGCTACAATTGAATGAAATATATACTATTTAAAAAGTATATTATGGTTGTAGTATTTTTTTAATTATTTACTATTTTGAAAGATAAAATAAATGAAACAAATATTTTTGAAATAATATCAAATAATAATAATTAGTATTAGAAATATTTGGATACAATATAATAAGACAATGAATTATTTTTTTGGAATTAATATTTTTATGTTAAAATATTAATAAAAAATTATAGTGACTATATTTTATATAATTTTCAACATTGGAAAATGTAGTAATAATAATTTAGAACCAAAAATCTAGAAACATTTATATATATATAGTTATATATATATGTTCGCATAAATTAAATTTCATTACCTATGTTTAAAAACCTTATTAATAATTATATGTTTGTTATATAAAAGTAAAAGAATTAAAACCCCTTTAAGAGAACCATGGGTATCCATTAATAAACATGTGGGACCCAATTGGGTCAACCATGTAGAACAGTTAGCCCTATACATCCTATGTAGTGGCTAAGAAGGTTGGTCACCTCACATAGAGTATGTAGAGCATGGGTTAGGCTTGGCACACTTAAGTAGATGTGTAGGCCCATGAGTGCATGGGTTTGGTTGATTGTGGACTTCCTTTTTGTGTTTTTCTAGGATAATACCCCATTACCCACTTGTAGAATTAATATATGAGTGAATAGTTTTTATTTGAGCATGGAAAAGTAACACTTTTCTATGTAGTAACGAATAAAGTGGGTATTATTGTTCAGCAGCTAAATTCATAGCTTATATGTTGACCACCAAATTGAAATTATCCAAACCATTTGATATTCCATCCATATTCATCTACCTATGACCCTCTATTATTTATCCTTCTTCTTTGGGATTCTATGAAAAAAAATGTTGTCATGATCTAAAAAACTATTAATTCTTCCCAAATTATTATCATCTTAACTACCTTCCACTACTAGGATTCATCTGTGAAGTCGACCAACATATAGGTATCCTTGAACTTCCCCACATCCATGTTCAAATTCTTATAATGGTAAAAAATTAAACCTTTTCATAATCTATTTTTTGACCTTAGGTTCTTGTGTGTTGGTGAATAAAAAGTCCTGACAGATAACAATGGATTTCCTACTTTTATAGAGAGTTTCACATCGAGTTAAACATTTTTTTCATCCTGAGTCGCATCATACCCTTTTGGGTGGGTGAGTTTGTTCTTCGAGGATGGGGTAGTGAATTATTTTTCTATACCACAAAGTAGGTTCCATAATCAAGTGGTCCTAGATAAATATTTCAATGGATTATGTGTTTTTTTCTATCAATCCATGTTGGGTATGATGTCCTTTGATGGTCTCTAACAGATTTCTTCCTGGAGCCAAAAACACCCTACAACCCTTTTATCTATGACTCATGGAATTTCCATATTAAGGTATGCTCTCTCTCAATGAGGATTTGGAAAATGACACATTAGGATTCAATAAGTTGAGATTATGGGTGGTTAGGCACATCACACCCTTTTTGGGGGAATTATAGACTATTTCAGGACGCTCTTATAGATTTATGTAATGTTAATTTTTCTGTGAACCCCTAGTTATTTCCCAAGAATGTTTCTATAGATTTCTTATATGTTTCAATATTGATCCATGATACACATAAATCCAAAATCATATATATGTATCAAGGGTTCCCCATTGATAAATATACTTTTATGTATTCATGGAACTTCATCAGTGTTCCCATTTTGTTGATAGATCTACATTTACTTTATCATTTGCTAAGAAATTGATGGTTTAAGCCATGTGATGAGGCTCTATGAAGATTATTATTATAAAGGGGGAAATAATTATTTCAATGTTGGGTTTGAACCCATATTATGGGCCTCCTACCTTTCTTTGTGAGAGGAATTAGACACGACGTATTTTGATGTCTCTTAAATAGACACACCACCTTTAATGTCATGTGATGAGAGCCCATCAATTTTGTTTAATGCCATGTAGTGAGGATATCTAGCATAATATTTCAAAGTCATGATTTAGTGTGGTAATTACATTGAGGTGGCCCAATATGCTCAATAGAGACATGGTGTTGTTGGTTTATATGGCCCTACATGGGATATTTCCCGGATAACACTTTGGTAATATGGGTATCAGGTTTGGACCTCATTGAGGCCTCATAAAAATACTAGTTTTTTAGGATTACAATTCTTCATTGATTGTTTTTATTTGGGACTTACACCATTGAGGTTGTCCGTTTATTGGGGAATGACTGGGGATTACACATGGGAGCTTCCCATTTAAGAGAAAAAAGTCAGTGTATACACCTAAATTTGATTCCCTAGTGAGTTAGGGGGAAATTTATTGGAAGATAATTATATCGATAATGTGAATTAATATTGGGCCTTGGGCTGGTGTCCTAAATATAAAAATTTGAAAAGGAATCAGAGTTGTCTTAGTTCATTTCATTAGGGGCATACAACTAAGAGGATGCCCATTGAGGTGAAACATGATTTTATTAGGACATACACATTCTAGGATACCCATGAATTGGGTTTAAGTGGATTTAATGATCATTGAAAACCCTAATACAACATGAACCATGCTCATTATTTGAAACAAGAAGTGGTTGTGGATCTAAATATCGCATTTCACATCATCTGCTCACAGATGATATTGGATCCCTCAGAAAGAGGGGGACAAAGGGGCTTTGAATGTGCCAATTTTTTCTCCCATGATGATATCTAGGATAGAAAAATCTTATGATATATTTATAAATGTATCAGAATATGCCTAAGAGTAGAAATATTTCCACCTACCATCGAAATGATAGGGACTTACCTCAAGAGTAGTTCCTTGAAATTTGTTCTGGGAAAGGGGAGAAGCATTTCTTCTCATCAAAAGGAAATGCAGGCCTAATCACTTTTACTTGTCACGATCCCTCAATGAATAAAAAACCATGTGATTACCTTCGATCCCTAGAATTTTAAGGTTCATATCAGTATCCCATTGATGGACCCATGGTTACCATGTGATTGTAAACTTATGGACATTCTAATGGTCCACACCTTTGCAGTGATTACCCATATTGCTCTAGATACCATGGGTCTGTAAAATCCAAAGGTTAACCTGATGTGCTCAGATGACTTATCATACTGGTCTAATGGCATTGGAAGAGGACATGGCTTGATGTTGTTGGACTGGTTCATATAGGATCATTGAGTTATGTGATATAAATTTAAGGGAATGATCAGAGCTAGAGGGTGTAGTGCCCGAAGGTACCCCATCCTGCGTACAATATAATCATAAGGGGTAGGGTACCCTCTAAATTGAGTTATTTATGTGGGTAGAGGGATCATCCATGTACCATGATGGTACACATAACAATATTCAATCTACCTAGTGTTTTTCAACACAAGTCTAGGTTCCATCCGCATAGGATATTGCTACACGGTTCTGACTTCCATTCACATAGTGAGGTGTTACACAGTGTAGGGTTCCACCCATATAGCCTTGTTCTACGTTGGGTGCCCGAGTGAAGAAGGGGAATTATTTCTTCATTTTATGTTATGTTTATATTTCACTATGATATGGTTTGAAGGTCACCAATTAGGTTTGAGATTTACCAATTAATATAATGTTTACCTATTTATATGATATGTGGATGGATTATACCTATGTTAATTCATAAGAAGTGGTCTAGACCTCTTCAATAAATCTATTGTTCAATCTATTTCACATGTCTATCGAATCCTACAAAATCAGATACTCTTCTCTTCTCCCCTTATTTTCCTTTTATAGAGTGTTTGAAAAGCTTGATCTTTGAATCTCATAATATGTTTTATATAATCCCAATCAGAAATTACCCTACCCATGGATTTTATGTTCAAAATAATTAAAATATCCACCTCTATCAAGAGAAAAAATTGATCTTGTTTGTGAGACACTTCTAGTTTTTCCTCATCCAAGAACTATTGAGTTCACTGGAGTGGTATGTGTTTGCATAATTTCCCGGCTTTGATTGCTCCAATGATGTGTCTCGCGATGAGAATCATACATGGGGTAGAATTTTTTCAAATTGATTATGGAAACTATGAATTTTTTTACAGCTGCAGATATTGTATTCATTTCTCAAACCACTCAGTTTATGGGTGATGCCTTCCGAAAACCGTTCCTGGGATTTAGTACACAAATGGATTAGTTTCAATTGAAAAAGTTGGATTCTCCAAAAAATCCCTCCAAAATTATTAATCTGATGTTTCCTCATTCTATTTCAAAAACTATGGGATTATTTACTATTTCAAGTAAATTCTTTCAGGACTATAAATTCCCCCCATCAGAATGGGTTCTGATCGAGATGAAAATGAGGCAATTCTGATGTCAAAAATGGTCTAGAATAGACCTGTTTTTCTGTATAAAGATGGAACCATAAGGGGGTAATTCATATATATAGGGGGGACAATAAATTTTTCATTTTTCGTAATTTTCATTAAAATAACTCCTTAAACTACTTTCAGTTATCCTTGCTTCTCGATATGGAAGACACTTTGTGAAGTCCTTCATCCACAAACCACGCTTTGCATTACATGAACTGAAAACCCTTCACGGACATCCTCATTCGCGAACTAATTGGTTAAATCTAAAAACTAGACTTTTGATTTTCAAACTGCAATATAAATCTTAACATCATATTATTCAGATAACCACATAGTAGTGATTAGTGTTCGGAACTAGAAATTTGTGAGCTATTTAGTTCAATATACAAAGCTTCACCAATCATAACCATACATGGTTTCCATAAACTATTAGTTAATGGGGAATGACTTCAACAAAAAATTTCTAGGGTTTATTACATGGGATGAATTTTTATGTAGGATTCTTTTAGTCCATTATAAATTTATTGGTTTTTTATATAGATTTTTTTGGAATGAAATTTTATATGTTTTTCATCATATGAAAGTGGTTTTAGTTCCTCTTTTCTCAATAGAAGCAACAATGAGGTTCGACCATGGTTGAAAACACTAAATACATCCTTCATTACAACAGTGTTATTCTAGAGGGTACCCACATAAATTTCCTCTATCTAGAGCATATGTATTATCCACTACCTTTCTAGTTTCCACTTTACAACTTCAGACACTAAGATGATGTTTTTTTCCACTAGTTGATTAGAGTAGCTTCACTATTCATCTTGAGACATACATCTTGGGAGTATGATTGGATGAATATTCTTTCCAAGGGGTAGATAATGACTTACTTGAGCCAAAAAATCATATTTGTTTTTTAATAACTCTTTGTGGAAGTAGAAAAATAAATTCTTCCACACCACATATTCCGAATCAGATGTTCAGGACTAGCAAACAATTTTTAACGTGTCAAGAATTAAACCCAATGAAGGGTGGATATCTAAATGGTATATTTGATATGGAGGGTAATTTTATGATTAGTGGGGTAGTGTGTTCTAGTTTCATAAAAAATTCATGGAATCCTCTGCTCCACTAGATGTTTTCACCATATACCAAGTGGTGTGGGTCTCCTAATTCACTATCTATTCGCCGGGTGAGATACTGCATGAGCGTCTCAGCTACTAGTGTTTGAGAACTGATACGTTTAACTTGTCCCATAGTAATTTGGGGAATTTTTTATGGGATGTCTATAAGATAGGGGGACTTCCTATCATTGGCGGCATATATGATGAGTTTCTTCATGTGACCAATGCATGGGATAACACTGAACTAGTATCTCCATTGGTAAGAGATTTACTCATCTGGAAAAATTTAATTCATGTTAATCCTCATAATGATCAATAAATAATTTAATTTTGGATTGGAATAGACTTATCTAGTGGGAAAACGAGCCTAAGTGGAGAGTTCATTGTAGCCTAACTCATCTGGCCCACCTTTCATGACTCATTCCTAGATTCTAATATGCAACCATCATGTCGGATCACTACATTACATGGGGTTATGATGTCCAAAAAGATTATTCTCCTGAGCTTAGACTAGAAAAATTCTTTTATGTGTTTCTACGCTGGAAGAAATTATCTTCGTGTGAAATTTATACACGTGTCCAAGTTTTCATGCTAATGATGGTTTCCACGATAGCAGAGGGGAAGCCTATCAATTTAGTCGACTCCACCATTGCCAAAATACATGATTTATTGGAAAAAAATATAGTATATAAGGCCTCTAAATCATCTTAGTGTGCCATTTTGACATTTATATGTCGTATATTAGATAATATCTTTTTCTATGAGTATTGACACACAGTGGCAGTCCCCCATTTTGACTTTTGATCATAAATACTCAAAATTTCCACTATTTGTTCCGATTTAATGAGTTTTTGTAGAATCTTTAACATTATTAGTTATTCTTATTATTTTAATTTTTCACCTTACCCCATTCCTTCTGGAATAATTGCAGGTGTTGGGCATGGTTCATTAAAAAAATTCTTACCTCATCACACATTGGGAAGAAAACATAACTGCTCATATCAATATAATGATCATATGAGAATACTATATGTTGTAATATATTTCCAAGAAGTTTGGATGTCTTTCACGAGTTTCATTCCTAATAGTTACCCTACTTAAGTGTTAATCTCATCTCATAATTCTTCTTGATATATGGTTTGTGATGATGTGGGAGGACTCTAGAATGCGAGTCTTTATTCTTCCCAAAGTAACCTCTAATTAATTATCATTGAAGTTTGGAAGAAAATGGGTAAGTTTTTATCCTGATGATATACTGGCTAGGCCATTCTGATGGGTAAAAATAAACATGACAACTTATAGTACATTATTACATGTGACAACTATGCCACCTCCCCTAATTCTAATTGTAAGAAGTGGTTCTGTTTGACACCATATTTGTTTGGAGGGGAATTCATCTTCTCCTCGTATGATTGTGAATAGTGATATGGACCCAATACCATCAACTGATACATGTCATGGTCCTATTGAATCTGGTCTAAGGGGAACCTCATTGAATACCCCTAAAGTAATAGTCATCTCCTAGAACATAATTACAGATATTGAACTGCCTACATAGTGGGAAGGATCCCCCACTTGGATGACCCACCATAGGGTACCTCCATATTCCATGGTTACATTTTATGACTATAAAAATATTATAGTAAAGGAATATATTTATGTTTCCAATATTCATAGAAGACATCAAACCATGTAGATACTGGAGTGGATTCGAAACTCTAATATTGTTTATGAAACTCATCTTCTAGAGCTTGCTGACGAGGAGGACACTCTTTTGTGTCTATTTACCAACTTGGGTTCTAGCATATTCAACTACAAAAATCTACACCAAATCATTTACCTAATTATCGTAGCTCAAGAGTATCTAAGTAATCTTGAAGCTAATCTTGTTCAGGTAAATTATTTTCACCCCCAAACAATGATGTTTCAGGACATTATCGAAGAGCTCCACTACCTAATAATAGTAGAGGAAAATTTTCATTACCATGTGGATACACAAATAGAATATCCATGAGAGTGCGAGTCTTGTGTAGCTATGTTGAAGGAAAAATTGACATAAAAAACTACCTATTTTGACGCTATTAAGAAAATGGGGAGATATCTCAATTCCATCATGAAACAAAAATGTCTAACGGTTGATGCTGAAGTTGCCCAAATGGATTCATTTGAATAAGCTCTTCATAGCCTATGCCATACAATTATTGATCTTCATGAAAGAGATAATCAATATTCATTGTAATCCATTCAATTATATTGTTCTTTTGTTTCAATTGTTTTTAAACCATAGAGAGGCTCTAGGTTTTTTAAGCATTCTTTATATTCATATAATGGAATGAGGATGTTTTTCTATTCAATTATTCTTCTTTACCTTTTCATGAAATGTTAATTAATTTATAGTTGACTTCATTTAAAAAGTAATTTCAACCATATTTCAATTTGAAATACGATCCTAGATTAGTAAAATAAAAAAAAATCATGCTCTTATTTTTTCCTAAATCGAGGATTTTAGTGTGCATAGTTATACTATTTCAATTGTTTCCTGGAAAACTTTACAAACATTATGTCATTCTAATTATTACCATAATTTTTTCATAAACCTAATTTGGTGTAATTTTAGCGGGTAATATTTGTCTTTTTTAGGCCTCTCATTACAGAGTTTTAACCTAAAAATATTTATGTATCATAATTTTTTTGGTTTCTAAATATTGATTCATAAACAATACATTACATATGTTTAGAAAATTGGAATTCAACTTATGTCTAATGTACCCTTCATGGGTTTGCATCTATGAGTGGTTTGTCTCTCTTTCATGGTAAATTTAATATCTTGAAAACTGAAATATTTTGATGGATGTTTTAGGACAAACATCTTTTACCCTTATTTGATGTGTGGGGGCCCCAATTTAGGACTTATTAACCAATAATGTCCTGAAAACTTATAAAAATTTTTGAGGGGTTCTTCTTGATCCAGAAATGTTTTTTCTGAAGAATGGGATATTACATGTTTCACACAGTGTTAGGAGAAAACTCTCTTGATGGTGAATTTTCCTTTGTTTAATAGGAAATTTTATGGTAAACATAAGAAAAGTCATCGGGGAATTGTGTGAATAGTCGATTAAAGGTGTTTGTAGGACAATAACCATCAATATCTGATAGATAGGAATATATAGGGAAATATTAATTTTTTTTATAGAATAATATAGTGGGTGGCCTCTTAAGGGTACGATGACTAAATTTATAGTAGAATTCACATTGGTTCTTTTCTTGAAACTATTCCCACACGAATTTTTCTTGTCTAAAGGAGGGTTGATACATGGTGTAGTTTAATTATGTACAACGGATAAATTTGAGAATTATTATTTTAATTCATTTTACTCTAACCAAGGGATACAAAATCATCCTTTATCAAAGTAGTCTACCTAGAAATGTTTTATCACCTTTAGGAATGGGAGGTAAGAATGGATGTAAACTACAATCCAAGGGGTTTAGAAAATTGAAAAATGAGGTGAGACATAGATGCCATTGGGGTGTACTGATGTTGGTAAGGCCTATCATGATGCATAATTGGACTTTGGTTGACATTAATGTTTATGGGAACATATGTACAGTCGTCAGGGAATTATGTTATTAGTAAAACATAGGTGTCCATAAGACACTAGTAGTCCATTTTTGATAGCCATGGATTTTAATGATCATTCAGACATCTTAGAACACAGAGTATGGTGTGTGAAGAAGGGAGCCTAAACATGAAAGGGGATATTTAAGGTGGATTTTTACCCGGAATTATATGAAAAAGTGTATTAATTTTTATCATAACCATCTGAATTGGTTCGTTATGCAGGTCTTACCATTACGTTGTTAGGGATAGAACAATTTTGTTTCATGACTAGATTCGAAATATGAGATTTAGATGTCACTATGTATCTTGTGATGATAGCAATCTTGCCATACCTAGTTATTTTAAGGTTTATCCATATTTATATCTCATTTAAGCCTATGAGTGGGGAATAATTTTTACACATGGGGTTACCAATGAAATTGGACCCACGTTGAACATTCACATGTGGACTCATTTCAGTAATAGGAACATGGGGTGAATTCATTTGCATTTTAGGGCCCAATAATGAACATTTATTATCATGAATTATGTATTTTTAATACCATGTGATTATGAAATTGATTTAGAATACATCATTATCTAGAGGATATATTGTACTTGGTGTTTGGACTTATTCAAGACGAGTATATCGAGGAATGTGTATGAAAAAATTTCAAGGGATATAAGATTAAGAGAGATGATACGGGCTTGGTATCCATTTTGCATACTAGAGTTGGAAAAGATTATCCTAAGGAATAATTTCCATAGGTTGAGAGGACACTTTGGTGGGAATTTTAGTCCAACAAAGGTGTCCATATAAAAATGGTCACTAATTTATTATTAACAAGGAAGTATATGAGTGTCTAAAAATTCTTGAATCACGAATTTGATAGATGGAACTGACAGGTCTGGATATGTTGGAAGCATTATGGCCATGATCACCAATAGTGATGGTAACTCTCCTAAATAGATATAGCCTGTATGTAGAGGCCTTTTTACTTCTTTGATAGATTGGGGTATGATTTTGAAGATTGGGGTGTCTTGAAATTAATCATCATGTATAGGTTTGGCTAGTGCATAGTGAGTGGGAAATATTGCCTATATTTGGGTTTTTATAAAGATTAATTTCATATGGTTAGGACATTAGGTTCCCAAAAATTGATGGGAAAAAACTAATATTCTATTTAAATTCATTCTAGTAGGATCAATCATTATGTATTGATTTTCCATGGATCTATAATGAATTCCCTATCAAACTTCTTAATCCCATGTGAGCTATGGTAGGCATGAGAAACATGTGTGGAAATGGTTTCACTCCACCATCTAGGGATGGTAAGATAAGATAAGGGTGAATTGTTGGGCCACACAGTTTAAGGTCATATGGTGATGATGTGGGTGACTTGAATGAATTATATATGTTATGGGTCCATGATGTTTTATGTCTTGTAGAAAGGATGTTGACAAAAAAAATTAATGCCACATTGTATGGATGAAATATAAATGGAATCATGCTTCAATTTGGGCTAATCTGGTTGGGATATCTTTGGCACTCTCCTGACATGGGCAAGGGACGAAAGTGTAAACCATGATTCTAAAAGACCTCTAATTAGGAGGGATGATCTAAGTCATAAGACCCAATGTGCATATAAAAGTAAGGAAATCATTTCCTGAAAAAAAAATTATATTAGCCATTTTGTGTGCAATATTTGCAGAGGTGCCTAGGATTTGTCGGTGTTATGATAAAAACGTGTCTGCAGGACACTAACTGTCCATTTTTTGATATCTGTGTGTGATTATGGGGATTCAATATTTCCCAGGGCACAGAGTTTGATGGATGAAAAAGGGATATCGGGTTATGTGAGAAATATCTACACAATGATTAGTTATGGGGTATATGATCCTCTACACATATCTAATTTGTATACAGGGGGCCATGATCTATTGACTAATCAATCTTGAAATAATAATGGTGTGGAATCTTTCATACATATTTACATTCTCATACATGAAATAGAGGTATTTTGTTTTTATGTGGTTGGACCCGAGAAGGCCTAGGTGTCAGTACGTATCCCACAAGGGTAGGAATCAAGACACACATTGTTCTATTATCTCATTTATTTTAATGAAATATATTATGGATGAGATTTCACCGATGTGAAAATGATGAGGCAGGTAAATTGTTGGGCTTTAACCTTAGAGAGGTTTCCTGCATATCTCAGTTATTTGGGAATCAAGTCCATGTTGTTCTAACAATTTTATTAGAATGGTTGATACACCATGACAAAGAATATTAGTGTCACTATGTATCTTGTGATGGAATTAGTCAAGCCACATGAATTTATAGTAATCAAGTACCTTATTCCATTCTAACCCAACATAGGAAGTGGGTTATTTTTATCTTTCCCTTGTATAAATTTTATCCATGGGTGATGAACCACTATTCATAACCTAATGACCTCTATACTATTTAATGTGATGTGGTTAGGTGAATTTGGCCACGCAATTTAACATTGTTATATTCATACCAATATGTAAAGTAGTTTATTATCAAGTAGTATTGTTGTAGGTTGCACTATGTTGTTTAAGGTCATGCAGCTAAAATTAACATTGTATATATACATAAAGTGTTTCTTCAAGAACCTCACATTGGTGAGAGTTTTAGTGAGTTGTCTATAAATTTATATTAAGTAATATGCTCTGTTGGAGTCAAAAATCTATATGTTATATGATCCATCCCATTTTGGATCCAATTTTGGAGTCTTCATTTTGATTATCATTGATGATCGGTGGACCAATACTATTTATACTTTAATGAAAGATCGAAGGTTCTCCTTTTTGTAGAAGACTCTTGTGATATGATTCTTTTATATTTTGAAATAGTGAATTGTATGAAATATTTTCTCATCCAACTTCCTTAGATCATCAAACCATTTTTGGGACAACACATCTTCTAATAGTTGATCACATATTTCCATATGATGAAATGGGAGTTGAACATCAATTGGTAGTACCATCTTTATCCCATATACTAATGAGTACGTGGTTTCTTTAGTGGTTGTGCGAGTCTTTGAACTATAATTCCACAGAGCATGTAAGATCCTATCCAGCATTTATCTATGGTTCTTCATCTAAAACATCATGTATTATATTGAATAGGGTCTTGATAAAGTCCTCCATCTTCCAATTGGCTACTACATAGTAGGGTGATGTAAATTTAGCCTTAATAACATACTATTGATATAGCTTGTCCAATTCAACAGAGTATAAATCAGTTTCATTATCAGTCAATATTTTATGAGTGACACCAAATCTGGTGATGATGTTGGCTTTCAAAAATATGAAAATGATTCTTGCCTCATCCTATTTAAGGGCTACATATTCTAACCATTTGAAAAAGTAGTTAGATGACATGATAATATATTTGAATTTATAGGATGTGGTGGGAGGTTTTGGTCCCATGAAATCCATTAACCATATGGAAAATGGCTAAGAGTACCTGGATGTGTAATGTAACATTAGGGGTGGTGGATGAAATCTGTATGAACATGGTTGTAATGTATCTTTTTGGTCAGTGTGGTGAAATCCTCCATCATGGTGGGCCAATAGTACCCACACCATTGAATCTTCTATGAGTGCATGGATAATAATTGATGCACTCTAAAAACATTGACATGCCCTTATTTTATGAATTTGATGGTCTATTCTCTATCAATTCACCTGAGAAGGACTCCATCAAATCCTCACTTGTAGATATCCTTTGGATGGTTTGTGCAATCATACATGAGGAATTTGGTTGTCCGTCATCAGATATGTTCCCTTCCACCCCTATCGAGTGGGAAATCTCCCATTTATGTGTAATATAAAATGGGAGTAATGCAGCTGATAGTAGGCCCATAAATCTCATAAAATGGAATGATAATGTGGATTTCTTCCATGTTGGCCTAAATGAATGGTATGTCTATCTGTCGGTGGGTAATATTTGTTAACTGTCGTATTCTGATCCAGGTTAACCAGATCTGTGGTCACACTTTCCATTGCATCATCTTGAACACTTACAACTAGGGGACATATGATAGTTTCAACTCTGACGGGAATTTTTTTATTAGTTATTGAAAAATTTTCATCAAAAGAATCATCTCTTATTTTTTGATATTAGAGACCCCATTAACATACATAATGATTTGTTATGAATATCCTTTTATCTTCATGTGTTCATATTTCATTTTGAGTGATATCTCCAGGACTACGATAAGGTCTTGGGATTATACTTATTAATTGATCACCCCTCTGATAGTATGAAGTAATAGGGAATAAATACCTTTTCTAGGGAAATGAGTATGATTATCATCCCCACTTTGTTGAGTCTTAGGTCATCCATTTTTTTCCTATTAGATTTTTTGACGAACCATTGAAGTGAATTCCCCATATATTGGAGTTCCATTTTATAAAGAACACTTCCTTATATGGTAATTCATAGTAATATAAGGCCACCTACATTGAGTGATGATTTACTTGGAAATATGCTATTTCTGGGAATTTGATGGATCTATGTGGTATAAACCATATCAAACTGCTTCATGATGACCGCCCACTAGGATAGGAATATAGTTAATTTTGGATGTCTTAGAATATGCATTAGCAGGTTTCTTTGTAAGACCACGTGGACCTCGTGGTGCTGCAAATAATTCCTCAGCATGTGGAACATAAATATTAACAAAAGGCAGCTCTTCTGGATATTCGAATAATGAGTCTCAACATTGATCATGTTTTTTCTAAATAAATAGATAATATTTTCAATGTGGACACCATTATTCTATTACAGGAAGGATCCTAGTGATCACTCCATGTTAGTCACATATAGAATGAGGTGTCTACATTTTACATGTGACATTAATACTGACCAGCTTATGAAATATATTCTGATATTGTAAAATGCATCTTGAAAATAATAAATTCATTAATATTCTACCCCCTTTTTCAGTAACCTGGTAAAGGGAAATCATTAGCCTATGATGTTGGTTGTGAAACTCCAAATGTAGGTCAAGTGTCCTTGGAGTCCTCTCAACACTGTTAGTTTGTGGGAGGTGACATGACAAGGGTTTCCTTTGTCTTATATGGGTCGACTTCGATGCCACCATGTCATACAAATAGGATTAGGAATTTACCTAAGGTGATGTCCAAAGCACATGTCAGGGGGTTCATTTTAAGATTTTGCAATCTTAGTTTGTAGAAAACACTTTCAATGTCTGACAGGTGATATGAGCATCACATTGACTTATCTATAAAATCATTCACTTCACATTAGACAAACTTTCTAAGTAAGGGTTTGAAGATGGGGTTCATGGTGTGTTGATATGTAGAACCAACATTTTTCAATCAAAATGGAATAATCTTGTAGAATTATACTCTATAGGGCGTCCTGAAGGTAGTGTATTATTCATATTATAGGCCCATATGAATTTTATTATCACCTAAATTTCCATCCATGAAAAAGAGGGCCTCATATATAGTAGTTTCATTGATCATCAACTCTCTGGTCAGGATGGGGAAATCATCTTTTAGGAAATGAGGATTGAGATATATTAAATTGATGCAGACTCTGATCTTCCCATATTTCTTTTTGACACAGAAAAAAGTTTCTTACTAGATGTCATATTGGTCTTCCCAAAAGAAGTTATCTCTAACTATATTATTAAATTCATCCTCTATTTTGGTAGAGTGTGTTGGGTGTATACTTCTGGCAGGATTCTTGTAACCACAACAGTCTTTTGGTAGCCCAGGTGGTGAGTCTCCCCCTATGTATTGAGACCTAAAATTTTTATATAATTCCAGGTGAAAACTTATTAATTATTTATTAGGAAATATTTATATACCTCATGTTCTTCAGAATACATGGCCGCACTAATCATAGTGCTTCATAAGTCTTCTTCAACAACCAATTTTATTTCCTTGAGTTATTCAATTTTTTTAGTGATGCTTTTAACAAATGATAGAGGTGTATCCCCTAATAATTCCTCTTCTTTCTCTACATCATCACAATATTCATCATTGTATTCTAATAGGGGAAAATTATTGAGATGATTTTTACACAATTGTTGGAAGAGTATCAATTTTGGTATCTTGGAGGTGAAGCCTCCTATTTTTCCTCAAATGTCAGTGGGGGATTATTCAATTAATATTAAGGGTGAGGTAAAAGAGTTTCCTCATACTCTTTGAGTGAATACACACTTTCAAATTTCTCAGGGGGTGATGTGGGTATTTTTTAGTGTTTTGATGTTGGTTAGGGGCCATTATTATCATAACCCCTACTATTATCTTGGGATTCAGGGAGATTGTCTTCATTATTAGGCATGGAATCCATAGAAATAATCATGAGGAACAGTCAATACTCATCTGAATTTGGACTTCTGCACTCAATTTGAATGATGGGTAGCACATATTATTTTCTAAGATTATTGAAGTGATCTGTGGGAACCATTTATAAACCATTTGGTTATGAAATCTAGTCTACATCGTCAGTCAAAATTTTCTTCCCTTTAAACTCATATAATCCTGCATCAATATAATTTGATTCAAAGAGGTTTAATTAGTCCATATCATCATATAGTATCTTAATCTATCAATTAATGATATATTCAATTCATTGAATTTATGAAGATGGGATTTCATGCATGTTGATGTAGTTAGGGGCTTCCAAGTTGGGTATTGAAGGAAATATTATTTCAGACCACTAGAAATTAGAGGTGACCTATGAGGTAACCAAATATGGTTTCGTGCTTAATTTGTCCAAATTTATTATGTTATTTTTCATCACATCACAATATAGTTTTGGTGTTGGGAATTAGATCATCCTCATTGTAGCCATTGGATGAAGTGTCTGTAGTGGGAAGAGATTAACTCCAAATCCATTTTTAATGAATACTTTTTGGGATATAGAAACCATTTATCCTTCTAAAAAGATAAAATGATTTGATGTGTCCTTTCATGATGGTGTGTTCTTCTTGATCTATGAAAGATATGACTTCATGGAATTCTACTGGGTTTGTCTTTTTCCTATAGACTTCAATGGATTCTACCTCGGCATCAAACACCTAGGGACCATGAAATCCATGATAAGTGATTACCTATGATATAAATTTAGATTCAACTAATCCAAGATTGATTTCTTGGATGGTATTAAAGATAACTATTTCAGAATATCATATTTTTGATCTTGAGGTCGGAGCTTCCTATATTGGGGATTCAATTTCATAGGTGTTTTAGAGGATTGATCATTTTATGATGATGGGTTGTCCTTTGGGATTAAATCCAAAAGAGCTTCTATAATATTTGGATTGGTCTGGGAACGTCTTAAAACATTATAAGGGAAATTACTCACCAATTCTTCCTCTATAGTATATTTATGAACGATGGGACTTCCATGGCTTCTTGTAGTGGTGGGAATGTTTTATGGTCCCTATTGGATCCACTAGAGGGTCCTTCTACTGGTGTTTATAATAATAATAGTTTGTGCTGGTATGCATTCATAAGTATGATTTCTACCATGGCTATGACTACTTGGATATCTATAGATTCTGCAACATCTTGTTCCTGACCCCCAATTGGTTGTTTTTTATTCTATTTTCCAACCATATTCATCATCTGAGATGGGATCCATAATTGGATGACATTAATAGAGGAAAAACTCATCTACTATTCTGATGATGAATTTTCGATATCATTTGCATCTACTGGTTTCCTTTAGAGGAGTGATAATTGTACTCTTAGATATGGTGGATTTAAAAATGATACTATTAAATCTCACCTTGGATTTGGGGCATGTTCACGTTCCTACACTTGTTTCTACACTTTTAATTGGAATTCTTTTTTGGCGGTCAATGACTAGAGGATTTTGGTGTTGGGGATGTTTGTTGTGATTCATCAGAAGCTATTGGGGTCATATTAGGTTTCATTAACTATACATTTAGGATATTCTGGGATCAATTTATTGTTTTCCAAGTCATCCAATTATTGATATTTTTCTCCTTTTTGTTGACTACCATCTTCACCCCCCTCATTTGTCCGGTTCAGGGGTACAAACATATTCCAATTGTGTTGGTGGTGGTCCAAGATTGACATTTCTGAAATATATCATTAATTATAGGAGGTCCTTGAAGAAAAATCTCTCATTGATGTTGTGCTCCAATATTTAGTGGATGGGAAAATAGTCATGCCATCCATCAAGACCTATCACATCAACTCTCTTCATCTCTAGCATCCAAACCAAACTAAAATTTATGGGATCTAAAAAGTAGCCACAAAAAAGGTCATCCAATAATTAATAAACATTATTTCATCATTTATTTAATATATTTCTATTGGATCCCCTTATCTCATCTTGACGAGGTAGGGGAGGCTACTGAAGTCCAGAAGGTCTTACATGATTCTGTGTGGGCCTAAGAGCTGGATCCAATAATGGGGGTGGATAATGAAATACCGAAGACACTTAAGATATTGACACTATATTTATGGGGGATGATGGGGATGGTCGAGACTTGAGATTATTCCATTTCAAGGAATCTTATATACTTTGAGTAATGGAGGAGAAGTCTCATAACCCAATTGTATATTTCACTAGAATAAGGGTTCTTTCTAGCTCATCATGGAGTTTGTAGATGAACATCTCTAACATATCATATTGGTGGACTGGCTAATTCATATACTAATTCAAATCCATCAATATGGAAATGAGGTATGAAACACTCTCATTATCTCACGTTTTTCAGTTCATGAGGTCACTAACTGTTGTTTTTTTGGAAATGTTGAGATAAACTATAAAATGAACTACCGAAGGAGATCTATTGGTCCCATTATTGAGTTAGATAGAAAACTGGTGTACAATACAAAGGACGAATGTTCCAATGTTCTCAAAAAGAATTCGAGCTTCATAGGTTATTTTTGCTCTAGGGTTCCGATCATTGGATTCTAGTAAGAAAATTAGTGCATAAGGTATTTCTCTAGGTAACCTGATCTATTTAATAATGGGAATTCATGTTTTTTGAAATTTGGTAGGGGAAGAACGTTACGTACCTAGCAAGGGTAATATTTCTACTCTATTTAAATTGGAAAGAATTGTCAATCCATGAATTATAATCATGAATTCATGGACTTGGTGGTATTAATGATCTCCTGATTTATATCCCATTCAACTTGAGCAAGATTGGTTGAAACATCAACAAGATTTTGTTTTTCAGTACTATTAGAACATGATGAAGACACCTAGCTACATGCATCATTTTTTTATTTTCCTAAATCTATTTCGGTTACATCCCCAATGTATGGATGTCATGATACACAGTTGGGTTTGGGATCATGTAGACAGACGATCCGGTTGCTAATAGGAACAATCATTCTATCCTTGCTTCATTTGTCTAGATGATCCCTAGAGGTATAGGCACTTATAATGGAAGTGTATGTTAATTCTCTATAGGAGGAACATATCTAGTAGTACTTATCTCTTATTGAATCTCATCATTTATTTTCCCTAGCTTTTTTATTTCCTTGACTTATTGATAAAATATCTCCTCAAGCGTTAGGGACACATTTTCATTGCGCGGAGGTGGTGGGTTGTATGCAACCATGTTCTTATTCATCTCCTTATTTGGTATTCCCAAAGGAGTAAATGATTTATATGATGAGGTAGATCCCAAATTTAAATCAGACCATTGGTTCTGGGTATGCACACCTTCATACTCGATGTGGACCACCATGGGAAACTAACAATATTTTCTAGAATCCCCCTCATTTAGATTATATTTATGAAGGTTTGGGGGATTGATATCAATGATTTTCACCAATTCATACCACATTAGGGGTGGAATACTAGGTTCTGAATGGTAATAGGGATTCTGGAACTTATGTGGGGTCTTCTCATGCCATTCATTGTTATTCATCGAGTTTCATTGAGAATAATGTCTTATAGGGAGCCCTGATTTGACCTTGTTGCACTCCTCCATCCTAGGGGACATGAATCAAATAATGGAGTAGAATTATTAACGTCTATATTTATTGTACTCCCCAATAGTGAAATGACTTACTCTTGTTGGGTGGGTGGTTGAGGTAAAATTCCCCAACCCTGTGGCATGGGGTATCTCTTGTTCTCCTATTGATGTGTTGCGGCTAAAATGTTTTGGTCCTGGGGTGGAATGTTGGGTTATAAACTCCCCTATCCCTATAGGCTAGGGTTTCTATCATAATAAATTTTTTTCTATCATTTCCACCTTCTTGATCCCAGACATTCATATGTGGTGATGTGGTAGATATGGTGTATGATCTACATGTGAATTATTTTCTTCTAAGGACATGATCAATGCTCGCTGGATGACTTCCCTTAAGCAAGAATCCAACTAAATGATCTCAGTGTCATAGTTCTAGATCTCTTTAATGGCTTAATATTTTTGTTATGAATGCTTTTGATACTCACTAAATACCATTTCTTATTTAGCAGGATACTTTTCATGAATTGGTACTTCATTTGTTCACCATCTTTGGATGATGACATTTTAGGATTTTATATCCTTTATGTTCTACTATATAAGATATGGGATGAAGAGTAATGCCCAAAGTTCTACCCACTGTTGTATGTGTTCACCATACGAGGTGTCACCGATGAGGAAAAATAATTTTTTGAGTGTGTGGATGCAAGAGAGTTAATGGTATTTCACAAGCCTTCTCGATTTCAGTTTTCATGTAGACAGAAGGGATTATTATTAAATTTACTGACTAGGCACCCCAATATACATAAATGGTCTTCATACATATCATAGAAAAAATTATTTCTTTTAAATAGTAGATAGTTTTACAAAAATTAAGGTGAATGTTGTTCATAAATTCACTCGATAACTCTTTTTGAATGATGAACAGAGAAGTTGATGTTGTCTAGGACATAATCGGTATGTCATCCCTGGATAACTGTCTTCTTCTAAGTAACAGGTTTTTTGTTCATTTTTCAGATCTTCCTGTATGTATTTTTTCCACCATGGATGCTTTGTGATGATATCATCCTGATTAGTAGGGTTCATAGGGTGTTCATTTATTTGTGAATGGTGTAGGAGTGGATCAGTGGATGAGAGTGTCCCCAAGGCATGTCTGTATTATTAATCGATGTCACATGAAATTGAAAGAGTTTCTAGAATATCCAAACATATCATTAAAAGAAACTCAAGGACCTTCTCATTGGTGTGAATTTTTTACTATGGGAGGTCCTTCGCAATTAGTGTCATGATGGCAAGGTCTACTATTACATATTAATTTCCAATCATAGAGAGAGTTTCTACTGAGAATACCCAATAGAGGAACATCTGGTTGGACTATAGTAATGGGATGACCTTCTTACTATTATATGTTATTAATGGGAGGGACTTCACAATGAATTCTATTATTTAAAGGACTAACAACATAGAACTGACTATAGGGAGAATAATTACAATGTACATTCAACAGAGGACCTTCAAGATGTACTGTAATGTGGGAAAGACCTTCTTGATTCATGATGTCACAATGGGGAGGTCCTTCGATGTGACTTCCATCATGTAGAGGACTCCCATTATAGATTGATGTATGACTACAGGGAAAATAATATCTACAACATATACCCTAGGGAGGACCAACTCGGAAGATGATAGAAAGTGGATTAATTTTGGGTTGTTTGATGTTCCGATCAAGGGGAGGGCTACTTGGATACACATTGTTAGATAGATACTAATGATCAATCAATATAATCCTATATATTAATCCCTCGTTGGTGGTATGAGGATGTCCTTCAGTGCTACATGTAGCAACATTGAAGGAAGGACATTTAGAAATTCTACTTCCCTTCTATAATTTGTTAAGGGATCGACAAGGTATTGAGACTCTATTGATAGAATAAATACAGAATCATGAACTCTAGCTTCCAATAGAGAAAAATCATGAGGATGGTCATCATTTTATATCACCAATTGGCATGTTTTATTTTTTTTTTGAATTCTCTTGTGGTTAATAGGGTCCACCTACTGCTAGTAATATCCTTCATTCATGGGTTCATGTTTGGAGAGATCCTATTACTTTTTCAGGATATGCTGATGATTATCTTCAGTTTTGGAAGATATATATGGCTACCTAGGAGTAACCACCACATTGTACTGATGTTACACACTTGGAACATGTGTTTCTTCTTGATCTAGTTGTCCTTGTATCACAAAATATAGATGAAGACCCTCCTAAACTAGAGAAGGGGTGAAATTATTCTCTAGAGTTACCATATTATTTTTTGGATGAATCACCCCACCAAAAAAGATGGGACCATGGTCCCATCTCCTATATTTTTTAAAGACGTGATGACATCTTGACTGGTTTAGAGGACATGGTCTTGAAATGAATTTTGGTCCTCCATCCCTTCTAGGTTATGCTTCAAAATTTCCTTGGATGGAATGGGTATAAATTTGATTTTCGATGTCATAGAAATTCTTTCGCCCTTCTCTTGTCCTCCATGTGATTTATATGGGTATTTGTAGTTATTCCTTTCTTAGGAAGAGTAATGAGTCTTCCTTTGAATTGTAGTCGAGATATGATGGTTACATTCTTTGGTTTTGACTATATTTGGCTGGAAGGCTTTATTTTTGTGTCTATGATTTTTTTTCTTCAAGTTTTCGACTGTATTGGTCTCATGATATTAATTTACACCCACAATAATTTGACTCTACATATATTTTTCAGCAACTGTACTTCGCTGGTGGTGTAGATTTTGGTAGATATGAATCTGCATATTCTTGTTGATCTCTGTTATATTTTACTGGTGCGATCTATATGCATTGATAGTGTTGTATGACATCCAATAGTTTTCTTCCCTATTTAAATGGAATGATTGGTATTAATTAGCATTAATTTGTTCCAATTTTTTATCTTGTTACCACCATATTTGTTTGGCAGTCTACTTGTGTATTGATAGATATTTTCATCTACCCAAAATTTTCCACTCTATATGTGCAGAGGGACTGGAAAGCACCTGCCGGAATGTGTATTTTCTCATTCTGTTCCACCCAATTTTCATGGTGGGGTCAATAAGAGTATGTGTGGATATGAATCCTCTCATATATTGTCATCTTATTTCTATTGTGTGTTTTCTTAGAAGGGCCCCAATTTTATTTTTTCCCATTGTATGATGATGTGATTTTGTTGTGGATCTCTTACTCAAGAATAACGGTGATGAAAAACCCCTAATTATGTGTTTTCTGTCATGTGTAGGTATCCTGAGGGCCTTGTGTCAATTATAATTCAGCAGATTCGCTTGGTACGAGATCCTCTTTAGAGCTAGGATATTCGGTTGTACGTTGCTGGTGGTAACGTCATCTAGTCAGTGCCCTCAAATAGTGTTCCTTTAAAGTTCTGATGATGTCATTGTTGTCGACATCATCTACCTCTCTAAGCGAAGGGATATACACATTATTGTGTTAATGGTATAGGATCCAGAAATGATTTGAGATGGCCAATGGGGTCATCCACAACAAGATTTATAGTCACGGTTGAAGAGGAAGCTAACATGTTTTCACCGATTATAGGAAATACCTTACAGACTCCACCATAGAGAGAGAGCTATTTTTGTGCTTCACATTGATCAGCATGTTTCAATCATAGTGTTGAATATTCTGGGTGGGCAAGGGATTCATGTTCTTTGATGGGGACCTAATTTTCAATGTGGTCACTGACCTGTGTGTCTGAGAAAAATATAAGGATTCCATTGGAAAAGTATGTTTCTCTGAAATATTCTTGCAATATATATGACAGGTAGAGACAAAAAATACATTTTCAATGTATAATCTCAAGATCACATGCATAATTGACTATATTCCTTAGACCATTTTCTTATTAATGATAAAGGGGTTGAGGTGCAGTAACGCTCCACCTTGGTTTATGATTCGCGTCGGGTTCACCATTTTTGTTCCCACCCAAGGAGTATGTGTGTTGGTGAATAAAATGGTCTTATAGATAACATCTGATTTCCTATTGTTATATAGTGTTTCACTTTGGATTCACTATTTGTTTGACCGAAGTCGCATTGCGCCCTTATTGATGGGAGGGATGGTTGCACCGAGAGTTGGCAGTGTGTTCACATCTTTTGTCACAAAGGAGGTTCCCCAATTGAGTGATCCCAATAGGAGATTTCATGGGGTGAAGTATTTTTTGAAATTAACCCATGTTGGATTTGATTTCATTTGATTGTGTCCAAAGGGTTTCTTCACAGAGATAGAAACACCCAATGACCCTTTTATCTAGGATTAATGGACCTATAATCCCAAGGAAGGTACTTGTGGGATGACTATGTATCCAACTACACTTAAGGACTCCATTGTTCTAGAGGATGGGCTTTCAAGCCCATCACACATTTTTTGGGGGGAATTATTTCATATTACATTACTCTCTTATAGATTTATGAAATTTTCCTACGTTATGGAATCCTTAGTTTGTTCCTAAGAATGTGTCTGTAGATAACTCCTAAATTTCAATATTGATCCTAGATACACATATATTTGGAACCATATATATATATATCAGAGGTTCTCCATTGATAATGTTATATGTATGTATTAAAATTTCTTCATCAATGTTCCCATTTTATTGATATATTTGGAATTCTATTATTGTTTTCTAATACAACATGGGATTGAGCCATGTGATGTATCACTCTAGAGTTTATTGTTATCAAAGGGGGATGGGAAATATTTTGGTGTTTGGGTTGAACCCATAGGATTGGAATACTACGTATCATCGGGGGAGGAATCAGACCCCACATAGTTCAGTGATTCTTAACTGAACACATAACATATTGAGGACGTGTGATAAAGACCCATACATGCGGTTTAATGTCATATAATGAGTACTTCTATGAAAAATATGCCTAGTAAAGATGTTTTCTGAGACATATGCTGAGGCGGCCAATGATTCTCAAAAAAGGAATGGTCTCTTGAGAGGATAAGACCCTATGAGGGATAAGGCTCAGAGAACAGTAGGGTAACTTGGGGTATCGGGTTTGGATATTAAGGAGGCTTCCTACATATCCATGTTGGGTATGAATAATTTCCCTCATAGATCAGTTTTATTTGAGATTTATAACCTCAAGGTGGACCATTTGTGGGTGAATGGTTTGGGCTTACACATGGGAGCTTCCCATTTGAGAGAAAAAAATCAGCGTTTACTCATGAAGAGGATTCACTACCGTGTTTGGGGGAGTATTATTGAGACCGAATTCTAAAGAGAATTTCCCTTGATATAGGCCCATTAGATGGCATCCTATGTATCCTTATTAGAATAGGAATCCGAGTTTTCATAGTTTATTTAATTTAGGGAATACAACAAGGAGGAAACCCATTGTTAGGAAATTTGAATATATTGGGGATAACATCACAAGGATACACATTCATTGGGGTTAGGAGGATTTCACGATCACAAACAACCTCTAATCCCACATGATTTATGTTTAGTATAAGAAATTAGAGGAGGTATTGGACATGAAATCACACATCCTACATCATATACTGATAGATGGTACTGGAGCCCAATGGGAGAGGGAGAGAAATGGGATTTAAATGTTCCAATTTCCTCTCACATATTGATATCCAATATAAACAAGTCTGAAGATATGTCTAGAAAAGTATCTTGTTAATAATAAGATATGAAATATCACCACCTCATGTGGAAATGTAAGGTATGTACCTCAGATGGATTTACCTGAAATGATTTCTAGTAAAGGGGGGAAGCATCAATTCTCATCAAAAGGAAAAGAAGGATTAATCCTTTTTACATTTCCCAAGCACTCATTGAATAGAAAATATATTGATTATTGTTGATCCATATAATGGATTGGTTCACATCAGTTTCATGTGGTTTCACCCCATGTTTCAATGGGAATGTAAACATATTCACATTACGGTGGTCCACAACCATTGTGGGGATTACCAATGTGACTCAACATAACATGGGTATGTAAACTCCAAATGGGGTTCTGATGTGTGTGATAGTTTTATCATATGGTTCTAGTATCTTTGGAAGAGAATTTGGCATGATATCATTAGAATGGACTGCGGATGTGTTATCAATGAGGTGAAGAAAATTGAAGAAAATGATTAGAGATTAAGTGTGGAAAACCTGAAGGTATCCCATTAAGTGTCCTTTTTTTCATGTGGGGTGGGGTACACTCCACACAACTTATTTCTATTCAGGTGGAGGGACTTCCCATGTACTATGATGGTATGTGGACCAATATGCAGTCCACGTAGTGTTTTACTATGTGGGACGATGTTCCAACTATATAGAAAGATGTTACACGGTGCTGAGTTCCTTCTGCATAATGAGGTGCTATGTGGAGCATGATTCCACCCGTGTACCCTTTTTTTACATGGGGCGTCAGAGTGAATATGTGGAATTGATCACTTGATTCATAGGAATTTCATCCATCATAGGGATACTTTTCATTATTCTCTAATTTTTCTTTGTACTCTACCAATTAATATTATGATTCCCTATTTTTATGTTATACAGTGCGTTTTACCTCTGGGAATTTGTTTGAAGATGTGTGTGCCTCGTCAATTGATCACTACTAAAATACCTCTCACACGACCATCCAATCCTCCAAAATTATGCCCACATCTAAGACCCCTTAGGGTTACTCTTATAGTGTTGGAGAAGATGGATTTATGGATCGGATGACACATTTTATAAAAGCACATAGAGAGACCACCTGACTCATGGATGACCCTGTAAAAAGAGGCTTATAGGGTTGTGGTTCACTACGGCAGAAAGAACCACCTCCATCCCACAAATGAATTTGCCTGGTTTATGTGGCATTGTATTTTTTCCCACATCAGTGAACCTGGGAGTTTGTGGGGATGGTATGTAGGGGGAGAATTTATTATACCTTTATTCCACCAATAAAGTGATTGTACTGACCGTCATATGTAGGGGTAAAATTTTCCACCTTGAATTCACAACGATGCAATTTTTTGCGGTTGGTGCCATTTTTCTCATTTTACATACGACTCGATTCATGGGTGATTCCTTCTGCTAACCATTCCTTGGATTTTGTATGAAGACGGATTAGTTTCCTTTTCAATATTTGGATTCTTCAACAATTTTCTATGACTTAATCATCCAATTTGTCTTATTTTATTTTCATAATTTATGGGAGTTTTTACTTCCCCTTTGAATTGTCTTTAGGACCCTACAACCACCTACACCAAAACTCAATCCCCAATGAAAAGACAAGCTTTACCACATAAGCACGGATGACTGAATCAGCTGGTTACATTATATTTCTGTTCAGGATTCAATGGTTGTGAATATATGAGAATATATATATATATATATCCAAATAATTGAAATTCCATAATTAATAAAATATTTCTCTATAATATAATAGATACAACAAAATGAGGCATATAAATTCTTAACCTTATATTTTCCATTGAAAAAAGTGTACCTGATTATCTTATTTTTAATCACCTAGAAAAGTCCAATATATATATATATATACGAATTCAAATATAGACAGAGAGAACCTATCCACTCACTCATTGGAAGGCCTATACACACATTTCATCCATCTCCTATATTCGCTTTCCAAAACATAGCAAGGGTGAATACCATTTCCAATCCAGTTTTGTTGTCCAATTTCATAGTAAGAGGATATATATATACACTACATTCAAATTAAAAGCATATTAATTTTAGGACCACAAATTTAGTAAGGATTTATTTTCAAAGTTATACTTATGCAGGGGATATATGTTTATCTTCATAATTATAATATTATATGGTTTTAATGCATTAAATTTTATAAGAGTGGAGTGTTTTTAAAAACATTATTTTGAAAAGGACACTATTAATTTTTGAAATCCCATTCAAGTAAGGGTCTATTCTTATTTTTTTTAAACTACCATTTTTTGTATAAGGATTTATAATATCAAAATATTAATTTTATATTAAAATTTTATTTTTAGAAGGTATTTCAATTATAGTATATAATATATTTTCTGATTATATTATGTATAAAAATAAATTTTTTTAACTCTCAAAACTATACTTATTATCAACAAACTATTATATTTATTCAAGTTTTAATTTATTTTCAAAAAAATATAAACAATTATTTATTTTCTATGAAAAAAAATTATTTTTAAATTTATTTATTTAGATTTCTATTGTTTTATAACTCCATATTGTGGAATTATAATTTATGTGGATTTAAATATTTAATTTTAATGAAATTTTTTATGTTTGTTTAATAAATTTCTAAAATATTTTATATAAAAATAGTTATTAAAATTAAAAATATTTTATGGTATTTATTTATAACATAATAACATTATTTTATAATTAAAATGATATTTCCAACCAACAAATTCTAAATTATGTTAGTGATTCGAAAATGAAGATCTTATTTGCCTATAAAACAATGAATTTATAATGATAAATATTATTGTTTTATGTTCTTTTCTAGTTCAAAGATTTTTTAATGATATTATTTTATGTGTGGGATGTTTATATGGATATCATTCATGATAGTAGATGGAAATACAATTGAGATAATCTTGATAATTTCATTAAAGTTTGTACAATTAACCAAATATATACACACACACACATATATATATATATATGGAATTCCATGATTTTAAAAAAATAAAAAATCCTATTAATAATATATAAATTCTAGGAATGTTGATTTTTTATAGAAATTCCTTAATTGGACATTAAAACTTGATATGGATTTTGGTAGTGAGCCCAATCCTCTATGATTGGTAGATGTCTGATATAATTCAATATAAAAAGTGTATACATTGTTTTGTTTTTAAAATTTTCATAATAATTTCTGAATAATTGTAGTATTCTTGTAAAACAAAATAAATTAATATGTATTTTCTATGTAATAATATTTTAAAAAACGTATTTTCAATAAAAAATTTTCAAATGAATAATTATTCTAAAATGTATAATATTTATAAAAAGTGTGATAAACATAATTTATTGAAATAAATAAGTATTTTCCAAGGTATTATTTTCAGTATGTGTTTTTTAAATAACCTTTTTAAAGAAAAAACTATTTTAAAAGTTATTATATTTAGAATAAATGTTATCAAAATAATGTTTTCCAGGGAGAAATTTTCCTAAAAGGTATTATACTTTAAAAAAAATCAATGTAATGTATTGAAAATATGTATGTATATAAAAAGGTCAATATATGTTAGAATTTTTTTTCAAATGAGTTGAAATCAAAAAAAAATCATTGGTTTGTATAAAAAAATTTTGGGGAAAAAAATTCATATACTATGTTATTTAAGAGTTGTCTTCTGGATAATTAGAAGTTCCATAAAAATTATATTTGTTATAGACCTTGAAGTAGTGTAGTCAAATTAGTTGTTTATTTTTAATTTTTTAAACTTTGATATGTGGTAAAAGTTGTAACGTATCCTCCAAAAACTCTACTAAAAAAGAACACAATTTTTTTAATGGACCAAATATTTAATAAAAATTATATTTCGTTTTCTACCTAATCTAGAAACCATGGTCTCAATTTACTACAATTGGTATCAGATAAATAATTTAGACAACATTGGAGATTATGAATTTTTGTTTAAGAATAATCTAAGAGATAGAAATTTATTAGTGGCTCTAGGAAATAATATTTTAGTTGACTTATATATATATAAAATTTTATTTATTCTAGTTATTAATATTCTGAAAATGGTTGTTCGAAATTTTATATTTTTATGATGAGAATTTCTGTGGGGAAAATAAATTTTAAGGGAGCTAGAGTGTTACATCCCATTAATTCTAAGTGTATCTTACCTTTTAATTAATGTTAACTAAATAAATTATTTTCTAATTAAAACAAACTGAATAAAAATTTTCCAAAATAAATTTATATTTTGATAAAATATATAAGTTCTGAAATATTACATTAATTTTCTATGAAATAGTGTCATTATAATTATAAATTATTCTTTTTAAAATATATATATTATTCAAATGTAATAAGTTAAAAAAGATAAAATATATATTTATCATAATATTGGGGGATTATTTTTGGAATTACTTATTAATTAAAATTTATTACTACTAAATGTATATTTAAACTAAATTATAAATGTAATTTAATGTATGGTTATTTATTGTTTTTAAAATATTATATTTATTTTGAATAATATATTATTTTAACAAAATATAATTATTGTAATATTTAGATTTTTTGTTAAAAAATGGTGCTATAATTTTATTAATAATTTATAATAATAATATTTATTATTAGAACTCTTAGGTAAAAATATTATAATACAATAAATTATTCTTTCAGAAATAATATTTTAAAGATCAAATTTTAATACAAATTTATAGTGAATAAAATTTCCATAATTTTTGAACATTGATAATATAGTAATTATAATTTATTACTTATAATCAAGAAACAAATAAATATTTAACTATATATATATAAGTGACCATAAGTAAAAAAATTTACATATATTTAATAAATTTTTTAAGAATGAGAAGTTAGTTTTATAAAGGGAAAAAATTTCCAACTTACCAACTACTACCTTAGGGACCTATGAATGCACATGTGGGACCCCAAATGGTTGACCCCATGTAAGGGTCAACCTTGGATAGCTCAATTAGAGGATGGGATGGATGGTTTCCTAGCAATAAAGTTTTATATCATCAGATGGGATTAACATCCCAAATTCCATGCATAGGACCAAGTGCACATGGGATTGGTGGGTCGTGGCCTTTATGTGTGTGTGTGTGTGGTAGAAAGCCCCATTAATCAATCATATCCATCATTAGTGAGTGATTATTTTTTATGTGAGCACGTAACACTGATCATTTTCGATGTAGGATATAATGAAGCAGATAATGTTCACTCACGATTAAAAACATAACCTATATCATGACTATCAAATCAAAATGACATCATTCTTCTAATATTCTTTTTATTTTCCTCTACCTATGACCCTTTACTATTTATCCTTCTTCATCAAGATAATAATTTGAATTCTTTATACCTATCTTAAAAACTCTATCATCTTCCCCTATTGTTGTCATCTACTCTACCTTCTAATACAAGGAGTCATCTCTATAGTAAACCAAAAAAATGTATAATGAGAATTTCAAAACAACCAATATCAATTAATAATAAATAAAAAATCATAACCTTCAAAATAATCCAAAAACAACAATACTTGATCACCAATGAAATGTCATTCTTACCGTGGAAAATGTCATGACTGAATCCACTAGTTGGATCATTTTTTTAAATTTAAGTGGTTATGATGATATATAAGTATATTAACGTATCCTAATAATTGAAGATCATATTTTGAAATTTCCTCACTCTCCAACGCTACCTTTCTGAACCATATCAATGGAGTGTACCTTTTCCAAGCCGATTTTGATTTTCAGTTTCAATGTAAGGGAATATATATTTGAATTATTTTAAAAATAAAATTTAATTTATTAAAATATTATAATTAATTAAGAAAGTATTTTAAAACCAATATTAATATAATTGATATTTATTTATCTTTAAAATTACAATATTATATGCTTTTAATTCATTTAAATTTATAAGAGTGGGGTGTTTTCTAAATTATTAATTTCAAAGGGTGACTCCTAATATTAGAAAACCATTTTAATATAGGGAATATGATTATTTATAAACAATTACTATTATATATATGAGGATTTATATTTCCAAAATTTTAATATCAATGTAAAATTTTATTGAAGTTGGTATTTCAATTTAAAAAACTTATATGGTGTGAATTATTTTATTCAAAAAAGAAAAAATTATAAGGATATTTTAATTTCTCAATAAAAAATATTTATTAACCAAACAAAATTATATTTATGAGAATTTTAATTTATTTTAAATAAATTCAAATCATGTTTTATTTTCCATTAAAACCCAACTTTTTGTAAAAGGGAAAATTTCTTTATATAAAATCATATTATTTTAAGACCTATTTAATGCAGAATTATAATTTATGTATAATATTATAATTATTTTTAATTAAAATTTTTATTATTATTTGAAACAAAACTATAATATTTTTTGTAATAAATGGTAATTAAATTACAATAATTTCTTTTTGAATAAATTAAACCATCGAACAATTTTTTTTAAAAAAATGATATTTCCTAAAAAAATATAAAATCTGTTAGTTCTTCAATAACGATAACCATGTTTCATTTTTCAATGTTGATTTTAAAACTTTAAATAATATCATTTTATAATCTTTTCAATTTCAAATGGATTTTAATGATATAATTTTTTGAATTAGATGATCATAGAAATATCATTCTGATCATAGTTAGATATAGACTAATGATATTCATAAAAATTTCAAGCATGTATGTACAAATAGAAACACAGACACAAAAACATACATGCAAAAGTAAACATGATTATATATATATATTCATTACCATTTTTTAAAAATAAAAAAAAACTTAATGAATAATATATATATATATATATAATGAAAGGCCAAAATGATTTATAAAAATTCAGTATTTGAACATTCAAAATAACATATTGATCTCTGGTGGGAACCTAAACCTCCATAAATGGTAGGGCCTCAATATCCTTCAATTTTTAATGTGAAAACATGGTTTTTTTCTATGATTTCTTTCTATTTCATTAATAACCACAAGATTTTTCCTATAATTAAAAAATAAATAAGTATTTTTAAATATATTATATTTTAAATAATTGTTTTAAAAATAATTATTCAATAAAATAAATATTTTCAAATATATTATATATTGAAAAAGTTTTTTTTAAATAAAGGTATTCAAATAAATAACAATTTTTAGAGGTATTATTATTGAAAAAAAAAATTTCAAAATAATTTATTAAAATAAATAACTTTTTTAGAGGTGTTATATTTTGAAAAAGTGTTTTGAAAATATATTTTTTATAACAAATAAATATTTTCAAAGGTATTATATTTTTAATAATTGTTTCTAAAAATAATGTATTAAAAAAAATAAGTATTTTCAAAATTAATTATATTTTGGAAAATGTTTTCAAATAAGTTTTAAATAAAAATTTTAAAATAGTTTTTAATAGTTTTAAAAGATATTTCTAAACAATTTTACTCTGACCATATGTTTTTTTTAAAAAAAATTCAGGATCATAAAAATTTCTAAAGGAATTTAGCTTCATTAGGTAGATATATTGAGCATTGATAAATTTCCCCTTTATTTTTATTTTTTAAAACATTTATATGTGGTAATAGTTTGACCTTTTCTTAAAAAATATCGACCAGAAAATATCCTTTCTTTTAAAAAGGATTTTATATTTTATTTTTTATGTATTTTTAAAATATAGAGTAATTTTATATTATATCGTCATGAATATTTCTCAGACCACTACTGCTTCTAGTATATACCTAATGTGGTTGTTTGAAGTAGTGGTATACCTCTAAAATATGTATTTCGTTTTATTAATTCTTATAACTCCTGTTACATTATGATAACCATAATGATAAAATATAATTATTATAAACCACATATTTAGGAGTTATTACATGTATGGAACAACATTTACACATATCCTACTCCATGAAATGGTAAACAAAACCATCGATCACATGAAAATGCATACCACTGCCCCACATGGTGGTGTATTTCATTTTCATGTATGTTTTAGTTAATATGTTTTGATAATTTTTTTAGTTCAAAAATATTTATCATGGCCATATCATATCCATAATATTAATAACTATATAAATATCATTTAATCGAATTATATTATTTTTTAAAATCATCCATGAAATAAATAAATGGAGATAAATCAAATTGCTTAATGGAGGTGATAGTCCACATATAAAGATGAGAAAAATTATAATTTTTTAGTAGTAGTATGGTTAAGAATTTATAAGACATATAATCTTTCGATAATCATAATTATTTCATAAAAATCGTATATACATATTATATTTATCATAATAACTACCCATGAATGGTGGAAAGTAAAAATTAAATACATCACTTCATGAGACTGCAATCCACATGCATGCATGAACAATACATTCGTTTCTCATTTCATAATGAATGATATGAATACTGGTACTACTATTGATAAAATAATAAATTGGTAAATGGTATATTATAATAAAATTATATCATCATGGTTAAAATAAAATTTCATAATGGATAAGAATAAATAAATTTTAAATAATATGTTAAAAATTATACATATTATTAGGAATGTATGTGTAGGATTAAAATAAAATCCTTCTTAAAATTTTATTCTCATCAATACAAGACCTATAGGACATGGAGGGTATTTTGAGGAAATTATTTGGGAATTTATTTTCAAAAATAATTGACTCTTGAAGTGTAGAGAAGAGTGTAGTTTTGTTATCTTTTTATATGCAGAGGAGATGAAAGACAACTAAATTTTCAAAATATTAAAATATATTAAGGTATGATTATAAAAAAAGGGATACCAAATGATTTATTTTATTAATTTTTAATGGTATGTTAAAATTACAACAAACCATGGGGTCTAATAATTTTATTAGATTTCATGAAACCTTATCATATTATTTTAATCTCATTTTACCCATTTTATCATTAACTGATGTGATACATATTTATCATAGTTTATATTCAGTATGACCCAAATTATGTAGAAATTATTACCACATATTAATTATACAGGCAAAAAATATGAAATATACTTTTTGTGATTCCAATCTATTTAATGTTGGAAATTATTTTAAATATAATTTAAATAAAAAATATGATAACAATTTTTTGAAATATATTTCTTTAAAGTATTAAAAACATAATGAAGAGTAAATTTTTTTAAAATGGAATGAATTATTTAATTAATTATAAAATTTATTATATTTTAATTAAAAATTAAACCAAAACTGAATGTTATATTGTAAATAATTTATTAAACCAAAATTAAAAATATATTATTTCAAAAAAAACATATTATTGGTTTCCAAAATGGTAAGAACATATTTATAAGGAAAAAATTTAAATTTTATATAAATTATTTTAATTATTATGTAAAATTTTGGTCTAGAAATATATTTGATATACCATAATGTTTTTCTCATATACTTAAATTTTTTAACAGTTACATTTTTTAATGATAATTATATTTCACTATTCTCTTAAAACCAATCTATTTCAGAAAAATATAAAAACAATTCATAAGATAATATTGTTTTGATGAATTAAAAAATAAAATTAATTTCTAGGATTTTTTGTTAATGAATTTTGTAATTTTTGTTATAATAATAACTTTGAATAAATTTATGTTCATTAAAATGTTTTTTAATGAAAAAATTCTCACTATAATTAAATAATTAGTGTTAAATTATTATCTCCAAAACATTTCATCCTTTAAGTTTCTATAATATTACCTTAGAAATTTATGAGTGTATTTCTTCAACATGTCTTATTCAGGTTCCCATGTCAGGTCTTCCACTATATGATATTTCTAATGTATTTTACCAATTGATTGCTCTGTTTCCCCATCACTATCACCCTTGTGTTGAGAATCTAAATTGGATATTCACTGAATGAAAAATTAGGTGCCAATAATGGTTACTCTAAATTGGGAACCTTTTTTATGAAATATACCTCCTTAATTATGGGATGTGGAACACATCATTACCTTTATAGTGCGCAAGTGTAATTTCCAAACTATAATAAATTTCTCCAATTCATTCCATGATTTCAAAAGACAATATATTCATAGGATGCATATTTACTTCCATTAAAAACAATGCAAAACACATAAAAATAGATACATTAGTAAAAACATTACATCCCACTAGAAATCCTAAAACCATTATTTTATTATTAATATAACTCTTCCTACATTAAGATGACATAATTTTACTCTGGATAGATCTAACCTATAATATTGCCAAAATAATAGGTTGTGGGCCTAAAATAAAAAATCTAGCAACATTATCCAAACAACTGAGTATCTGAAATTGTTTCATGTACAATTATTCACACATATCCATTTGAATGATCCTATAAAATCAATAATTATATGAAAAAATTACCACAGATACTTACAAATCCTATATACCATGAATGTTATGTGGGAATGACATTAACATATAATATACTTTAAGAATAGTAATTTTTTACAATACACCATTCCAAATATGATAATTAGTTTTCACACATAGCTTGATGTTGAGATAATTAAAATAAATTTTCAATACTTTTTTTGTAATCTATGTGTCATGATTAAATTTAATCATAAGTGGTGAACTTTGAAACCTCATGAATTAATTAAAATACATCCATGTGAGGTTATTAATTGTATAATATTCCATTATAGAGATAATATTTTTGGGCATGTTGACGTGATCAACAACAACCCATATGAAATTTATCATTCCTGAAGTATTTGGAAAACCAGTGATAAAGTCCAAAGTAATATCATCCATTTCCATAAATCAATAGTTAAAAGCTACATGAATACCTTAGGATATTGTATCTTTATCTTTACCGTTTAATAATCCTAGAATCCTGATTCATATACATTAATTTCCCATTTCTTATTATCCCATCATTTACTAATACATTGTATTTCCACCATGGTGTATTGAAAAATTTGTGCTATATAATTCACTTAATAAATCTCTCTTCATCTAAGGTATGTATGAAACATAAAATATCTTTCCAAATACCAAAATAACATCTTCATTAATAATTTCTAAAAACATCCCATAATTAATGGATTTCATATTATTTGTAATATTATCATCATAAATTTAGAAACATTTTATTTTAAACAATAAATATAGTTTTGGAATAATTAGGAAAATGAGTTATTTTCCACATCCTTCATGATTCCCATATCCATCCTTACAAACTCCATTAATATATGATATTTTTTAATCCTCATCATAGTCAAAGTCCTATTATCATTCAAACTAAATTTAGTAACCACCATATTTTCCTTCCCATGGTGGTAGTGTATCAAGAAATCAGAGTTTGTGAATAATATTAGTCATCACCATTGTGTTATATTGATAAATTTATATGAGAATATTTACTTAGAACATTTATCAAATAAATATATTTCAAATCTTTTACAATATAATTAATCCCTATATATGTATAATGAAATGTTTATAGCTACAAAATTTATATCATTGGTTAGATAATTATGTTCATGGATCTTCAATACACATGATGCATGTGAAAGGATTCTAACATTATACAAAAGTACACATTCAAGTACCTTATTTGATATATATCACTAATATTTCCATTCTTTTGGGTGAATTCTATACTAATGCACTAATTAATCTCCTCTTTATTCTGGAAAATATTCTTCAAATTATTATTAAAATATAAACTTAATCCTTTTATGTGTCATCAAGGATAATGGGTTATCAAATATATAAATATTTTAAAATAATTCATCAATAATAACATGATAATCAACGGAAACTACATATATCAATAAAATTTCATTTCCATTTTATATTACATCACCTCCACTGGGCTTGAAGTATCAAATATTATTCCATACTTTATGAAAATATGGATAAGAAAAACATATATAGAAATCCATAGTTTTTATTCGATCAATTTTCAATATAACTCATTTTTTATATGTGTCTTAGAAATGATACGAAAATTGATATTATGTCTATCCTATAGTTTAGAATATTTTAATATATCATCATTAAAAAACAATTAAAATTATTGAGATAATATTTTAGTACATTGTTCATCAAATCCCTAAAAAAAGAGGCTTTATTAGTTAATCCTAAGGGTACTATTTTAAATTTATATTGTCTATACCATGTTTGAAATGAAATATTTAGAATATAATATTTCTTTAATCTCGATGTATAATATCCAATGCAATGGTCAATCATGGAAAAATATTGAGTTCCTCATCTTATATCAAAATAGACATCAATAAAGGGGTGTGGATACATGTTATTTATGGTACTAAAATATATTTCCTTGTAATTAATGAAGAACCCCATATACCCATATTTTTTCATAACAAAAAGATTAGTGGATACTCATGGTGAAACACTAGGGTATATAAATCTCTTATCATAGATATCTGGTAGTTGTTTCTTCAGCTCCACCAATTAAACTATGAATATCCCATAAGGTGACATAGATATCTGTTTTTTATTAGGTATGAGATCAATAAAAAACTCTACTTCATGGAAATGTGAATTTTTATGTAGTTATTCAGGAAACTCATCAATATATTCATGAAAAAGAGTTATATAACTAATTTAAGGAATATATTTATCATTTATTAGTTGGGTGTACTATTATTCTATAATAAATTTGATAATAAAAAATAATATAGAAGGATCTATTTATTATTCAAATGATATAATTACCCTTATAATGATAATGGATTCTATATCATTATTTTGAATCCTAACCTCTTTTTCTTGGAAATAATTTTTTTCCAAAATAATTTTAAATACAATATATACTTAGAGTTATAAAAAATTTAACCATTTAAATTATAATTACGTTTATCAATTGGAAATGCCTATGTGTCATAATAAGAACATACTAAAACTTCATTGATTAAATAATATATACATTAGGAGTCAATATTGACAACATCCTTCTTAAGGTGCTATAAAAATAACTAGTTTTCAAAAAAAAATTGGAAGATATAAAACAATGTGGATATCCTTCATCAAATAAACTATTATCCAAAAATCTATTTATATAAATATTATCTTCCTCTACATCTTTAGGGAATTAAAACTCATCTATAGTAATCATATAAGCTTATATATCTCCCCTTTGCCTCTTCCTTTCTAGGTTTTATTAATTATTAGGAAATATGTTTGAATAATAACACAAATCAATATAGTTTAAATTATCGATATTAGTGGTTTCTTTTTTTATTATATTCTATAGTCTTATGACCCCTTAATCTATTAATGAAACATACTTTTATTATAATTATGAATGTACATATTAGTTTCATTCCAAAATTATCACATTTTGGAAATCAAATCCTCATATTCTTCTTCTTGGACACATTTCTTCTTCTTTGTTTCTAAGGAGACCTCTTCATTTTGTAACAACACTTAATGATATAAGTCATAGATATTTATCTCTCTATACGGAAGGAACTAGATATTATATCATCATATGATGAAAATATTTTAGAAACTAGTTCTCTTTATTGAATATTATTTATCCTATCAAATAATATTAGTTCAATATTAGGTATATATTACAAAAAAATTATTGTATGAACATGTAATGTTATATTCATAATATGCCACACTTTTTTTTTCTTTGTAAATTAATGTGATGAACAACCTCTTTTTTTAGCTTGTTGTTTTCATGTAAATTTTTTCTAGAGGAATATCATTTTAAAAGTTACCAATTCCATTATTTATATTTGTTCAGAATATTTACTGTTACGAAATGATGTACACCATTTTCCAACATCTACATTCAAATAATAAAATTCTATAATATCCTTATCACTTTCATTATTTACCGACACTAGGAATATCATATTGAGAAACTAAATCCATTATTCAAATTCCAATATATTATTAGTTTTATTATAAGATTGATGATTATGTCACATGATGAATACTAACATAGCTAAATAATTCTATGGTTCAATAGGTTTCTTAATACTAGAAAATATATTATTCATATCCCAAGTCTACAATCCTAATATTTCCATGATCGAATCATTTCCAACACAAGTTATATTTAGTTGAAAAATCCCCACATTGAAAGTGGGTGTTGATTACCATTTTTTCATTAGTTTTAATCTCTATTTAACATAGTGTATTTTATCATAACCATTAAAAATATTGTGCCATAAAATAAATATCCCCATAATTGAAACTTTTATAAAGTATTATAATGGTTTACCATATTTCTTATTTTAGATATATTCATTTAAAATCTATTTCCGAAGGATCCTACTAATATTTTTCCAATACCAACTAAAGAACCCATATTATAATAACTTAGATACCCTATCTAATTGAATATAATATTAAAATATACAAGGGATTACACCATTCATGATCAATCAAATTAAAAATTCCTAAAAAACTAGTTAATAAATTACTCTCATTCTAGTTTGGAAATATAAAAAAAATCTCATAAAAACATTCATTATTTATTGAAATCGTTCATATTATCCTACATTATATATTTGGGAATGTAAATCAAATAAATATTGAACTTATATACTCAATAAAATTTATTTAAAATTGAATCTATCATGAGTAAATAAGGAATAGTCAATATGTAAGTGTATACAATGAAAATGCATGCCAGAAAATAAAAAGTAGCTGTTAATGAACTTCTATGGTAAATATAATCATTTCAATCACATGTAAAATGGAGACTAAATTATTAATAAATGAAATTCTTAAATACATATAGTTATGATCACGACCTCTCAACCAAGATATCCTGAATATTACTTTATGAGAATCTCAAAAAAGAAATCATTCTTAACTAATGGCTTGGTAAAAATTTGATAACCACATAGTATGTAATTCCACATATTTTCACTCATGATACTTATAGATGAACTGAGGGGAAATATAATTCAAGGCCTCTCCCTTTATTTTCAAATCCTATGCATTACTCAAATTATTAATGATCAATACAATTTACTCTCAAAATGACTCGCAATTAAACAATTATCAATATATAATCAAGAATAAGAAACATCAATATTTCTTCTTCATAAACTATATAGAGAAATAATAAAAATGGTAAGATTTGATCAAATCACCAGCAACATCATTGGGTGTTCTCATGGGTGAAAATACATTTAAATACTAACTATAACATTTCTTGAAGAAAATACCATTTTATAATTTTAAAATAACTTATTAAAAATAAATCATTATCTAAAATATTATTAAAAAAATCTATGAAAATAAAAATGGATGATTTTATAGGAATTTTGAAATAAAATAGTTTCCATGATTTTGAGAAAATATATTCTTGTTGTGTATGTTAAAACAACTATTACCATTGTACCATTCATAAAATGTAACTCTTTATAAAATGATAGGATGATTAATTTTTAAAATACATTATATATAGTTAATTATGAGAAAAAATATATTTAATGAATTATTAAAAAATTGTTTTGATATTTTTTAAATTATTTTTAATAAGAAATGTATTGGGAATAAATATATTTGGGATGATTTCCTGAAATAATATTTTTAAAATAAATTCATATATACGTTACATAGTGAGTATTGATCCAAAAATAGGGGAAATTAAAAATAAAAATTTAAAATCTATACATAACCTAAGATGAAGAAAATATTGAGTGCATAAAATATTATTATAATATAATTTTCCCAATGGAAATATGAACATAAACAATCATGAAATAAAATGAGATTGAATCCGAAATAACAGAACTCATGTCAGAATTGTATAGTATTTTATTTTAACCATCTATATAATAAATTTAAATTTATTTTATTTATAAAAAATAATCATATACATAGTTATAATATCATATATCATCCTCTTATGATATTCCACCACTAGTTTTTAGAGTGTTAACTATTCTGTTTTTAATGTCAGTTATCATTCGGTAGTTTTGGTCCTTTTATACATATCATGGTTAGTACATATAAAACATTTTAAACATTATATATGTAATATATATTCATTATATACATATTTATAATCATTCATGAAAATTTAATTAAAAAAATAATCACATTTCTACATAGATTTTATAGTCTAGAGGTGCGCAAGAGCGACATAATCATTTTTGAATTGGTTGATGAATTACAAATTTAAATGATAACATATATTTTAAAAATACTAATTATTTAATAAATATAATATATAAAAATTTTATCCATATTAATAACAGAATATTAATATTGGATATTAAGAATTAAATACATTGACTCATAAGGTGGTATTCTGCACTTATGCACATGTAACACTTCCACCTCCCATTTGATGGAGAATGATATGAATAAATATAACACCTTAGAAATAATAACATATTTTTATATGGAATAATATGATGTTATTATATCAAAATTATTTCCATATAAATGAATCTGGTAAATGAAGAAATAAAATGAAAATACATGGTTAGAGTTATACCTCTTCTTGGGACAACTATCATTAGTATATAAGTTAAGACTTATTAGGTTGGTATTTTGTTAAAAAAAACATCTAAAGGATGTGGGGAGGGAATATTGGGTATTATATGGGTAGGTATTGCTATAACTATAAAGATCATGTAGTGTTAATGAGATTGTAAATGTGGAACCCTTTTAATTGGTGGGGGGGAAACATAGATATTTTTAATGATTAAAATATATAATCGTAAATATTGAGTCAAATGGGATAAAAATAACTCATATTAAATGGTGGTAAGGGTGAGGTAAAAATTGAGAAATATTTAGATTTATATTAATGTAACTAAAAGTAGGAAAAATATCCATATAGATAAAAAAAATTGTATTTATAATTCCAAGTTGTCACCTTTTGAAATTCCATAAATAATTAGGGCCATGGATTACCATTTGGAAATTCCACCTAGCCTCTATAATTTTCAGGACGTGTTTACTATATCATTATTAAGGAAGTACATTCTAGACCAAACACAAACCCTCATATCTATGTAAATGGAATTATAACATGAATAATCATACTATGAAAGGACTATTTAGATTTCTATCACTTTGAAGAAACTATTATGGAATTCTAATATCTCAGATAGATCACTGAGTGATGTTAAAAACTGGTGGGGATGAATCAGAATACCAATTATTTTTTGAGTTTAGAATTTATTTTTAAGTATCCCATGTTTCCCTCAAACCTCTATAATGGTTAATATAATGGGATCTTAATTATATATCAATAATCATATACACATGTAATTTAGATAATAATGAAGATAGTGTCCAATCAAGATAGGTTTCCATGAATGATAAATCCAACTCATTTACATCACCAACAAGTGATTGTTTATTGGACATTCATATCAATAAAATTTGTAGAGAATAAAGGGTAAACATTTTTAACACAATGATATACATAGTTAATGTTTAATTATTATAAAATATAAATTTTGTTGTTTATACAGGTACCACCAATTCTGTAATGTTGATTTCTATTATTTAACCACCAATTATTCAAATAATATCAAACCAAATTCTGAAAAAAAAAATTAGCCATCTCAATGATGTCAATCCATAAAATTGTTTATGATTCCTAGATCAATGATTTCTATACAAAAAATTAAATATGATATTCATCCAAAAACAACATATCATTCACTGTACCAATACTATTGAAGGTATTATTGCAGACATTGTAGTGGTAATATACATTGAGTGGGTGTTGTAGTAGTTAATGTAGTAGGTAATTTTCGGTACTGTAATAGTTGGAACTATTCATGTTGGGCTAGCAGATTGGGTTTAAAGTCCTTAAGGCCTATGGACCACGATGGCCTTGGTGTTAGTAAGGATTTCTAGCCACCATTAAGGCCTTCGGACAACCTCAAGGGATTCAGGACATATGTAGTTTCCCCTGACAGACACTAAAAAAAAGCATCCCCAGAGGAGGATTCAGAGTCAATGCACTCACCTAAGAAGAAACAAACTAATATTGAATAATTAGAGGTTATGGATATGCCATCGGGACTAGCCAATTCTTGAACGGGAAGCTTAGCTAGTCTAAAATATGAAGGTGGAGGGATATCATCACAATGCAAATGCTGGGGAGGGGAAGTTCTTGGTAGTTGTGGTCTGGATGAATTCCATATGTTTTTTAGGTCATTTAATGTCTCATATACATATGGTCCTTGTAATTATTAATCCTATGGGACTTGTAAAGGTTCCCCTCAACCCATGAGGGGGGTATCAAAAATATAAAAAATGATGGTATTTAGGACATTCAAGAAAACGATCCATTGGAATACTTTTCTAGCACTAATAAAGGACCCTTTATAAACCCTTTTACAATAATTGATAAATGACCCAATTTATTTTTTCTTTTTTTAGAACTGATAATGGGCCCCTTTATCAGGGATAAAAAAGGATCCCTTTATCAGTGTATTTAGTAGTGCTGATAAAGGGGCATAATGTAGTGTGATGTAAAAGCACATTGTAGCAAAAGAAACAGGTCAACATAATATAACATTACATTGTAGCACTATAAATTAGAAAAATCAAGTACAAATGAAATATTTAAAATAAATAATATTTAGAAGGAAAATAATATGGAAAATAATATATTATAGAGAAAAATAATGCATTTGTATAAAAGAAAAATGCACCCTTACTCAAGATAATAACTCACCTTCATAAATAAAATTATCTTATAATAGAAGTAATATAAATTAGTAAATTTAATATAATTTTTTTTAAACTAAACAATGAGTCATACTTGGAATATTGTGTATCAGATAAGTTATGGTTTATTGTTTCACGTCACACAATTTAGTTTTCTTCTTCGATCATTATATATATAAAATTAAATAGATATTTATACTTTAAAAATTATAAGTAAATTAATTATTTAATAGAAAATATAATTAAGTTAAAAAATATCAGCTCATTTTCTAGGCCTCAGTGATGTAATGTGATTTTTAAACTAAAATGATACTTATATATTCAAATGAAACACATAGAGTCATACCAGTCACACTATGTCCCAAATTGATGCGTGGAAAATTTTAACACATCCAAAATGACATGTGGATTATTTCCCAAAAGTATCAAAACAATATGAATTCATTTGTTCAATTTTACGTACATCACACATGTTTTTTAACAAAATGTCATTTTAAACTAGAAATACAAACTTTGAGACATACTATTCATATCCTATGTTGATTGGACAAGATAATGATTCCTAAACATCAAAAATGACTTCCGAATTGTTTCACTAAATTATCAAGACAATCCAAGTGTGTTTTATTGTTTTTTTCATGAGAGAATTATTTTGAACTAAAAGAATGATTTAAAATTGATAACGAACACATAGATTCATTCCATAATAATCATGTATTAGATAGAGGTTTGGTTGATTCATAGACATCATAAATGAGGTATCGATCATTTTCAAAAAATATCAAAATAATATGAATGAATTTTCACAGATTTCAGTATGTCATATTTCTTTATTACTAAAATTAATATTAATTTTAACTGAAAAGATGAACCAATAGTCATACCGGTCACACCGGGAAATGGAATGAGGTTAATATGATTACTACACATCCAAATTGACTTATAGATCAGTTTCATAAATTATAATTACAATAATAGTTTTTTTCATTTTCTTGTGTATGTCATGAGTGTATGGAAAATCACACATTGAGTTATAATAGTCACATCATGTATCAAATTTGTGTGAGATTAACTCATAAATATAAAATATTGTTTACTACTCATTTTCCTAAATCATCATTAAATCTGATTTTGTTTTATTTCTTTTTATTGAGTGACAAATTTTAAACTAAAATATCAAATTCAAATTAATAACAAACAATTTTAGTAATGATATAAACTTCATGTATCACGTTAATAAGATAATTATTTCTAAATGTCAAAAAAATACTACTTGATATTTTTATAAATAATCAAAATAATATTAATTTTTTTTTGATGATTTTGAGTTTGGCAGTTTTCTTTCATTCTAAAATTGAGGAAAATTTGGAATAAAAAGACACATTTTGAGTCATAAAGGTCACACCATACGTCATATTGAGGTTTGGTTAATACATAAAACATACCAAACCATATATTGATCTTTATAATAATGTATCATAACAATATAAATGAATTTACATAGATTTTATTATGTCACTTGTGTTTTTTACAAAAATATCTTTTTAAAATGGAGACACACACTTTGAGTCATACTAGGAATATTCTATTGTAGATTTACATTAAACTCATTCCTAAATAAAAAAATTAGTGAGGAATAATTTTCCTAAAATATGATGGAAATCAAAGCATGTGTTCTTAGTTTTATTTAAGTGACTCATTTTGAACTAAAATGTCATTTTCAAACTAATTTCACACACATTGTGTCATTCTGAGAACATCGTGTATCTGATTGGGGATCTTTTGAGTAATACATGTAGAAAATTACTTATTGATCATTTTACTAAACTATCAAAACAATCCTAATGTGTTTTATTGGATTTGAATTTTTTTATTATCTTTTTTTCTAAAATTAATGTCAATTTTAAATAAAAAGATGCACTATGAGTTGTACCGGTCACACAATTCATCAGATTGAGGTGAGGATAATTCATACACATTAATAATGACTTGTGGAACATTTTTAAAAACAATAAAAATAATCTTAATTCATTCTATCGGTTTTGAGTATGTCACTTTTTTTTGTAAAATTTCATTTTTCACTAAAAACACATTCTTTGAGTGATACCAATCACATAATTTGTAGATGTAACATTATAATGATTTCTAAAGTTCAATATGATTTATGAATTAATTCCCTAAAATATAAAAAAAATTGATTATTTTTTCTCAATTTTCAGTGAGTGAAAAAATTTTATTGAAAATTTCTATTATAAATCGACCACAAACACATTGAGTCATACCGGACACACAATGAATTATATTTAGGTAAGGATGATTATTACACATCACAAACTAATTATTGATCATTTTAATAATTTAATAGAACAATCCTGATTTTATTTCATGGTTATAAGTATTTGATGTTATTTTGAAGTAAAATGTAAATTATAAACTAAAAACCTACAGTTCGAGTCACACTAGTCACATCGTGCAACAGATTTTATTTTGGTCAACTGTTTATGTGATGAGTGTTTTTTTCAACCATCTTTACTAAGTCAAATAAAATTAAATGTTTAATTTGGTTATAAAAAAATAAAAACCATGCTACCTAACATTCTTTAACCAAAAAAAACTTTTTCATAATTTTTTTATTGTTGTAATTGATTGATGGAAATGTATGACTTCCTAAAATATTTATGAAAAAAATCATATTTACATAAATATATTGATAAAATTAACTAAAAAATAGCTCATGAAATAGTGAAAAAATTAACTAAATAAGTCGTATAAATATCCATTTTCATGATGTATGTATACATTCATGACCCATTTCATTGTTTTTTATCTCAGTTGTAGCCTTAAATTCCAATCTCTCACGAGCACGTGTAGCTTTGAACAAACCACACCAACTCAAGAATATTAACCTATCTATTTTAGAAATACATTTTTATATTAGTAATACTATAAAAAATAAATTAAACAGAAATATGAAATAATACATTAATACAATGTCAATTTTAGTTTGTAACCACAAAATTTTTTTCATATAGGGTACACCATTCGATTTGTGGTATGGTTGGTTCCATTATGACTTTGTATCCTACATTCATTCAATACTATGGTTCATCTTATAGTATTTCAATTTGACAAACCAAAATATTAACTTCATAATAGAATATAAATGAAATTTATCATCATAAGTGAATCATCCATGTTTAGTGCATGATCATATATATTAAATGAGTGAATCATCATTGTTGAAAAACTAATTTATTCCTAGAAAACATTAACCATTTTTATAAACCTATTATTATTCAATGATTGAACTAAATTAAGTTTTTAAACATGATTATTTAAGGAACATAATAAAATGTATCTTTCCCTCTCACCATCACAGAGAGTATTAATACAATGATAATCTATTTAACTTCTTTGATGCAAAAAACATTAATGTGACACGTTATGCATTTTAAGAAGATATTAAATTACAGTATAATCTTTTTAACTATTTTCGATATTATTAAACATTATTATAGAACATTATAGAATCAAAATGAAACATAAATTTGGCATATACAGTTAGTATTCCAAGATTATGCTATATATTATTATATCCTTTTCAATATTCTAAGTGATGGTAAACTCTTTCCTAAAATCATCATTATTTGTTCATAAAAATGGTAATATCCTTATTCTATTATTTTTTATTCATAATGATGATAAGTTTTTTTATTATTGACTAGGTGAGAATGGATCATTATACATGATTAATATGTACATGTTTAATGAATTTTACTCATATGAATTTCACAATAATTTTTCATATTATATCATACATCTAATTGATGATTAAATTGTCCAAATATTTCTACCACCCAACAAGTTGAAAACACTATATAGTTATTTACTGAAAAATCATGATTTAGTAGATGAAATGTTGTAATTATTTATTTTTCAGATGTTTTGTATCAAGCTACTGGATCCTTTTTTAATGGGTTCTTGGTTTGGATTGTTTGTGCTTAAAATTTCCTTTATAGAGGGTTTTTCATTTTCAATTAATTAATCATAATTTGGTTTTTTTAAATAATTCCATGTTTCCTTTGACATTATCCCTCATCAATGTCTACAATCTCTCAATGTTATTTTTCCTCCAATAGTTCACTCATAGAACATATAAAATTGGAGGTAGATTATAAAAATATTTATTCATCCATTTGATATGTATTATATTCTTTTTTTGATGGTTTGATTGCTGTTTTATGTCTCTTAACATACTATTAGATCCACTACTTAGACCCTTTCACTGTAGTATAGAGACACCATCGGCATGCAACAGCATCTGTTTTTTGTTGCTGTTAATTTTTTTCTTGTTGAGATATTTCATTAACACTTCAATAATATTTAACTGCATTGTAACGTGATAAAAGAAATTTTATCTTAGGATATTCAATTTCTGTTTTCTGAAAAAATACTTCCACTAAATTTTTTTTATAAAATCACATAAATAAGTGATAAAAAATATTATTTTTTCAATAAAAAACCTGAAACACATTCAAAATGGTATGTAACTTAAGGTAAAGGTGTCATTAAATTTTTTGATCAATGTTTCTCTAACACAAATTGGTTTGATCGCTAATATAAACATGTAAAGACTTGGAAATTTCAAGGAAATTTTTTTGTTAATTTCTTTGGATTCTTACGAGTTTGTGGATTCTGAAGGCACTTGATTCTGAGGCCCGGTGTGCCCGGAATCAATTTCAGAAATTTAGCTCGGGTACGTTTAGTGAACAAATGAGCTGGTTTTTATATCTTTTGAATCGGTGCTCGGAATTGAAATCTGAGGACACCGATAAACTCGTAGAACCGGTAATTGTTTAAGAGGATCTTTACCGTAGTTTCATTTTGAGTGGGTTGAGGATTAATAATTGGGGATTTAGAATAAAAAAATAAAATTTGTTGTGTACAAATTTTATTTGTTGAAGGTGGTTAATATCCTACAAAGGGGAAGTTTGTGGTGGGGGCCCACACCCACCTAACCTCCCATGGGAGGGTTTAGTGTGGGGGGGTCCACACGAGACCCTAACTACACACCTCCCCCTAAACTCCCTAAACTTCATAACCCTCTTTAAAACTTCCATGTTAATCATGACAACTCTCCCATTTATGAGATCTCTTCACTTTCTCCTCTCCCATTAATTCATGACAACACCTTAATTAATAAATTGAATCCTTCAATTTAATTAATGAGTCGTTTGAATTTTGAAATGGATTTGTTAATAAAAATATTAACCAAGCCTAATATTTTTTTAAGGGAGGATCCTTTTTTTAGGGGGATCCGCTGGAGAACTTCATCTCCTTCCTCCATTGTTGCACCACCACTGAGGTTCCATATTCTCTTACGAGACACCGACGAATGAGAAGGGATCAGTAGAGTGGTGCGGGAGCAATGAACTATGTTGAATTCGACGTCTTCTCTGCCTCAGATCCAACGAATAACGCTCGAGCCAGGATCAAAGGCACTTTACGGAATCAAGGAACGCCAACGACCATTGTCACCTTCATCTCTTACCCTGTGACGACGTCAACGAGCCGACGTCCACCCTTTCGTGACACCATCATCCACGATGCTCAGCTACCATGGATTTTTTTCAAGGTAGGGGGTTTTCTTATATAGTGTTTATGTGATTTATACCCTCGTTCATGGGTATTTAATTTTAGGGTGTTTATATAATTTATTTTGAATAAATTATAACATTTCCATTGATGATTTAAGGATTGTTCCAGTAATACAGAGGGCACAGGATAACGAACAAGCCCGGACCCTCCGTCAGTTGTTCTTTTTTGTGAGGATTGATGGGAGATGATGAAACGGGACATCAACGACGTTTGGAAGCTTTCACAGTGAAGAACGGGCCCATGGAGAGCTGCAGGCGCAGACGGCGGGAAAATCGGACCACCGGAGTGCGTCCGGTGGTCTGTAGAAGACACTGCTGGCCGCCGGTGGTGGCGGATGGAGCCATCAGCGCCCCAACGTACCGCCAGAGGAAGTCCTCCATGGCGACAGCTGCGGCGGTGGTGTGACGGATTCATGGCTGCACGGGATCCGAGATGCCAGGGGGGTGGCGCCAGCTAGCACTACCGGCGTCAATCAGCGGGGAGGTCGTGCCTCCCTCGCTCGGCACAATGTGCTTAGAAAACTGACCGAGCTGCAACTGGCCACTGGGCCGGACTGCCAGCATAGGGTCGGGCTGCTAGCGCCAAGCTGGCCCAGGGGGTGATGGGCCGGGTCGGACCGGGCCCAGACCCCCTATTTTGGGACCTTCTTCAGTTAAACGCCCATAACATGAGTTGTGGACCTATGATCGATGCACCGTAAGTTGAGTAGGATTCCTTGGATCAAGATGGTAATTTCGGCATGTTACACTCAAGGTTTTGGTGAAGTTTGTGTATGTCCGGGTTGGATTGAACCCGAAACCAATCGGGCCCACATAGAGGAAATGCTTATAACTTGAGCTTCGGACGTCCGATTGGCGTACCGTGGAATTTTTTGGATTCCTATTGATGAGAAGGTTCTTTTGGAATTCTAAACATATGGTTTGTATGCTGTTGATGTACAACCAATTTGGTTAAGCTTATAAACCAATCAGGCCCCTGGAACGGAAAAGCCAATAACTCTCAGATCGGACGTCCGTTTGACGAACCGTCAGAGGCATTCGTAATCATGTTGAGAAACGGTTCTTTTGAGTATACCCCATGGGATATTAGGGTACAGTTGATATACATATGGTTTGGTTCGTACACGAAACCAACTGGGCCCCCGGGACTAAAGGGATAATAACTCAAAGACCGAGCATCCGATTAACGCGTTGTCTGTTGCGTTGTGACCCCTATGATAAGGCAGTCATTTGAGATACTTCCACGTGATATTACATGACACATGGAAGTATATACTAGTAGATCATGGAGAAGACCCTCCTGGAGACGAGCGTACGGAGTATGGAGACCTTGTAGCTGGCTGAGACCTGATGACTGCTTGTCCTATTCGAGTCAGAGTGACTTGTATAGCCCAGAGGGGAGAACTACTGTGTTTGGGTGGAATACCCAAGGCAAGGAGCACTACTGTGTTGGGGTGGAAGGCCCGCAGTACTCGACAGAAGTAGTACCTATGTAGGCCATTAGGGGGCTCACTACTGTGTTGGGGTGGTAGACCCATGGCGGGGAGCACTACCGTGTTTGGGTGGTAGACCCTTGGTACTTGACAGGAGTACCTTAGCAGTCTAAGGTTAGTGAGTAGTGCCTCGGAGTTGTGACAGGATCACTGTACTCATTAGAGGAGGATCTCTTTAGCAGTTGTGGTTTCGATATCATTAGTAAAAATCCTGGTTTGATCTGAGTCAAAGACCTTTGTGTTTTCCTCATGATTGAGATGTGTTACGTGATAACTTAGGTATATGTATGGGAATATACCTAAGTAAAGGTTATCTGTTGAGATCATTCTTTTTGGTTTATCCTTGCTGGATTTAGTCAGAACTTGAGGGTCTCAGGGTCCCTACTGAGTATCGTTATACTCACCCCTGTACAGGCTATGCCCGCACCTCGTTGGGTTAGATGCACACGACAAAAAGCATTGACAGAGGCCGAGTGTACGAGATCTGGACGGCACCTGGAGGTGGACCTCATGATGAGTCAATACCCAGAGGAAGTTGATGGATGAGGGCGCTGAGGAGGCTATCTATACCTACCCTTCAGGTAGGATTCGTGGTGGATGATCTCGGAGCCACACTATCTGTACCTACCCATCAGGTAGGACCCGTGGAGGATGATCCAGGAGCTGCTTGTCACCTTCTAGCTGTTTTGTCTTTTACTTGTACATTATTATTGGGCTTGTATTTTCATCCCCTTTCTTTCACCACTACTTTTTTTTCAGTTTTACTTAGTGTTATCTTCCTCTTTTACTCTGTTTGTGTTTGTTTACGTTTCATAAAGGAAATGATTTACCATTTTATCAGGATTTACGCCTTTGGTGCTAGTCGCCAGCCCCTGGCCTATGGAAGGCGGGCTTGGGGTAGTCACGACATGGTCCCGAGGACGGGTCATGACAAATTGGTATCAGAGGAGTCGGTTCTACCGTAGAACATAAGACTCTAATATTTCTTTTCTGTGAAGAAATAGTGTTAAGGGTACCAGGTGTGGTTTTCAGATCAGGGAGTCCAGTGTTGGTGTGGCAGCCGACGTATCCATACACCAGGACCTTGACTTCTGATTTCTAACTCAGTGCACGAAAACACTGATTGCGTGTGTGTTTTGAAAAGTTTACATTAAGTCAACTCACACCAGGTCATCTCACCAGGTATAATCGTTTGACCGTGTCGCATCTGTTTAGGATGTCTCCACGCAGACAGGTAGTTGGAGTTCCAAGAGAGTAGCCGATGACGGCCCACCGAGAGACGAGGCTCCAGTGCAGGGCCTTTTTTCTATGTTGGCACCTTTGGGTGGTGTACCAGCAGTCTATGGTTAGTGAGCAGCACCTCGGAGTTCTAACAGGATCACTATAATCGTTAGAGGAGGAGCCCTTCAGATGTTGTTGTTTCTATATCATTAGTGAAAATCCTAGTTTGAGTTGAGTCAATGACCTTTGTGTTTTCCTCATGATTGAGATGTGTTACTTGATAACTTAGGTATATGTATCGGCATATACCTAAGTAAATTTTATCTGTTGAGATATTTCTTGTGGTTTATCCTTGTTGGATTTAGTGACACTTTGAGGGTATTGGGGTCCCTACTGAGTATCGTTATACTCACCCCTACACGGGCTATACCTGCACCTCATTCTATTTGATGGAGACGATGGATAACACTGACGGAGGCCGAGTGTATGAGAATTGGACGGCACCTGGAGGTGGACCTCATGACGAGTTAGTACCCGAAAGAGGTTGATGGATGAGGGTGATGAGGAGGCTATATGTACCTACCCTTCAGGTAGGATTCGTGGTGGACGATCTAGGAGCTCCGCTATATGTACCTACCCTTCAGCTAGGACCTGTGGAGGATGATCCAGGAGCTGCATGTCACCTTCCAGCTATTTTTTCTTTTACTTGTACTTTACTGTTGGGCTTGTATTTCTGGCCCCTTACTTTCAGCAGTCATCTTGTTTCAGTTTTACTTAGTTTTTTCTTCCACTCGTACTCTAGTTGTGTTTTTTTACGTTCCATAAAGGAAATTCCTTCCCATTTTATCGAGATTTACACCTTTGGTGCTAGTCTCCACCCCTGGCCTATGGAAGGCGGGGTTGGGTTAGTCACGACATGTGCCTGTGGACGGGTTGTGAAAAATATTGTAAAACCTGGAAATTTCAAATAATTTTTTTCTTAATTTCTTTGTAATCTTACAAGTTTGTGGCTTCATACGGTACTTGATTCCGATACCCGGTGTGTCCGGAATCAATTTTTGAAGTTTAGCTTAGGTACGTTCAGTGAACAAACAAGTGGGTTTTTCTATCATTTGAACCGGTGCTCGAAATAGAAATCCAAGGGCACCGATGAACTCGCAATATTGGTAATTTCTTAAGAGGACCTTTTCTGTAGTTGCGTTTTTAGCAGGTTGAGGATTAATAAGTGGGGATTTAGTATAAAATAAATAAAATGTGTTCTATATAAATTTTATTTGTTGAAGGTGGTTAATATCCTACAAATGGGGAGTTATTGGTGGGGGCCCACACCCACCTAACCTCCCATGGGAGGTTTTAGTGTGGTGGGGCCCACACGATACCCTAACTCCTCACCTCCCCCTCAACTCCCTAAACTCCTAAACCATATTTAAAACTCCCATATTAATGTTGAAAACTCTCCCATTTATGAGACCTCTTTACTTTCTCCTCTCCCCTTAATTCATGAAAACACCTTAATTAATAAATTGAATCCTCCAATTTAATTAATGAGGTTTTTGAATTTTGAAATGGATGTGTTAATAAAAATATTAGCCAAGACTAATATTTTATTAAGGGAGGAGCCTTTTGGATGGGAGGGGGATACGCTAGAGAACTTCCTATCCTTCCTCCATTGTTGCACCACCACCGAGGTTCCATCTTCTCCGACGAGACACCGAAGAACGAGCAGGGATCGGTAGCGTGGTGCAGGCGCAACAAACAATGTTGACTTCAAAGTCTTCCCTGCGTCGGATCTGACGAACGACACTCGAGCTGGGATTGAAGGCACTGTGCGGAAGCGACGAATGCAAACGACCGTCGTCACCTTCATCTCTTACCTTGCGACGACGTCAACGAGCCGACGTTCGCCCTTTCGCGACACCATCATCCACGTTGCTCGGCTATTGTGGATCTTTATTGAGGTAGGAGGTTTTCGTATATAGTGTTTTTGTGATTTATAACCTCGTGCATGGTTATTTAAATGCAGGGTGTTTGTATAATTTATTTTGAATAAATTATACTATTTCCATTGATGATTTAAATATTGAGCCTCTAATGTGGAGGGTACGGGAAAACGATCAAGCCCAGACCCTCCGCTGGTTGTTATTTTGTGTGTGGAATGACGGGCGACGATGAAACGGGGATGCAATGGTGTTTGGAAGCCTTCGCAGTGAAGAACGGGCCCCGGGAGAGCCGCAGGAGCATATGGAGAGCAAATCGGACCACCGGAGCACGTCCGGTGGTCTGCGGAAGATGTTGTCGGCATGGGTCGCTGGCAGCCGGAGCCTTCAGGCCGCCTGGAGGTGGCGGCCCCCCAGCGCACCGCCAGAGGAAGCCCGCCGCGGCGACAGCGATGGCGGTGGTGCGACGGACCCGCGGCCGCGCGGGATCCGGGATGACCGGTGGGGGCACCGCCGGCATCAATCAGCAGGGAGGCCGCTCCTCCCCCACTCGGTGCAACGCGCTTGGCCAATCGGCCGAGCCGCAACGGGCAATCGGGCCGGGCCGCCAGTGCCGGGTCGGGCCGCCAGCGCCAGGCCGCATCGTGCCAACCTAGCCGGCCCGCGCCAGTCGGGTCTGGCCATGCCCAACCAGGCCATACCCGGACCCGGTTCAGGTCGACCCGGTTCGGGCCGACCCAGGGGTTGTTGGGCCGGGTCGGACTGGGCCCAGACCCCCAATTTTCGGACCTTCTTCAGTTAAACGACCATAAAATGAGTTGTGGAACTCCGATCGACGCACCGTCAGTTGATTTGGACTCCTCAGATCGATATGGTCGTTTTAGTATATTACACTCAAGCTTTCAGAGAAGTTTGGGTATGGCCAGATTGGTTTGAACACGAAACCAATCGGGCCCTCGGAGGAGAAATTCTTATAACATGAGTTCCGGACGTCCGATTGACATGACGTCGACTTTGTTGGATTCCTTTTAATGATAAGGTTCTTTTGGAATGCTCTAGTTGTGGTTTGGATGCGGTTGGAGTATGTTCGGGTTGGTTTAGCTGATAAACCAATCGGGCCCCTCGAACGGAAAAGCCAATAACTCTCAGACCAGACGTCCGTTTGACGAACCGTCAGCAGAGTTGGTAATCACATTGAGAAATGGTTCTTTTGAGTATACCCCATGAGAGTTCAGGGTATAGTTGAGATACGTCCGGGTTGGTTCGTACATGAAACCAATCGGGCCCTTGGGACTAAAAGGCTAATAACTCACAGAGCGGGTGTCCGATTGACGTGTCGTCTATTACGTTGAGACCCCTATGACAAGGCGGTCCATTGAGATACTTCTAGGTGAGATTACGTGACACTTGGAAGTATCGACCATTAGCACGTGGAGAGGACCCTCCCGGAGATGAGCGTATGGAGTACGGAGACCCCGTAGCTGGCTGAGACCTGATAAATGCTTGTCCAATTCAAGTCAGAGTGACTTGTATAGCCCAGTGGGGAGCACTACTATGTTTGGGTGGCAGACCCATGGTGGGGAGCACTACTTTGTTTTGGTGGAAGACCCACGATACTCGACAGAAGGAGTACCTCTATAGGCTACTAGGGGTAGCACTACTGTGTTGGGGTGGCAGACCCCTAGGGGGGAGCACTACTGTGTTTGGGTGGCAGACCCGCGGTACACGACATGAGGAGTACCTCACCGGTCTAAGGTTAGTGTGCAACACCTCGGAGTTGTGACATGATCACTGTACTCTTCAGAGGAGGAGCTCTTCAGAAGTTGTGGTTTCGATATCATTAGTGAAAATCCTGGTTTGATCTGAGTCAATGACCTTTGTGTTTTCCTCATGATTGAGATGGGTAACTCGATAACTTAGGTATATGTATAGCATCCCACCTTTTTATCACATAAACTTTCATTACATTTTACAAAACTGAGGATCTTTAAGGTTTTGTGTCTTGGAAACGAGGAACTTAATACATGACAACGTAAAACATTCTTCATAAACACTTGAAAGGCTTCTTCATTTTTTTTATCCTATGTTCCTTACGGCATCTCAACCTGAGAGCATACATCAATGGAAAGGGTGAGCAGAAGGCCCAGAAAGGGGAACAAGGGAAACATTTTACGTGTGAACTTGAGATACATCAAAAGTCATGAAAAATAACTTTAAGGAATAAGAAAGAGATTATGAGGCATATTATAATAAAAATAATGTGATTCATAACTTGAAGATGTGGCTAAAACATTTAACTTAGACAAATCATGAACATATCACCAAGGTAAACCCCAAGATTTAATTAAAAATTACCAAGGTAAACCCCAAGGTATCGTTAAAATTGTAATAGTCAGAGATTACATAATTACCCAATGCATTGGAGTGCTATCAAGGTGCACCCATAAATTTTCCTTTATTATCATGTGATCCACATATATCATCATCATAAATTTCATAAATAACCCATATAGAATAAAATAAATGATCTTAATTTCATAATCATAACGTTTTAAAAACTGTTTTAAAGACATGATCTTTATGTCACTTTAAACCCACGGAAAAGGAAAGCGAGTCTCATTTATGTAAATCCCAGATTTTAAAATATAAAATTTTGATATATATGTTAATACCCTTATATAATAAAGATAATTGAGTATTCTCTTAATAAACAAAATAATTTTAGAAAAAGAGAGAGACATTTTGAGATGAAAATTCTGCAGCATAACGGCTATGTTATAGGGTTTTAGAAAACATTGAAAAGTGAGGGTACATGGGTCACCCACTCATAAATGATCCATAAAACAATATAGGGACATAATATAATGTATATAAGAACATGGTAGTCAAATTTGAAAGACATAACATATGAAATGAAAGACATGGATGGAAGAAAAAAATAAGATTTCTCTTATGAAAATTTTGCAGCCAAACGACGTCACTTGAAACATCAAAAAAAGAATTGAAGAGATCAAATAGGGTATCTCATAATATAGACATAAAATATCATTATGATAGATATAGAGATAATACCCCAACAAAATAAAAAGGAACTTGAAAAACTTGACATGAAAATAGATCTTGAAAACTAGGAGGGTGAATGAATCCCTTAAAAATTCGGCAGCCTAACGGCGCCACTTAAAAATTCTTAAAATTAATTGATGAGAGAAAGAGGGGGTCTATCATCATATGAAAATGAAAAGGACAGTATGATGAATATAAAATAACATCCCCAACATAATAACATGGGGATTAAAAGAAATGACATAAAAGAGAGTACTTTGAAAGAAAGAGAGAGTTAGGATCCCTTGCCTTAAAACGTAACTCTTAAAACTCAAAGGATGGGACCTTGAGGCTTGGGGGCACCTTGGGAGGACTCCTTAAGAGGTAAGGACACCAGAAATTCGTTGAGGAGGATTTTGGAATGTAAAGGATGAGAGAAAAGGCTTGGTATTTATAGGGAAAGTGAGGGGACAAGGCATTAATGGCCAAAGGACACCTCATTGGTGGTATTGGCAAAACAAGTGGAATTTCCTCATGGTATTGGCCACGTGGGACACCTCAAACCTTATCTTACTATTCAAAAGTCGACCATCCATTAAAATATCTCAGGACATCATCATGATGTTGTTATGATGTCATTAAACATACCGAAACCCTAAAACCGTATTTTTACTATTCACTGAAAATTCAACCTTCATAGAAAAATACCAAAAATTTACCTTGACATAATATCAATGCTATTAATTCAAAAATAAATTATATTATATAAAAATAATTTTCTAAATATTTTAAATTTAATTTTTAAATATAAAAACTATTCACTAAAAATTCATTTTTTTAGAAAAATATCCAAAAATTACCTTAACATAATATCGATGTTTAGAATTCAAAAATAATTTCCATTTTATAAATATAATTTTTTAAATAATTTTAATTTAATTTTTAATTAAAAAACACTATTCACCCTAAAAACTAATACTTGACCAATAATTTCTGAAACAGTTATTTACTCATTTTATTGAATCACATTACTTAATCAAGGTGCCTAAATTATATTAATACTTTCTTTTAGTGAGATTACTAATCCATTTGGTCACACTACTAATCTTAAGCATAAAATCTCTATTCATAATTTACTATTCATCAAAAATTATGTTGGTCTTATTAGACTCTAAATTTCGTACTGAACATAATTGTAGAAGACCATTTTTTGAAAATCATTAGACATTTTTAATTATTTAAGGTTTACATAAACATTTTTAAAATATCCTTTTTCTAAAATTCATCAATAATATACATCCTACATTTATCTGAACATTTGAAAATTTACAAAATTCACCATAAGAAAAAAACACAATTTTATTTATCTCAAAGGATTATACAAAGCAGTTACGGTCTCCTTACATAGCCTCTTATAACCCCAACATAGGACCTAAGTGTAAGGTGTGATAAGGTGAGAGAATATGAGGGTGGCTCGGCCAACATTACACGAGTAGTAATTTCTATCAGTTTGAACTTCTGATGAAGGAGATTCTGTTCTAGATTCACACGATGAAGTTCGGCTTGGGTTTGGTCCAGAGCAAAGCCCAGTGGTGCTACCTCCTTCCCAAGTTCAGTTAGATGGGATTCGGTTGGCCCGAGACTACTTGATTAGGCCATCAAATCTTCTTTCAATATTAATTAACCAATATCACTTGTATTTAGAAACAATAATCGAAACGTTTAGATTCCAGCGGTCATATTGACCAACGGTCATATAACAGTCGAAACCCAACAGTCTCATTTTAATTATACTCATGTTATCAAATGAAACAGTTTTTTTGAGTACAAAATTAAATAACACACAAAATTATGAAATGATATTTATTCAAAATTTTGGGTCGTTACAATCTTCCCCCCTTAAGAAATTGCGTCCTCGCAATTTTAAAAAAATTGGGTTTGGAAATTTCATTGAAAGTCACTCATTAGAAAAGGAGTCAGTAAAACTATTACTTTAAAATAATGAAAGGGAAGTACAAAGGTCACCTGATTTAACCCACACTAGGATTCCATGTAGGAAAACATGGACATGGAAGAGAAAACAAAGGGTCAATTTCTGAGGGGGATTGATAGAAAACATGATTAGGAGAAATTTAACCACAATAAAATAAAAAACATATGATGTGTGTAAACGGTCTTTGATTACCCAGTAGGAAACGTAAACCAACAATGTTTTTTATTTACATTCCTTTTCATAATTTTGAGGAATTCATTTACAACATATAATAAAAACATAGGGAGATATACCTACCTTCAAGTAGAGTTACATCCTTTAATAAGTTTCTACCAAAAATAATATATTCTCCAAACAATGAGCATTCAAAACTAATTGGTCTCATCAAAGAACAAGAATCATCTTCTTGAGAATCACATAATCCAAAAATGATTAACTATCTATTTCTTCTATCTTTAAACATTATCCCAAAAACAGAAGGGGTAAGATAAAACAACTCTTCAAAAATTAATAATCCCATAGGAAGGGAAACTTCTTTAAATCATTAAAATTCCACGGTACTACCCAAAGTTCATCATAGACCATTCCATAAATAACTATCCTTAAAATTCCTCAAAATAAACCAAACTAATATTGAAACCCAAATACAAGAAGGATTTGATAACATAGTCTTCCAAGATAAACTTTATCATTCATCTCCAAACAACATCAACCACTCCTACCATCTTATAACAAAAGTAACTAACATAAACATATTTTCCCCCAGATAGGTTAATAATTTCCATAAGTAACCTAAATTACTATAATTTCACCTTAAATTCATTGATTCTTCAAAATATAAGTCAACCTTTACTCCTTAAAGAAAATACTGTAGTAATCTATTTACCTCGAACATATAGGGTTCCCAAAATAGTGAACGTCTTCCAAAATAATAATCATCTTTTAATCCACTAATCACCTTTTTATAATAAGAACATATTCACTACATCAACATGTGGTACATAACAATAGATGTTTTCCTTAATGATATAAAACCATCTTAGGTAGTGACTCGATGTTCTTAGAAAACCATACAGATATGATCATGGAGCACGAACTAAAATACAACATGACATAGACAATTATTGTGAAGAAGTTGCATGTAATTTAGTCATCATGATCCATATCCGTATAGGACTTTCATTGTTCCCTTTTCCTTGAAGATTGTTGATGCTCATCATGCTTCTCATCCCTTCCAAGAGAGCATTTCATTGGATAATGTCCTACTTATCCACATTTATGACATTGAAAAGTATAAGGTACATTAGATCTAACCATATCTTTATTCATCAAATTATCCATTTTTTAAAGCAATTGGATACTTTATGCCCTATCTTCCGACACATAAAACATCTCTCGGTTCCTTTGTGACATTCTCCTTGGTGCCTCTTCCCACACTTTTTGCAAAAAGGAAATTGGGTCTTCTTTCCCTTATCAAATTTATCTTATGAACATCCTTGAGACTTTTTCTTCTTCTTCCTTGATGAATTTGGGCATTCAACTATGTACCAATTATTAATTATGATTTTTGATAGCTGGATTAACATAATCACAAAATGTTCAACTTGATCTCTCTTCATCACTGTCACATTAATAGGGAAATCGTCACATTTCTTATCACTTGGTTGTTGGGACATGTTCTTCCTTTTCCCTCCATTAACTAAGATTGAAAGTATAATTAGGGGAATTTGTACTTAGACAATAATCATGGAAGGTAAATATTAAGAATAGAAGGATAAACTTGTAGAAGAAAAGTATACCCTAACTTGTGATCCCCTAGGTTTCAATCTAGGTTATCCATGATCATATATTCTTATGTGAATCATTATCTTATTTTATCATTGTTCCTTTAATAATGGTTCATACTAATCATATGAATTTACCAAAGCATATCCCCCAGGAGTGTCATAACCAAGAGTGAAGAAAGGCCCGTTGTCATGTACCAGTTCCCATTCGAGTCTAGCACTAAGCGGTGTTTTCGGGTTTTACCCCTATGCACATCTGTGCCAGAGCCACCTATAACTGCTCCTATCCAGATAGGGATTAATTTTCTTGGAAACCCCTTACTCAATACTCACCAAAATACCAAGATGATTTCCAATATTTAAACATTTCTATAGGGCTATTCCTAAATTTTTCATATCCTAATTTCCACAAATAACTAAACCATCCTTTGATACTAACTATAGAATCCCGCCTTTTTATCACATAAACTTTCATTACATTATAAAAAACTGAGGATCTTTATGGTTTAGTGTCTTGGAAACTAGGAACTTAATACATGAAAACATAAATATTCTTCTTAAACACTTGAAAGGATTCTTCATTTTTTCATCCTAAGTTCATTACGGCATCTCAACCTGGGAGCATACATCAAAGGAAAGGGTGAGAAGAAGGCCCAATAAGGGAAACAAGGGAACATTTTACATGTGAACTTGAGATACATCCAAAGTCATGAAAAATAACATTAAGGCATGAGAAAGAGATCATGACGCATATCATAATAAAAAATACATGTTTCATAACTTGAAGATGTGGCTAAAACAATTAACATAGACAATAATTAATATATCACCATGGTAATCCCCAAGGTGTCATTTAAAATTCCCAAGGTAAACCCCAAGGTATCGTTAAAATTGTAATCGTTAGAGATTACATCATTACCCAATGCATAGGAGCTCTATCAGGGCACACCATTAAATTTTAAATTATTATTATGTTATCCACATATATCATCATAAAAAATTTCATAAATAACCTATATAGAATAAATGAAATGGGTTTAATTTCATAATCATAACGTTTTAAAAACTGTTTTAAAGACCTGATCTTTAGGTCACTTTAATCCCAAGGAAAAGGAAAGTGAGTCTCATGTATGTAAATCCCATAATTTAAAATAGAAAATTTTGGTATATATGTGAATACCCTTATAGAAGAAAGATTTTTGATTAATCACTGAATAAAACAAATGAATTTGAGAAAAAGAGAGAGACATTTTGAGATGAAAATTCTGCAGCATAACGACTATGTTATGGGGTTTTAGAAAACATTGAAAAGAGAGGGAAAATGGGTCACCCACTTATAAAAGATCCATAAAATAGTATAGTGACCTAATATAATGGATATAAGAACATTTTAATTAAATATTAAAGACATACCATATGAAATGAAATACATGGATGGAAGACAAAAATAAGATTTCTCTTATGAAAATTCGGCAGCCTAACGGCGTCACTTAAAACTTCAAAAAAAATATTTGAAAAGATAAAATAGGGTATCTCATAATATGAACATAAAATATCATTATGATAGATATAGAGATCATACCCCAAAAAAATAAAATGGAACATGAAAGACTTAACATGAAAATAGATCTTGAAAGCGAGGAGGGTGAAAGAATCCCTTAAAAATTCGACAACCTAACAGCGCCACTTAAACATTATTAAAATGAATTGATGAGAGAAAGAGGGGGTCTTTAATCATATGAACATGAAAAGGAAAGTAGGATTAATATAAAATAACATCTCCAACATAAGAACATGGGTATTAAAAGAAATGACATAAAAGAGAGTACTTGGAAGGAAAGAGGGAGGTAGGATCCCTTACCATAAAACGTAACTCTTGAAACATGAAGGTTGGGACCTTGAGGGCTTGGAGGCACCTTGGGAAGACTCCTTGGGAGGTAAGTAGACCATAACATCATTGAGGATGATTTTGGAATGGAAAGAATGAGAGAAATGCTTGGTATTTATAGGGAAAGTGAGGGGACAAGGCATTAATGGCCAAGGGACACCTCATTGGTGGTATTGACACAACAAGTGGTATTTCCTCATGGTATTGGCCACTTGGGACACCTCAAACCTTATCTTACAATTAAAAAGAAGACCATCCTTTAAAATATCTCATGACATCATCATGATGTTGTTATGATGTCATTAAACATACCGAAACCCTAAAACTGTATTTTTACTATTCACTAAAAATTCAACCTTCTTAGAAAAATCCTAAAAATTTAACTTAACATAATATAAATGCTATGAATTCAAAAATAAATTCCATTATATAAAAATAATTTTCTAAATATTTTAAATTTAATTTTAAAATAAAAACACTATTCACTGAAAATTCATTTTTTTCAGAAAAATCCCCATAAATTACCTTAACATAATATCGATGTTCTGAATTCAAAAATAATGTCCATTTTATAAAAATAATTTTTTAAATATTTTTAATTTAATTTTTTATTAAATCACTTTTTACACCTGAAAAAACTAATACTTTACCAATAATTTATGAAACAGTTATTTACCCATTTTATTGAATCACATTACATAATAAAGGTGCCTAAATTATATTAATACTTTATTTTAGTGAGATTACTAATCCATTTGGTCAAATTACTAATCCAAAGCATAAAATCACTATTCATAATTTACTATTCATCAAAAATAAAGTTGATCTTATTAGACTCTAAATTTCGTACTGAATATAATTGTAGAAGACCATTTTTTGAAAATCATTACACATTTTTAATTATTTATGTTTTACATAAACATTTATAAAATATCCTTTTTCTAAAATTCATCAATAATATACATCCTACATTTATCCGAACATTTGAAAATTTACAAAATTCACCATAAGAAGAAAACACAATATCATTTATCTCAATGGATTACCCAAAGAAGTTATGGTCTCCTTACATAGCCCCTTATAACCATAGCATAGGACCTAAGTGTAAGGTGTGCTAAGGTGAGAGAATCTGATGGCAGCTCAGCCAACATTGCACGAGTAGTAATTTCTATCAGTTTTAACTTCTTGCGAAGGCGATTCCGTTCTAGCTTTACACAATGAAGTTCGGCTTGGGTTTGGTCCAGAGAAAATCCCAGTGTTGCTACCTCCTTCCCAAGTTCCATTAGATGGTCTTTTATTGGCCCGAGACTACTGGATGAGGCCATCAAATCTTCTTTCTATATTAATTAACCAAGATCACTTGTATTTAGAGACAATAATCGAAACGTTTAGTTTCCAACGGTCATATTGACCAACAGTCATATAACAGTCGAAAACCAAATGTCTCATTTTAATTATACTCATGTTATCAAATGAAACAGTTTTGTTGAGTATAAAATAAAATAACACACAAAATTAGGAAAGAAGATTTATTAAAAATTTCAGGTCGTTACAATATGTATGGGCATATACCTAAGTAAAGGATATCTATTAAGATCTTTCTTTGTGGTTTATCCTTGTAGGATTTAGTGAGTACTTGAGGGTCTCTGGGTCCCTAATGAGTATCTTTATACTCACCCCTGCACGGGATATGCTCGCACATCATTGTGTTGGATGTAGATGACGGACAGTGCTGACAGAGGCCGAGTGTACGAGAACTGGATGGCACCTGGAGGTGGACCTCACGACGAGTCAGTACCCGGAGTAGGTTGAAGAACGATGGTGCTGGGAGGCTTTCTGTACCTACCCTTCAGGTAGGATTCGTGGTAGATGATCTAGGACTTGCGCTATCTGTATCTACCCTTCAGGTAGGACCCGTGGAGGATGATCAAGGAGCTTCTTGTCACCTTCCAGCTATTTTGTCTTTTAATTGTAATTTACTGTTTTTCTTGTACTTCTGACCCCTTAATTTTAGCACTATTTTTGTTTCAGTTTTACTTAGTGTTTTATTCCTCTTGTATACTGGTTGTGTTTTTTTACGTTTCATAAAGGCAATGCATTCCCATTTTATCGGGATTTACGCCTTTGGTGCTAGTCACCATCCCCTGGCCTATGGAAGGCGGGCTTGGTGTATTCATGGAACAGGCTCGAGGATGGGTCATGACAAATTGGTATCAGAGGAGTCGATTCTACTGCAGAACATAGGAATCTGATATTTTTATTTTTTGAAGCAATAGTGTTAAGGATACCAAGTGTGGTTTTTTGTTTAGGGAGTCCAGTGATGGTGTGGCGGCTGACGTATCCATATACCAGGACCCTGACTTCTGTTTTCAGACTCAGTGTACAAAAACATTTATTACGTGTGTGTTTTCAAAAGTTTTCTTTAAGTCATCTCAAACCAGGTCAGCTCATGAGGTATAATTGTTTGACTGTGTCACATCTGTTCAGGATGTCTACACATAGACATATAGTTGGAGTTCCGAGAGAGTATCTGATGACGGCCCACCGAGGGACGAGGCTCCAGTGCAGGGCCCTCTTTCCATGTTCACACCTTCGGGTGGTGTACCGGCAGATGCCACCAGCCATACTAGTGGACGGTGTACGCTGACAGAGCATCTTTCATGAGTTTCAACAGCCAAGGCCTCCGATGTTACGAGGCGAGGCAGATTCCCAGGCAGTAGTGGACTGACTGGAGGCGATTGCTAGAGTTCTACAACTTGTTTAGACACTAGTAGAGCAGATGGTGATCTTAGCTACTGGGGTTTCCCAGTGAGTTACCAGGAGGATGGTCGGCATAGTGATGGTACTTCGGTATGTGGACTGATGCCTGAGATAGTACCTTAGGGTAGTGTGCCATCTATATCACTACATGTTGGACAGCAGGTTCAACCAGCGGTACCAGTATATGAAACATGTAGGTTTAGTGCCCTACACGTGTTTTAGCATCAGATACCCCTCAGGTTCCGAGGCGAGCTCGGCTCACAGGCAGCTGACGACTGGCTTGAGGAGGTGGCTGAGAGTTTTCTAGAGCTTATACAGCTTCGGTAGGATGACATGTCGGTAGCTGAGTAATCATCAAGGTGTACCGATCATTCCTGGTACTTGATGACTATGATACGATCAGTGCTTCAGGTCTCAGACTTCTGAGCGAGGTGCGTTTAATGACATCTGAGCCAGCACCTATCCTCTATGCATTCCTACTTATGTTAGGGTGATAGAGAGAACCTTTGTGTTTGAGAATTCTTTGGCTAAGTGGATACAGCCAGTGAAGGTTAGTAGTGGGAAGGAAGGAAACTAGTGCTAGTCTCAGAGACATGGGCATGTAAAATGTTTTAAGAAGAGGAAGTGTTAAGGAATGGTGAATCTGCAAAGCAGCAGACGAGGAAGCAGATCTGGGAGAGCATCATAAGGTGGTGTACTTTTTGACATGTTACAACCACCCGCCTTTGTAGTCCCCACTAGGCTCAAGGAGAAGGAGGGTAGGGGAAGAGAGTAGCTTCATTTCGGTCAAGGAGTATGACCCAAGGGCTCTAGGAATGATTCGAGGTACGGACTGTGTCTACTCCTAGCTACCATAATAATAGACATTGATATGAATCATTCCTTCCTTCCACAAATCTTGTCCCAGACCTAGAGTATCTGGTTAATCCATTAAATTGACCCTTACGTCTGGAGATACCTTTGGGAGGAGACTCAATAATCACGCTTATGTCGACGGTGTGATATGACCCTTGAGGTGAGAGTTTTTGTTGGATCATCATGGTGGCAGCATCGATTCCTTACAACGTTAGTTTGGGTATGGACTGGGCAACTACAGTTCAAACAAAGATTGACTATATTAGGCAAAAAGGTTGTGGTTTACCTATAACATTGGTATGAGTTTTTCCTTGGTCGGTAAAAAGGAATCCTCAGGTAGCATAGGATGGAATCATACATAAGTGGGTGTAGTGGATCACTCATGAGTCGGCCAGACCTAGATTTGTGCCAGACTTCTCCAGAGTTGTTGCACCACTTTTAGCATTGATGAAGAAAGGGAAAATCTTTGTGTGGTCAGAGAGATTCCAGCAGATCTTTACAGGAGCTGAGGCATAGTTTGACCCGTGCACTCTTTTTGAGGCTACCAGAGAAGGTGAAGATCATCTAGGAGCGGATGAAGACTGAAAAGAGCAGACATATGTCATTATTTTATAGGAGACATAGACCACTAGAGTTCGAGGGTGACGACCACGTCTTTTTATGGGTCTCACCTCGATGGGTACTACGGAGATTTGGTTGGGGTGGAAAGTTACCTTCAAGTGTCATCAGACCTTTTCTGGTCCTCAGCAGCATAGGCAAGGTGGTTTACCGCCTGGCCTTTCCACCTCAGATGCACCGGGTGCATGATGTAATCCACATATCTCATCTAAGAAGATGTGTGCATGACCTATCTTTCATCATCGACCACGGAGAGCTAGACACGATGATGGGGTGACTTTCACGAGGTTCCAATAGAGGTTGAGGATCGACAGGAGCGGGTCCTACGAGGATGGTCGATTCCTCTTTTGCACTTTCGCTTGCAGCACGGGAACCTCTAGGAGAGCACATGGGAGCGGGAGGCTCAGATGCGTGCTCGGTACCTCCTTTAGTTTCCCTAGTTTGTGTTGTAGCTTTATAGGGATGTAAATCCTTGAGGTGGGAGTATTGTAATGACCCAGAAATTTCAAGAAATTTATTTTCTTAATTTATTTGGAATCTTACGAGTCTTTGGATTCTGAAAGCACTTAATTCTAAGGCTTGGTGAGCTCGGAATCAATTTCTGAAGTTTAGCTCGGGTACGTTCTGTGAACGAACGAGCGGGTTTTTTTGTCTTTTGAACTGGTGCTCAGAATTGAAATCTAAGGGCACCAATAAACTCACAGCATCGGTAATTGGTTAAGAGGACCTTTACCGTAGATGCGTTTTGAGCAGGTTAAGGATTAATAAATGGGGATTTAGAATAAAATAAATAAAATTTGTTGTGTGCAAATTTTATTTGTTGAAGGTGGTTAATATCCTACAAAGGGGGAGTTAGTGGTGGGGGTCCACACCCACCTAACCTCCCACGAGAGGGTTTGGTGTGGTAGGGACCACAAGTGACCCTAACTACTCACCTCCCCCTCAACTCCCTCAACTCCTTAACCCTCTTTAAAACTCCCATGTAAATGTTGACAACTCTCCCATTTATGAGACCCCTTCACTTTCTCCTCTCCCAAGAATTCATGACAACACATTAATTCATAAATTGAATCCTCCAATTTAATTAATGAGGTGTTTGAATTTTGAAATGGATGTGTTAATAAATATATTATCCAATCCTAATATTTTATTAAGGGATGATCCTTTTTTATGGGAGGGGGTCCGCTGGAGAACTTCCTCTCCTTCCTACATTATTGCACCACCATTGTGGTTCCATCCTCTCTGACAATACACCGATGAACGAGCAGGGATCAGTAGCATGGTGTGGGCGCAAAGAACTACGTTGACTTCAATGTCTTTTCTGCGTCTGATCCAACAAATGACACAGGAGCAGGATTGAAGGCACTTCAAGGAAGCAACGGACGCCAAAGACTGTCATCACCTTCATCTCTTACCATGCGACGATGTCAACGAGCCGACGTCCTCCCTTTCGCAACATCGTCATCCACGATGCTCAGCTACCGCAGATATTTCTCGAGGTAGGGTTTTTTTTATATAGTGTTTATGTGATTTATACCCTCTTTCATGGGTTTTTAACTGTAGGGTGTTTGTATAATTTATTTTGAATAAATTATACCCTTGCCATTGATGATTTAAGGATCGATCATCTAATGCGGAGGGCACGGGATAACGAACAAGCCCAGACCCTCTACAGGTTGTTATTTTGGACGTGGATTGATAGGCGATGATGAAACGACACCTCAATAGCGTTTTAAATCCTTCATTGTGAAGAACGGGCCCCGGGAGAGCCGCAGGCGCAGACGGTGGGAAAATCGGACCACCTGAGCGCATCTGGTGGACTGTGGCGGCTGGAGCCGTCCAGCCCCCAGGAGTCGGTGGCGCCCCAGCGCACCACCAGAGGAAGCCCCCTACAGTGACAGTTGCGGCAGTGGTGCGACGGACCCGCGGTCGCCCGGGATCTGGGATGCCTGGGGTGGCCAGCCGTTGCCGCCGATGTCAATCAGCATGGAGGTTGCGCCGCCCCTACTTGGTACAACATGCTTGGCTAACCGGTCAAGCCATAATTGGCCATCGGGCCAGGCCACCAACACTGGACCGGGCCGCCAGCGTTGGGCTGGGCCGGGCCGCACCGGACCCGGACCCGGGTCGGGTCGCCATGTTCGGGCCGACCCAGTGGGTGTTGGGCCGGGTCGGACCGGGCCTAGACCCTCTATTTTAGACACTAGTTTAGACACTAGTAGAGCATATGGTGATCTTAGCTACTGTTGTTTCCCAGTGAGTGACCATGGGGATGGTCGGGATAGTGATGGTACTTCGGTACATGGACCGATGCATGAGATAGTACCTTAGGGTAGTGTGCCATCTATATCACTACATGTTGGTAAGCAGTTTCAATCGGCGGTACCAGTAGATGACACATGTAGGTTCAGTGCCCTACACGTGTTTCAGCATCAAATACCCCTCAGGTTCTGAGCTGAGCTTAGCTCATAGTTGGTTGAGTACTGGCTTGAGGAGGTGGCTGAGAGTTTTTTAGAGCTTATATAGCTTTGGTAGGATGACATGTCGGTAGCTGAGTAATCATCGAGGCATACCGATCGTTCTTGGTTCTTGATGACTATGATACGATCAGTGATTCAGGGCTCAATATTTCAAGTGAGGTGTCTATATGGACATCCGAGCAAGCACATATCCTATATGTATTCCTACTTATGTTAGGGTTCTAGAGAGAACCTTTGTGGTTGATAATTCTTTGGATGAGTGGATACAACGGGTGAAGGTTAGCAATGGGAAAGCAGGAAACTAGCGCCTATCTCGGAGACATGGGCATGAAAAAAAATTTAAGAAGAGGAAGTGTTAAAGACAGGTGAATCTGCAAAGCAGTAGACGTTGAAGCAGAGCTAGGAGAGCAGTATAAGTTGGTGTACTTTTTGACATGTTACAACCACCCGCCTTTGTAGTCCCTACCAGGTTTAGGGTGAAGGAGGGCAGGAGAAGAGAGTAGCTACATTTCGGTCAAGGATCATGACCCAAGGGCTCTATGAATGATTCAAGGTATAGTCTGTGTCTTATACTAGCTGCTGTAACAATAGACATTGATACGAATCATTCCTTCCATGAATCTTGTCCCAGACCTAGAGTTTTCGGTTTAGCCATTGACTTGACCCTCACGTGTGGAGATTCCTTTGGTAGGATACTCGATAATAATTCTTACGCCAATGGTGTGATCTAAACCTTTAGGCGAGAGTTTCAGTTGGAACCTCTTGGTGGCAGTGTTTTGGCCTTACGATGTTAGTTTGGGTATGGACGGGGCAACTACAGTTCATACACAGAATGGATGTATTTGGAAAAAAGGTTGTGGTTTACATACAATGTTGGGATGGGTTTTTTCATGGTCAGAAAAAAGGAAACCCCAAGCAGAAGAGGATAGAATCATGGATAAGTGGGTGCAGTCGATCACTCATGAGTCGGCCATGCCTAAATTTGTGCCAGACTTCTCCAGAGTTTCTGCACCACTTTTAGAATTGATGAAGAAGGGGAAACTCTTCGTGTGGTCATAGAGATGCCAGTAGAGCTTTATAGGAGACGAGGAATATTTTGACCCACTCTCTCTTTTTTAGGCTACCAGAGAAGGTTCATATCATCCAGAAGTAGATGAAGACAACACCGAGAAGACATAAGTCCTAAGCTGATAGGAGATAGAGACCACTGGAGTTTGAGGGTGATGACCACGTCTTCTTACGGGTCTCACCTCGACGGGGACTACAGAGATTTGGCCGGGGTGGCAAGTTATCTTTGCATGTCATCAGACCTTTTATGGTCCCCAGCAGCATAGGAAAGGTGGTTTACCACCTGTCCTTTCTACCTCAGATGCACTGGGTGCATGACATCATCCACATATCTCAGCTGAGGAGATGTGTGCACGACCTATCGATCGCCATCGACCACATAGAGCTGGAAATCGATGACATGGAGACTTTCACGAGGTTACAATAGAGGTTGAGGATCGACAGGAGGGGGTCCTATGAGGATGGTTGATTCCTCTTGTGCGCTTTCGTTGGCAGCACGAGAACCTCCAAGAGAGCACATGGGAGCAGGAGGCTCAGATGCGTGCTCGTTACCTTCTTTAGTTTCCCTAGTTTTTGATGTAGCTTTATGGGGACGTAAATCCCTGAGGTGGGAGTATTTTAAAGACCTAGAAATATCAAGGAATTTTTTTTCTTAATTTCTTAGGAATCTTACAAGTCTGTGGCTTCTAATGGAACTTGATTTTGAGGCCTGGTGTGCCCAGAATCAATTTCTGATGTTTAGCTCAGGTACGTTTAGTGAATGAACGAGCGAGTTTTTCTATCATTTGAACCGATGCTCGGAATTTAAATCTGAGGGCATCGATGGACTCACAGCATCGGTAATTGATTAAGAGGACCTTTACCATAGTTGTGTTTTGAACGGGTTGAGTATTAATAATTGGGGATTTAGAATAAAAGAAATAAAATTTGTTGTGTACAAATTTTATTTGTTGAAGGTGGTTAATATCCTACAAAGGGGGGGTTAGTGGTGGGGTCCCACACCCACCTAACCTCCCATGGGAGGGTTGAGTGTGGTGGGGCCCACATGAGACCCTAACTCCTCACCTCCCCCTCAACTCCCTAAACTCCTTAACCCGCTTTAAAACACCCATGATAATTCTGACAACTCTCCCATTTATGATACCTCTTCACATTATCCTCTCCAATTAATTCATGACAACACCTTAATTAATAAATCGAATCCTCCAATTTAATTAATGAGGTGTTTGAATTTTTAAATGGATGTGTTAATAAAAATATTAGGCAAGCCAAATATTTTATTAAGGGAGGTGAATTTTTGATGGGAGGGGGATCCGCTGGAGAACTTCCTCTCCTTCCCCCATTGTTGCACCTCCACCAAGGTTCCATCTTCTCTGATGAGACACTGACGATTGAGCATGGATCAGTAGCGTGGTGCGGGCGCAAAGAACTACGTTGACTTCAACATCTTCCAAGATTCAGATCCAACGAACGATGTTCGATCCAGTATCGAAGGCACTTTACAGAAGTGAATAATGCCAATGACCATCATCACCTTCTTCTTTTACCTCGTAACGACATCAATGAGCCGACGTCCACCCCTTCGCGACACTGTCATCCACGCTGCACGGCTACCACAGATCTTTCTCGAGTTAGGGGGATTTCGTATATAGTGTTTATGTGATTTATACCCTTGTGCATGGGTATTTAATTTCAGGGTGTCTGTATAATTTATTTTGAATAAATTATACCCTTGCTATTGATGATTTAAGGATTAAGCCTCTAATGTGGAGGGAACGGGCTAACGAACAAGCCCGGACCCTCCGCTGGTTGTTCTTTTGTGCGCGGATTGATGGGAGATGATAAAATGGGACCGCAACGGCATTTGGAAGCCTTAGCAGTGATGAACGGGTCCCAGGAGTACCGCAGGTGCAGACAGCGGGAAAATCGGACCACCGAAGCGCGTCCGGTGGTCTGTGGAAGAAGCCGCCAGCGCGGGTCCCCGGCGCGGCGGCACCGGCGACCGGAGGTGGCGGCCGGAGCCGTCCGGCCTCCTGGAGGCTTTGGCGCCCCAGCGCACCACCAGAGAAAGCCCGCCGCGGAGATAGCCGCAGTGGTGGTGCGACGGACCCACGGTCGTGCGGGATCCGGGATGCCCGGGGGGGGCTAGCGCTACCGACGTCAATCCACGGGGAGACCGCGCCTCCCCCACTCGGTGCAACACGCTCGGCCAAGCGGCCAAGCCGCAACCGGCCACCGGTCCGGGCCATGCCATTCGGGTCAGGCTGCGCCCATCCAGGCTGGACCCGGACCCAGGTCGGGTCGACCCGGTTCGGGCCCACCCAGGGGGTGTTGGGTCGGGTCGGACCGGGCCCATACCCCCTATTTTCATACCTTCTTCAGTTAAACACCCATAACATGTATTGTGGATATTCGATCAATGCACCTTCAGTTGAGTAGGATTTCTCGGATCGAGATGGTCGTTTTGGTATATTACACTCAAGGTTTTGACGATGTTTGGATACGGTCGGGTTGGTTCGAACCCGAAACCAATTGGGCCCTCGGAGAAGATACGCTTATAACATGAGTTAAGGACGTCCGATTGATGTGTCGTAGACTTTGTAGGATTCATCTTGATGTGACGGTTGTTTTTGAATGCTCCACTTGAGGTTTGGATGCGGTTGGAGTATGGTCGGGTTGGTTTAGCTTATAAACCAACCGAGCCCCTAGAACGGAAAAGCCAATAACTCTCAGACCGAACGTCCGTTTGACGAACTGTCAGCGGAATTGGTAATCACGTTGAGAAAGGGTTCCTTTGAGTATAACCTATGAGATTTTGGGGTACAGTTGAGATAAGGCTGGGTTGGATCGTACATGAAACCAATCGGACCCTCCGGGACTAAAAGGCTAATAACTCACAGACATGGTGTCCTATTGACGCGTTGTCTGTTGTGTTGAGACCCCTATGACAAGGCGGTACATTGAGATACTACCACATGAGATTATGTGACACTTGGAAGTATCGAACAATAGCTCGTGGAGTGGCCCTTCTGGAGACGAGCGTACGGAGTACGGAGACCTTGTAACTAGCTAAGAACTTATGACTGCTTGTTTGATTCGAGTCGGAGTGACTTGTATAGCCAAATGGGGAGCACTACTATGTTTGGGTGGAAGACCCATGGTGGGGATCAATACTGTGTTTGGGTGGAAGACTCGCGGTACTCGACAGAAGGAGTACCTCTGTAGGTTATTAGGGGGAGCACTACTATGTTGGGGTGGCAGACCCATGGCAGGGAGCACTACTGTGTTTGGGTGGCAGACCCGTGGTTCTCAATAGGAAGAGTACCTCAGTAGTCTACAGATAGTGAGCAGCGCCTAAGAGTTGTGACAGGATCACTGTTCTCGTTAGAGGAGGACCTCTTCAGTAGTTGTGGTTTCGATATCATTAGTGAAAATCCCAGTTTGAGCTGAGTCAATGAACTTTGTGTTTTCCTCATGAATGAGATAGGTTACTTGATAGCTTAGGTATATGTATGGGAATATACCTAAGTAAATGTTTTCTCTTGATATATTTATTTTTGGTTTATCCTTACTGGATTTAGTGAGACATTGAGGGTCTCGGGGTCCATACTGAGTATCGTTATACTCACCCCTGCACGGGCTATACCCGCACCTCGTTGTGTTGGATGGAGATGACGGACAACACTAACAGAGGCCGATTGTACGAGAGATGGATGGCACCTAGAGGTGGACCTCACTATGAGTCAGTACTCGGAGGAGGTTGATGGATGAGGGCGTTGAGGAGGCTATCTATACCTACCCTTCAGGTAGGATTCATGGTGGATGATCTAGGAGTTGCGCTATCTGTACCTACCCTTCAGGTAGCACCCGTGGAGAATGATCCCGGAGCTTCTTGTCACATTCAAGCTGTTTTGTCTTTTACTTGTACTTTACTATTGGGATTGTATTTCTAGCCCCTTACTTTCTGCACTACATTTGTTTCAGTTTTACATAGTTTTTTTTTCACTTGTACTCTGGTTGTGTTTGTTTATGTCTCAGAAAGGCAACGCCTTCCCATTTTATTAGGATTTACACTTTTGGTGCTAGTCTCCCGCCCCTGGCCTATGGAAGGAGGGCTTGGGGTAGTCACGGAACGGGCCAGAGGATGGGTTGTGAAAAAACTATTTACCAAAAAATGTATTATTTATATGAAAACACTTCATCCCATTCTCTACCTTTTTATCTTCCTCTATCATCTGATCCAACCTAGTCTCTGACTTTGACTCTGACTTCGACTTCGACTCCACCCCTGCCTCCAGCTCCACGTCAGCCTCCACCGACACCACCACCCCTACCTCCACCACCGCGTCAATCTCCACCTCCACCTCCACCCCTACCACTACATGAAAATTTAAGTCCAACCCCTTTATTTCCCAACAATTATATTGATTGTAGGCCATCACTTGTAAACAAATTGATTCCCTTCAGTATACATATACTTGAGAAACATATTAAAAATAATACATAATCATCTTGACACTAATTCTTCACTCACCAAATATAATTCTATGGTCATATCTCATAATAGATCACAAAAAATAGGTAATAACATAAATTTGATTTTATAGAACATTGAGACAACATGTGCACTTACCAGTCATCTCTAAACAATTCAACTACTCATTTTAATTACAGAGGTTGTTGGTAATAATTTTCATATATAGAAAAAATTGAAAAATAATATTTTGAATTTTTCTTCATAAAACTGAAACTAAAATCATATATAACCTTGTCAGTGATTCAGTTATTTTGATGGTTTATGATCTCCCTCATAAATTTGAAAACACAATTCTCATAATTGATGTCGTTATATTTCATTGAAAAATAATGAAACATTTCCCAAAAGAAGTAAATTTTTTTTGAAAATATTATTTTATTATTAAATATATTTATATATTCCATAATATATTTCCATTTGAATTATTCCATAGTCTTTTTATGTTGATTCACCCACATCATGTCATGCTTTATCCAATGTTTAAAAATAACCCTTTCATAAAAAAAATCTTGTTAAAACATAGAATGAAACATAAAATTCTATGTGTATGAATAATATTTTAATTATACTCTATTAAACATTAAAAGTCACATCTTTTTTTGTTTTTTTGGAAATACATGTATAGGGTCCAAAAAATAAATCATTGGGTTATTCAGATTGACTACAATCATCATTTAGTGTTGCATAAAAAATTCAAAAAATAAAAACATCTTTTATGTTATTATATTGAATAGTTTTACCTCTTTAGTTTTTGAATAAAAATTATTCCATCTTCTATAATATTTTTTCTAAAAAACATCATGTAGATCATTTCATTTTTTATCAATTTATTCCTTATTCAAGTAAGTTTTTTCCATATAAATGATACAGGGATTAATAAATCTAAATCATGATTCACATGTTTATTCTTTATATATAGTAGTAATATAAATAACTATAGAGAATTTGAATAGTTATTAACACTAATAAATATATTAGATAACTATTTGAATATATGTATTATGATAATGTACCTTTTAATACATTAGAAAATTAGGCTCCCAACCAATCATACTTGAGAATATCATTTATACTCTCGAGACCAACTATGTTTATCATGGTTATTATATGTATTAATTCTTTGTATGAAATGTAAAATATATTCTCATCGATAAATTTAGTATCTGAATGAAGCTGTAATGATAAAAAATATTTCTTTGCAACTGTTGGGGATAAGGTACTCCTAGAAGATCTTTTTGATTTCTTGGTTAATTCCGTAGTATGTGTTGATATGACTTTATGTGTCCCCAATACATTAGGAATATTTACATCACATTAAACATTTCTTCATCAACTATTGTTGTTTTTTTATAAGAAAAAAATTGTTAATGAAATACCTCATGTATCTTTATAAGATTACAAATCCATGAAATAAAATTAATAATATCATCATTGACCAATCTAATATCTAATACATCAAGTGGAACAGGTAATATAAAATTAAAATCATTAGCTACCTAAATTCACACTCTCATGTGATCTTTTAGTAGTTATTTTTGGTGTAGCTTGTCTCACAGTGTATCATACACCATAGTCGACACAATAAGTTCATGCATGAGTGTTGACATATAAAAATCACATATTAAATACCATGAAGATTTTTCATAATATAATGTTATCGAAAGTTATTTGATTAATATTTTACATAAATAATTATGAATAAATGATTTCCTCAGGCAAGGTATGTGGTTTAGCATATGAATAGCCTCAAAGCTAGTGGGATTATTTGTTTCTTAAGGTTTAGATATTTTTTCAACTACCTATTGACCATGATCCTTTATCATGTATTGGTCTTCCAAAATTGATCAGACAATAATATATTAAGATGAATTTATGTGTTTCTTCAATCATTTAACCATCTTATATTTTTAAACATGCGGTTTTATCTTCTAAAAATATGATCAAGAAGTCACTCCAAAACCCTGTATTTTAATGCAACCATATTTTTTCCCCATCAAAGCTACTGATAGTATTTTTTAATTTGGTGTGGTTGCTGAAGATTCTTAATTTCTAAAATGTATATAAAACATGACCATAAATATATATAATTATGTAATACAATTATACATCATATCAAAATACTATTATTTTATACATACACATGTTTCCCATAATAATTTTGTGTTTTCATCCACTAGTTTAACCACCTTATTTATGCAAGCCTCCTCCCATAGCATATGATGTGGGATGGAATTGGATTTATATTTTCATTAATAAATATGAATATAAAAAATTAATATATGTTATTTCATTTCACAGAAAATTTTTATTGTCAATTTAAAATACATTCCATTTTCTTATCATGGGAAGCATAATACATCTTTCATTTTTTGACAAGGGTAAGTTGGTTCTGGTCCATGTTATTTATTTTTAGATTTCTTTTTTGGTTTCAAATAATTTTTTTGAATTAAATTATATAAAGAATAATTTCACATAATATATTATTGACTGTAATGAAACTAAAATGATTTTTCATCATGGTGACTGATGAAATAAATACATGAATCATGCTTTATAATATGTTTATTGCTAACTAATTGGTGTGGTTTTACTTTCCCCTCAGCATCCGTGTGATGAACCACATTAATAAGAGTTTGGAAAACTATATAAACATTTCTTGCTTCCATTAAGTCAAATTTATTATGGAAATATTATAAATTAAATTAACTCTACATAGAATATAGAAAATTGAATCAGTGTTTCATTAGTAAAATATAGAATTTATATCATAAAATAACAATTTTATATTTTTTAAGGGTTTCCTTAGTTACAGGATGGACACGGTATCATGAATCAATATCATGTTGCACATTCATCATCATTGTGTCACTAAGATTACTAATTACCATTAACTTGATGGGGGTTAATAGGTAACCCTTGTTGATTCCAACTAATCTCAGATTTTACACCCTTACATCTTTCCATGATAATTTTACTCAACCTTGTGATATTGCATCATTATTTTTTCCATCAACATGTTATTTATTCCCTAAAAATTCTACAGTTCTAACATTAAAAAGTTGTTCTTCATTGATATTGGTAACATTATCAAGTATATAATACAATGTCTACATGGGTCATAAAAAATTTAATTTTTCTTGAAGAAAACAATGTAATAAAGGAAAAATGATTTGAGAAGGGTTGTATGCATTCTCTATTACAAACACGACGTACAATTTTACTCCATCTTTATACTCTTTTTTTCAAATGATTTCCTTGAATACATTTTGATGGAAGTGGTTAATTGAATTTATGAAAAAAATTATTCCACTATGGTATCTGTAATGCTCCTAATTAATCTTATTGATAAAGTTATAGACAATTTTCATCCTCATTAGCTTCATTTTAACTACAATAATTATTAAATTTTTTTATTGATACTCATCCCACATCTCTTTTACACACGAACCTATGTTCATAAACTACATTGAGCTTTATTCATCTTATACAGGGTACTGGAGATCATTTTGAATGACTGATGCTTAGGGTAGTTCTAAAAACATAAAAGATATGGTAGATGAGTCTCAAAAAAAATGAAATAATAACTATATGAGAGATAAAGTCTATGAGGATGAATTTTTTTCTCATTAAACTATTTAAAATAACCTTATCTTAATTTAAAATTTCAAATATCATATAAAAACTATAAAAGGTCCTTGAAACTACCATTAAAACATCAACTCATCTCCACTGAGCTTCACAGACTATAATCTATGTTAATAGTCCTTTTACCTCAAATGTATCTAAAATATAAGTGATCTATATCCACTAAGGTTCATGTCTAGGGTGTGATTATAAAAATAAAGAATTAAATAAAGATAGGGCCCCTAAAATATATAACAATTCATATATTAGAGTATATGTTCAATGTAGTATCATTAAAAATGCATATGTAATTCAAGTCATTGTGTACTAATTGGGAATCGATGATAAAAAAAATGTATAAACCTCATTTAATCCCATGAAATTATACCAAGAATGCCATATGTTTATACCATGGTTTTTCCATGAAAATGAAATCATTTCACTAATAATAGGTTAACATTTCAATCATTAGATAATCAATTATTTTCCTCCCACTAGAAATAACCACATCATAGATTCCATGGGATTCAACCTCAGACCCCTAGTATCCAAGATTGTCCCTTAGGCATAACCACCACATGTACCTTTTGCATCCAAATAATTAAATTGTTATAAAATAGCCATTTTTAAGTAATTTAATTTGGATTATGTGGAAGTCTTAACATAGTTGGTTCCATTTGGAATTAAACACACAATGGTTTCCATAATACGTTGGTTAAACCTAACTTCTTAAAACCCATAAAGAGGAAAAAAACATCAAAAAATACAAATTAACCAAAGAATATCCTTCGATGAATCCCTAAAATGTATATGGTTACTCACATTCTAACATACCCTACCTATCCCTAACATAATACCCATAATTTTCTAATATATGATACTCAATGATTAGTGATCACTCAATAGACAATTTCGTAGTATGTATGCCATATTTATTCACTCAAACACATCACATATCCTTAAAATGAATGTTATATGATCTAATAATCCATCCTACCCTTTATATGTTATCACACTAAATTTATAAGGCACTATAATCAATTTTACACCACATATATTTTCACTAGTTTGGTGATCATATAATCCCTCATGGCCATCACTTCCTTAAGAAAATCATGCATAAGAAAATTTATACATTGTCCTTCCCTTATGGTCTTTATCCATTATCCACGATTATCCTCACTAGGCCTCTTATAATCTAAACTACATAATACTACACAGTATCTTCAATGGTGATGTCACATGCCTTAAGTCAATGTATAAATTTCTTCTTGAACTGTGTCCCATAAAGAAACCATTTAAAACAACCAATCACACAATCCACTCTCAATGGTCCCTCTCGCACAATCATAAAATAATATCTTACATTCTCCAACATTATATTATATTTTAATATCCATTAGGTTTTTAACAACTAACTGACCCATGTATCATAAGGTGAAGAAACCAAAGAGTGAGACTATAAATATCTTTTATAGTATGGAATGACTATTTTATTCCAAATAATTGTTACCTTTTATTCATCATGACCATAAATTCATATCAGTACCCACGATGGTATACGTTCCATGATAGGATACTCCATCATACACATATCACACAAAAACACATATAAAACATAGCTTGATAATTTTGAGTACCACCCACATATTTTATGAAATTAACCATATGGGAATCACTTTTCTCATTCCCTGCAAGGCTGCTACGTAAATCATCAATCACATGATCATATATAAAATATATAAAATTTTAAATTAAATAATAATAATATAATTATAGTTAATTTCCATATCAAATCAACATTACCTACCTAAACCACTATGGGGACACCCATACCCCTTGATTAAGTACATGTTCCAAAGAGGATTTATAAAACCTTATGTACAAAAATACCATAACAGCATTCTAGAAAAATATAATGGAAACCACACATTTACCATGATTATCTATCTAACAAGGGATTACTAACATGAACATTAAATAAATAAATAATTATGAAAAACAATGTACATCCCAATATATATTGTGATATAATAGTTTTTTATCAAAGTTTTTATATTGTTTGACGGTATAACATACCACATAAAGGACTAGTACCTTATTGATTAAAAGAAATCAGATATCTGTATACATAAATTCATAGATAGATGACCCACATAGAAATGGTCGGAGAGTTAATTTTTCTATTAGATATATAGGGTAACCTTCCCTTATTAGTCCCAAAGGAGAATGTACTAATCCCATGATATATATTTTCTGAATCATTCAAAATTAATAATAAAGCGTAATAGAACCTATAATAAATGAAGGGGATGTGTTCCTAATTACCACCACCTCTCCATGGGGGTTTCTAACCCATGCAACAAAAAATCAATTCTCAATGATAAAAAATACAACCACCTAAGTCAAAATCACCATACAAAGAACCGAAAATATAAATCAATTTGTGAGGAGGGGGAGAAAATTATGTACCATGGATTCAAGGTTAGATTCATCTAAGATAATTCTTAGATATCATGTGTTAATTCATGGATTCTTTCTATACTTGGACTCATTCAAGACTTGATTCATTCATGCTTTGGATTTGGGCCTTAGATGCACACAAGACATGATTAGAGCCTGGATTTAATCCTAGATTAGAGGAGGAAGAACCCAGGCATCATTGTGCATTTCATAGAAAGCTTTATATATCACAAGAAAAACAATTATGATTAGGGATCTTTAAATATATCGGGAGTCTTTATCATTAATTCTAAAAAAATCATTGATAAATATTAATTTTTATCAGTGAGAATTTAAAAATAACTAATAAAATTTAGATATACCAGAACCTTTTGGGCAAAAATAAAAGTTATAATTATCTGCGCTAAAACTTTTTCATTGAAAATGGAGTTGTAATTATTTTTATAAATATAAAATTTTTTATATATTTATATAATTATATATACTTTTTATTATAGTATAATTATTTATTTATAATTATACAAATTCTTTTAAGAAATAATATTTTATATTATTATTTCTCAATATATACTTTTATAAATATACTAAATATACATCTATAATTATATTTAAAATCATAAATATATTTATATAATTATATATATTTATTTAATATGATATAAAATTAACAAATATATATATATATATAATATATTAATTATTTAAATATATTTATTATAATTTTATAATTGTAAATATATTTATTTCATTATATATATGTTTGTTGAAGAGTTTATCTCAAGAGGTGGGTGAATTGAGTATCAAATAAAAAAGTTCATCGAATAAATGTTTAAATAATATCCCCTAGTTCAATTAAACATCCCAATTAAGAAAAATATATGATTGATATATTGTTTGGTATTTTATAATATTTATTAAATATTGATTGAGTCTGAGTTAAAATATTTATGAAAACTAATATAACTTTTGAAATTGAATTTCACAAATGATGTATATAAGAACTAATTAAGATTATCACTCAAAGTGGATGTTTTTTGTAAAATAAAATATAATTAGTTTAAATATTACATAAAATTAAACAAAAAAATCACATAGAGTAATAAAATAACAGAGTTTCGGTCTAAAGATGAGACCTAATCCTCATCACATGGAAATTACCAATACCATGTAGATAATATAAAATAATACATGATACGCAACCTTGATTGTGTGTAAAAAAATTAGTTCAGGCCACATAGTGACCTATTCCAAAAAACTAATGGGAATAAAATAAGCACATTCCACTTATAGACCTCATCCTCAACAACATTGGAATACACAAGTAAATAGCATTTGATATGATATCTAGTATCATTCAGTTTAGGTACAAAATATTGTGTGTGTGTGTGTGTGTGTGTGAGTTTATAAAATAGAATATGACACAAACTATTTTTAATATAAATAACATATAAAAACATAGAGGGTAAAGGTTTAGAAATAATGGTGTTGAACTATCTAATAAATTTCAAATATCGTGACACTTTCAATGTAGATTGAAATATTTTCAGAGTCCTATTTTGGAATTTTATTTTATAAAAGATTGTCAAAAACTCCTTTTTCTATATTGTAGAAAGTAGTCTAGATGTTAAATACTCTTAGATTATTCTATTTTTGAACATTAGTAAATATTTTTCTTATAAGGAAAAATTCACAACAATATTATTTTTTATCTATCAATGTTAAACTCTCTTCCTATGTGCGTATTCTCAAGTATCTATTTAGAACACCACAACACGATGGATTCAACATCAACATTGAACAGTTGCAGTAGTAAAGAGAATAATTTGATTGCTCTGCTCTGTGTACTATATATCTGAAATGAAATTTAATTCATATTTGTATAATATTTATGAAACAATAATTAAAATATGTTTTGGCATTAATTTCATTCACATATTTGATAGACATATTTACTTTAAAATAAATAAAATAGTAGTTCTGAGTCTTTATAATGGGGACATAGACTCTGGTGGTATCTCAATATGGTAATGAAAAAGCCTTTTAGTGACTTAGGTTTGTAGTGAGTCAGGTTCAATATAAACAAAGTACTAGATGACGGTCTTATTGATACATATTCAGATTTTGGGTTCAGTAAATTTTTTTCTTGGACAGTAGGTGTTTCCCATACTTAAGAAAAATTTGATTCTAGTAGTGAATCATATTCCAATGTGAGTGCTTCAAAGACTTATCCAAATTTCTTTTACGGTGGTCATTTTTCTCTAATTATTTCATAACTAGTAGTCACGCAACCGCAATAGTGATTCCTATGTTATGCGGATCAGAAATCATGGAACATTATAAACCATGTCATCAACAGAAAAATTAATGGTGGGGAAATTGTGTCGCATGCAATTATAAAGAAAATGAGGAAAGGAATAAAGAAATCATTAATAAAGTGTAATAAACACCATAAAACATCCCCACTTTATGGATTATCAAAATATAATAGATAACATATGAAATGAAAATAATAAACTAATAATAATAAGAGAATTTCCATTAATGCTTTACAAAAATTTCTATTAATATGTGATACAAATAGATCACAGAAAAAATGTCCCACAAAAGAAAACAATTATGAATAATAAATGCTTCTCAAGAAATGTTTTAGAAATTGTGGGCGATTTTAATTTCCCTTTATCATTTTTTAGGAAAATGAATCATCAAATGAACCTAATAAAATAATGGTGACAGTTTTTATAACAACAGTAAGAGAATGATTCACTCTGATAATAATGGTTCTAAGGTTTTGATAACCTTCCCTAGAAGTTAGAGAAAAGGGATAGAAATGAGCTAGAAAAGGGGAATGAGTATTTTTTGTTCCACTATGACTAATTAAAATTGGAGTGGTAGCTAGAGGTGTTAGGTGAGCTGTAATATGAATGGCATCAAGAGCCACAACATCAGTTCCACAAACATGAAGTAATGGATTCATAAGATTTATAAAATCTATAATTATGTTTCCTCCATTCTCCACCACACTGAAGAAATCCTTCTTCTCTTCCCTGATACATTTAATCATTATGGTAATGATCTCCAATTAATTAACACACTCTTTAAAGGCATCACTAACTATATTCCTTACTTTATTCCCATAAGAAAAACAAGAAATTATCATTTATATCATGTTTTGTTTATATCCTTGAAAGATAATTCTTTATATATTTTTTGATGGTTTCTCTATAAACCTTAATATCATTCATGTATTCTCTGATGATAGTATGGGAATGAGAACTGTTATGCTAAAATTTCCTCAAACTCTTGGTCGATAAATAAGGTGTGATGCTAGAAATACCATTAATCTATTATCTTAAAAGTATCCTAAGAATCTTTACATTAATTTTAGTAGGAGAACTGGAACTAAAATCTATTGATGTCATATTCTATATCCTTTCAAAAAAATCATCGATGGATTTAGAAAAAGGAAAATCACATATACTCTGTAGTAGAATTCATATCTTTCATTTCACTTAATATCCTTAGTATTTCCACTTCTAATTATCTAATATAAAAAATAATATTAGGATAATTATGATAAATCATAAGAGAAACAATATATTTTGAATTCTTTTCCCCGATCATGTTCATGAAGAATGTTGGGTTTTCAATAGAAAATCAAAATCAAAATGTCTATTTTATCTGAAGGAATCCATGTCACTTCATGTGACATCATCCACTAGATATTATGGAATACAAATGGTAGGTATAGGTTCTTCAAGATCATACCTTGAAGGAAAACCAGAAATAAACCATTCTAATTGACCATTAGCATCAATCTAATCAATTAATATTCAATTATGATTTATTACTTCTTGAAGATCTAGTTCACCATTATTTAGTGGGATTCCATGAAACATATACCATTCCTCCAACATTGGATCCATCAATCTTAGATAATATTGACTAATATTCTCGACCACTATAGGATCAGCAGTAGTATATATAACCATATTTGGTACAACAAGCCTCTACACATGTGATCTCTGCACTATTGGTGTCTTCTCAATGGTAGTAGGCTCAACATACAACTTCAATGAAACATAATCCTCAATAATTGAAACAACCCTCATATACTCAACCAATAATTTTTCAGAAAAAGTTTCCTCTTCATTCATCTTGACATGATTTTTATTCATTTTAATATCACTAATAGCAGAATGTCTGTTTAGACATGGGTACTTCTCCCCCTTAATAGAATCTTTATTCTCTTCTCTAGCAGATCTAACCATATCTCTAACTAATCAAGTTCTCTTTTCTGATCTAGAAATATAACCACTAGGATAAGGGATAAGATATGAAGAAATATAAACATCTTTAGATATAATTATTCCATAAGGTCCATTAGAATATAGATAACTAGAACATCCGTAGTTCAAATAGGATATTGGTGGACCGACATGAGGATGGACCGTGGTCCAATGGGTGTTAGGATTGAACCACGTGGAGTCTTCCTACGTACCATGCCTTAATATGGATCAAAGTACCTGTAGTTCAGGATAGGGGCCTGGCACATCGACACATAGTCAGTCGGCACCAATGGCTGGTTGGATTAAACCTTAGGGAGGCTTCCAACGTACCATGCCTTGTCATGGATCAAAGACCACATAGTTTAGAATAGATGTGTGTTTGGAATTAAGTGAGGATGGACCGTTTTCCGATGGGTGTTGGGCTTGAACCTCGTGGAGGTTTCCTATGTACCATTCCTTAGAATGGATCAAAGACCACATAGTTCAGATAGGTGTGTGTCGGCGAACCGACGTGAAGATGGACCTTGGTCCGATGGATGGTGGGATCGCAACAGCTTATCGTTGGAGTGTGATGAGGTTTAATGTCATGCAGGATGGGGGAATGTCAGATAACTGACGTGAATAAGGACCTTGGTCCATGTGGATGGTGGGATTGAACCTTGTGGAGGCTTCCTACGTACAATGAATTGACATGGATCAAAGACCACGTAGTTTAGAATGTATGTCGATGAAATGACGTGAAGATGGACCTTGGTCTGATGGGTGTTGGGCTTAAACCTCGTGGAGGATTCCTGTGTACCATGCCTTGACATGGATCAAAGTACACATAGTTCGGGTGTACAATTTAACATCATGTAGGACGGGGGAATTTGGGGATCACGCTCTGAGGCGGCCCAAGGTTTGTCATGGTCGGTGATCACTCTAAGCTCATAGGAGTCATGGTCAGTGTGAGAAACAAGAGGTTACAAGGACCTGATGATCATTTCATGAAGGGTGCGTTCATGGGAAATGAAGAGGGGATTACACGTTGGGCAGCCCATGGTGTTGGGACTTACTTCAGGATGGAGGCCTGAGGGCAACAAAGCACAGCGGGAGAGGGGGATTCGAACTTACTCCAGGATGGAGTCCCTGTTCCCTTTCACACCTCCACTGGACTTGGCACCGAGGAAGTGAGGAGGAGCAGGAATACCGCCTCCTGAAATAAAATCTAGGGGCTTATGCCAAGTTGGATTCCCTTCCCCCACAGACAAAGACCACTCCTAGAAGAAGGATATCATCTCATGTGGAGACCAAGGTGGCATGGAGAATTTCCAAGGTGGGGTAACCCTACATGAGAGGCATGGGGAGATGTCATAGTTTAACATCATGAGCTGAGGATGAGGGTGCTTGGTAGTTTAACATCCTACAGCTCGGATGAGGTGGGTTTACTCCGCACCCCTAGGACATACATAACTGATACCCTCTGTTCCTTGTGGGAGGGAAGGTACCAGCATTGCTGTATTGATGGGGGGTCACCGAGCGAACCATCGAGGGGTCCACTTTAGTGTGGCTATGTGAAGAAGAAATATCCATTAACATGCCTATGCGAATAATTATTAGTCAACGCAACTCCACGGGTGATATCGTCCGGGGGACTTTGAAGTCACATCGTGCAAACCTAGAGGGTCGCACAGGAAAAGGAATTTCCAAGCAAAGGATTCCATAGGTAGGGGCCTTGTGGAGCTCAGTTTCTCTGCGTGGTGAATGGCACTTGCGAAGGGGTGTTCTTGGAAAAATGGGGTACCTTATCCTTAGCATGGGGAGGAGGTACACATGGGATATTCTTCGTGAAGTGGAAAGGTGTTCGCGGAGCACTACATCGCAGAGCACAGATGCCTCGCGAAGCAATGTGTCGTGAAGCAAGGTGCTTCACGATGTACAGTGATCCTACCTTGGCATGTGGATCACATGTACGTGAGGGGTGCTTCATGATGCATAAATGCTCCACGACAACACGAGTCACCTTGGGGTTCCCATTCCTTCGTGAAGGCCCTTAGGCTTCACGAAAGGCATCCCTCTTGGAAGAGGGGGTCAAAAAAAGACAAGGTGGAGGCATCTCGTGAAGCAAACATACCTCGCGTAGCTTATGATTCGCAGAGCAAAGGGTGCTTCGCGATATGGGAGCTGAGATGCCGAAAGGTCGAACTGTATATCCTGAGGGCTCAGGGGGAGCTCGGTATTTATAGGCAAGAGGCGCCATGAAGCAGAGCTTACATGGCGTGAAGAGAGATTGGGTTGCTTCGCGGCAGGTCGCGAACATCAGGGGCGTTCGTGGAAGGTGTCGTCTCCTTTGCTTCGCGGCGAGCTCGTGAATGTCAGGGGCATTCACAGAGGGTAACGCCTCCTTTGCTTCGTGGTGGGATCTTGAAAATCAGGGGCGTTCGTTGGGGGTACCGCCTGCATTGCTTCGCGTTGGCCGCTTTGCTTGGTGGGACTTCTTGAAGGGGCTTCGCAAAGCCAGCCATGGGGCCACTTTTTCTTCTTTCTTTTCTTCAAAAATTTTAGCGCCAACAATCTCCCCCCTTAGACATGGATCCATGGAGGGATAAAAGGTCGAATTCTGAGGGAAATCACCAAAATCATCGGCTGTTTATGGTGCTCACTCACGAAAAGGGTGTACGAGGTGGACAGGGGTCGCACGGGTCGGGCGCGCCGCGAAGCTTTGTGCGGACTGGACGCGCCGCGATGCTCCAAAGGACGCCACCTATAAATATTGGGCTAGACATATCTTTTTTCTTTTCCCTACTCTGTGATTTTGTCCTTTTTCACTCTTGATTCGTGAAGCTCTGCATACTCCGCGCCTGCTCTCCGCGAATCGTACTTCTCGGTGATCCGCAAGTCTCTGACTCTGCGACAGTGCCAAGAGAACGTGCGCTTTCAAGCCCAGGCCAGGCTCTGCGATTCATCTTCACGAACGAGATTCATGAACAGGCTTCGCGACATGCCCTAAAATTTGTCCAGGTTCTGAAACCCAATGGTCCATCAAGAAGCTCTGCTGGGGGTGCTTGCAGACACCACCCATAGGGATGAGATGGCAAATCATTTGGGCCTAGGAGAGTTGGTCCGTACCCATTAAGACCATAATTCATTGATGGATCTACTATCAGAGAGCCAAAAGAATTATCTGTTGCGCAAGAGGTTGTTATTGTATGGATTTGGGATGAGGGATGATGTCTTCATTCATGAGTCAAGTAGGGACAAACAAGCTTACTCGTTCAAGAGCACATCGTGCCAGTGCCAATGGTTCCGGGCAGCTGATGTTCATGTGCGGGAGGACTTCACACCTGTCACCACTGACTGCTTGTACAATCATCTAAACAATGTTGATGGGAATCCATTGCATCTGGAGATGTCCCCTCCCACATACCGGACAATACTGAAGGCAGCCTTGAGGGATTCAAAGATGTGGTGGTCCGATGAGTGGGACCTGCGCCAGGGCGGCAACTTCAATAACGATTGGGCATGGGCCTACTGGGTAGATGCCTCATGCGAGGAGTTTGGAGTCGAGCTGATGAGAGTGGGTTTGTATGAGGTGGCATGGAGCTCCCAATTCCACATTTATCAACTGAAACAGCTGATGTCGAAGCTATTGAGCAGATGGTGTTCTAGGACCAACACTTTTCACCTGCACCATGGGGAGGTTGGAATCAGTCTATGGGATGTCCATCAGATTTTTTGGGTCCCAATCTTATGGGATATGTATGATGAGGTCCTCTCCATCATGAGTACATGGGAGGATTTGGAGCAGATGTTGTGGCTGGCACTGGCACTGATGGAGCTGGTCCTCGGAGAAGATAAAGAAGCGGTGAGGGTTGTTCACTTCATGAAGTGGTTCAAGATGTTCCTGAACTTCCCGAAGGATCGAGAGTTTCCATCGAGGCCTCGAACTTTCCCGAATGGGGCTCAATGTGGAAAGGAGCATTCATATTGTCGGATCTTGGAGGACATCCAAGGGAAGATCTGGGGTTTCAGTGTCAATACCAAACAACAGCCGATAGTCAGACTGGAAGCATTTATTGCGGCCCTTATCTGTGTTTGGATCCTACAAGTGAGGGATACCAACATGGGGGTCTGACCCAGCTCATTCATCATAGAATCCATGATGGCCACAGGAGGGCGGGTTAGTCTGGGGATTCCAATGCTCGCCAGATTGTACAGGATGCTATGACATGTTAGCGAGGGCAAGAGGACACCGAGGATATGCAGGCCCTTCCATATTCTATATAGGTGGATCACGGCGCACATCAAGGGGATTTACAAATATACGAACCCCATCTCACCTCTGGGGTCAAACATCCGCCCATCCATTCTAAATGTTGTCGAGAGCTTTCCATCCAAATTAACCGTACCCTTGGTTCTGAACCGGGTGTGGAAGGCGGACGGGTTTATTTTCCACCCGTTTCCATTGCCAACTGGGGTACTCACCGACAATAGTCAGGGTATGGAAGAGCATCAGGCCTATATCTTGGCCTTCCTAGGTGGAGTTTTGGTGGAAAGGGTGGATCGCGAGCCTCTTTGTGAGCCGTACACCCCACACCGGTTCGCAAGGAAATTCTGGTGCCTGCAGCGGCTGACCCTGTAGGTCTACTGGGAGGTCTTCCACAAGGAGCACCCGTGTGTGATGAGGCAATTATGGCTGATGTTCACACGGGAAGACAGAAAATGTGAAATGCATTTCCTCCTCATACTTCCGCCTTTGGACTGGTGAAGGAGTATGCCACAAGTTAGGAGGCAGCTTATCCGGGGGAAATGATGAAGCAACCAACTGTTCGAGCTGGTGATGGCGGGCCTCCCCTATCTCAAGGTCGAGGTCAATAGGCGACAAGGGCCTCTCGCTGTGGTGGGGCTACCGTGGTGGTACGGCATGCACTAGGTGAGGGTGAGGTAGTTGTGGCGAATCCAACAACGGCAGTGGACCAGGTGGTCCCAGGAGAGCAGATCCATCGAGAGGGGCGGCCACCGAGGGGATTCCGTAGGATATACACTCAGACCCCGGGGAAGCGGCTGCGCCATATCAACATGCCAGAGGATGATATTTTCCTAGAGGCCTGGGACATCTGGGATGTCAACCAGCAATTCCTCAGCCCGCCCGAGATGTGGCAACACTTGAACCGTCACAAGATGGATTTACCGGGTACAGGCCCTGTTCGGGCTGATTTCGCAGTGTCTCCGGCAGAGGCGGAGCAATATTTGGATGAGCTGTAGGACATTGTACATTCCAGTGGTGCCCTGCATCCAATGACAGACCAGGTTAAGGTACTTCTAGATCAGATGGTTCCCCCACAGCTGTAGGCTACCGAGCTGAGAGAGTGCTTCCCCCTACCGGAAGAATCAGAAGAATCCTCTTGGGGGGACGAGGCTGGTGGAGGGAGCCCGTGGGAGGAAGGCGAAGTCGGCGATCAAGACTCGTGTCTCGATGATTTAGTGTAGGCTCTTGAGGTAACATCCCAAGTTTCATTATTCGAGGTCTTATATCAAGTCATTATGGAATTCTTACCAACATCTGAACAATGTAGGAGGACCTTGTGCATATACCTCATTCTTGCCCTTCGGTGGGTGATGATGCAAGACCCTTGGAACCCGCACCTGTGGCCACATTCAGTTTTGTGTCTGGAGGGGCTGGGACATTCAAGGTGGCTCCTATAGAATCTCTAGACCTTCTGAAAATATATGGAGGGTCACGCTTTGGGGTCCTGTAAATATCAACATAGAAGCAGCACCAGGAGTTCAATCTCTGTAATTCCTCTCCACTAAATACATTGCTACCACACGCTAATTGTGCCAACTGACGTCCATTCCCTTCTCTGTCACGTATAGTTCTTCAACTGGAATGGGATATTGTGGCGAGGTTGGTCAGGATTTCGGGTGGTGCCCCTTACAGGGGCATCCCAGTAATCGTGGAGATAGTTACCCATCCCACCTGAGCTGCAGTGCTCCCTATCATTGGTGGGACCACCAGCACAGTCGTGCCCGAGGTCATTGAGGTGGTTTCCAATGATGAGGTTTGATTAGTCGACCCAAGTCCCACCATGCCTGATCCGACGCTAGATGTCGCACCTGATCTAATGCCAGACGCAGATCTCACTGAAAATTTTCTAAGGGCGTACCCCACATCTGAACCTGCCAACTGCGTGGACTGGGAAGAGACACCCTCTGATGAAGAGGACAACGATATAGTCCGCCACAGATCATGGAGGCTGATCGTGAACTTTATCGAAAAGACCCCCCAGGCATTATGGCTAGATGATATAGATAGACTTCGCTCGTGGCTACGTGAATTGTGTGCTGGGGGAGTGGATTCCTAGCGTCCTCATCTGCTCATTCGAGATCTCATGGAAGAGGAGATCTGGGATTATGATCACGGCCTCAATGTGTGCTGGCAGCGGAGGAAGGCGACGAACATCAAGAAACTCCGGGAGGCTAAAAATGAAGTACAGAAGATACAGATCTGGGCGGATGAGCACTCAACCTCTCTTAACGAACAATCAGAACTGATCATGTGATTGAAGGCCCAGCTAGAAGAGGTAGAAGAGCGCATGAGGCAAGCTTCCGAATAAATGGTTTTCATTCATGCTGACATAAAGCGGGCCCAAACCGAGGATGATGAACTGCGCCCCATCGCTACTAAGGAGGAGCGAGAATTGAGCTGACAGCAGCAACTCCAGGATGCCACAAGTTGAAGGGTGGCGGAACTGTAACTCTCTTTTGACGGGGTCAACCCATCCATGGGAGGGATAAACCCCCTAGTGTTGTAAGGATCACAAACTCTCAAACGCACTTTCCTGTTTTGATTTATTTGATGTCATATCATGCATGAGTTTCGTTATTGAGGATGGCTTCATACGTGTTTGTTATATTAGTGAAATTTCCAGTGGTCAGTCCCAATGCTCGCGCAGGTTGAGCCCAATTTGAGAAACAAGGGGTGATCACTGTGCTATTTCATCTAAACATAATACCTCGACCAAGCTTCGGGTATCCGGGGTTTATGTAACCAATCTGGATCTTTTGGGAAGACATGGGAGAGGCCTGATCGGAGGATTAGGACCTCAGAACAATCGATGAGCTATTCTTCTGATGTGCTCTGGTGCACAAGCGGGGTAACGCCAGGGGAATTGGGATTAGTCCGAACATAGGGAAGTGGAAGATGTGAACCACGATACCCAAAAATCTATAACGCTATGGGGGGTGGCGTGACAATGAAGGATAACTTTTGACCATGCTTGAAACATAGTATCCTTATTGCGTTATCCTGAAATGGGGATAACAAATGAGGGTTGACCGCTGACCATGTTCGAAACACGGGGCATGACTCAAAATGATATCCATTAGTCTTCCATAACGTTGGCCCATGACAGTAGGTGGGCTATAGGCCGATAATCTATAATGTTACGGGGTCCTTCCAGACATGAAAGAGGACGAGGGTCCGAATATGGGGCACAGAAAGTGTGGAATGTGGATTGAGGGTTTGTTAGAATAGAATCCAACACTCTTGAAATTGCGCCACTATGGCGGAGGCACACTGGATGGGAACATCGGTTTGATCATGGATCATTACTTATATCAGACAGGACCTCTCTGGCGAAGGAACTGTCGCTTCCTAATGTCATCTTGGGGTGCCAAAATCTTGTTCGGGGTACAATTTCAGTTACATGGTCGCTCACGAGGGGTCAGGTCATGGGAAAAAATGGGGAGGAACGGGATCTTGTGATTCCTTAGGATGGACCCGAGTTGAAATGCATGGGTGTCCCTATGTATCCCATGAGGATGGGAATCAAGCCGTACGTAGTTTTGGAAGCGCAGTGTAGTCACAGACCAACACTGATAGGTGAAATCCTCTTTGGCAGAGGCTCTGGTGCATCCCATGATCAACATGAGGCATCCTGATCTTGTTCAGGGTAGAACCACTATTTAGTGTCATGTGTTGAGGAAATATGTCCTCCTGCAGTTTAATTTCATACGATAGGATGTGAAAGGGAAGAGGCCAGGGAGCATGTGGTGTAGTAGCTGTGAAACTGACATGAATGGTGACATGATCCCACATCACACCACGTACCCCCAGAGGAAACACTTCAGGTCGAGGGACCAAGAGTTAGAATTATGTTGGGCCCGAAGTAGAGTGTTTGGGCATTAATACGTACCCTATGAGGATGGGAATCCAGCCATACGTAGTTCTGGAAGCACAGTTTAATTTCATTCGAGACGGTGAGAAACCTAGTCGTGTCGGTACACATCCAACAAAAACTACTAAGCCCATGTGAGTCGTGCTCAGTGTGGGAACAAGAAGTAATGGTGGGACTTTCCCGAAACAGGAAGAGGCATTCTAGGATGAAGGGACACTTGGTAAATAACGGACCAATGATGCTAACTCATCCACAAAGAGCACCTAGACGTGTGAGGAGATAGAGTTGAGTATTTCAGAATTCCACTTGAACATGAGAGAGTGGAAATGTGTGAATCATGAAGCTTGAAATGTGGACCACAATGATGGTGGCTTGACGATAGAGGATAACCATTAACCGTGGCAGAAACACAGCATCCACATCGTGTTAGCCTGGAATGGGGACATACAAATGATGGTCGACCATTGACCATGTTCGAAACACGGGACTATGTCGCAACTATCGTCAGAGATACTTAGGGATGTTAGCCCTAACGATGGGAGATCCCTTAGGCCTAGCATCCATGGAGAGCCCTTAGGCCTATAATGAATGTCGTCCGAGGGTCCTTTTGGATCTGGAAGAGGATGGGGATCCAAATAGAGAGCTCATAAAGTGTGGACATGGAATGAGAGGAATGTCTCTATGAAAATTTCCACACTTTGGGCACTCTGTCAAAACACGTCTGAATATAACAACGAGACGTATTAGATGGAGGGAGTAAAGTCCCTTAAAATAGAGAGATCATAGTTTAGGGGTCATAGAACTCGGACCATAGGTGGTAGGAAACATGGGGAGACTCATGGTGAGTAATTACAAAAACTGACGTGAATGGGAAACCAGGGGTTCAACCACCACGTGTTCCTCGAAAAGGTTTCAGGTCAAGGGACAAAAAATGAGAGTTGAGCTGGGCCTGAGGCAAAGTGCACAGGCATTCCTACATACCCCATGAGGATGGGGATCAATCTGCATGTAGTTCTTGAAAAGGGGGCATGGTGAGGTACTAGTGCCAGGATAAAAGAGGTGGTGTAGGCATGGCCCAAACACCAAAAGAAGTAGTATTTGATAAATCTTATTTGACTTTTAAGGTAAGTGGTTTTTTTGTGAAGCGAAAAGCCTAAGTGTAACAGGCCCTGGAATCACTTCAAGAATCAATTCATAGTAGGCGTTGACAAATGGCATGGCATATGACCAATACCCAATGTGACATCCTCTATGATTAGGTCACCACAATGCAGTGCCGTTTTTCATCGTGCGGCTGGACGATAATATCACAGTTTAGGGTCATGTGGTGGGACCCACCATGCATTTTAATGCCATTCAGAACAGACATAGTAGAGACGATGCTAGGTGGGGAATGTGTACGGTGCAATGAAACATAACCACCGTGAATGGGGACATGATCCCACATCACACTCTATGCAATTCTGAGAGGAGAACTTCAGGCCAGGGGGCCCCAAACAGGGGTGAAAGTGAAAGGGGCTGGAGAAGCTAGCTCCCAGCTGAGCTGGATCTGAAAACGAGACATCCAGGTAGTCCTACGTATCCCATAAGGATGGGAGTCAAGCCACACGTAGTTATGGAGGGTTCCTTTTAATTTCTTGACGGACAAGAAAGACAGAAAGCAGGAGGGATAATTTTTAGAATGGGGTGTGTGTGGTGCGGCTATTGAAATCCCGACGTGAATGATGACATAATCCCGTACCACATTACATGGGTCCCCATAGTCAAAGTCCATAAGACGGGACAAAAAAGAAAAATTAGCAAAAAATCAGGAAGGACCCAAAGACAAGAGGTTTGGGTGTTCCTACGTATCCATGAGGATGGGAATAAAGCCAAACGTAGTTCTGATGAGATCTTAGTTTACCGTCTTAGAGCTCGGACCAAGGAGGGGTGTGAACCTTCCAAGTAATAGAAGACCTCGACCCGATCCCTAAGCCCACATGAGTCAAACTCAGTGTGGGAAACAAGGGAGGAAGATGTCTATTACAACCCATGGAACACACACTAAAGGGAAATCGGTGCGGAGCCCTTATCGCGACTTTGGTCCTCCTAGCGTGCAGACGTGCACTGAGGAATAGTACCAATGGTTTCGAAGTTCTACTTGGACATGATGAGATGGAGAAGGATTTGAATCATGTATCCAACATTTTGGGCTTAATGGGGTTGGAGTGGTGATGGAGAATAATTGTTAACCGTGGCAAAATGCAGTGTCCATATCGTGTTAGCCTGAAATGGGAACAACCAAAGAAGCATCGACCACTGACCATATTCGTAACGCGGGATTTTTATCTATTTGTTGTCCGCGAACTTCGAGGACGTTGGCCCGTAATGGAAGGAGATCCCTTAGGCCTATCATCCATGCCACTTGGGGGGTCTCTTCGGGAGTGAAATGTGATGGAATCCCTAATGAAGGGGAACACAAAGCCTGAAAAGATGGTGGAAGCATGTTTGAGCAGTGTTTTATATTCTAGGTAATAAACTAGAGTACCCTTAGGCACATTGGTGAACCACTGAAGAGGGTCGACAAAGGTGTCTAGGAAGGTGAGGGTTCGCCAAGGGGCCAAGGTGAAATAAGAGATTTCCGAGAGATGGGTCTGGACCTGAAGTCTAGTCATTCAGGTGGTCCTATGTATCCCATAAGGATGAGAATCAAGCCATACATAGTTCTCAAAGAAAACCTAGGGGGTATGATACCCTAATGAGGAAGTGTACGGCCATGGCGAGTTACCCGACGTGAATGAGGACATAATACCGCACCACACCGCACAATCCCATGAGAGAGAACTTGGGCTAGGGGCCCGAAAAGGCTAAGGGGTCTTGGTGAGAAAGGTCGGACCATCTTGAAGTTTAACTTCTTACAGTGAGGACAAGGGCTGGGGGGCCCGAGAAGGCCTAAGGGATTGATGTTGGCCTCAGTCTGGAAGGCCTGACAAGCTCGTAGTTTAACATCTTGTAGTGAAGACAAGGAGGGGAGTAGGATACCCCAAACAAGGGAGGTGTATGATACTGAGAATAACCCAACGTGAATGAGGAAATAATCTCGTACTGCACTGCACAATCCCATGAGAGGGAACTCGGGCCAGGGGCCCAAAAAGGCCAAGGGGCCTTGGTCAGGAAGGCCTAACTAGCTTGCAGTTTAATGTCTTCCAGTGAGGATAAGGGATGGGGGCCCAAGAAGGCCAAGTGTCCTGAGGGTTGGCATCACCCAGAGGAAGTTCGTCACTTGGAGATACAACAGAGTGGAATGAACCACTACGCTCGATGTTTGCACTACTAGAATAAAGACCTTTAGCGACCGCCAAAAGCGGTCGCTAAAGGGGCTGTAGCGGCAGCCTTGCGACCGCTTTTGGCGGTCGCTGTTGCTTCGTCGGTAAAGACCAACAGCGACCGCCAATGGCGGTCGCTCTTGGTCCTTTTAAAAAATCCAGATTTCATACCTACGGGACAGTAGGTGGGTGCGACGCGATGAACCCGCAGGGATGACCGGTGGATGCGAGCTCGGGTCACCGGCCATGGCGGAATCTACGGTGGCCGGAGTGAGAGGTAGGTGCGTCGGTGAGGGATTGGGTGGCAGGGCGACGGTGGGGGAGTTCTCACGGCGGGTAAGGGAAGGCTATGGGAGGTGATGCGCGGTTGTTATGGGGGTGACCAAGGGCGGCAGGGCGGCGACGGGGGAGGTCTCACGGCGTTCGGGGCGTTGCAGCGGCAGGGGAAGGCGGGGGGTGGGGGGGGGGGGGGGGGGGGGGGGGCAGGAAAATGCAGCGGTAGAGGAAGGCGGGGGGCGGGAAAATTCCCACCCAGTTTATTTCGACATTAGCGGCCCGCCAATGGCGGTCGCTAATACTCTCTATAGCGACCGTCAATGGCGGTCGCCCGTTTCGGCAGGCGCAGAAGCCATTTTTTTCTGGTAGTGTTGGGACTTCTTGGGGCGGACCTAACGATCCAAGACAGCTGTTGAGCATGTTCGAAACACAGCGTCAGGAGAAACAAATGATCATCAACTGCTGACCATATTCGAAACGAGGGATTTGTATCAATTTTTTTCTCGACATCCTCGAGGGTGTTGGCCCAAAGTGGTAAGAGAGAGACCTTAGGCCTAGCATTCATACCATTCAGGGGCCCTTCCGGACGGTGAAGGTGAAATAATCCCAGTCAAGGAGCAGATGAAGCATATCTGTACCCATATCTCAAAGTGGGGAGCGTCTCTAGGGAGCGGGAAGTACGGCCATATAGAAGTTAGATCGACATGAAGTGGGGAAAAAGTGCACCCTCTCCATACATCATAACCTGGGGGGAAGATTCTGGCATTTGGGCTGGGCCAACAGATGAAATGTCCGTGCGTTCTTACGTATCCCATAAGGATGGAAATCAGGCCACACGTAGTTCTGGAAGTCCATGCAGTTTAACGTCGTGTGGTGAAGACATGGTAGGATAGAAGAATAGGAGTGGGCACAAGGTATGACACTTATAATCTTTGTATGAGTGGGGCTAAAGAAGCCTACACCATATCAAGTGAGGATACTCAGAGAAAACTATACCCATGGGGGATAGTCGAAGAGAAGAGTTTGAGGCTGGGCTTAAAAAAAGTGTTTGAACGTTCCTACGTATCCCATGAGGATGGGAATCAAGCCAAACATAGTTCTAAAAATTTAGTTTAATGTCATGCTGGATGATGCGCAGTTTAAAGTCATGCAGGACTGTTCAGTTTAAGGTCATGCAGGATCATAAAGTTTATGGTTGTGCTGGACCGTACGGCTCAGGCAAAGTATTGCTTGAGGAAATTGGCATTGGTGGGAGGAGTTATGCGCTCACCATCCATGGTCACCAAGGAGTATGCTCCATTGGGGTAAACCGTATGAATGATGTAAGGACATTCCCAATTGGGCTCCAACATGGGTGGTTTCCTACCGGGGATCATTGGCGCTCGGAGGGCCAATACCAGGTCTCCTTGCAAGAAGGAGAGGAGGCAAGCCTTCTTGTTTAAGGCTCTAGATATCTTATTTTGAAGCCTTTCCATATTCTGAAGGGCATGTAGCCTACTCTCGTCGAGTGCTTCCAACTCAGCTAGACAGATTTTGGCCACCATATCTGGAAACTGCTAGTCATAGACTGCAGTGCGAAACGATGGAATCTGGATCTCGATGGGCAGGACGACCATGGCCCCATACACCATGGAGTATGGGGTCACCTGGATGGAATTGTGAGTCGTCGTCCGATAAGCCCAGAGGGCGTTGGGGAGCTTTTCTGGCCAACTCTTCTTGTTCTGGCCAACCATTTTCTGCAAAATGGTAGATGTGGTTTTGTTGAACGCCTTGATCTTCCCATTTGCCTGCACGTAATAGCAGAAGGTAAAGTTAGAGAGAATGTTGTACATGGTGTACAATTTCTTCAGCTCAGCTGCTCTGAAGATGGTGTCGTTATCGGTGAGGATAGCGTGAGGGACTCCAAATCGGTAGATGATGATGGAGCTTACAAAATCGACAATGGATTGAGCCTTCACTTCCTTGGGTGGGACTGATTTTTCCCATTTGGAGAAGAAATATGTGGCGATCAGTATAAACATACACTGGCGAGCTATCGCCGGTGGATAGGGTCCCATGACATCGAGTCCCCACACCGCAAATGGCCAAGAGTACTTGGTGGAGTGGAGCGGTTCTAGCGGTCGATGCAGGAAATTAGCATGCACTTGGAATGCGTTACATATCTTGGTGAATTCAATAAAATCATGGATCATAGAGGGCCAGAAGTACCCCATTCTCTGGATCTGATGGGATAGCTTTGGCCCAGCCTAGTGGGCACCGCAGTAACAAGCATGAACCTCATGCCAGACCTGAGAAATCTCGACTCCTTGAATTCAACGGAGTAGAACACCATAAAAACTATGCTTGTAGAGGATTTTCTAAAGGCTGGGGCTACTATGGAGGGTAAACTATAGCGCGCAGCGTTGGATTCACTCTCACTTGGCCCGATCAGATGGGAGGCAACCATTTTGGAGATACTCAACAAAAGGTGCTCTCCTGTTGGGAGTCGTTTCAACCACTGCATCTGAAGAATCTGGGGCTCCTGATGTGGAGGATCCAGCGGTAATATAAATTACTCGTGGGCCATCATCATCCTTTGGGGTGAAGTGATCAATGAATCTTTAGTGTGCTACATGTATAATAAGATCATCCTGCTCGGGTTCTGCAAGTGATGCAGCTATGCTGGCCAAAGCGTTCGCTTGACCATTCTGTGACGGAGGGACATGGATAACCTCTGATCGAGAAGGGAACTGTGCCATTAGATGGAGGGTGAACTCCAACAATGGCATGAGCTCAGGATTCCTGACAACATAGTCGTCATTGACTGTCTTGATGACTAGTTCGGAATCCCCTTTCACGTGAAAATGGGACACATCGATCTCAAGGGTCATCTCGAGGCCAGTGATGAGTGGCAGAAACTCTTCCTCGTTGTTGGTGATGCATTTTGACAACAGGAATGAGTACAGAAGAACGGCTTGCACCGGGTGATGAAGACGATACCCGGGGCCACTCTGTTGAGATTAGGATCATTGAGCCTTCTACCAGTGGGACTCCAGGAGGCACCGTCAAAGTGCATTTTCCAACACGGGGCGACATGGTCGACTGAGAGGATTGCCTCATCAAAATAATAGAGGTCTAGTTATTGATCAGCAGAGGTTGGATGGGAAGCTAGGAAGTCTGCCAACACATTCCCCTTGATAGACATCTAAGGAACGAACCTGATGTCAAACTGTTGGAGAATTACTGCCCACTGTACTAGTTGACCAGTCAACATGGGGCGGTTCAGGATGTACTTCAGCGGGTCTACCTGAGAGACCAAGTGTACCTCGTGGTGCTGCAGGTAATGTCGCAACTTCTGTACAGCAAATACGAGCACAAGGCATCTCTTCTCAATAGGGTATTATCTAGTCTCTGTAGAGCATGCAGATGAGATAGAAGAGGCTATTCTCGGTCCCCTCATTATTCTTCTGGGCAAGAAGTGCGCCAAGAAACCGATCCAGGGCAGCGACATAGAGAATCAGCGGCTTCCCAGAGATGGGTGGCATCAGGACCAGAGGCTGGAGAAGATACTGCTTGATTTCCTCAAATGTGGTCTGATACTCTTCATCCCATTCATAGATGGTTTCCTTCTTCCTGAGCCGAGAAAAGGGCTTACACTTGCGTGACTCAGCGTATATAGGCTAAGTGGTCTTAAATACCTCTAGGCTCTTGAATATTTCTTGTGGGGAATCTAGATGAGGGCATTGATCTTATCGGGGTCGATCTTGATGTCTCGGTATCTAACAACAAATCCCTAAAAACTTCCCGGAAGTGACCCCGAAGGCACACTTCAATGGGTTCATCTTCAGGTGGCGGGAATAGAGGAAACCAAACACTTCCTGAATGTCCTTGAGATAGTCCTGGCACTGGCGAGATTCGACCACCAGATAGTCCACATATCACTCCACCAATATTCCCAGGATAGGCTTGATTATGTGATGCATGGCCCGCTGATTGGTGGAACCTACATTTTTCAGACCGAAGGGCATAACCTGGTAATAGAAAGTACATTGAGGGCCCTAAAAGCAGTGGAATCCTCATCTTCAAGGGTCATCCGGATCTGGTTGTACATAGAGTACCCATCCATGATAAAGAGGGCTTGGAACCCGGCCGTAGCATCAATCCAAAATTCTGTCACTGGAAGGGGAAAATCATCCTTCGGATAGTGGAAGTTGAGATCACAGAAGTCGATACAAAATCTGATCTGCTCATTCTTCTTCCTGACTGGAACAATGTCCGCTAACCCCTTGGGGTACTGGGCTTCCTTGATGAAGTTGGATCTGATGATGTTGTCAACTTCGACCTCAACCATAGAACCGTGAGAAGGGTACATCTTTCACTATAAAATAATTAACTTTTTCCAACATGAGTATATCTATTGCTAAAGGTTCATTTTTTTGGTAAAACCTTTTACCAAAAAAATTGTCCTGTTACTAAACTGTCTGTAAAAACTCTTTAGCTAAATGTTATTGCGACAGATAAAATAGTTCTATTACTATTATAAAAATACCAACATATAATATATATTTCGGTCAATGTGTTTAGCAGCATATTCATATGACAGATATATCTGTTGGTAATAATATTACCAACATATATTATTTGTTTCTAAATTATATTTAAATTAAAATTTTAAATTTTTATTGTTATTAAAATTTCATATTATATTTATTAATTTATCATATATAATATATGTGTCTTAATTATCAATCCAAATACGATTTTCACACATGTTCAAATTTAGAAAAAGATTAATTATATTAATAATGGAATTTAATACAAAATGAATCAATACATAGTTGATGTTTATTGATATGACCATAAAAAACACAAAACCCCAAGATCCATTTATACCGCACCCCAACCACCCAATTCATCTCTTGACTGCAATCCTCCAGCACTGTCATCTCTTGACTGCAATCCTCCAGCACTCATCATGGTTAATGAATAGTTATTTCCTCCAAAGAACTTTCATCACCCTCAAATGGCCACTATAAGAAACAAACCAAGTCAACACCAGAGGAACCACAAGTCGATGTTATGTGACATACTTTAGTTCCAAGATCTACACCTCACAAAATCAAAATTCATACCCAAAAATTGGAGAAAAATTTCAACATGAATTGAAACCTAAAAAAATATAGCATAAAAAAATGAATGCTGCATATTTAAGAAATTGAGTAGGAAAAAAGGGTACATAAAAAACCAATTAATCCCCTAAAAAGTGAATCTTTATCATCCTGATTGAGTCAACAAAAACATCCACCTTTATCTTGAACAAAACAACATGTTTATTTACATCAAATCACATACACAACAAATTATTGAAGAATTTTTTTTTGAGGAAATAGTATTCTAAAAGAGGAACACAACCATGTTAGAAATTAAAGAGGGAAGTGAATCCAAAAAGATCATAGTAGTATACGGGGATTGATCGTAGTAGTTGTTCATGTTGAGGAGTGAGACTTCCAACAACAACGGTTTTTCTCACAGTAACTATAATTCTGAGAAGAGGAACCTGTCATCAATCTTTGCAATCTAATCCATAGAGCTCAAAATACAGTAGACCCTCGATATGACCAGTATGATCCATAATTTTCCCATCATAAGGAGGATTGATTACAAGATGAGCTCCAGCAGCAATTGCAAGAGACAAATATGCACCGATAGAAATTATACATGAAGATGTGCCGCCAAGTGCACTCATAATGCTAAAGGTTGAAGGTTCAAAAAAACATTATTTTAATGACAATGGTTGAACATTAAGCACTTCAAGGAAAATTCAGATAGAACACCAACATGATATAGTTTAATCTCAAAAGAATGTTAAAATAAAACCAAAAGCATGCGACATATCCCTTAAGACTGAACACAACCAGAATATCAATAGCATAGATAAACTAGTCAACAAGCATATTTCAGCACAACCATCAACAATACATGACCAAAAATCAAAGCATGAAAACTACTATTTCACCACACACAAAGAAAAAACCAGTAAGCAAAGCATACAAGTAAACCAACAAGAAAATCAAGACTGCACCAACTAGACCATCTACAAATTTCCTGTAGAGACTTCACTGAGCTAACCAGCATGAAAAAAGAGTGATAAAAACAACATCCATTTTAACCGTATAAGCACTAAAAATTACATAAAAACAATACTAATAGATAACACTCTAGAAAATTTCATCTATCATCAAAGCACTTGGTTGTTGTCCTTCCATTGAATTAAATCCAAGAGTATCATCCCCATTTCTATTTCCTAAAGATAAACATAGTCGGTCCATTCAACACCTACAAGTAAAATATGATTGAAATAAATAATTTCATCTTCGAGATTACTAAAACCATGAGCATAAAGCTTGAGGCTAAGAAACAATAATCATTGAAGATACCCCTGATTCACAAAAGCCATAAGAATCATTCTTGGGACAAATTTTGACAACGTTTTCAATCAGATCAGCATCAAATTTAGTACAAAGGAATATATAAAGTTCATTCCCATCAAAAGTTGACAAAAAAATCTAAAGAAAGTATTGCATGTTGTAATTACAGCTCATGAGTATATCCAATAAGAATGAATTCACCATGAAATAAATTCTCTTTAGATTACCAATCACATTAAATCAGCTTGTAACAGTGCTCTAAAAGCATGCAAGAAGATAGTTATGTGTACATGATGTTAACCAATGAATATTCAATATGATTTTCAACAAACAACCCATGCAAAATACAGGTAAAAACAACACCATCATACCTTTAAACTCAACACCCATCATCTATTACAAGCAACCATGTAGTTTTGTAATAACCAAGTTGTACATACTTAGTGCAATGATTATTTGAATGAGAATATTAAGCACCAAAACACATCCATCATAACAAAGGGAGTTCCAATAGGTAAAAAAAATGAATGAGAAGTTTGATTAAAATTAAAATGAAATGAAGAAAGTATTTCCCTACAAGGAGAGGATGTTATCCTCTAGAAAATGATGAACCATTCATCCTTATCTTTTTAAAATTGCACTCAACATGAATTATCTCATTGAAGTACCTGTAAAAGAAACAAATTCAACATCAGATTCAATCAATTTAGTTCAAGAAGGATAAAACCATGTAAAAAGTGAGAAAGTACAAATCTAGTCGAGGGTCGATCCAAAATGATATGGAAGAAACCCTAAAGAGAAAACACCAAAATGAACCTAATCAACATTGAAATAACTATACAAGACCGACCGACCCCGCATAGCGTAACAAGAAGAAGAACGCCACCAAACGTGAGCAAAGAGAGAACCAAGGAGGTAGTGGGATTCAGTACAACAGATGTGATGCATCTAACTCTGACAATGACTCTAAGAGAGTCCCCGATGACCACAGTCCCCTCCGTCAAGATCATTCATTTAGTCCATCTCTGACAATAGGTTCACCAAGATACACCTGTAACAAATAAAACCAATCACACCACCTCTCCAAAAGAGTTGAAATACAGCTATGTTCGGTTTTGGAAAACATTTAATAGAGAACTACATTGGAGGAGCAATAAACTAGGAACTGGGCACACCTCGAGATCTTTAATGAGTGAATATATACCAAAAACATAGATGAAGTCACACTTCCATGAATACATTGAGAGTAATTCACACCTATCAGCATAGATATACCAAAAAAATATCATTTATGAGCAGAGTGAGACCCATGGAGTCAATTAACCTTGAACGAGAAAATTTTGAACTATTAACTTATAATATTTTTTGTTCACAAATTGTTGAGACATAAAAATAATACAAAATCTTACTAGTCATAGTAGACGCCAATACGGTCACAATCAAAAATGTCTCCCACTGACCACAACAAGAGGGTTATCTAACCAGTGGAATCAACAACCATAAGATAATCCAACTAGATACTAAAAAAACCAAAAAATTATCCATCCACACAAAATAAAATATAACCAATGACCACAATAACTTCCATAATGCATGATATAAAAATGACCATTGAGCACAAAAAAATGATGAGAAAAACCAATGACAAAAATTACAAGTGACCACATTAGCAGAAGATAATTGGTGACCACATCAATTGAAAACAACAACATGTTATAAAAAAATAACAAGAAGATCATCTAACCAGTGACAACAAACAATTGAGAATGATACTAATTTCAATTAAGAGTGACTCATAAATCTAAATTCTATAATCTATTAACACTGCATGAAATTCTATAATCAAGTAAATGTGATTTCAATTTACAATGTCACTACATTAAAATTTATAATGACACTACCTTTCATTTGAGAATGACACCTAATCCAATAACTGAAAAGCCATTTAGTGTAATGAAAAATCTTAGGCACTAAGGATAGGGTTGCAAAGATGGTCATGAAGGAAATTTCCAAATTGAATCAATATAATTGGGATCAATATTCGACAAAAGATGAACATGTTAAGAATCTCCATCATAAATGGAATTTAGATACAATCAAAGATGAAACATAATGTCTTGAAATGTCAAGCGATAAATCTACAAACATCATAAAGACCAAAACTTTAGTAATTTTAGGAAATTAAATGTATGATGTCATGTAAAATCTGATAAAATTACAAAATTAAATACCAAAATTGAAAACATGATATTCAGTATCATAAAACCGATAGTAGAATCTGAAAAGTAATACCCGTAATTGGAATCTAGATACTTCTATTTGTAAATTTGGGGACTTAATATTCAGGATTGGAATCTTCACTAAGCGTAACTGAGTGAAGTAGATATGAGGGGGAATAAGTGTCTCAAAATCTTCTATGAATCAGAGTTACTATCTGAGATGAAGAAGTGATGAACACTGAGTGAACTTAACGGAAAGTGGGAATCATATCTGATATGGAGGGGGAGTGGGAACTCGGTGATGCCAATTCTGAACGATCGCATCCTTCCATTAAAATATCTCTAAGTGAAAATACTTCATGGATCCACAATTACAAAAGGCATACATCTTCCCAACAAACAGACTCCAAAAATCCACCGATGAGATGAACAAAACCTGATCTGATACAAAAACAATAACGATAAAGAAAAATTCAAGCCTTCGAGAATTTTTTTTAATTAAATTTCAACTAATCTCATTCATCCTCACCTTGACACAATATCCCCATCCAATCGAACCAACAAATACAAGGGATGTATTGAACAGAAAATGAGGAACAGTAAAACTTATTATTACACATAATGATCCACCGCAACTTGGGAAAATGTAAAGGAGAACAAAGCAATGGGATAGTGGAAAAACCTTGAGGGCATTGGCGGTGGCCTTATTTAGGAGCCCAAGCTGCAAGTTCCCCAAATATACTGGAGTCTTAGTGAGACTAAGAGGTGAGATTCTTGAGGTATGAAATGAGGTCTGCACGCTCCTGAGGCTTCTTCAACCCCAGAAACACCATCTTTGACCTTTGAATGTACTTCTTGGGGTTGTACTGATAATCATACAACGCATGCTCTGTCCACTCAACACCTCTATTTTTGTTAGCTGTTGAGTACTTCTTGGGGTTGTACTGATAATCATACAACGCATGCTCTGTCCACTCAACACCTCTATTTTTGTTAGCTGTTGAGTATGAGTACCCAGGAGCTGAACCAGATTTCTTTCCAAAACGATCATGCAAATTAGGTCCTTGTTTGTGACCGCTTCCCGGATTGGACGTGTGACATGCAGCGCACTTCGCTCGGAAAATCTTTTTTCTGTTATATGGATTCCCAGGGGGTGATTCATCAAACGTTGACATTTATCATTCCTCCCTCTCTGAAAGCAGAACCAGAACCCCAATACAATCCTTCGGATTGCTTCAAGAAATTATTTGGAGATTTCATGGATTTCATCGGAGATTCTTCCTCTTCCCCCGCCTTCTCAGTTTTCTTTGGAAACAGTACAGGATTGATGTTAGGAAGAACGTTGTCAGGAGAAATGTTCACCCCCATCAATAAGCTTACCAAGCTCTTCATCATTCCTCACAGACAGTAACAGGTGCCTTGGAAAAATCATGTTCTTCTTGTTATCACGAGATGCATTCCCAGCCAATTCAAGAAACTTAGTGGCTAGGTATTCGAGAACGGAGGCCAAATAAACTGGAGAACTGGTACTGACGCGTTGCGAGTAACACCCTTTCTTTAGGAAATGACTGGTCCTACCTATGGGAAATTGAAAACCCACCTTTGAAGAGCAGGAAACGGGATTCATCTTTGGACCACCCACCTTCCGGCCCCCGGAACCCTTCTTACTTTTCCCAGACTCCATCTCTTACCACTGCGCGGACAGTAAAACATCGAGAACCTGAAATGAAAATGAGACCGCTGGCTGCTGAAAACAGATTCGGTGTTGCTAATTGACCGAAAATACATGAACCTAATTGAGAAATATCTACTGAATCATGAACAATGAATTACCGGTATTAGGGTTGGCCAAAAAAGATGACGAAGGAGGGGAGATTGAAAAAAATGGCGGCTGCGCTCTGGTGTCTTCGATAGTCGGGGACGTGAGGACGCTAGATTATGGTTCTAGACAAAGAAGAATGGATGTTGGTGGAATGATCAGGTAGGCTTCCATTTTGGATACTTGGGGAGAGGTGATTCGATTAGTTCTTTTCTACAATTTAAATATAATTTCTAAATGTAAATTTAGTTATTAATAAAATAATAATAATTAATTTACATTAATGTTATTTTTATTTTTTAAAGTTATATTAATAATTTATTGTATTTATGTTGATTGATTTTATATATTTAATAGATCTAAATATTAAAGAAAGTTCTCTCAATAACAGGATATTTTAGAAAAACATCAAAAAATGATAAATTGAATATCAACGTTGGTATTAAAAATGATAATATTCAAAATTAGTTTACAAAATTGGTTAATGGTGAATTTTTTTTATTCAATGGTTTATTGAAACATAATTTTCTGATGTTAAAAGATTTGTTGGTAATAATGGTTATTAGCAGTAGATTCATGTGTTGGTAAAAAAAATGTTGGTATTGATATACTAAACTAACAAATTTAACTGTCAGTAAAAGAATTGTTGGTATTGAACAATTATTATTAACAGATATATTTTTTGGTAAAAATATTTGTTGTTATCTTAAATTAATATCAACAAAATATAATATCTGTTGGAAGTACTCATTTTTTCCAACAGATATATTATCTATTATTGAATTTCTGTTGGTACAAGTCATTTGTTTTGTAGTGTTTTTGGGAGGTTTCTTGAACCCATGAAGGTTTGTTGGGAGACTGAGGCGGTGGACGGCTGCCTGGGGATATATTCAAGGCATCTCACCGTAACTCTAGGCGAACACATCACGATGTTGTTTGAGGATGTCCACGTATCGTTGTTGCTCCTTGAGGGTCATGGCGGCACTGATCAATGTGGGTCTCAGATCTGCCTCGCTACCATGGTTCACATGTACCAATTCATCGACAGTGGTAGAGATTCCTTATTAAAAGGTAGGGGGAGCATCCTCTAGATCCTCTTCTCCATTTGTGGAGGGATCTTCTGCCGGGGGAGTCGCTTACGAGCCACCAGACATTGATTAGAGGCTGGTGCCGGCTTGAGCAGTTGTGGTCAGCACTTCAGAAGATTCATGCACCACTGAGACCATGGCGATGAAGGCAGTTGATCCAATCCCATCTGGTCTTCGACCCAGAGGACCACGCTTGATGATGTCAAGTCAATAGTGGCGCGTCGGCTTGAGCCAGTTAATCCCAGTCTGGAAAAACAGACACGTATGACGTATTTCCATTGCCATGGGGCGGACATCTCGATACTGTACAGGGTTAGGAGGTTCTGGGATCACCTGATCCTGGTTGGTGAAGGAGTATGAGGTGATTTTTCTCCGTCACTTGGACCTAGGAATATGCCTTCCTCTCTTACCCAAAACAACAAAACACTGCCCCATTTCGGGGGTCGTGGCCTCCAGTCGATGGATTGAGAAGACATTGGCGTCATCCAGACCTACCCAGGGATCACTTGTGACTGGGGTGGGTTCAACCCCATTTGCCAGAATCTGCTTATCCTTACTCTTGTAATAGTCAGCTTCCAGATAACAATCTTCACAAGAGGCGAAAAGAGATGCATCTCCTCGGAGCACGCCTACTCAACCATTGCGGGAGTAATTGAGGCATTGGTGATACGATTACGGGACTGCTGTATGCATGTGGAGCCATGACCTTCCCATCAATGCATTGTACGCGGTGTCCTAGGAGACAACCATGAATTCGGTACTGGAAACTAGGGAACCGAACTGGGTCATCAAATAGATCTTGTCGACTAGGGTCTGCTCGGTCCTGTTGTATCCCTTAATTCTTAGGTCAGAGGGAGTTAAATCATCCTCAGAGAACCCCATCTTCCGCAGTGTCCAAGTCAGGATTAGGTTAATCCCAAAGCCCGTGTGAACATGATAGCGGCAGACTTTCACGCCATTGAACTAGCCTGTTATGTAAATAGTAAGAATGTGCCCCTGTATAGGAGGGTCATTGTTTTCACCAGAGAATGAGATAACTACTTGGAATTCGGCATTCTCAAATGCCTCAGCGTGGAAGACTTCAACATCTTCTACCTCTGTCTCAAACTGGAGGGGTCTCCTTAGGGCCTTAGCAAGCGCCTCACGCATGTATAACGACAGGCGAAGAGCCTCAAGAATTGAAATCCTCATTGGAATGCTGGAAAGGTGCTTGAGGACATCATACATCCCTACCAAGTGCGAGCTTATACTTAGAGGAGATCGCCCTGCATTTGGAGGCACAGTGGGCCCTGCCGGCTGGACCGACGGCTGGCTAGTTCTTGGCACGTCCAGTTGCTCACTAGTTGAGGCCTGAAGTGTAGATGCTGGATAAGGACCAGACAACTGAGATGGGCCTGTAGTAGAGAGAGACTGGCCGCGACATAGATGAGGCAGATCTGCCTGATCTATTTTCCCAAACGGCGGTGGTGGTAGATCTGAGGACACCAGATGAGGAGGTTGCACGTGATGGGCTCTATGTTGGGCTTGCACTCTGGTCTCAGTGGCATGCACAACCTAGCTGAAAGCGCCAGATGACAGACCTTGATGACCCATATGGCTGCGGTTCCGCCAACGTTGGCATCGACTGGGGATGTTAGGGAGGTGTGCCTGGCGTTCCCCCTCATCGAGAGTCATATAGGGATTTACCAACTCCACAGTATTAACCAATGCGTACCCTTGACTGTCACTTGACGAATCATCCACCACTGGCCAGATTCTGGGTGGGATCCCCATCTTAGGGGAATGAAGTAACTAAGAGTACGAGATGACAATGGCATTGGTGGATCGCGCTTCTTCTTCTTGCCTCGCCGATGCTTTCTCTTCTGGGAAGAGGCCGACTGAGGTGATGATGCAAAGGTACTAGTCGTATCTTTTTAAGGCTCTGGCTGATTCTGGCATGCCCGGATAATACCATGGGGGCAGGAGACTTTTTTACGAGCCATCCAGTAGTACATATAGGATCTACAGCTGGGAACCTGCTACCACTCACCATCATCATCGCTACCTCTTTCTGACCTCAGAAAGACACCAACCACTTATGCCAGGGACGGGCCTAGCCTGAATATGTTGTTGTCGACCTTGTCATGGATCCAGTCTTTAAACACTTATCACTTCTTGACGGTGTGCACCAGAATTCGATGATAGGGGTAGTAGTTGGGGTGATCAGTGATATTCGCCTCTGCTGGCCTTCTGCAATTAGGTAAGCGCACAATCCCATGCTCTAGGGTGCTACAGAAGTAACCGGGGACCTGATCCTCGCTGAACGAGTATGTCTGGTGACTTTTCTCTAGATAGGGGGATCTGGGAGCCTGGTCCTAATGAGGGGCCGAAGGATCCTGCTAAGAAGGTGGAGCCTGATTATATCCCCTAGGTGGTGGTGGCGCATTGCGCGGGGGAACCTGCCGATTCTGAGGCGGTCACTGCTGGGCAGGAGGTTGTGCCTGAGGTGGAGGTACTCTACGGTGTTGTGGAGCCAGTGCTACTGGCAGCAATTCTAGCTGCTTGGGGGATTCTATTTGGGCCACCGCGGTGGGCTCAGCTCTGGCATCCATCCTTGCTGGGATCACTGGGGGCAGCGAACGTGCCTAACTAGCTTGTTGCAGAGCTTTCTCTTGGTGCTGGGCCTTATTTGAGAAGTCTCGGAACCCTCCGGGGTAGTTTTGAGTGATCAGGGAAGGAACCAGTTCTGTTTTGACATTCCCCACGCACATTGCTAGTAATTTCTCTTGAGTTAGTGGCATGTCGAGGGAGTATGTGAGCCTCTTCCACCAGGCGATGAAGTCCGCGACTCGCTTATTGGGACTTTGCTTACACCTGAAGAGGTCTACGATGCTGGTCTTTTGCGTGGTGGAGCTGAACTGGTATAGGATTTGTCGGCGAAGATCCTCCCAGCTGGTCACCGATCCAATGGGGAGCTGGTTGTACCATACAAACACGGGGCCATCTAATGTCTGCACAAAACACTGGAGTTTGGTGTCTTCCTGCTATGCTGGAGTCCCCAAAATGGGGCCACACCTGGAGGAAAAGTGGACCAGGTGTTGTGGTTGGTCCCCTACCCTATTAAAGGGCGAGAACGTGGGATTTCCAAAACCCAGGGGTTCAGGAATACCATCCACCCATGCTGGATACGGCTTGCCATCTGGTGGGACTGCCACCTAGCGCGTTTCCAATGCCTCGAGGTGGGCGATGAGTGCCGCCATTTGATCATTCAGGTAGGGGTCCCTACCTTGATGGGGATCCCAAACCACGAGTGCATTTTCGGGCTCTTGGACATGGTATATGGGTTCAGCAGCTCATGGAGCGACTGGTGGAATGGCCTGCGGGGCATTTGGGGGAACCCGGGCGGGATTCCATGGATTGTCGTGCCAATCAGGAGGGTTTGGTGAGATGTATCACACACTCTTTCCATGAGTTCTGGCTTCAACCTTGTTCGTGAGAGCAGTATGATCAGGGTTTCCCGGATGCATCTCACCGGGGGGGTTGTTCCTTCCCCTGCTGCCCCGACCAATGATTTCCATAGTCGGGTCGTCACTCTATAGTGCGTTTGGCTAGGAGTTCGTCGACCAACCTCTTCTTCTACGCATGTTTCTGGCACAACGCGGCCTTCTCAGGGTCTTCCTCTGCTTTTTGCACAGAGGTGGATGGGTCAGAGTGCTTGACAGCTCTGACATGCTCTTTACCATTACCTGCATTCTGACTGAGCACCAATGACTCGGTGGGCACAGGGAGACCTAGGAGGTTCATCTACGGGCGAGTAATCCTCCCTGATGGGTCCAACAATGGTGGAACATCCTCAAAGGGCATGTCTCTATCAAGAAATTCTATGTCGTCCTCCTTGTCCACGACATCAGCCATATAGACCGCGACCCTTCCCAGGGGCATGTCTTCAATATCGCATATCGATTCGGGGAGCCGTCGAATAAGGCTGAAGAGGAGGGCATCGTACTTCCCCCATCCATGGACTTTTACATGGGGGTAGCCTCTATGATGATTTTGTAGAGTACTCTAAAACTCTGAATGCATTTTTGATGGAGGTTCCTCTGGCGACCTGGTGTCTTAGGGCGCTGGGCCACGGGGAGTGCGACCAAATCAACCAGACGACATTGCTTATCGATTTCCTTGAAGTGAACTTGGATCTTGGGGTACACCACCCAATGATAATGAAGTCATAAGTGTGTCTCCCATAGGGTTTCACGGAAGCACTTGACATCCTCTGGGGTGAGGGATTCCGATGCATAGAAATTCGATGCTGATGCCGACTAGAACTTCTCTGGGAAGTGATCAGCCGCAAGAATTTTCCAGATGCTCCTAGGCTTGGATTCAGTCTCTGGACCCATATTTCCCCACTCTTCAACTGGAGGGGGCTGAGGAACCGTTAGAGGTACTGAGGTGGAATGCTGATACAGTAAACTGGGCGGTAGAGAATACGACGAACGAGCTGACTGGCTGCCGAATTCTGGGACATCCTCTAAGGAGTGCGGTGATCTGACCACAATGTCATGATACGACAGGATGACAACTACAGATTTTGGTGCAGGGATCGCGGTTACCGACGATGGGTCACGTTGTTTCCCAACCACCATCTGTCCACAAAATAGCTACCCAGGATCTCTAGTCGAGGTAGAGGGTGCTCTTAGTGAGGACGGTGGTGACTGCATGATAGGAACCTGTGGGACTCCCAAAATTTCCTCCTCCTCAATGTACCTACGAAGAGAGGCAGGAATCCGGTGGACTTTAAACTCTGGAAGGATGAGGCTAATACGCCTTGTTCCTGCCACGGTCCTTGACATAGAGGACTGAGGGAAGGGTTCCATCGCTGAGTCGTGCTCTGCTTCAGAATCCGAGAAATAGACCGGTTTGATTTCAATATGAATCTTTTTGGTGTTCTTCTTGCGGCTGCGACGACCCGCCATCCTACCCCGGGATGGCTCTTCGGGGAAGGGAAAATTTCCGGCATGAGAAAGTCCTTTGACCATACTAGTGTTGGGGTGGGGAGTGCTTCCTCCTGAGTGGGTCGGGGTGCAAGGAGCACCGAGGCATATTTCAAAGGGGACACGGTGAGGACCTCCGTACTGGATGCTGGTATGGGTGGGACCCTCGCTGGAACTAATGGGAGCACGGGTGGGACCTCCATGGCTGGTTCCCTTGGTGATGTCAGTGTGAGTCAGGTCCCCGTACAGATCGGACCGAACACGGGTAGGACCTCTGTGTTGGGTGCTGGCGAAGTGAAGTTAATATCCACCCCTATGGTTGATAGGACGAATAGGACCTCTGTCGGCTACTACAAGGACTTGAGTAGGGTCCTCACATCGGAGAGTGACTGGATGTGCAACGCCCCCACCCCGGCGGTCCGTGGTAGTAAGGACGGCTCCATATCCAGTGTAATGATTGTGGGAGAGGCTCCCATATGAGGTGTTTCTACGATGGGGAAGGCCCTCATTCGGGTCATAGGTGGAACGAGGCATACCTATGAGCTGAGCCTGGGATTGGGAAAGGATCACGTCCTCCACAGTGATTGCACTAGGAGGTCCCCCGTATTGGGTGGCATTGCGGTGGGTTAGTCCACGGTGGCCCCTACCTGTTCCTGCAACCAGGAGAGTCGACACAACATTCTCGTGGGGTGGTTGGGGCCTCGATCCGGGTTGAGCATATAGCTTCCCCTGCTCAGCGTATGCAGGGGGTTGATGAATCATGTCGGTGGTGGGTTAGGCTATAGTAGTCACTGACATTGATGCCCCTTGATGTGAGTCTTTCTCATCCTGTGCCCGACGCTGGCGTCTGGTCAGTCGGGCCGGTACCAGTGGTGCAGGTACGGAGTACACCTGCTCTTTAGCTCAGGGAACTGGGTGGCAACACTGGCACAACCTGGTGGGGGCCATCACTGGGAACCCTTAGGACGGAACTCTGGCCGGGCGGACCCGAACATACCCTACCTCATTGGCGTAGGGCATGGAGTCATCGAGGCAATATGGGGAGAGACCCTTGAAACAATTGAAGGTTGGAGTGGGGAGTAATGGCTCCCTGCGTGGCCCTTGGGTACGACATTGACGTCGAGGCGCATACGCCTCTAAATACAGGCGGGCCATGTCCCTCATAGGGATGGCACCCTCCTCCTCGTACCTATGTACAAGGTCTTTGATTACTCTCTGTTGGATAATCTCTGATAGGGAGATGGGTTGTGGGTGCCCAGTAGTCATGGCAGGCGAGGATGTCGCAAAAAAGGCAGAACCACATGGGGTATCCACTTTGAGATTTCCCCTGCCCCTGCGTCTGTGGGTAGGAGGTGATCGGGTTCCGGATATAGCATTTGGGATCTTGAAGGAAGGGAGATTAGCTCATTATAACTGATAGGAAAAGAAATCTACACCCAGTGCCCCATCGCCATTCCATCTTCCATGATCAGTAAGAGGGATCAACACTGACAATATCACAGACCGAGATGCCCAACATTTTCACTGCCCCAAATTTTGGTGAGTTTCATGCTAGGACCGCTATTTTATTGGCGGAACCCAACACCAGATATCGAAATTTGCTGACACGTCACTCTACTGATGTATCGAGCACTACCAATCTCCACATTGATGAGAAGACCTTCACATCGGTTTCACCATTTCTGTTTCTGACGATTTCGCCGGGGCACGCACGTTCGTCTACTGGGGTGCGATAGGTGAAGAAATTTGTTACCCCGCATTCCTACTTTCCAAAGGCGGGCGACATTCACTCCTTGTTCAGGGATGTCTGCTCCATGATTGAAACAAGATTATGGGATGTCGGTTATTCCATCCATCGATTCCTCCTTGAAACTCATCACCTATTCCATGTCTCCCTTATAGATTTAATACGTTGTTTGTGAAACTCTTCCCGACGCCATATTTTCATGGACACCAGTTAATTACGCTGCTTCTGTCAGGACATTTCAAGGTTCGGTCAGGGCAGCAAACTTCAGTTGGGGGAGTAGTCATGTTGAGGTATCATTGTCATGTATAGACACTAGGGAATTGGCGTGTCTGTCTTTTGTCCCTTATTATAGGGCTTCTCTAGGGCACGAAAGCCTGAAGAATCCCACATCAAGCGTGGGGAATCATATTCCATAGGCATGTATCTAAGGTTTTCCTCAACTTACCATGTTTAACATAGGGTATGCCGCAAGTTTAACGTCCAGTGGAGATAGATCGGGCTGATCAGAACACTAGCTAGAGTAGATCAGATTGAAGAACCTCCTTGAGGGAACACCGATATTGGGGTCAGCACGTGGGTGGCTTCCCGAGTATTGTGGAGAGGAATAATGGGGGAATGATCTAACCGAGATGTGGCGGCCAGGGTAAGAATCAAGATGGACGATGGTTTTGGTCATGATCCTTGAAGAGACATTCTATGTAACATGCCATAACATGGATCAAAGTCCCCATAGATCGAGAAAGGATGCGTGGGGCTTACACTCTAGGCAGCCTGGGTGTTGGTGAGAAGATGTGAAGATGATCAGAATGACCAGGTGGTGGGATTGAACCTCGTGAGGCTTCCTACGTACCACGCCCTAGCATGGATCAAAGACCACATAGTTCAAATAGGATTTCTATGGACCAACATGTGGATAGACCGTGGTCCGATGGGTGTTGGGATTGAACATCGTGGATGCTTCCTACGTACCATGCCTTATCATGGATCAATGTCCCCATAGTTTGGGATAGGGGACTGGCACACCGACATAGAGGCGGTCGGGATAAATGGTTGCTGGGTTTGAACCTCAGGGAGGCTTCCTACGTACCATGCCTTGACATGGATCAAATACCACGTAGTTCAGAACGAATGTGTGGGTGGACCGACGTGAGGATGGACCATGGTCCAATGGGTGTTGGGCTTGAACCTCATCGAGGCTTCCTACATACCATGCCATAACATAGATCAAAGAACACGTAGTTCAGATAGGTTCATGTCTTCTAACCGACATGAAGATGGACATTGGTCCGATGGATGGGATCGCAACAGCTTACCGCTGGAGTGGGATGCAGTTTAATGTCATGCAGGATGGGGGCATGTCGAAGAACCGACATGAATAAGGACCTTGGTCCATGTGGATGGTGGGATTTAACCTCGTGGAGGCTTCCTACGTAACATGCCTTGACATGGATCAAAGACCACATAGTTCAGAATGGATTCTGATTAACTGACGTGAAGATGGACCTTTGTATGATGGGTGTTGGGCTTGAACCTCGTGGAGGCTTCCTACATACCATGCCTTGAAACAGATCAATGTACACGTATTTCGGGTGTATAGTTTAATGTCATTCAGGATGGGGGGCATTTGGGGCTCACGCTCTAAGGCAGCCCAAGGTGTGTCATGGTTGGTTCTCACTCTAAGCTCACGAGAGTCATGCTCAGTGTGAGAAACAAGAGGTTGTATGGACCTGATGATCAAATCGCGAAGGGTGCATCCATGGGAAACAAAGAGGGGCTTATACATTAGGCGGCCCATGGTGATGGGACTTACTCCAGGATGGAGGCCTGAGGGAGACAAAGTGAAGTCGGAGAGGGGTATTGGGACCTTCTCTAGGATGGAGGTCTGGTTCCCTATCACACCCTCCAATGGACTTGGCACCGATGAATTGATGAGGAGCGGGAGTGATGCCTCTAACAAGAAAAGCTAGGGGATTATGACAAGGTGGATACCCTTCCCCCGCGGACAAACACCACTCCCATAAGGGGGATATCATCCCATGTGGAGACCAAGGGGGCATGGAGAATGTCCAAGGTGGGGGAACCCCATGTGAGAGGCACAAGGCAATGTTATAGTTTAAATTCATGTGATGAGGACGAGGGTGCTTGGCAGTTTAACATCCAACATCTTGGATGAGGTGGGTTACTCCGCACCCCTACGACTTACATAATTGGTACCCTCTTCTCCTTGTGGGAGGAAAGGTACTAGCAACGTCCTATTGAAGGGGGGTCACAAAGCGAACCATCAAGGGGTCCACATTAGTGTGGCTATGTGAAGAAGCAATAGCCATTAGCGTGCCTATGAGAAGAAGCATTATACAAAGAAACTCCATGGGAAGTATCATCCGGGGGACTTTGAAGTCACATCATGCAAACTTGGGGGGTCGCATAGGAAAAGGAATTTCCAGGCAGAGGAGTCCATATGAAGGGTCCTTGTGGAGCTATGTTGTTCTGCATGGTGAAGGGCACTTGCAAAGGGGTGTGATTCATGAAATGGGGTGCCTTAGACTTAGCATGGGGTGGAGGTACACATGGGAGGTGCTTCACGAAGTGGAAAGGTTTTCGTGGAGCACTGCCTCACGGAGCAATGACGCCTCACGAAGCAATGTGTTGTGAATCAAGTTGCTTCGCGAAGTACAGTGATCCTGCCTTGGCATGTGGATCACATGTACGTGAGGGGTGCTTCGCGAAACATAAATTCTACGCGACAACTCGAGTCCCCTTGGGGATCCCCTTCCTTCTTGAAGGCCCTTAGGCTTCGTGAAAGGCATCCCTATCTGAAGAGGGGGTAAAACGAGACAAGGCGGGGGCATCTCACAATGCAAAAATACCTCACATATCTCATGATTCGCAGATTAAAGGGTGCATCATGATGTGGGATATGAGAATCCGAAAGTTCGGATTGTCCGTCCCAAGGTCTTAGGGGGAAGCTCGGTATTTATAGGTAAGAGACGCTGTGAAGTAGAGCTTACGCGACATGAAGAGGGATTGGGTTGCTTCGCGGCGGGCTCACGAATGTCAGGGGCATTCGCAGAGGGTACCACCTCCATTGCTTCACAGCGTGCTCACAAACGTCAGGGGCGTTCGCGGAGGGTACCGCCTCCTTTGATTCATGGCGGCCACGTTGCTTGGTTGGACTCTGCAAAGGGGCTTCGCGAACCCGGCCGTGGGGCCTCTTTCCCTTCTTTCTTTTCTTCCAACATTTTGGTGCCAACAGTATATTCCAATGTAACTCCAAATTTAGTTATGATAGCTACAATGTATGAATGATATGAATTCCATATGAACCTTTATGATTTTTCATTAATTTTGGTTGTTCATAAATCTTATTTTTTCATGAGGTATGTAAATGAGTTTATGTTTTGTATGTGTTGATGCATTAATGATTTCATTCTTATTTTATAACCCATACTGATATTTTATGCTCATCCCATGTTTTGAAATGTTTTTCACATGACTTAAAGATGAATAGGGTCAAGGATGGGATCATGGAAAATTCTTGTTGTCTAAAACATGGAAGTAGAAATGAAGCATTTTTTCATGAGTTTTTATTTTATAGAAAAAATGGTTACTAAGTATAATTATCAAAATTTAATATTTCCATGGTTATGTAAATGTCATGACCTAACTCTCTAAAAATCTAAACATGAAAATATATTCAATGTGAATTATCCATTTAATTGAAGAACATGTAATTTTTAAGGCCAGGTCTATATAGTTGGTATCAGAGGTCGGTTTAGACAACATTAGGAGTTAAAATATAGTTAAATTAATATCTATAAATTATTTTTAGCTGATGTTATGATTGAAATGATATAGCATTTACAGATTACCATGTTGCTTCACCTAAGATATTTCTGTGTCATAATGGTGTATGTAGTGGAACCATGGCAGCTATGTTGGGACGACGTCAGGAGGAAGATAAACTTCCAATCCATCAACATGATATGGTCTGAATCGGAACTGAACAGGTTTTTGCAGTGATGGAACAGTTGACTCAGGATATAAATGGTGGTGGTATCCATGCATGAGATCAGTCAGATCAACCACAGAGGAACATGTCAGTAGTGGAGCATTTCCTGAGGCAACATCCCCATCATTTAGAGGATCATCTGACCTAGTTCTAGCATATGGGTTGATTAAATCACTGGAAAATAGTTTTAATGTCATGGGTTTTTCAGAAAATCAAATGCTTAGTCTCATTGATTACTATTTTGAAGGTGAAGCTGATCAGTGGTGGTCGATTGTGAAAAATATCAGGGATAGTGAGGATATTGATGCTCTTGATTGGGATGAATTAAAAGGTATGTTTCTTGAGAAATATTTTCTTAAGGTGGTTCATCTTAGGATGGAAAAATAACTTATAGGATTAAGGCATGAGGATGACTCAATGGGTGCTTATGAGGAAAAATTAACTCGACTCGCAAGGTATGATCGAAATTTCAAATGAGATATTGATAGTAAAATGAACCATTTTTACTCAGGATTAAATCCAACATATCTAATGGAATTAGCTTCTTGTGGCTTCAAATGTTTTGAAAAGCATGTTTGTTTGGGGGAGAAGGTAGAAATGGAGTTTTTTAATGATCTGGTGTTCTTTGAAAAACAACACAATAAGAGGTCGAGGTGGCATGTGAAAGGGAAGACTCTTCAAAAAATACTGATGGTAAGAAACGTAAGTTTATAGTTTTTGAAAATTATGGTAAAACTCATATTGGGGAATGTCTATTGAATTCTGGTAAGCTCTACTAGTGTGTTAAAATGGAACATAAGGCTCAAAATTTCATTGAAAAAGATCGGGTTAATGGTAAGAAAAAATCTGATTTATTGTCAGTAAAATGTTTTAAGTGCAATGAAATGGGTCATTATGCAAATGAGTGTCCAACGAAGAACTCAACTGAGGGAAATCATCCAGAATAGAAGTATAAAGGGGTGGTGAAATCCTTTGCAACTACCTCAACATATGTTTTTCCATCAAATGAAGTAGTATCTGGTACACTATTTGTTTGTTCAGATTATTCCAATGTGTTGTTTGATTCAGAGTCAACAAATTCATTCATTTCGGAGAATTTTTATAGTAAATTTGGAATTCTGTCTCAAGGTATGAATCCTGAACATATGGTAAAATCACCAGGGTGAAATGTTGAGACAAAAAGAAATTATAAGAACCTTCATATCCTTGTATGTGGAAAGAATATACATGAAAACCATATTATTTTTCCTCTAGTAGAGTTTGATGTTATTTTGGTCAGGGATTGGATTTATTTTTATCCAGATAAGAATGACTGTTGAGATAAATAGTTTTCTTTTCAGAATGATTTACAGTTTGTGTACAAGATTGAGCCCTTGATTTTGATAACATATCAGGAAGATGCGAAACTATTAAAAGATGGAAATGAATGTTACCTTGCACATATTGTTGAAAATAAATAAAGTGTTGAGATTAATGATGTGCTAGTGGTAAATGAGATTCATGAAGTTTTTCCTGATGAGTCTTGGTTTTATACCTGACCAGGAAGTTGAATTTATTATAGACATAGATTCTGATGCTAAGACAATTTCTAAACCCCCTTATCGAATGGATCAAATTAAAAATTTAGAGTTAAAGAAGTAATTACAGGAGTTATTAGATAAAGGTTTCATTCGACCAAGAACATCCCCATGGGGTGCTCTTGTATTATTTATTAAAAATAAAGATGGTTCAATGAGACATTTCTTTGATTATAGAGCATTGAATAACATCACTGTTAAGAACAAGTATCATTTGCCTCATATCGATGATTTGTTTGATCATATCCTGGGAGTTCAGTATTTTTTGAAGATTGATTTGAGGACAGGGTACCATAAGTTGATAGTAAAGGAATCAGACATTCTGAAACCACATTTCGTACTAGATATGGATATTATGAATTTGATGTTATGACTTTTGGTTTAACCATGCACCTACCATATTCACAAATCTTATAAATAAAATTTTCCATGGGTTCATGGATAAGTTTGTGTTTGTGTTCATTGATGAGATTTTGGTATATTCAAAAAGTAAGAGAAAAATAGAATTAATTGAAGGGTTTTCGTGGAAACCTTGAAAGAAAAGAAACTATTTATGAGATTTAGAATGTGTGAGTTTTGGTTATAAGAAAATTTCATTCCACGGTCACATTGTTTCAAACAATCGCATAACGTTTGATCCTACTAAAACAAATGTTGTTGAAGAATGACCTAGAACTACAAATAGAACTAAGATCCATAGTCTTCCTGTTTTAGTAGGTTATTACTGGAGTTTTGTTGATAATTTAGAACAGTTATCTAGTCTAATGACTAAGTTAACTCGAAAAGGTTTTTAGTTACTTTGGAAAAAATAATGTGATTATTGTTTTCAGGAATTGAAAATAAGGTTCGTGAATGCTCCAATTTTGGAACTACCTTCCAGAAATAGTGAGTTTTTTATTTACAGTGATGCTTCATTGAATTGACTTGGCTATGTACTTATGTAGAATGATTAGGTATTTGCTTACACTTCATGTCTATTGAAACCTCATGAGTTAAATTAACCTACACTTGATGTGGAATTAACTGCTATGGTTTTTACTTTAAAAATTTGGATACATCATCTGTATGGAGTAAAATGAGAAATATATACTGTCCACAAAATTTAGAAGTACATATTTACTCAAAAAGAATTGAACATGAGACAGAGGAGATGGTTGGAATTAATCAAGGATTATGATGGCACGATTCATTACCATCCTGGAAAGGAATATAACGTGGCCAATGCTTTAGTTCAAAAAAGTAATGTTTCATTAACCATGATACATTTAAAATGAGATCCTTTGATTTTTGATTTGATGAACTATGGGATAAAAGATATTGGTGAAATAAGTTATTTTATTTTGTTTCAGGTGTCAGTGAAATCATCTCTATCAGACAGAATAATTCAAGCTTAGAAAGAAGATAGTGAGTTTCAGAAAAAAGTAGAGTTGGTTAAGAAGGGTAAGTTAACTAATATTAACATTGATAATGATTGTATTTTGAGGTTTCAAAAAAGATTATGTGTTCCTTGTGATTCACATTTAAATACTGAGTTGTTTTATAAAGCTCTTAGTTCCCCATTTTTAGTTCATCATGGAAGTACTAAGATGTATAGAGATCATTGGGAGTATTATTGGTGGGATGGAATGAAAAGAGAAATTGTTGATTTTAAGTGTTTGACTTGTCAGCAGGTTAAAGCAGAGAGTCAGTTATTGAAAGGGATTCTTCAGTCTTTACTAGTTCTATAGTGTAAATGGGAAAATATATCCATGGAATTCGTTGTGGGATTACCAAAGACATCTCAAGGTAATAATGCAAGTAGGGTTATTTTTGATTGGTTGACTAAATATTTTCATTTCCTTCTTATTCGAGATACATTGTCTCTAGATAAAATTTCTCAGTTGTATGTTAAAGAGATGGCCAGGTTGAATAGAGTTCCCCTCTTCATTGTATCTGATCGTGATCCCAGGTTTATATCTAACTTTTGGGAAGGCCTTCAGAATTCGTTGTTGCTGAATTAAATTTTAGTATAGCTTTTCATCCGCAATCAGATGGGTAGTTAGAATGAACAATTCAGACCTTGGAGGATATGGTACGTGCTTATTCACTAGATTACGAGGGATATTGGAACCAACATTTTTTTTGGTAGAATTTACTTATAATAATAGTTTTACTTCCAATATACAGTCGGATCCATTTGAGGAATTATATGGAAAACGTTGTTGAACTCCAAACTTTTGGGATGAAGTAGGTTAAAGAAAGCTGATGGGACCAGAATTGGTAGAAGAGATGGTAGAGAAATTTCAGTTGATTCAGAAGCACATGATAACTGCTTAGACTAGGCTGAAAAGTTATGCAGATAACCGGAGGAATGATCTATCTTTTTTGGTAGGTGATCCTGTCTTTCTCAATGTTTCTCCATGGAAAAGTGTGATTTGTTTTGGTAATAATGGAATGTTGAGTATGAGGTTCATTGGACCTTATGAAATCCTAGATATTGTTAGATTAGTTGAATATAGAGTGGCTTTACCTCTATTTTTATCCCAGTAACATAATTTTTTTAATGTTTTAATGCTGGGAAAATATATACCAGATCCATCTCATGTTTTGAGCCCAGAGGCAGTTTAGTTGGAAGAGAATCTCAATTAAGAGGAACAACCAGTCCACATTCTTGACCATAAAGAGAATTTTTTTCCAAATAAGGTAATTAAATAGGTAATGTTTTTGTAGAAAAACCATATAGTTTAAGAGGCAATGTGGGAATCTGAAAATTTTATGAGGGATAAATACCCCCAGTTATTTGATAAGTGAAAAAAATTGGGAGGATGCAATTTCCAAAAGGGGAGAAGGATGTAACATCCCAAGTAAATATATAATAATATATTTTTATATTTATTAATATTTTGTGAATTAAATATTAATTTTACTTTAAAGGGGACGCTATGTTCTATGGCTTACCCGATACGCAACAACGAGTTTTTTTGAAATCTTACGTTGCACACTAATAATATAATAATATTATTTTAAATGGTAGTTAATGCATAAACATTGTATTTGTGGAATGAATATAAAAAACTAAAATATGATTATACATGTTTGTTAAATGTTTTTACTTTTATCCAATATAAGTTAGGGGCTTAAAATATGAATGAATCTAATTTTAAGCATAAATACTCTAATATTCACGAAAAGGTCGATTTACCACCTTTTGATGGAGAAACCTCTTTAAATCTAGTTTTGGAAAATTTTATATCTTCTATTTGATAAAATAAAATTCTTCTTAAATTTGGAACATCAAAATTTACTTTGGGTAAATTTTTGGTATTTTTCATATAAAGATAATTTTTTCATGAATAATGAAAAATACTGTATTTTTATTCAAATGTGCTTTTAATATAATTTATTTAAATGGATATATTATATTTTTAATTGTTTTTAAAGTTTAATTAGATTATATTTTTATCAGTTAATCCTATTTTGGTAATTATAAGTAATTTCTCTTTGAAATTGGACATTAACAATTGTCGATCATTTAACAGTTATTGTTTCTTAAAAACCCACAATTTGTTTTGACAACAAGAAATAATTTTAGATTAATTAATCCAACTCCTATGTTTTTAATTTGGTAAAATAAATATAATTTTTTAATTTGGAATATCAAATATAGCTTTGGATTATTATTTGTTATTTTTCTGAAGAACTTCAATTTTCGATGAATAGTGAAACCACTTAGTAGTAGTTAAAAAATTGACATTTCACTTAAATGAAATTTTATCACATCTGTGAATTGAATTTAAAAAATCCTACATACATGGTTGTTATTTTTATGTAAAATTTGGTTCCAGAAGATGAAATTTTTTTTTTTTGAATAGTAACTTTTGACTTTTATTTACCGCGATTAAAGGAAAATAGGGTAATTTAATGTAAAAATAATATTATAATAGTACAAAATTACATTAACACTTGTCATAACTTTATTAGATGAGTCATGGACGAAAATGGGAATCCTTGGGTCGATTTTGGAACCCCATGGAGCCACTTCTGTATGATAATGACACTTTAGATTAAATAACATAATGTAATGACACAAATGACACAAACAAATATCTTTTATTAAATAAATTTTTACATTGTGTTATAAAAGTTATAATTTAGACTATAAATATTTATTGAAAATATAAAAATATTTCATACATCATGGTATTTTTTTTAAAATTTTTAGACATCAAATAAATAAAATTATTTATGACACCATAATGATGTAGTATTTACCTCTTTAATAAATGATTTAAATGAATAAGATTCTAAATAATACAACAATATCCAAAACCTGTCCAATTATTATTTAATGATTTTATTTAGATCATGAGCCATTATATATTCTTATTTAAATATTTTTGGACCTTTAGAAACCGCATATCATTATATAATAAAATAATATTTTTACACTTTCCTAAAAGAGCCCTCCTCCCACTTATAAAAAGCCCTCACTTCTAACTCATTTCTCACACCTCTCAATCCCCTTGGATCATCCAACACCTGAAAAAATAATCTCTCATGATACCTCTACTTATCCTAGAAGCCTTACCTTATGTATAAGGGACTTCAAGAAGTCCTTTTGGTTCAATCCAAAGGGAATTACCCAAATTAAAGGTAACAATTTCTCTAAAATTATTTTCTTTTATTTTACTTATCTAACCCCTAAAATATTATTATTCTATTCTTTTGTAACAACAAATGTATCTTCAATATAATATGATTTTTTTATGATAATTATTCAAACTACACTTGCACACACCTCCATCTAATGGGTGAAAAACATATTGCTTATGTGGATAGAAAACTAACGCCTCATGGAACGATGATTGTTCGATTATATCCTACCACCTCTAATGGTGGCCATTAATATGGAACTGTATTTATATATTATATATATTATGTTTATGTTTTTTTCATTCTTCTGTATTTTACAATTATATCCTACCTTTATGGTTTCCATAATGGGTAAACATGATAATTTCATTTGAGTAAATGCGGACTACCACCCACTCAAAGTGATATGACTCATTAATGACACATGTAGTACGTATAAAAGATTGAGTTAATGATATTATATATGATATTATACTTTAATTATAATATAAATATGTATCATTATGTTTTAATTTCAGTATAGATCGAAATAGAAATGAAAGTAGCATTGATGCGTACGTACGACTTACCGTCTCCATGAACTTTGAATTACATTTCTTATCTCCAAATGTTATGTAATATTATAAATACATATATATACTAGATATATATGATTTATATTATATATAAATCAGGAATATCATTTTGGAGATAATGGAATTTTGATCACACAGACAACTTGTAATTATTAGGTGTTCATTTTTTGACTAAAGTACCAAATTTCGACAAAACGACCTTAATTAACATAAATGATTACATAATGTTTATAACATGGTAATAAGTGATACAAAATGAATAATAAACTGAAAAAAAGTACTTAATAATGTTGAAATTAAAATTATTTTATTATTTACTAATTTATGGAACGATCCTGTCAAGTCCGACACGAGGCAAGGGACTTCGTCTCACTCTACTTTCATTGAAGAATATTTTGTTTTATACGTGACATTCTATCATACGGTGTATAAACCCCATTGACATTTCATTTCATTCAAAGGGATTCATTTTATAAAAATCATTTTACTAAACGACAAAAAAGAATGTTTTTTTAACATAAGAGGTGACAACGACCTTTTTTCCGCCGCCGTGAGTATTATTTGTTCTTTGGCTTACTTAACAAGCCACATTGTTTTTTTAAAAGGAAAATAAATACCATATACTTTGTATGTATGTTGGTATTGAAAATTGTTTTTATAATGGATTTTTTACTTCAATATATTTAAATGATATATTGTGATTGAAATGTGGAAATTTTATCTTTCCTTTATCTTCGTTTTATGTGTTATGAATATGTTATGGTTCTTGGGAATTGTTTACATATACGGGTGGTTCCATGATAAACCTAGGATGGGTGATCCTGAGATAGCTCTTCAATGCATTGGGTAACATGATGGAGGTAAAAGTTAATATTTATCCTAAGTAATTTAGGGAATATACTGTGATGGGTATTCCAACATAACTCCCTATGTAGCTATGATATCTACAATGTATGTATGATATGAATTCCATAAGAACATTTATGATTTCTGATTACTATGTGTGATTCATAATTCATATGTTTTCTTGAGGTATGTAAAAGAGTTTATGTTTTGAATGTATTGATGGAATATTGATTTCTTTCTTATTTTATAACCCTTACTGATATTTTTATGATCATCCTAGGTTTTGAAATGTTTTTCCCAGGACTTAATGATGAATAGAGTCACAGATTAGATCAAGGAAAAGCCTTTCTGTCAAATGCATGGAACTATAGAAGAATCTTTTTTTCAAGAGTTTTTATTTTAAAAAAATGGATACTATGTAGAATTTTCTAAATGTAATATTCATGTTGTTATGTAAATGTTATGTCCTATCTGTCTAAAACTCTAAACCTGAAGATACCCTCAATTTGAATTATCCATTTAATTCAAGAATATGTAATGTTTAAGGCTGGGTTGTTATACATAGTGAATATATTAGTGTGATGATGTTCAATACCAATATATTCAATATTTATATCACCTGTTTGAAAGTTATCTCTCAAAAATTGATGCATTACATCAATATTCAAAGTTCTAGAATGTGACACTGGGTTCATAAAAATATTTATAGAAATATTGTTATAAAAAATTATATGTACAAGTTATAATTGATATCTGCATTCTATAAATGTGTATTTCATCAAGATAATTTGTGCATAGACTTTAGATGTAGCTATATATTCAACATGAGCAGTGAAAATTTCCATAAATTTTCATTCATTGTACACTATGATACATGTGGCTTTCTTAAAAGGTGGCATGTTCCATATGTGTTTTTTTCTATCAAAATTATGACCACCAAAATCAACATCAAAATAACCAACTATGTAAAATTCTTCTACTCATGGGTAAAATATTATTAAAAAAGTAGTATATTTGAGGTTTTTTAGATTTTATTTTACCATAAGTAAGTGTGAATGTTTTTAGTATTCTTGAAAACTAGCACACATATACACAGAAAACATAATATCTCGTTGGATAACATTCAATCATAAAAGGCATATATTTGAACCTCAATTAATGGTTTGATCCACTGATTTTATAGAAGAATAAATGTTCAACTAACTAGTGGTACTCATAGGAATGTCACTAATATTAGTGTCATACATTATAAAATGATTTAAAATATATTTTTCCTATTTTCATTGATTTAAAATAATTCATTGTTTATTTTAAAAAATCTGGTAACTGAAAATGAATATTAGTTCACCCATTAACCTCATTTGAAATTCATTTAGAATCATTTTTAAAAAATTCATACATAAATATTTTTTTATTATAAAAAAATATAATCATCTACATAAATTTGGAAAACTAAAAAAAAATTAAATCATTTTATAAAAATGGTAGGATCATATATACCTTTTGAAAATACTTATGAAATAAAAAAAGTGTTGATCCTATAAAACCAATATCTAAGAACTTATTTCAAAACTTAAAAAGCTTTTGTTAACTTATACATATTATTAGAAAAATGGGGATTTTGAAAATCAATAGGATTTTCAACCAGAACGTCATCAATTATATACTAATTATTTAATTAACTCACAACATCCATTTGATATAGTTTGAAATCTAGATGTCATTTATAGGAAAGAAATATTCTAGTGGATTTATTTCATGTTATAGGTGAAAAGGTCTATTTATAGTTTATTAATTATTTTTTACTATATCATTATGTACAAAGTATAATCTTTTTTCATAATATAGTGCCAGACTCATAAACCTTATTTCTATACACCTATTTAGTGCCTATAGTCAAGATGTCTTTGGATCTGTCCACAATATCACATTATTAATTTCAATATAATTAGTTTAATTATTCTCATATTTCCATTACATATAATTCATCATTTATTTCATCAATGGTATTCATAGGTTTTAGAAGTGACAATAATTCTCAATGTTCAACATGATTTCTTAGAGAATCTCTAGTTTCTGTTCCTCTACTATATCATCAACTAAATAATATATAAAATAATTCATAAAGGTTATACCTACTCTACAAAAAGAGTGGATGGTCACATTAGAATTATCTATAGTTTGAAGTTCATTTTATAGAAGTTATTTAGAACTAGATGATTTCTCTCACTATTTCAAGTAGAATCAGAAGGTTTGGATTTTATGTTCAAATTGGAAAAATATTCATTAAGTTTTATAAATTTGTCTTCAGATCACTTTGATCTATCTCATCAAATTTTTTATGAAGATACTTTTCCATAGTCTTGGTCTTTTTATAAATAACTCTATAGGATTACTTATTGCTGGAATAACCATAGAAAATTCCTTCATCACTTTTGGTGGATGGTATTTCAATATTATCCACAGTGTTGATAATAAAGAATTTACAACAAAAAACAATAATGTATTTAAGCAAAATATTCATTCTATTCCAAATATTATATGTGGTCTTATTCATGATAGGATTAATTAAAAATCGATTTATTAAAATGTAAGATGTATTCACAACCTTTTCCAAAAAGTAGGAAACTAATTAATATTCATTAAGAATATTCATGGATATCTCTTGAAGTGTTAGATTCATTATTTCTACAACTCCATTATTCTACAAGGTCTTAGGAATAGATAATTTATAACTATATCCATTTTGTTAGAAAAAATACTCAAATTCCTTATTTTAAAAATCACAACCATGATAACTTCTTCAGGTATTAATTCTATGTCCACATAATTATTCAATAAACACAGAATACATGGTATAATATAAACATGATTTACTCTTGTGAGTCTTGTACAATACGCAAGTATACCTCAAAAATTAATATATATGTAAATAAACAAAGATCGTACCATTTATCCAAGAAACTCTATATGGTCTAAATATATCCATATGAACCAAATCAAGAGGTTGAGAATTTGAAACATCTTAATTTATTTTAAAATAAATATTAGGTGTTCCGTTTTTAATAGTGGTTATATAATTTTTCATTTGGGAACTCAAGTTTGGGAAGATCCCTAACTAAACCTTTCCTAGTATTCTTCCTATGTGAATGAATATTACAGTGTCCAAGTCTCCTATTACAATGTGAAAAATCATTATGAAAGGTAATCAAGTAGGAAACATTTTGAAAAATCTATGAATCAATACTAATATTGTAAACATTATCACTACATAAACATGTAAATATTAAATCATTTTTATAATTATAAATATTATATTCATTCTTCTAATAATTGACATGAAAATAATTATCATATAGTTGTAAAATACTAAGACAGTTATATATTAAAATTAAAAAATGTACTTTATAAATAAACAATGAATTTGTGTTACTAATTTTTCCATGGTTGATGAATTTTCCTTCTGAATTTTAAGCAATGATTACATAACCATCATTTCATTTTGAAAATATTTAATATCAAATAATCTTCTATCAAATTCACATAACATATGATGTCCATGTACTATAAAATTATATTGGATATCTTTTAAAATATTTCCAATAAAATATGTTCATGCAATAATGAAATTAGTACCCATATATTCTTTTGTCCATATGTGTTAGCGGTTAATGATTTAAGAACCCATATTTTCTTAATAGGTTGTTTATAATACTATTATATGTTTTTTGAAATAAATACTTTTTTAGGTCCTCTAGAATAATAAATGGTTATAGAGATTATAAATTATGATTTAGGTAGAAATATTTTCTTAACTATCCTTCTTTTTTTAATTTGGTATCCTAGATAGGTAGTATAATTTGGATCAATTTCATCCCCTAGAATTTGAGAAATTTATTTATACCATTTTTAATATTTATAAATATTTCTTATGTTTCTAATTTAATGTTTTTAGTTAAGTATTATCCTTTAACAAAAATCCATTTTTCTATTTTCCAAATGTTAGAGCAGTTTTAATACTTGCTGATAGAACATGCTGTTTCATCAAAACATTATATTTGTCCTTTAGTTTATAGAAATTTTCCTAAATAATTATATAGCACTAAAACATTTCCTCTTGAGATATATCATCCAAATTTCATTACTTTTATAATGATCATAATTAAGTAGAGATGATATAGTAGGTACTTCAGGGATTTTTGTCTAGAATCAAATGTTTTCTCAGTCAGACTTCTCTTCATGTTTAGAGTCTGTGCCACTGAAGCTATCCTCATAGGAACTCCATGTTTCATTCTTGGATTTCTTTATTTTTTGGTCATTTTCCACATATTTATTTTTTTATTTTAGTTTTGGATAGTAAACCTTAATATTTCCTTCTCACTTACATTCATATCAGGTAATCTTATTTCATTTATCCTCTCTATTCCAAGTATTTTTCACATTTCATTTGCTGTTATAATTTACTTTTTAGTTTGTTTTTACTGAAGAATTTATTCTTTTTGTTGTTTTTAAAAATATCCAAACCATATTGGGAATTTCCTCATCACTATATGGTGGTGACCCATCATCTCTAGATCTATTATCTTATATATTTTTCTTTTACTTTTCATTTTTTTGATTTAGTATACATGAAGCCTAATGATTTTATATTAGGTTCATCATCATATTATCAATTTACATTTATCTCTTCTTCATACATCATCAATTTTTTAAATAATTCCTTAACTGGATATTTTTTATTGTCACATGATTACCTGATTGACACTGATTTCCATCTCCATCTTTTAGAAAGGCATCTGAGTAGTGGCCTAATCAGATGCTTTTTAGATACTAGATTTATTAAGGATCTCATTATGTGAACTATTTTCAGGAAACTGCGATACCTACAAAATATTATCACATCCATATTTATCTTAAAAGTATCATATTTAATTGTATATATATTTAATCTCATTTTTTTAAATTAGTGGTTCCTTCATGTGAGATAACTAATGTATCCAAAATTTCAAAGGAAGTTTGACAGGAATATATTCAATTGAATTATAAATCTCCTAAAACATAGTAAATATCATATATAGATTTATAATTATTATTATAATCAAGATTAGTATCATCATTCTAGTATTTTGTAAGAGTCTTAGGTAACTTACAACTATCCCAATTAGCATTCCAGATTTCAAATCCTATATTTTCTATAATAATTTTATTCTTTATCTTCCATAGAGAATAATTATAACGATTAAATAAATGAGGTTTTATTTTAGTAGAACCCTCCAGAATATTATTTATTTATAGAAATTAATTTAAAAATAACATGAATTTGTGGTCTTAAAATCACGACTGAATTAAAAGTCCAAAATGTATTTTAAAAATAAAACATAACACCTATGATAAAAAATTTCGGTCAAAGATAGAATCTTAAGAGGGGGTGAATTGAGTACGCAATAATTTTTTTTGTCGAAAATAGGTTTAAATAAATTCCACCCGTTTAATTAAAATATCCCATTTAACAAAAATAGCATATCGATATACATTAGGATCTTTTAAATGATTTTTAAACAATTGATTATGTCTTAGTAAAAATAATTATGAAAAGTAACTAAACATATAAAATAAATTTATAAATCTAAAAATGTATATAATCAATAATTAAGATTAACTATAAAATTTGTGATTTTTTATAGAATAAAATATATCCTATTTAAATATTAAATAAATCAAAACAAAACAAATCATATAGTGGACTAAAATACATGAGGTTCAGTTTCAAGCCATGACCTAATCCTCTCCATTTATAAATCACCATATTCCAATAATATTATATAATATTATCTATGATCAACAACCTGGATCATGTGTACACAATAAAAGTTGTCCAGACCACATGGGGAACTCTTCCAAGAAACATATTAGAATAAAATAAGCACATGAAACATATGGAAATCCTACACAATATTGTGGGAAATACAAGAGTTTAGATAGTTTGGTCACAATGGAATGGATATCTCTCAATATATATAGGGACCTCTTCCATGAAATTTATAAATCACTAGTTCTAATAAATTTTTGTTTTGTATAAGTGATTCATTCATGGATAATAAGGAATATCCATTTACTCCATTTTATAGTGACCTATATGTTATTAGAAACACTAACTGGTAAAATGATGCTTCATCACAATGGCATGAATATCATTGAAATGGAAAAATATGGGAAATAATATCAACAGACCTTTGTAGTGTAGCTATAAAATCCATGGGGAAAACCTTTTTCCTACAACAAGGTGGCTTAATTGTGGTGTAATTTTATATACTATGGTGAATGCCACTATAAGATAGTAGCATCCAAAAAACTGATCTTATACTAACTTTTGAGCAATCCAGAATATATGGTGATGCTAAGCTGGGACAATCTCAATTTCTTAGCGACTATGACGATTCAACGATCCCAATATCCTAGATGTTGTGGTACATAAAAAACTGTGTAGATACTCATATACAAATATTAGTATACCTTTATTTGGGCTATGGAAAGTCAATTTTACCCATAATACACCTCAAATTACCCTTATACATGATTCCCTATACCCATACGCAACGTCTTAGATCCCTTATGAAAGTAGTGTAAACATGGTTATACCTTTATAAAGACACAATTTACCTGCACAAAACAGTAAATATATGTTCGAATCCATTAAAAAAAATTAAAATAACATTAAAAGAGTATTTAAAATCATATTTTACCGTTACAAAAGTCTTTAGATATCCTGAAACATCCTCAACATATATTTACAAACGTTTTTATAGGTGTTGATGTTGGATTAACCTTAATCAACATGGTTCTCACATTTACAAAACTCAATTATACATTCAATTACCCTTATGAAAGGTGGTTTTTCCCCTTATGAGATTTTACACTGACCTATTTACCTTTATATAATGACCTACCTTTACACGACAATCTGTTCACCATTAACTAACTACCTTTGAAAACGATTTTTACCCAAATTTTGGAAAATTTAACATTAATAAAGGCATGGATACAATTATAAAGTTCATTATAATTTCATTTTACCATTAATTAGTCTATTTGTACCCTTAAATAGGTAATAAATTTCCAATATACCTTAACATAACTATCCAATTTTTCTTATTAATAATAAAGGACTTTAATAATCAATATTGAGGCCATCCACACTAAAATAGACACTCAAATTCCCATAATAAAAATCTAATATCATATTTATTTTAGTTTTGAATTTAATCGAAAATTAAAAAAAATATCTCAAACTCTTCAAAAAATTCACATGGAAAACTTATTTTTCATTTCTATAAAAAAAATATTCCTTCACATATATATTTTTATGATCTTAAAATAATTTCTTGACATTATATTTTTTTCATGAAAATAATTATTATTTACATGGATTTCTAATTGTATTTCCTCATGTTTCTATTCATGAAAATTAATAATACTTTCATGTACTTCTAGAAAAATATTATTCCCCCAATTAAGGGATGGATTACCTTTTTAAAAACATCATGCCAATCCAGACATCAACCACACGTGTCCTAGAAATTAAACACACGTCACAAAATATAATATGTGGGCCAAAAAATATTTTATCCTCTTAATAGAAAATAATTTATAACGAATAAATATGGAATTATTATCTCATATTTATTTTCAAAAACAAATTATCCTCTATTAAATTATTGTTTTTTATATAGGGGTGAAATTACAAGGTTCTATTAATAAAGGGACATTACTTGGTCAACTCTACGTCTAAGTGGGATAAACCAATGTAAAAAAATACTAGGGATATATAAAAAGTTTTTTTTAGTTTCCACATGAACTAATTTAAAATGTGATTCAATTTCCAAAATTTTCATCCTTGTGGAAGAACAAAATAATTTCCTTGAAGTATATACCTTGAACTTCACTCAAAAAATACACTAAAAATTAAAATTAAAAATTTATTTAATCTCTATTTCTATGAGCTTAGGAATCAACAATAATCACCCTCTATATACCTATTTGATATAAGAAAATAAAGTGTATATTTTTTTAACTGATAATACTCATAAATGAAATTATTAAATCATACCAAAATATCTAGATTAACTTGAATTATGTAATAAAATATTCTTCTCAAAATTTTATAGCCCTTATGGGATGAACTCCTCTATTTTTTTATTTCATATATGTCATGAGACTCCATAAAGAACATCATATTCATTTTTTCCAATTGATATAGGCTAAATAAAATCCCTTAATTCCATTAAATTAATTTAAAACATATAAAATAATATTTAATATGGAAGTACCTCCATGTTTCATAGAAATACTATTCATTCTAAGTGATTTCTCTCAATACAGGCCATTCTTTTCTTCCAATGTCAATATGGGAAGATTTATTTGGAAACATGTTTCTACTTTCAGTATCATAGATTTTATTATATTCTTTTCCATGTTGAACTTATTAATTTTGTGTATTATCGTTTTCCCTCTTATTTTTCTCACTCATAAAATTTCTATTTTACATAACATGTCATCTATTGATTTTGTTATAACAAAACCTAGTTATTGTTTTCAAATCACCTACATCACTTCATAAGTTAGTAGTATATTCATTCAATTTATTACATTTTGTATAGTCTACTATCACCTTCTAGGTTATGATTGTGAAACATGTGATTTTTAATTTTTTAACAACCTCTCATGAGTTATTTTTTTCATCATGTGTAACAACCTTTTTTATTTTTCCGTTTTTTATAAGTAGTTATTTATCAATATATTTCTACATTTCATTTCCAACTAAAAAATAATTATTCCAAATTATTATGTATTATTTTTTAACACAGTATTTTTTGTCTCTTGTACAAGGATTATTAAATATAATTTACTTACTTTTTTTGGAAACTTATAGATAAATTCTTGAGTAATATATTCAATCAATACTATCTTCATGTTTCTATATAAGATTTATTATATTATTTATTTTATCTTTTTTCCTTTATTTTTAAATTCCATGACCTCTTTGTAGTGGTCAATATAATATCCCTTCCCTCTATTTTAGGATAATATTTTATTGTTTGACATGAAATTCTTTTTATTCATATTCTCTACCATCATTGGGGTGGTTTTTGATTATTTTTATCATTATAACAACTTCCTTATCTTGTTCATCTCTAATGGAATATTTTTATCCTTTATTTATAACCAATTTATATCATTGTTTTGGTACCCCATTCAAATTTGTATAAGTGTTTTACATGAGTTACTGAATATTTTATTATTAATATAAATTCTGAGTACACCAGAATCATGGGGTTGGAAGTGGTGAAGACTAAGTGTATCTCCCCTGAAAAATATTTTACCATCATTCAGGATAATTCTAGTACAATTAAATAATATTATATTCTCTCTATGATTCCACTTTTTTATATAAATCATTCATTGTAAAATTTCATTACCTCAATGTGTGGCCAAATTTAATAATATGATTAATGATTATCCTGTCATTCTTGATGAGAAAAGACAACTCCCATATAAGGTTATCCATCCTACTAAAAAGCCCAACCAACACTATGTATTCTGAGTCAACCTCCATAAAATTATTATTGAAAATATAACCCAACATGTGGCCACTAACCATGTCCCATGCTTCCATCCTACCGAGTAACTTTTGAAATAAAAGGAGTTGAAAAAAAATTAACAAACATATACTATAGTAAAAAATGCCACCACCTCGCATAGTCCTAACAACACAAGATCTGTCCCCATGCTATATAATTTTATCTAAACATCTATAATCACCATCCATAGCCATAAAATATCCATCTATTTCTAATAGTTCTAATTTATCTAGATTTATAACCTCATTTGTTTCTTGATTTTCATTTCCTTCATTAGAGCATCATTTATGGAGTTATTTTTCATGGCAAACAAGTATTCACCAGCTGTGTTTTGTAGGATTTATCAAAAAATTTATCATACCCCATATTATATGAATTTGGACTTTATATTGGAATAATAGATCAATTCATTAGTAGAAATTTTTTTTATCTATGTTAAGGGTAGACTTCTTCCATGATCTTGTTGATGGTTTATCAAGAGATTATTTTGAGATATTATTTACACTAATATGAGTCTCCTTAGAGACATAACGGTCATTTATAATTTGAATAACAACATCCATTTATGGGAGACCAATTGTATTCATATCATTTGGTGGAACTATAATTATCAATACATTACTAGTTTCCTACATTATTCACCTAAAAATATTATAATTTAACCTATAGTTTATGAAATTATGTTCTCATATAAAAATTATCATTTTCAACTGATTTCAACCTTTCATCAAATTCACTTTTCATTTTATTAATATTATCTTCATGATATATACTATCATCATTTAATGTGGTGTCAATGCCCTTAATTCTTATGGATTTAACTTCCAATTGGTCTACCTTGACTTTAACATCTTCTTTATGTGATTATTATAGAGTATAGATATTCTAAATATACTCTTCATGAACCATTTTGTTTTCTTCAAAAAATATTTCAATCACTTCTTCTATACAATTATTTCCTTCCATATAATATTCCCAAATTGTTATGGGAGCATTGAATGGAATATAATGTGAAATTATTACTTCACCAAAATCATGTTTACTCATTATTTTATCATAAAAATTCCATTTCAATTCCCCTTTAATTAATGAAATATTTTCTTTGAAAGGATTGATAGATTATTCCTTTGATTCAATGAGGTATGTGATGGAACTTTACCATTTAATTTTTTTACATAGTGAATCCTCCAATTTGATAATTTTTTCATCAAACTATGGGATTTCATCATGAATATACATAAAAAATTTATATGAGAAGGCACATCTTTATGAACATTCCACATTTAATATTGAAATTTAGAGTAAAAAACTAAATTATTTTAATAGTCTCATCTTCCTCATATTTTAATCAATTTTAGATTACATCCTTTGGTGGACCACAATTAATTTTGTTTGTAGTTCAAAATTTTCACTTTCATAAACTTATGGTAGTTTGGTTAATTAATTTTTTTGAGAGTTTTCGTAACTTATTTACCTCTCCCTTTCTTAATAATTTTTAGTGTCAGGGAAGATACATTCACAGATTCTTCAATAATAGTGGAGAGTATTGATTCCAGCAAAGGTAATTTAGAGTTAAAATCAAATCTACCACCCATATAAAACTTTTTAGAAGAAATAGAAATAAAATTTATAAAATTATTCGTTAAAAAATTATTTGGTATAACTTGATGATCCTAGATGCCTTATTTGGGGACACTGATGTTGGGAATAGTGAATCATCATAGCCACATTTTCAACATTTATACATTATTTTGAATTAGCCACTCATGTTCCTGAACCTCTTACTAGGTGAAGAGGAATGCATCTAGTATAAACTCATAGTAATAAAAAAAACAAATATAAATCATATAAGAAGGAAATAACATATATCAATTATTTAAAAAGGTTCGACTAAAATGAGAAATGCTTCTCTTTTTTGTGATCATCCTATAGTTTTTAAGGATTTCCTAATCACTAAAAATTGTATTTATCCCATGTGAAAAAAAATCACACAATGTAAATGATATATAACATCAAATTCCTTTAAAATATTAATAAATTATTATAATGGAATAACTTGTACATGAACTAAATGGTTTATACTATAACAACTATTTCTGGGAAGGTCTTCCAAAAATCTTCTAAATAATATCGTTCATTCATCCCAAGGATATCAATACATTAAAATGAATAAGATATTAATCCTATAAAAATATATCACTGATATAAAAGATATTATAAAATATAATAAATTCATGTTAATATTTCTATATAAACTCATTTAAAAAAATAAGTTCTTGTGGAATGAATAAATATAAATGCTTAATTATAATTCCTCAATGAATTATAAATTAAATTATATAAATTTTAGGTCATTCATGTGTTCCATGATCGTGTCATGGATATAAACCGTTGAAAATATAAATATTATTCTTATTCTATTTTGTGTTTTCACAATCATCTCTAGTTATCCAAAATCTATATATTATATAAAATATTACTTCTCATGATTGATTTATACATTAGATTAAACATCATGTGAAAAAATAATATTTTATTTTAGTTCTCCATCACATAAATATGTACACGATATTTTATTATTCTTTATGTGAAAAGAGCATGGTGGTAAAACTTTATACATTCTTACTTCCTTCATAAAAGTTGAAGTGATTCATAAGATCTCATATGAGTGATAATATCATGTGTATAATATCTTAAAATTACTAATTTTACTATAATTCTCCATAATTATGACCATTATATTTATTTTTGAGTCACTCATCACTATATCATTCATTTTTATGCCCAGTAATGGTTCATATAAATTCATGAAGATTTGAAGACTCAATTTTCAAATGAATTTTGAAACCCTCCATTTAAAAATATATCTACAAATTATCACTAATTTTTGGGTATTAATAGTCTCTCTAAATATTATCCACTATGCATTCATCGATACTACTGAATAACTATTTCCTCTAGGGTGTAGTGGACTCCATGCCTTTTGAAACACTAACTACTATGATAAAAAATCATTGAAAACATGTAGATGCCTATAAAAATGTATTATAATAGAAATAAGCCCAAAAAACATTTGTATCATATCGATAAGTTCTATGGTTAAAAAAAATTCTCCTACAACATGTATGATTCATTACGATGAAGGATCATATATTATAGCACAAACCACTATAGGATTTGATTTTAAATAAAAATATACATCGACCCTATTTGGATGGTCATTGACATTGGGTGATGTTGCGGTATAAATATTTTGATTTCATTATGAATAATATAAGTAAATAATTCATATATTCTAGTTGGTTTGGTGTTCAAGAACACTTATTATTACCCTTAAATAGATTTCAATTAACCCTTTTGTGGGTAATGGGTAATCAGTTTTACCCTTAAATAGCTCAAAGTATTGTTATCCAATATTTCCAATTCCATTACAAAACCTCATAGTACAATTTTTAATGCTTTGGAAACATATTTTTACCATCAATAGTTTATTTAATACATTTAAAAACTATATTGATATTATGGATACCCTTAAACAACTATCAAATTAACTTTATGTGGGTATTTGAAATCATATATTACCCTTACTGAAGTGTCTAGATAACCGTATTTTTCCTTAAATAAACTTTTTTACATTTGTGAAGTTTTTTTGAGGCTATATTACCTATAAAAATTGGTTATGACCTTTATAAATCTCTCTGTGACATATAATAACCATTACACATGGTGTTTTTTATAGTTATAAATCTTCTAATAACATTATTTCCTTTTCAAGATGACTTACCTTTATGCATTAACCTAATTTCCATTACACAATGACCAATGTAATTTTGGGTTACCCCTACATTAGTAAATATACCATTATGAAAGAAATGAATACTATTACACAATGCATTATCAATTCATTTTTCCCATAAATAGGTTTCCTGTAAACATACGTTGGTAATGAACTCCATATATACTTTTACATAAATATCAATTTTTTCTTAAAAACACATTTTTTCCTTTCATAATATATCCCAATTTCTACCAAACATCAAACATGAACTCAAATTATTTTAATAAAGATCTGATATTCACATTATTTTAATTTTTAATTCAATCATATATTAAAAAAGTATTTCTTCAAAATCATAAATGAGTTCTCATGAAACAATTATTTTTCAAGGTCTTAAAATACATTAATTAATTAAAATAAATATATTTATAATCTTAAACTAATTATATGGCCACCTTATTTTTTCAGGTATATAATGAATATTTTTCTGTTATTCTAGTTGCATCGCCTCATCTTTTCCTTCATGAAAATAAATACTCTTTACATTGAATTTTGTACAAAATTAATAGCCCAATTAATGGATGGGTTCACTTGTTGAAAACACAATGTTAATAAAAACATAAAATACACATGTCTTATACATTGAAGACATTTTCAAAAAATACCAGAAAATATTAACAATTATAATTTCTCAATCGTGAAATCCAATGAAATTAATTCAATATATGGAAATTATCAAGTCATCTTCACATAAAAACCACTCACTAAACATATATAGACCCATTTACCATAGATGAATCACTTACACAGGCTCAATAGAATCATATGACCCAATTGGTATATGAATATTGGAGATATCACAATATAGAAGTGTCAATGTGGGATCCCCAAGAAGTTATGATGAATAAATAACGACATCAATTTATGTGAGTAAATTCATGAAATTTTTAAAACGATTGTTTTTGAAGGATTTAATAATATAATGTCCAATAATCAATTAGAATAAGTATTATTTTTTCCTAAATAAATAATAAAATAATACACATTGATTTATTCAATAAAAACATTAAAACATTAATTTAATTTTTTTATTAATTTAATTTGGTGACATTAATCTCACTTTTAAATTTGGAATATCAAAATTTTCCACTATGTATTTTTAGATAATTTTTATAAATAATTAAAATATGGTGAATAATGAAAGATATTAATTTTACAAAACTATTTTTTTATGACATTATACATATTTAATAATAAGATTTATGTTTATGAAATACTTTTTTGATTGAATATACATTAATTAACTAATATAATAAATAAAAAATATTGTTTTGTACCTATAATTATATACCGAAATGTTTGGAAATCTAAGTAATGGTTCTTTTCAAAAACAAAATATTTTCAGATATTTTCATTAAATGAATTATTTTCAGGGTATGATTTAGTATTTGATTGGTTTTAAAAAAAAATATGTTATTTTTTCAATATAAAACATTTAATTCAATTGGAATCCATATTATACATTATTTTTTTTATAAATTAATATTTAGGCTTCAAACACTCATTTTTTATAAATGATTTTCAATGTGTTTTAATAATTAATATTAAATGTAATATATTCCACTTCTTGAAGATGAATCGTGTAATATTTATTTTATGTTTATAAAAATCATAGTTAATATTATGTAATGTTATCAACATAATTTTTTTTTCAAAATGAATTTAACCAAGATAGATATTTATCACCTCGGTTCAAGATAAAATGGTTGAAAAGTGATAAACATAAATCTGAAATGCCTCAAGATCAAGTTAAAAACATTCCCAAACACTAGTTTTGGTATTATTTACACCATATTATTATATAATTATAATAGTATTCATTTCTATAAAATATTTATTGATATTTTCCTTCATATAATTTAATCTTTTGAACAATCCAAGTGTGTCCACAACCACACTAATAAAATCACACCACCTTCCATCGATTATATACACTTAAAAAGACATTTAGTTACAAAAATACCAACCAAAATAATTTCTTAACATCACTACCAACTTTCAATTTTTCCATGATTGATCATAATACCAACCTTTTAAGGATTTATTCATAATACTAAGGAGGTTATCCTAAGAAGGGGTGTTACTCTTAGCCATGTATTTTTATTATAATTCATATAATAACTCATTAAATATATTAATAAACAGAACGATACAATACAATATTTAAATTAAATACAATTATATGTTATTATATTTATTTTTCAATCCCTATTCATCTTATTATCTATCAACTGTGAAACCGAATAATCATTTATGCCTATGTGCAGGCGGCTCCCCCATGAAGTGATGAATTTAATTTTTTATCTACACTATTCAAATATGGTTAGTATGAGAGATATAATGTTTATATATTATATACATGAAATAATTATTCTATCATAAATAAATAATATCTTTTAAAATTTCACCCTTCAACCGGTTAAAAATGATAAATTTCCCATGCGTACGTGTGGACTACCACTTCTACAAAAAGATGTGATTAAATTTTAATTTATTTATTTAAAATATTATTATAAATATGTATATAATGAAAATATTATATTTATATATTTATTCACATTATTATGACGATTTTAAAAGGAGATAAATTCATGGAAAGAAACTAACAAACCAAAATTATATTAAAAATGAAATATTTAACACTTAGAGAGAATGTTTTTAATATGAAATTATTAATAAATGAGTGTTTTAATGATATATGAAGATCATATATGATATTATAAGAATTTATATCAATATATTATAGTTTTATAATAAAAATAAATTTAGTATTGTAGATATTAAATTATCTTATAAGGCTTGTAAAACATGAGATAATGTATTTCTGTTACAAACTCATTTATTATAGAATTTTTATATTTGTATATACCTTGAAAATATTATATGAAACTAATATATTAAACAAATTTTTTTATTATATAATATTTAGGTTTAGAGTTTGATTTTTTTTTATTTTCAATTTATTCTCTCATTAGATTATGAATCAATAATAAATTTACTTTTCAAGGATAGTCATTAAAATTTTTGGTTTTGCAGATTTCATTATTTATTTTTTTATTCAGTGAACATGTTTTTCATAAAATTTTTAAAAAATATTAATTCTATTATTGAAATATATAATAATTTTTTTTAATAATGTCTTACCTTATATTAAATTATTTAAAATAAATATTATTTTAATTTTTTAAGGAGGAAATTTTTACAAAAGGTTTGAATGAAATATTTCATTAACATACATTATACGAATGGTTATTCCCAATGACATTGATATTACAATATTTGAATAATACATTACACGTTTCAATAAATATTATTAAAGAAAATGTTTTTCCTAATATTTTTTAATTTTTTTAGTTTTCAAATATTTAATTTTAAAAATTAAAAGACTATTTTATTAATTAAATTTTTATGTGATCTTTTAAATGTATTTTTATGAATGGAAACTCCCAATGATGTTACTAGGGTTATGATAAAATGATACCATCTTTATTTTTTATCTATATTTTTTATGCAGGTAAAAAATTGATGTTACACACTCTTGATTTATTATAGATAATTGACGACTAATAATTAATATTGAGAATAAATTTTATTGATTGTTCAAAATATGTTGAATGCAATGGATGATCCAGGGATGGGAAGAGAACACCAATATATTTCAAATCAATTCATCAATATGTCCCATCAGGAAAAAAAATCATTCATTCCTTTATTATGAGTGTCTCATTTAGACATACCAATTTATTATGACTGATGTCTTAGTTGAGAGGCATTGATAGTTAGATTCAGGATTACTTGGTTGAGGGTCCCTAATCTCGAATGAATAAAATAATGAATTTAAATTATTACATATTATGTGTCCATTATCAATGGTATCTTCAAAATGATATTTGAAAACAATGTTCTTTTACCTCAATTTTTTGATTGAATTCCCTGTGTTTTCATTATCAAATCTCCTATATTGATTATGCCTAGTTTACAAATGATTTCATTCAGTGTATAACAAATTTACTTGTAATTTTATCTCACCCTTAATGGTTTTACATTACTCTTCCATATTTATAATCATCCAATTAAAATTGTGAGGAAAAATTACACCATTTCGTGGTGATGCTATGTCATACATATATATGAGAACTATTTTAATTTTCCATATGATATAGATTATATAAATAAAATTTATTCCTCCTTCATAAGAATATTTCAACATATTAAGGATACTGATGTGATAATATGATATTGGTTATAAAATATTTTATGATGGTAGAAAAGGAAATAAAATGAAACCATTTCGTTAATGGTTAAACATCTTCTTTAGAAAATATATTTGACCTAAAATGTAACACTTTTATGATGGTCCATTGATGGTTCCAGATCCTATAGTCATGGATGTCACAACCCAACCTAATAGGGCTTGTTCAGTCTGTGATAAACTATGTTCAACTACCATATCCAAACTCTAATAAGGTAAGGGATTGATACCCGAACTGAGTAGGTAAGTTCAACACATGCAAGGCCTTATCCTAAGTACCCACACCCACACACACACATAAAATCCTGTAAAATACTAAGTAATTAAAATAAAAATACCATAAATACATGAAAAAAATCCCACAATAGAGTAATAAAATAATTACTAGAAAAACAACAGATGGTCCAAATAGAATCTCACCCAAAAACTATAAAAGTGTCCAAGATTCTTAGATGAGGGGATACAATAAAATATTTCACTAATAATAATGTCAGTTTTATAGCCTAATAATAAGATCTATCTACTCCAGGTCCTCCTTGGATGTCATAAAATGTCCTATCATCTGTACAAGAAATGACATGTGCTTCCAAATACCATGAAATGGTGAGTATTATAGTTCCTAGTAGGACACCAGAAATCAGTCAATATAAAGAGTCAAGATACTAGTCAGTTCAAAACAAGTCCCGTCAATGGGGGTATGAGATGTATTAATATGTAAAAAAGAACTTTTATAATCAAGATAAACTCCTTTAATCAAGGTGTTCTTATACATACTTCTAACTGTAGAAATCTTATTTTGGTTTCAATATAATGGTTTCACTGTAGAATCCACTCCATGTGCCAAAAAATAAACATTGGAGATAACCCAAAAGTTAATTATCAGCTGGTCCATCCAAAGAAGATACAATCTTATACATTGAACTTATCAACCCCCATATAGGGGATAACACCTAATATTGATGGGGGATATAATAAACCCTACTAGAATAACTTTATAAGTAGGGGATCATTTGGAATAGGATTCTACAAACCGCAATCAGTTAACCTGATAGATAGTGGATTGAATTGTAATGTATAGTTTCTAAACTAATACCAAAAACCCTACCTAGGGTGGATGAAATAATGATATAGGATCACATCTGTGACCAATGGTGGACACCATGAACCTTATTTGAGACACATCCCATATAGGGGATCAAAATATTATGGTGAGTATGTAATGTTTCATTGAATCCTCTTATGGACAAACCAAGGGTAATCAATCAACCAATACTAGTCTACACTAGAAATGACTTTGGGATTACATACATCCTCATACCATAAATGATCTAAAAATAATGAGTCCTTTAACCATCGATCAAAATAATACACAATATGTGACTTATAGGTACATGACGTATCACATAAAGAATGGAACTGTAAAATGATCACATGGAATGCATTAAAAAATGTATGACATGTCCCATGGGGAACACTGCATGATGATACTCAACTATCACTCAACATGACATTTTCCTATGTCGATGTAATATAACATGTGATATCAACGTAAACATCATTTTTCTTAGGATACAAGGAATGTTGGATCTAGGTTGGCATTCAGATTAGACCATGTACCCATGATTGTGTAACTTCTGAGGAACATGATGTGGGCCTTCCCACACATGGAATGTTGGGACACATGGTCTATTGGGTGTGTAATACTTTTACACATCGATCCATCTTCCAAGGGTTACATGGAATGTGACCTAGATTATTAAACATGTAGTGTCACATGGATTTCTTGGTGTTTAATCCATTTATACACCAAGATTGATGAATAAGAGTGACACGGTGTATATGCCCACCACATGGCAAGTGATATTTATCTTCTACAAAAATAACCCGATGTTTTACATAGAAGGTACTACATGGCGACTCTTCCTTAACTACATGTAATGTATTATAGAATTTATTAGAAACACCACAATGCTCACACGTATTCCTATTATATCATTATTTTAAGAACATATGATGCATGATTTGACATGAAATATTGATATGAAGTTGACTACCCTCACCATTAACAGTGTCCATATTCTATCAACAACCATTACATGGGAATACATTCCCATCATTTCATTATTCCATTACTGTACAAAACCAAAAAACTACATGTTATACTGCGAAACATGAACTTTCGATCAAACCTCAATCCAACACCATAACTAGGAATATCGATCAGAACACTAATATCAAATATAGACCCATGGAAGAAATATTTTTCACCAATGATCTGTTACACAATGATTAGTTTCTTGGTATTCATTGAATTTCATTACAAAATGAAATTTTAATGATCAACACACATAGAAAGAGTAGTTTAATCAACAAAACATTAAAGAGTATCAAACCAAAAAAATAATTGGATGGAAAAACTACATTTTCATTATATTGATGAATTAATAAAAATTATAATCATTAAAATCCAATACATAAATATGATAGAATTAACCTACACATGAAAAATGATTGACCCATGAATTAATTGGGTTATGTTTTCATTTCACATTCATCATTGGATAATCATCGTGGAAACAAATGATGGGAAACAAATTTCTTACCTATATCTTATATCAATCACAAATGATAAATGGTCCTTCATTTCCATTATTGATGAGATCCAGAGAAATTTATGTTATTGAATATCCAAGTGGTACAGTGATCATTGATCCATGAAGCAATCATCTTCCAATGATCCTCAAGATATACTCTCAAATCATAGGGTTAGCAAGATAACCTTGAGAATTTATTATAAGAATGATTATATATATAAGTCTAGATCAATGATTCAAAAATAAAAAAAAATTAATTAATTAATTAATTAATGTTTCAATTTCTTCCCATGGAAACATTTTATCAAATGCCAGATGAAAATAAACATTTTGTTACACCTAAAGTAAAGCCCTCATTCCTGACTCAACAGGGTTATTATATATTTGATCTAATAATTATTTTGGAGTTATTACAATATTTCTGGAAAACTTTTTTTCACTAATATTAATATATATACATTTTTTTTATTTGAAATTCAGGATCACCAAGCATAAGATTTCACACTGCCTCAGCACAAGGCTCTTAAAATATTCCATTAAATATTTCAATGTATTATATGTTAAAAAATGGATTTTAAATATTCACCACATTACATATTTTCATCCAAAAAATAAACAAGGATACTCTAAAGATTGGATACTGAGATGTTATTTTGGAATTCCACTCCCATAAGATTTTTTATAGGGTCATATTTTGTTAAAAATAATGCATCCCAGAGAACCAAATTCCCATGAAGTAACTTCTTTGGATAGTACCTAGACACCATCAGGTCCCTTGTACTCCTCAAAAAGAATACTCCATAACCAATTTCATGCAAATCCTAGTTTACATATTGTAATTGGTCATGTACATGAGTCTCCCAAGTGGTGACATGTTCATTAAAATGGAAACAATATCTAGTTATAGTCATAGGGTCTTGTTGTAGAACACCTTAATAACCCAAAATTTTTGGAAAAGGGTATATTAAACCCCAAGATATCTTTCCATTCTAGCCAAATCCCATAATCCCTGATGAGGAGATATATCTCAAAACATATGATCTCCTCATTAAACCCAAATATTTCTATCATCACCCATGTGGAGCCCCTCACATTTCTAATAATCCCTCAATAACCCCTTGAGGAACTATACCATTTTATAACCACCACTTGCATGAAATCTATGCCTATAATTTATGCCTCCCATTGGTTCAGACCCATAAAATAGTAACCCGAATGTTGTACTATATGTGGCATAACATATATCAGTAATAATTTTAGACCACAAGTAATAATGATAATAAAACCCCACCAATGATGGAATTTTTCCATGATATATTCCAATGATATCCTGAAATATTCGTTTGTCCATACACATCTGATGATAACCAGACCGAAGATAAATATTTTAAAAATATTGGTATTAATGAAGTTTATAAAATAATTCATTATTCTATGGTATATGATACTTGTTCTTTAATTTAATAGCATTGACTTCCATTTAATTATGGCATATCCTCATGGATCTATCTTTCTTCTTGATAAAGTGGATTGGGGATCCCAATAGAGAAATAGTAGGTAGAAACAATCCTTTATCACTCAATTCATCTAGTTGTTTGTTTAGATCAACTAATACCATAGCATCCATTGTATTGGTATTCATTGATGTAGGTCATACACCATATACTAAATAAATATAAAACTCAACTTCTCACTCTGGAAGATTTCTATGTAAATGCTCATGAAATACTTCAATGCATTCTTGCGGAATAAGTACATATTCATTTTGATATTTCATTACTCACCCATAGATATTGTGTTCTCATTCTATACATGAATTTCATTCTGTAGAGCTACTAGGGGTGGATCAATAAAACAATCAGATGGTGTGGTTTCTTCTTTAATGATAAGTGATGCTACTCCACTCCCAATAATTGTAATACAATTCTTCTTGCAATAGATCTTCACATCATAATATGATAGAAAATTAATACAAAGAACTACATCAAAGTCAATCATTGGAATAATGATAAGTTTTGAAACTAAATCACATGTATCTATCATAATGGGGACTGATTGTCACATCTTTGTTGCAATGATATATACACTGGGAGTTTTTTTCTCACAACTCCTTTATTAAATCAAATAGGTCATGTCTAATATTCATTAAAAATATGGAAGATATAAATTAATGATATGATCCATAATCAAATATATCTTGGGATAATCTTTAGGAAACAATTAGAGTTCCTTCCATAACATCATTTGGAAATTTAACCTCCCAAATTATAATCACATAAGCTTTCCCTTGATCTCATGGCCTTTTCTGAGGTATGTTTCCTTTGCGATTAAGACATTAATTTTCATATTGTCCCATATATCTACAATTTTTTCATATAATATGATTGATATATCCATTTCCCATGAATTAACTAGATCGATGAACCTTTTCTCCATAATTATAGAAAACTCAAATGCCTTTTATTCATTTCCAAGGATGATTCTTTCTAAAATTATTGTATAATGGAAATTGCTTCATTAACTTCTTATTCATTGGTTCTTCATCATTTTCATAGTGGTTATAATACCTTTTGTAATCATGATTTCCCTTTCAAAATTTTGATCTAGAAGATCCCTCTCTGTTTTGATTTCACTCAATACAATTTCATCATATAATGAAAATGTTTAAGAATAGATTTCTCTTCTATGAATTAGTTTAGGACCATATATGTAATGATAAATCGTGTCTTTTGAATCATGTACATCATCTATATAATATATGGATAATCTTATGAAGGTATCCCCACACTCCTAAACACTCTCTTCTTACCTTTTCATTAGGCTAATGAATTTCCTCTTCATTTCATTTCATTGTTCATGAGGGAAATATTTGTCAAAGAATATTTATTTAAACGTACTCCATTAAAAATATTTTATTACTTATTACATTGTGGTATTTTGAATCTAGGACCACCATTGATCAGTGTCACACATGAGACAATAAACTACCAACACTGCCTTTCATTGCATCTTAATGTCATGAATAACATTTCAAGGTACCTGATCTACTGCCAAGCTACCAATAGATTAGTAGCCCCACTAAATTATAGGGGCTTCTTCAACATGAAATGATCCAACATAGGTGTATCATGGTTATTCATCACATCCTAATTTATTTGTTCCAATATTGTTGTGATCTAATTCATCGAATGTTGATTACGTTGAATTTATTAGTGGGGAAATCCATAAATTGTCCACAAGTATTTATTCCACTTATTCTATTAGGTTCCATTTCTAAATAATTTCATACACTAGATTTGGTTATAAACCCTAATTTATAATCCCAAAATAAATGTACATATCATAATTTTAAATTATATTCATAGCTAATCTCATAAACATGGGTTATCTTAGTAAAAATTTACATTCAAATCCTTCATAATGGCTTATAAATAAAATGTGAATTATCATAGGCATATCCCATAGGAGTGTCAAACTAGGTGCATAGTAAGGCCTATTTTCGTGTACCAGGATACCCTAGGTCAAGCCCAAAACTTTTTGTCATTGTTTTTAATCTTAGGTATATTTGTCTCTGAACCACATCCATTTATATTTTCCCAACCAGGATGTATTTTCTAGAAAGATCCATATAATGTATTCAATAAAAAATACCAATATATTATTGAAGGTTTATCCTCAAATACTATATTAGGGTTTTGTTACCTAGTCTATGTTTTCTAACTCTAGTTTCCCAATTTTCTATCAAACTTCATATGATACCAAATTTAACACCCTGACCTCAAAATGTCAGAGCTATTACATTACTTATTAAAATGGAATGATAGAAAGGAATGAAACCTTGAAGGAATGATCAGCTTAGTAGTGTTGAGTAAACTATATATATACATGTAACTCACATTACATTTTTAATGTAACAAAATAACATACATACAAAAACTAATAAACGGTATCCCTGAGAACTCAATAAATAGTCTCTTCTTCATAACCCGTTGAAGGTAAAATAAAGAAAGGGGTGAGATCAAATGCTCAGCTTGTGTTAAAAATAGAAGAATCTTGAATCAAAAATAATTAAATAATAATAAAATTTTAATAGTCAATATAGTATTCTAAATAAATGAAAAACACACGCCATTAGCAAATTGAGAATAAAAATACATTCATTGATTTTTTCATAGTAAAAATTTCATGATATTAATAATTGAAAATGAATAAATAAATGTTATTATTAATTGTATTTCAAGTATCTAGAACAACATATGACTATACCATTGAAAGGTTTTAATCTTATGGGTTGAAACCCTTCTAATTTTTGGAAACAAACTCGATGGGTTTGTCACTAATTAATTTTTCTCATGAGACATGTTGATGAAACAAGGAGATATAGAGGGCCCCTAACATCATTGAAGTCCAAATAATTATTTATTAATTTATTTAATACAATTAAAATATGAATTTTTAATAACCTTATAGAGTAGAGGATATAGATTCATCAATATTTCCATAGTCAAAACAACATCCCAAATAAACACCATATGTGAAATGGTACATGACATAAAGAAATATTTATATCCATGATACAAGAAAAAGTAAATTTACTAAAATAATAATTGTAAATGAGAACTTATCACAAATGGGAAAAAGATACACCACATAAGATATAATAGGTGAAAATACCAAGTAGGACTCAATGAAATGGATGTTGAGACAAAGTCCCCTACCAAATTGTAATCAATTTAATCACAAGGCCAAAAATCAATAATCAAAAAATGAATCATATAATTCCAAGAATATAAATATAATCATGATATTATAAATCAAATGTATGTACACATATAACAAAAAAAAAAGAAATAAGTGGTGAATATTGGAAATCTCACAAAATAAAAATTGAGATCATAAACCCCTTACCTTATGTCCTAAATTGTTATTTGATTGATATTAATGTCCAGAATAATCAAATTTATCTTCATTAATTAATAATTAAAAAATATGATATAAATTTAATTTATTTATTATGAACTTATTAGGTTATTTAATTTACTTTCGATGGGTTTAAGAGGTTCAAATTTATTTTCTGGAATCATTTTCTTCCTTGCTTTTCATGATCGAGTTACATTTATTTAGGGAAGTAAATTTGAATTGGGGGAAAACATACATAATCGATAATATATATTATTATAGATATTAATGATATATAAATTATCTTAATATGATTATGGGTTACATAAAATAAGGAATAATTTCTTGATAAAAGATAACGATAAACACTTGGATTAACATGGCGGTTCTATGCATAATAAAATTGTTTTGTATTATTATTTTATATTATGAGTGAATAAGGATTACCAAAAATTACAAAATATGAAATACTTATATTCTGATCTAGTTTGACCATAAATTTTTTTAGGACCATAATTGAATACAGTAATACAAATTGGGAACCAGCCATCCTTGATTATGAAAAATTAACACATCTCGGATGATGTTTTCATTTTTGTATAGGAGGAGGGGGAAAAGAGAGATGATGATGAAATATTCCATTAGAATAATAAAATTCAAGTTCATGTAGGGTACTTTAATTTTCATATCATTTATATGAAGAGAGATGTATAATGAAAAAAAGGAACTCAAAATAATTGAAAAGCTTTAAACTCCATCACGAAAATTTGGCAGCCTAACAGAGTCACATAAAACATCATAAAATATTTTGATGAGTGAAAAGGGGTATCTCATCATTATTAAATAATATGGTCTAAAAATGGGGATATGTAATGACATATTCCAAAATAATCTAATTGGTAATAAAAGAGAATAACATAGAATGAATTCTTTGAAAAGAGAAGGGTGGTCGATTCCCTTATATTGTAGAGTAACTCCAAAAAAAGATGTTTGGGACCTTGGGTGCTTGAGGACACCTTGGGAAGACTCTTAGGGAAGTAAAACTACTATATATTTGAGTATAATGAGTTTTTAATGCAATATAAATTAGTAATTAGTTTATATTTAGAGTAAATGAGAGCGCTTTTTTTTATTAATTTCAAAGGGCGCCTCATTAGTGGGTTTTAAAAAACCATGGACCTGACCTTGGTATTTGACCATGTTATTATCCAATTGGGACACCACATGTCATACTTGACTATACACAAGTTTTCAATCATTTTATATAAATTATTACTACATTATGATGTCATTAAACATACCAAAAACAAAAAACAATATTTTTACTATTCGTGAAAAATTCATCTATTTTAGAAATATCCAAAAAATTAACCCTAGCCATATTTATTCATGTATAATTCAAATATGAAGTCAATTTTTTTAAAATTAATTCCAAATAAGTATTTAATTTATAAATAAAATCATAATTTATATGAAAATAACAATTTTAAATTTATAACTCATTTTTTACACCTTGATGAATTAATCAACATCTCAATACCTTATAAAAATAAAAATATAAATTAATAATATGGTTTATTATTCATAAGGTTTGTATTAATATTTATAAGGGTATTCTACAATCTATAAAAAATTAAACTTGGTTCTATAAGAATCCAAATAACATACTAATGACAATCGTAAATTACTGTTTTTTGAAATTCAAGTCCCAAATGTAGAAAATTGCTAGGTTATGAATTAATACTATAAATAAAAAGGTGTATTTTTAAATAGAATAACTGTTTCAAAAAATATATAATATCTAATGAATTGAATTTTTTTATGCGAAAAATACCATAAATTTTTTGGGGTGTTATAAATTTACTAAATAGATAAGAACCTAGAGACAAGCACAACCACTTTTCATTTGGTGGAAACCAACCAAACAGTTTCATTAAACTTCTTATACATGTTTTGTATCCCTGTTTTAATATCCCATCTCTAATGTTATTATGAATAAACTAGTTGTTCTTGGCATGCCAATGGTTAGACTTATTTATTTTGAAAATAGAAAACTAAACACCCATTTAATTTCTATCACTCAATCGTCTCCTTATAATTGAGTTTTGATTTTATGGAAGCACTTTATGAATTGAACGTTTTTTCAAAATTAATAATCTCCATTAAATAAAGAACAGAAAAAATCAGAATCAAAACTATGACTCAACCATGTACTTCACATTCCATGTTCATGTCAGCTATCACTGACATCAAATTCCATTATTCTGAAGCCTCCGTTTCCAACTGATCATATGAAGTTATTATTAATGAATATCTCATTGAATATACTTTACATAGTTTATACATCTGGTCAAAGTAAAACTGTTATCGATACTACATCCATCTTCTTTGTCTGAAGTAGAAACCCATTTTTGAAAAAATATTTTTCAAAATATTGAGATCCTAACACACTGTAACTTTTTCACAAATCTGTTGATGATGCTAAGTATTCAAAACATGGACTATGATAGATAAATCCAATTCATGTGTTGGGTATTTCATCTCATGAAACCATAACTTCCTTGAGACATGAGAAACAATATGATATCCCATCACAAGAACACATCCTTATGAAGAAACTGAATAATCAAAACTAACCACATATGCTTTTCAAAATTTTAAAAATATCAATATCGATGAAAATTTAAGGAAAAAGGATAAATCATGGAATAAGTTATGGAATATTACATTACACTATAATGGAATATTTTTCCAAATCAAAAATGAAATTGGTGAAGTTAGTTATGATGAGTCATGAACAAAGCACCAATAATGACCATCTAAACTAAGGAAAATACATATCTTAAAGACATACTTTGCTGGTTTCTATGAAGAAACAACATCTATCATTTACAGATCCATAAAAAACCTCTTTCAGAGAATAAATGTACAAGTAAATATACCTCGTGTATCCAAATATCATGCTTTGATAATTTTGAATATAGACAATGATCTTTGGAGATTCCAAAAAATATCACCAAGTGTTTCTCATACTCATCCCTTATCCTTTAATAATATATTATGTCATTAATAATCACCATCACAAATTAATCGAGATATCTTTGATTTATCTTATTCATTAATTCCAAAAGTACTACTAATTAATTTTTAAGACTAAAAGGAATTTAAACATGCTCGTAACAGCCATATCTGATCTTGAGAGATTTCATGGGAATATCATCTTTTTTAACCTATAATTGATGACATTAGGATCAAAAGTCATTTTTTTAGAACCAATAGGATCTGGTCAACTGAATGAATATATAATCAATGCATGGAAGTTGATACCGATTATTTATCATAACATTTTTAATCTTTTAATAACATAAAAAAGTAAAATAGTTCCATTCACCTTTTTTACAAACAAGAATGGTGATTCCCACAGAGATGTGCTAAGAAGAATGAACCCTATTCTTTTTAAATATTCAAAATACACATTCAATTACTTTAACTCTATTGATGAAATATAATAAGATATAAGGGAAATAATACTAGTCTATAAAAGGAGATCAATCGTAAACTACACTTCTCTAGTGGGTTCCAACCCTAAAAATTTGTCATGAAAACATCATAAAACTGATCAACAACTAATGAAATACTGTTATTATTTATTTCTTCTATCAATTCCAAAGTCAACATGGTCAAATAGTACAACATCATTCAAATAGATGGTGCCAACAAGGCTACAACACCTACCTTTACATCTCAATCCCCTTTAATGAGATGCTCATTTCCATCATCAGTCGTAAAAAGTACATTTTGAGAATAAAATTTTGTGTGATTCTTGAACATTATAAATAAATAAATACCTCCATTATATCAATGAAATATATCTCTTTAATTAATAATTCCAATATGAACTCATCTCGATAATTTGTTATAGATCATGCTCGACCCAAAAGTGCTTCACTTTCTCATTGAATGAGAGGAGTATCATATTACAATACATAAGGCATCATCTCAACATTTTAACCTAGAAAATAAATATCATGAGAAGTAATAAATGAATGGGAGGAACCTACATCAAAATAATCTTGAATAAGGTTATATTACAAATCAATCTTTCCTCTAGCTATCAATGGACTATATTGGTCATCCAAAATCACCTTCTCATATCCATATAAATGCATACTTTCTGAACTTTGTTCTTTATTGACATGTTGATATTGCATTACCAGAAGATTCATGGAATTCTTTAAATTGCTATAGAGTTGAAAGGGGAAGAAAAGTGAATAATGGAACTAAGAAAAATAGAAAAGAGAAAATACAAAGCAGATAATGATTCAAATCATCCTTCATATCACCTATTTCACCTTATTCAACCCCTTTGAATGGAAGTGGACACTCATAAAAATAAGCTGGAGGGGTTGAAAAATTTCCCTTCAGAATCATTCCATCAAAACATTGAGTGTTTTTTGAATATTAAATGGAAAAATCTAGGAAACTTTTTTTCATGAAATTTGTTCCCAAATATATTTTTCATGCCCCAAAAAATGTTCAAAAGATTTATACAAGTTTCCAAAAAGTTATTCTCGAATAAATGCTGATAAAATTTTCTACCCGATGAGACTCTTCAAATTCCTTATTTAACTACGCATTTAACAGAATAATTAATGAAATAATTTCTTCATGAAATTTATCATTCAAATGATCCATGATGTCTGATTTCTATTCATACTATAATAATAGGATTTGATGTTATTTAGACTGAGATATACCTCATTAATTGATGTGGGGTCCATTCCACCTTCCAAAAAGCTTTGTCCACTTGCTTAATTTTTGTGGTCCTTTGTGTATCGAATTGGATATGGTCCTAGAAAAAAAGTTGAAACCCACAAAAAAATAAATCCTAAAAGACAAGAATCACTAAATTTGATTAAAAATTGTAACAGTTATTCCCAAATAATAGAAACTCTAGAAAACAATCAATTCTCCAGAATTAACCAATTTTCACAATTAAGCCCATAATCACCAAAAAAGACTAAAATGATCGAAATTATCTGTAATTGATTAATTGTAAATGGTTAAATCATTAAAACACATTTGAAAAAGAATGAAAATATTATATCTATAAATTCTTCCAAATATAGAACTTGGACTCATCGACACGTCAACCTCAAATTCAAGTCAAAGAAAATTCAAAACACATGCTCCTGAGATACACCAATTCCATACCAAGAAACCAAAGGATATCATGACACATCCAAAACCATTATTCCAAGTTCTTTATTCATATCATTCAATATTATTCCTATTCATTTCTTCTCCCATGAACATAAGACACCTACCTCACATTAATTTTATCTCATCTAACAGATATACATTTTCAACAATGTTTTTACCATCCAAATCAATGCAAGGGTCACTATAGGTCAGAAAAATTCTTACATCTCGACCCCATCTAGGCCAAGATATTTTTTTACCATGTGGAATTTGAAGTATTTTTCTATAGAATTCGGTTTTTAGGATTTTTATGTGAATAATTCTGAGGCCAAATGATAAGATCATTGCTCTTTTCAAATAAAAATTACACAATTATAATTTTCACGAATTTATAGTATCCTCCTCTCTTACCATAGTAGAAATTCAGAAACATCATCATGAAAACTCTATGAATGTTAAAACAGCTTAAAATTTTAGTATCATAAATTTTATTGTTCTCAAACAATATTTTTCATAAAATCTCCATAATAGGAACATCATTCTTCCTCTATTAGAATCTCTAGAAAAATTACAACCTCTCTTATCACAAAACCTTTAGAAAAGGGAAAAGTTTCAATAGAATATATTTTTCTAAAAAAAAAATCTTTTCACAATTATATTTTCCACCCAATGTTTCACTATATGAGGTAGAATATCTCATTATAGGTTTTCCCCGTAGATAATTTCAATTAGATATTGAAATTTCACTTCAAGAGAAGTTTGGATTGGGAAAATTGTCCTGTAATGGGGCTAACCTAACAAGATGGTCATAGATTATATGGGGTTCCAAGATTAAATTTACAAGGTAGGATAGAATGAAATGGATTATCATGAAAAGGGGGATTTAAATACATAGAAATTCCATAATCATTTAAAACACAAATACCCAATACACTAATGTTTTTAATAGAATAAATAAAATTATAGTTAAAATAAGAATGGTTTTGTTTTTCATGATGTGAGTTGATAAAAAGAATTTTACAAAAAGGGTTCTATAACATTCTATGAATGTGATTTAATATATAAATATAGATGTGTCATGGGATTCAATAATCAAAGTACATTTCCTGAAATTATTAAAGAATTGAATTTGGATCAATGCCATTTTTAGTATTTATTTAAGCAATATTTCAGTGAATAAATCGGTTCACTCATTAACATGGATTTCACAAAAATAAATGACTATATTTTCAACTAAATTTTTTAAAAAACAATCCAATATTTGAAAAAGAAAGACACAAAAATTTGAAAAAATATCTTTTAAAAAAAAAATGAATATCTAAAAATAAAATGTTTCCCTATCTCACACATAAATTATTCAATGTAATTTGTGCATCCAATTTAAATTATCATGTAAGAATATTTTTAAATGAATCAAATAATAATAAATTCTGAACGAGAGGTACAACCTGATGGATTTTAATGGTAGAATGGACGGAGGAATGTGATCTCCTCCATTAGATCTGATAGAATGGTCTCATGGAATTTTCTCAGCCTGTGTCCATTAATATGGAATGGATACTACTCTCCATCCTTCACAGTCTACATAGTACGAAAATGATATACATGTCTATCTATAAATGGACACTCATATCTAGAATTATATTTACGAGGCATCAGCTTGAGTCTTTATTTTAATAACAAAACAATGTCTCAAAGATGGTGGTCTTTTCATTGGATAAGCTTATCATGATCCACTCTTGTTCTCTCTTTGTAAATTCTATTATTTTAAAATGATTCCCTTCTAATTTACTCTATATCCTATAACATCAACCTTCTATCTTTACCTATAATTTGATTTTCAAAATCGATCCTCCTAACAACCTTATATGCCTTATGCTTCTATTCCATTGGTTTCTGATAACTTTCCCATAAATTAGGCAATATAGACTCATTCCAATCAGGCTTCTGTAGGCTATCTTTTAAGGCCATAATGTGTCTTCTCCCCTTTTTCTATGATCCTTATTGTTTGTTTCAAAATTATTCTCTAAAATTCTATTGATTTCCCTATTGGACACATCAGCATGACCATTTGTCTATGGGTGATATGGAGTTGATTATTTATGATGCATCTCATACTTTTTCAGCAAGGAATATATTCTCCAATTGTAAAAGTGAGTACCTTGATCTCTGATGATGGATCTAGTAACTCCCAACCAACAAAATATGTTATACTTGTCGAAATCACAAACAACATTTTCTTTACTAGTCATGGTGCCTCTTGCTTCCACCCATTTGGAATCATAATCATCTTCTAGAAAGATATAATAATTTACAAATGAAATTAATAAAGGGAACATAGAATCTATACCCTATACTTCAAAAATATCAAAAAAAATAGTAGTTTTGGTGAATTTATTGTCCCTTTGGAATGCTTCATAAAAAAAGACATTTTTTGGAAATTTTTTCAAAAATCATGAGCATTATTAAAAATGGTTGGCCTATAAATTCATGATTATAAAACATTCCTTGTAGTATATTGAGGTCCAATGTGGCCTTAATAGGTTAATGTGTAAAAAAAATAAAAGATATAACCAATTTCACTCTCAGGAAAACATCTTCTTATTACGTGTTCATTGAAAATCATTCAAGGAAATGGATCATCCAAAATGTAATATCTAGATTCAACATTTTGTTTGTGAATTTGGTGAGAATTTAAATGAGATGAGACCTATTATATTAACAGATAATTGGACATGTCATCAAACAAAGGCACTTCTCCTTTAACAAAAGATAAATACTCCCCTAGAATGTGTTCACTCAATGGTTCTTTTTATTGAATTTTAGCTTCAGTGGTTTTGGGATGTCTTCTTAAATGACCATCCAATTGGATCTCAAATCCAGTAATTTACACCATTTATATGTTAAAATCCCACAATAGTAACATCCATTTTACTATCCTTAGTTTAGCTTCAGCCTTCTTCATCACGTACCTAATAGATTCATGATTTGAAAACACAATGACTTTAGTTCCAAGTAGTCTTGGTTTAAATCTTCCGAAAGAAAAAACATCTATTGAAAACACCATTTCTGTGGTTGTTTAATTGAATAGGGATGCATACATGGTTATTGAAGAATATGTAGGGACTTTTGGACTACTCACAATTCACATAGAATGAAATTATCCAACCACTTGGTTGGAAGAAACATAATGTTGTTAAAATGGTTCTTCCCAATTTGGTGGCTGCATCACATTTGGTGTAGTCAATCACCTTTTCAGCTCATCAAATGATTCCCTAAATGCACCATTGAAACTAAAATCAGAATATTTCAAAATAAATATGGATATAGGGAGAGAAATCATAAATAAATATTTTATATACCTCTTACAGAATCCTGGACGTCCTAAAAAAGATCTAACATGCATCAAACATGTTGGTTAAGGAAAAGAATTTATCACATGAATTTTAGATTTATAAACATTGTTTTACCTATTTTAAATGTATTTCCCAAATAAAATCCCATACTCAACCATGAAATTACACTTTTAATAATTTAAAACTAGATTATTTTCAATGTGGGGTTTCAAAATGTTTTCAATATTTCTCAACAATGATCAAAATAGTTTCCAAAACTAATGAAATCAACTATGAAAACATCCACGAAATCATCAATGTGATACAAAAATATACTCAACCTGCACATCTAAAATGAACATGGATCATTACATAATCCAAATGGAATCTTTTATATGAAAATGTACTGAAGGGACATGTAATGTATATCTTCTCTAGATATTCAAGAGAAATGGGTACCTGGATATTGCCTGAAAATAAATCCAAAATGCAATAATGAGTTCTCCTATCCAATATCTCTACCATATAATCAATTAAGGTAATGAGAAAATTTTATTTTTTACTGACCTGATTCATTTTTAAAAAATCAATGCACACTCTACAACAATTCTGAATTCTCAAAGGGATTAATTCCTTCATTTAATTACTCACTATGGTTTAGATAGTTTTTTTGAACTACATGAATTGGGATAACCAATTGTGTATTTGATATGGGATAAATGGTCCCATCTACCAAGAACATCTCAATATCCTTCTTCATAGCCTCCATTAATGTGGGATTCATCCTTCATTTGGGGATGCCTGACAGTTTTAGAATATCCTGCCTAAAAAATTATGTGTGAGTATACTTTTGGGTTGATTCCTAGAATAACACATAAGCTCCACCCTATTTTATGTATATTAACTATAAAATGATCAATCAATAATTTTTCTTTGGTTTTTGGCAGATTGTTAGAAATTATTATAGGTAATTTCTCTCCCTCCCTAAGGTACACATTTTTCAATTCATTTTGGGTGGTTTTAATTCTAGATTAGGGGGAATCTCAAGGGATGATACCAAACCGACTTTCCCCACATCCAAGGGTTGGACCACATGCACACATAAATCCATACCATCTTCATCATCATTAAAAAAATTAAATAAAATAATATTTTACTTCTTCCTCTCATATGAAATTAAAATATCCATCATTTCGGTCATCCACGTGTTCAATTATATTTTCAATGGATAAAGTCGCTAAAAAGGATAAGAATTCATGGAACATAACTAATTCTTTGATGGGTTCAGTACCAAATTCATGGGAGAGTGTATATATTGAGTGGTTATCCAATTGGTGCCTCATGAATTCAAAAATATTTAAGTGAACATTGCTCAATACAAAATTATTGGTGAGTTTCCCTACATTAACATTGATGATGGTTTTCGTCATATTCAAGGAAGATATCCCCAAAATTTTGGTGAGTGTGATGAGATCCAATTTTCTTCTATATTTATCTCATATAAGTCATATAGGAATGAGAGATCTTTGACTTTCACAAAGACATCCTCCAGAACACATGTAGAGAAAACTGTTGATCTATTTGCATGTTAGACCACAAGTCTTGTGGGATTAAAATCTCTCATATAAAAGAAATTTTATACTGAGTGAGTTAATACATTAATTTAAGCACTAATATCACACATATAATTATATATATTTAAAGAAAAAATGGTTAATGTGATGGAAAATTTCCCTAGTTCTTGACATTTGGTTGGAAATTTGGGTGTTATAAGAGATGGGAAACTTCTTCCCATGTTGATCCATTCATTCCCTTGATGTATTCTTTTCTTGAGGAAATTATCCATAAAACATTTAACATTGTTTTGAATTTTTTGATTTCATCATTTAGGGGGATATTGAATTCCTCTTTCTGGAAGGTGTCTATAATTTCTTTTTTAAGTTATTATTCCTTCAATTTCATTGATTCAATCACCCTTGATCGAAATTGTGGGGTTATGTATTTCTTCTCCATTTATTTCATTTTCAAATATGTTCCATGTCTCTTATTTCTTGGAATATCCTTCACTTACTCCTCTTTCATTTCTTATTCATAGTGCATTTTCCATGATATTTTATAATTTATAACTACATTCTCACTCAAATCAGGAGGTCTTGTTTTAGGAACATTGGTGTCTGGTGGTGAGAGTTACTTTCCACATAGAGTAGTTATTTTGATGCCATTATATTTTGGGTTATGGTTTTTTGAAGAGGAACATTCCTTGGATTTTTTGTCATGAATTCAATAAAACTTCCCACCATGTCTTCCAACTATTCAACATTATCTTATAGGTTATCATATATGGATTATAGATATTCCATAGATCATTTTGTGTTGGTGGATGGTTAATTATAGGGTCTTGGTAAAGTGGTTGGTTGGTTTTGTGAAGGCTGCTTATAAGATTTATTTTGTTGAAATGCTGGTGTATTTGGGAATTATTGCTGGAATGAGGGTTTGTTTTGGAACGATTTTTTATTTGAGGATCTAGATAGATTTTACTGATTTCTAAACCCATATTGGACTTGGTTAGGCTCTATCCAACCTTTATTTTTTTGGTACTACCTCAGTTGAAAGGATAATACAGAGGTATTCATTCCCAGTATTTCATCCCATTGGTAAGTGAAATCATAATGTTATGAGCATAAACCACATACCATATTTGATGCTTGTTGTTCACCCACTTTATTAAAGGATAACTATATCACTTAACTAGTAACTTATTTAATCATGGATTACTATAAGGGTGATGGATAAGAAGTTCATACCTCATGAATATTACTTGTCATATCACCTCTTATACCAAACTATTTCGAGTTCTGTGAAATTTTCTCATTGAAGCCCTTGGATTATTTTTTTTATTTTCAATCATCATATATGTAGATGATGCATCAAAAATATATCTTTCACTATATAATAATCACTATTAGAAGAAGACATAAAATTTATGTTCTTAATTTTCTTGATGCTGGAAGCTGTCACATAGCTTTTTAAATAATTCCCTACACTCATAAAGGGTTTCCCTAGATGTATGTTTGATGGAATAGATCTATTTTATATTGGTTGTAAATCTGGAGGCGGGGTAGAATCATTTCACGATGAATCTAACCCAGTCATTACAATCATCAAAATCTCTATGTTTTATACAATACAACCATTCTATAGTATCTCCTTCCTTTGAAAATTTGAAGGCCTTCAAATTTAATTTTTCTGCAGCTATTCAATGGGGTCTGATGGTTTAGAAGACATGTGTGTACTCTATAATATGTTTATTAGGATCTTCACTTACCATTCCATGAAACAATGAAAGAAATGGAATCATGTTAAGTTTCATCACAAAATCATTTTTTAATATTTTCATGAAATGTTGATTATTTTGATTCTGGAATTGTGGGGCCCATGGGTCTCTAAGCGCTGGGTTTTGATTACCAAACACAGTGATTGGTTCAGAGTCAACACTTGATGTTTCACTCAAGTCTGCAGGAGAAATTTCATCCAATCCAGATTGAGAATTAAGGATTACAATTCTATTAACAAGTTTATTTCATTTTTCAGGATCAAGTGGTAAAGGTTTAATGTTTGAGATTATAGTCATGAAATTTTGAAGATAAAATAAGAAAAGAGAAAAGAAATAGAGAAAAAATGTTTGCATTAACCCTTCATCAAAAGTGTCATGTTTTGAAACAAACATATCCTACTGTGTGAGAAAATGAGATATTACCTAAGATAAAATGTATTACAGTGGTTACCAATGGGTTTTTAGAGGTTAATGCAAAAAATTATGTTAGTCTCATAAATATGAGAAAGGGGAAGAATTTGTTTTTAAATTTCATTGATATTAAAAAGAAATAATGCAATTGAAATCGAGGATGAGAACTAATGGAAGAATATAGTGATGGGGTTAGTGTAGGATTACCATTTATATTGTCATCAAATTCATAAAGATCATTCCCTCTTTATTCCTATTGAATGATAAATTAAAGACTCCTCATTCGAGTTATCAATCACCCTTAGTTGAGAAAATAAATGGAAATAATTCATATCTACATGGAAGCTCATAAATAATTCTTAAACAACTATGGAATGTTCCAATAGGACATTATTTACTCTTAGAAATCTAGAAAATGTTCACTAGTTCCACACACATGCTGACAATCATTGGACACTCACCACCATATACAATCATCTTGATCATGGAAAATCACACTAGGTCGATGGAGATCAAGTGTCTTCAACCAAATCTATTATTAATGAATGCACCAAAACCTAAAACATGATATCATAAAGATAGTTTGTAAAAAATGAGAATATAAATCATCCAAATGAAAAAGAGAGTTTTCACATTCAAGCCCAAATCTTTGACATTACAAAAATGAACCCCCACTTTCTTGATCACTCAAACATTCCCCCCCTCAATTTAAAGGGTAATAGAGTTTAAAGGGGAAGAAAAGAGGATTATAAATGTAAGAAAAAAAGAGAAACTAAAAATACCATCAATATTCTAATCCACTAACACATCCCCTCTTTCACCTTCTTCAACTACTTTCAATCTAAGTGGACACTGATAAAAATATGCTGGAGATGTACAAAAATTTCCCGTTAGAATCATTCCACTGAATTATTGCGTGTATTTGTCAAAAAAATTGGATGAATTTCAGAATATTTCATTCATGACTGTGGATCCCCTATATCTTACATGCACCCACAAATTTCAGAGGATTTAAACATGTTTCCAAAATAATATAATCAAATTAATGATGAAGACATTTTCATCCTGGGGAGACTCTTCAACTTCCTCCTTTTAAATTCATAAAAAGGAAGAATTAATGAAATAATTTCTTCATGAAGTTTATTTTCAAATGATATATATATTTATATTTTTATTACAACTACAATTACTACATTTTGAGTTATTTATACATAGATATTCCTCATTAATAGAAATGAGGCTCATTTTGTCTTTCAAAAAACATCATCCACCTGCTTAATTTTTTTGGGCCACTGTAAATCAAATTGGATCTGGGTGTAGAAGGAAATTTTGAATCCCACAAACAAGGAATGCCTAAAAAAGGAATCACTCAATTTGTATAAAAAATTGTAGCATTTAATTTGAAGAAAAACTGAAGCTCCTAAAAAATATAAATTTTTAGAATGAAATAAATATTATATAGAGGTGGTTGGTTGAATACCTTTAGATGTTTTACATAGATATCATGTATACCACGAGGAAGTGGAATGTAGTTGAGGACTCTCTCAATATGAAATTACAATGGAGGACTATCCTGGAACTGAAGGTGGAGTGGAACCTCATGGTACTGTTCGCCCAGTTTATCATATATTATTAGGAGGATGTTTCATGTATGGTTTCTTACTTGTGTTCACAAATCATCTACTCTCTCATAGTCTATTATATAGGGCCAACGTCAATATGAGGTTTTAGGGAACTTTGTGAAACCTAATATAGCAAGGGGACCATTTCTCATTAGTATCTTTCTTCAAATGGTATTATCTTTTTTGATGATCATTTTTTCTCTCCACATCTATGAGGAGATTACTATTTTGATTAATATATATCATTTGGATACATCCATGAAGGAAATAACAATATGTATTATGACATGATATGGTGATTTTTTTGGACGGGTATGAAGCATTACAAGGATGATTCTGTGTCCCAATGTTATACCTTTCAGTGGATAAAAGGAGAAAATCTAAATTCTTTTTTTTCCAAAGCCTATTCTCATACCAATTTGTAAATGGTATGAGGTTTCCATATATTTAGTTGTTGGATTACTATAGACTCTCCAAGTATGAAGATCTATTTGAGTAGTGATAGATTGGTTAACAGAGTCAGCTCACATCATTATGATCAGAGACACCAATATTGTTGAAGACCTGAGTATGATATATTTGGATGAGATTTTGAGGCTGTATAATGTTCTCTATATAATTTTTTTGAACATGGATACTAGGTTTTAATAAAGGTTTTAGAGGATTTTCCAAAAGGTAATGCGGTCTTGGATCAATATGAGTACTACATATTAGCCATAGATAGACCATCATACATAGTATTCTATTAATATAATTCTGGATAGACTCTATTCTTATGTCTTGGATTTATATTGACGAATGAATATCCATCTAGGACTGGTTGAGTTTTCATATAACAATAGTTATCAATCATCAATAAAAATAGATACCTTCAAGTATTTGTATCATCACCCATACATGTCACATATTATTTGGAAATAGTTGGAAATTTACACTGTTAGATAGTTTTCATTATTTGGGGCTATTTCAATAAGGATTGTGGATATAAATTAACATCTTTTTTATCTCAAATTAAGTAAAAATTATATTGTGAATGTCAGCGTCATCCTTTTTAGTTTTCCATTGGTAACCATGTATTCTTAAAAGTTTCTCTTCAATTGTATCAACACTATCTTGGAATGTTGGGAATGTTTTATCCATTTTATATTCAACCATTTGATGTTACAGAGAAACTAGGAATGGTTTTTTATTGATTGTAATTTTTATTCAGTTCATCAGTATTCCTGATTTTTTCTATATATTGTATCTATTTAAGTACCTTCCTAATCAATATAACATTTTAATTTGGGAAAAAATTTATTTATACTAATACATTTATGTTGTGAATTATTTGTTGAGTCAATAAGGTTTCTTTATTACATTTACATTTCTTTAGGTTTTGAAAATCACAAACACCATATCTCGAGGAAAATTTTATTTCCCATAAAATTTATCTTTTTATGAAAAATTTTCCTTACTAGGAAATTTTCTCCCAATCTTTGTTTTCATTGTTCATGATTTATGTAAAGACCTGAAAAATTCAAGGAAATTTTTTTCTTCTTAATTTTTTTGGTAATTTTACAAGAATGCAGTTTCTGACGGCACCTAATTCCGAGGCCCGGTGTGCCCGGAATCATTTTCCGAAGTTTAGCTCAGGTACGTTCAGTGAACGAACGAGTGGGTTTTTCTAACTTTTGAACTGGTGCTCAGAATCGGATTCTGAGGGCACCGTTCGAATCAAAACACCGATAATTTCTTAGAAACACCTTTTCTGGAGTTGCGTTTGCTCGGGTGTGGTTTTTAATTTTTGGGGTTAAGTTAAGAAATAAAATAAAAGTGGTTCAACTGGTTTTTATTATATTTTTCTTAACTTAAGTTAAGTGGGTGATGTGGGGCCCACAATATCCTACCCACTTGGTAGGATATTTTGTGAGGTGGGACCCAGATGACCCCCACCGTTTCTTTTCTTCTTATGTAATGCACCCGCACCCCTATTAATGAAGTCAAACCGTGCGTTTATTCTGGTTAAGAAACGCCTCATTAATGTGGTGGTTTAAGCGTTACATTTAATTCACTTAACTGTTTCGTTCGTTTTTGAATTTTAAAACTCAAGGCCTGAGAAATAAAAATAAGACAACTCTTATTTTTATTAGACTGGTGGTGTTGTGAGGATAGGGAGAATTCTCAGGCTCTTGAAGTTCTTCCTCCTCGATGAAGAACGCGAATAACGCTAAGAACACAAAGAATGCGAAGATTGCGAAGAACACGAAGAATGCCGGATCCTCAGAGATCGATGGCACGATGTGACTTTCCTTCTTCCATGACACTCCTTCCGCGATGCGACGATCCCCCCTTCCGCGACGCCTTCTTCCGCGACGTGCCTTTCCGCGACGGACCCTCGCTCGACGGCGCTTGAGGTAGGGGTTTGATTCAATTAAATCTTTGTGATTTATACCCACGACGTATGTTTAAATAATTGTCGGAATACTTTTAAAACTGCTAACGCGGTGGGTGCGGACCAACGAACAAGTCCGAACCCACCGTCCCTTCGTTCTTCGTGTGCGGATCGGCGGGCGACGATGAAGCAGGCTGCACGGGCATTGTGAGGTCTTTGCAGTGAAGAACCGGTCCCGGGAGGGCCGTTGGCGAAGACGGCAGGCAAATCCGAACACCGGAGCTTGTCCGGTGGTCTGCGGAGCAACCCGCCGGCGCGCCTCGCCGGCATGGCGGCAGGAGGCGGCGGCCGGCACCGGGCGGCCGCCAGGAGAAGGCGGCGCCCGGCGTGCCACCGGGAAGAGCCGCCGCGGCTTCAGCCTCGGCGGCAGGCCTGCAGTCCCGCGACTGCACGGGACCGGAGGAGGCGGGACGCGGCAACCAGCCGCATCCGTTGTCAAAGGGCGGCCCCCAGGCGGGGCCGCGGTTCTTCCAGGGGGGCGGTTTCCCCCCTTTTGCACGGCCGCTTGGCCAGCGCCAGTGCACCAGTGCGCCGGGCCGCACCCAAGCGGGCCGGACCCGGAACCGGTTCGGTTCGACTCGATTCGGGCCGACCCTGGGGGTATCGGGCCGGGTCGGACCGGGCCCGAACCCCCTAATACCGAACCTCTTTCGGTCTGTTGCCCAAAACATGATCTATGGACCTCCGATCGACGTACCATCGGTTTTGTAGCGATCCTTGGATCGAGACGGTCGTTTCTGTATATTACACTCAAGGTTTCTGAGGACTTTGGGTTCGGCCGGGTTGGTTCGTACACAAAACCAACCAGGCCTCGGAGCGGAAATGCTTATAACTTGAGCTTCGGACGTCCGATTGACGTGCCGTCGACTTTGTTGGATTCCTCTATGTGAGACGGACCTTTTGTCTTACTCTGATAGAGGTTTGGACACAGTTGGAGTACGTTCGGGTTGGTTTTGACTTAAAAACCAACCGGGCCCCTAGGACGAAAAAGCCAATAACTCTCAGACCGGGCGTCCGAATGACGCGCCGTCTGTGACGTTGAGTTCCTGTTGATGATACGGAACTTTTGAATACATCAACTCTGGACTATGTGTCATTTTATGTATCAGACCTTCGGCTTGTGGAGCGGACCCTCTTGAACGAGTTTGCTGTGTGCGAGAACCCTAGAGATGGCTGCGACTGCGACGACGATGACGCCTGTGCAGAAATCCTCTGTGGATTCGACGGCGACGACTACAGCACTCAGCGATCCTACTTGGATCAGTTCCACCGATCCTGTGTGGGTCAGATCCTGTGTGGGTCAGCGCTCACCGGTCCTGTGTGGGCCAGCGCCTACAGATCCTGTGTGGGTCATTGCGGGGGTTAGTTACCTATCGATCCTGTGTGGGTCATATCCTTTGTGGGTCATTGCGGGGGTTAGTTACCTATCAATCCTGTGTGGGTCAGATCCTTTGTGGGTCATTTCGGGGGTTAGTACCTATCGATCCTTTGTGGGTCCGACGACTTAGATGAATTAGTGGTAATATCTGATCATCTCTATCGTCATACGAAGAAGTATACCTATGTGAGCTGAATCCTGTTTTGCTTTCCTATGTGGATTGTTGATTAGCCACTAAATGAAGATAATATTCATTGTTAATATACATAATATTCATGTTATTTATTATTCATAAACACCATTTTAGTGCATTTTACACTTTGAACATCATTTCACATTATGATTGTAATACTTTCTTAAAATGCACTATTATGTGGTACATTTTTTAACATCATTTAAAGTACCCAATGATTCATATGATTTTAAGGAATATAATTATACATATATTAATTTGATATTTTTGTAAATTGATCTACACTTAAATATGAACATGTTTGATTCAGGGATCAATGGAGAATTCATGGAAGAAGATGGGGATATTTTGTGATGAAAGGAAACAATTCTGGAGAAGTCAGATTGAACTCCAGCCCACTGATGAGACTTTGGACCCCACAATACAGGCCCAATGAAGCCCAAATATGGTGGGAGGATAGAATACATATATAGGAACAAATAAGTATGCAGGATCCAATGCTAATTCTTCGTCCATTGTGGTCATTTAGGCGGACCAATTTAGAGATAAAATTCTGGGCCAGATTCTGCGGCCCAGAAAAATAGTCCACTAATCTAATCATTTCTCTGAATACACAACTCCAAATGGGCCCAAATTTTACAGGAGGGTAGAAGACATCCGGGGATACATTTTCTTATTCTATGGCCCACTCTGATGTGGCCATCTATAAGGTCTTCTAAGCGTGTCTGTTCGGTGATGGAAAGCTAGCTGCCACCTCGGGTCAAGGGTGGAAAAATCAACTCTCCCTTACTTTCCACCCACCTATGGCCTACCAAAATTAATTGAGAAGACTTGGACTATTGGAGGCTCGACCCAAGGTCTCAAAAATGCCTATTTAAGGAAGTGGTGTTGTCTGATTTTAGGATTTTTGGTGCTTTGTTCAATTGTAATGTTATGCTGCAATTTTGTTGTCTCAAGTTTGTCTTTCACTTGTAAGTTGTTCAATTCAATTTAGTTTCTTAAAAAAAGTTCTTCTTCTCCTCTTATTCTATTTTTCTACATCTCAATTTGATACCTTTGCCTCAATGTGTGAATTTATTCACACCAAATATTGTGAAATTATTCACACAACGGTGGAGTGATCATTTTATTTTTATTGTTTTCTTTACTTCTCCATGTCCTCCCTCATGAGTCTACTTTCCACTTCCATTGAAACCATAGAATAAATGGAGGGCTAACCCACTTATGGATTGATCCAAGGGAGTATCAAGGGGCTGTATTAGATGTTATTTATCACCCCATTAATGTAAAATCACTTCTTTAATTGATATTTTTATTTAATGATTTTTAAACTACTTCGCCCTTGTTGAATTTAAGGTCACACACTTCTTGTGCTAATACGAACCTTTACCTTGAAGTGCTCAAGACATTGATCCTTCAAGTGTATAGGTGATTAGTATTAAAGAGTGTAGGCATTAAACCAGTAAGTGATGATGTTGTTTTATCTTCTTAAATGAACCCATCTCAAATATAAGAAATTGAAATCATTGAAAAGGAAATACATCCAATCCACCCCGAGCGATAACCTAGGATAAACTCATTATTTTAAATTGAATTTACTTAAATCTGTTAGTGATCCTTTAAACCCATCTAAAATCAACCCAAGTTTGCCAATTCATAGCCAAAAATAGTCCTTAGAATGTGGGTGTCTATAGGTTACTTCTTAGGTCTCTGTGGATTCGACAACCCAAGCTAGACTACAAGGACCATCCTACCTTCATATCTTGGGTAAATTTGAGCGAGAATCAAATTTTGGTGCCGTTTCCGGGGACCTAAGTAAGTTATCTTAGACACTATCATCCTTTTTTATCCCACTTCTCTTATCTCATCCCCAATTTTATTCCTTTAGAAAACCCTTTTGAACAAATCCAAACATGGGGAACCTCTCATTACTTTGATCACCCCACACCAGTTATGATGTACAATGATCATCCTAGTTTATATTGGTGGGAAGATCAACAACCTATTGAGCCACAATGTTTTAACTCCTATGATTCACAAAACATTCCAACCTATAATGATTTCCAATAACAACAAGGCTAATCTGAACATCCTCTTATGGAATTCCAACAACTCAATTATCCTTATGGAATAAACCATCTGTCTCAACCCCTTATCCATCCTAATCAACAAACATTACTTGAAAAACTATGTCAACAAATGGAGATAATGAATTTTGAGGTTTCATCATTGAGATTAGAACTAAAAAACCTTGAGACGGTTATGGAACCCATTTCCACTCATGCTATCCCTTCCTCATCATTGATAGAAGACTATTTTCTCCCACAAACCACCCATGAATTTGTTGAAGAACCGACCTTTAGATTTGGGATAGATGAATAGGATCAAGGAATTGTTGAAGGTTCTTTAAATCAGGAGGAAATTGACTTTTTTGATTCAAAAGATGAGAATTTTACATCATGGATTGAGTCTCCTAAGTACGACTCCATTGATGAATTTTCAAAAACACAAACCATTGAACCATTGAGAGAAATCACAAACATTGAGTCCATACCCATTCTTGAAACTGATCTTTCCAATTTATTGTTGAATCTTCTATTCAAAAGGAACTAAGTCTATTGAGAAATTTTGAAAATGAAATTGAGTTTGATTCAAAGTCCCAACCTATTTCTGAAAGTGTTAGCCTACATGAACTTGAACAAAAGGACTTTCCATCCACCTTCAAGTTTCCATTCATTGGGGATATCCAAAAACTTCAAATTTTCACAATTTCTTATCTTGAAACCAATAAATAGGTAATGATTCTTAATTTCTTTTTGAAGACTAAAAAAGAAATTGAATCCACCATTTCTGATATTCCTTGGATTTACCCGCTCATTTTAAAACATTGGTTTTTACCTGACAGAAATTATAAACAAATATTCAATCTCAATCTAGTGGATATGGAGAAATATGGGGTCCTTAAAATGTTGAAAATTGGTATTGGGTAAGTTGGGGGGTTCAAGTAGAGCTAACGACATTAAAAAAAAGTGCTGCATGAGAGGAAACCCATGGTTTTCAAGTTTCCTATCATTTTGTTGTTTTAATAAAATTTATATTTTAATTAATCATTTTTATATTTTAAAAAAAATATAGACTGTTGACCTGTTCTTCTATTATGATTATGGATGGGAATGAAATGGGAGCACCATATTCATCTGTGTCACGTGGTGTGATCCTTGAGTAATACCTTACCCAGAAATTTAAAAAGAAGACAATGTATCATCAGTTTATTTTATTTTGTATATATACTTATATTTTACTTATATATATATATATATATACTCTTTTGTTTTGTTTGTTTGTTTTCATTTTTACACTAGGGAACTCTGCAAGCGACATGGATATCAAAGGACTAAATTCGAGCAGCAAGAACTTCAAACTTCAACCACCAGGTGACTTCATTCCATGACCCTCATTTTGAATTTCCTTTTTGAACATTCATTCTATACCTCTACCCCCTTCTAAATTTTCTTTTCTTTAAACATTGGGTACAAGGTTATTTTAAGTTGGGGGGGAGATAAAATAAAAAATGATTTCGTGTCAAAAAAATGAATGATTTGAAGAAAAAAAATTGTGTAAATGGAAGGAAAAATTCCTTTAACTTTGAACATAGTAATACACATTGCAAACTTTGAAACTGAATATAAAATAATTTAGCATTCCCTGATTCTGATTTTAATCCTTGTGTAATTTCATGAGCATAGATTTTGGAAAGTGTGGCTGTCCAATGTGATATTTCATCGTTTATATTTTCATCCAAATAAAAAAAAGATCACAATGTACTTCCTTTGGATAGTGGGGTATTGGTTTGAGTTCATGGGGTCCCCTAAAGAAATAAAATAGTTTTTGTGATCATTTTAGTTTTAGTATGAGTATTCAATAAAAAAAATAAAAAAAATAATAATAAATTTTTGCGTAGAGCAAAGAAATGACCTAATGCGTGGCTTTCGGCACTTGGGGATCGTGACTCCATAGTTGTATGGCCCATAGTTATTAATTTTATCTCTATTTTTGGTAATTTGAATTTGTTTTTGACTGAGTTAACTTGAGATGATGCCCGAGTATGTGGGATTCACTTGGTGCCCTAAGGTCTTTGAGGCTGGGAGTCATCGGAAAAGTCTCACTACAGGGGTTAACTATTTTGAGTGAAATTTCAATTACCATGGAAAAATTGAAAAAAAAAACAAAAAAAAAAACAAAAAAAAATATGACACAAAAAAAATTGAATACTCATCTTAATATTGAAATTTGATTCCACCTAGCTCTTCCGTCATTTCTCCCTTGAATAAAGATGAACCCCCATGTCTATTGTGATGCACAACGCATCCTCATACATAATTGATATTGGATGAAATATGATAATGAATTTGAACCAAGGAATGGGCTTAGGATTGGGATTTGCTTATGAAACTTTCTTGTATTAAAATATTTTGATGGGTTTCAGGATTGATTGTTATAAGGGTTTTTGGTGATCATTTTTTATTAAATTTTTTTTGGAAAAAAGAATTCGAATTTCATATTGTTGAGATATATTTTGCTTGAGACTAGAAAAACTCAAGTTGGGGGTTGTGATTAGCCACTAAATGAGGATAATATTCATTTTTAATATACATAATATTCATGTTATTTATTATTCATAAACCCCATTTTAGTTCATTTTACACTTTGAACATCATTTCACATTATGATTGTAATACCTTCTTAAAATGCACTATTATGTGGTACATTTTTTAACATCATTTAAAGTACCCAATTATTCATCTGATTTTAAGGAATATAATTATAGATATTTTAATTTTATATTTTTGTAAATTTATCTACACTTAAATATGAACATGTTTGATTCAAGGATCAATGGATAATTCATGGAAGAAGATGAGGATATTTTGTGATGAAAGGAAACAATTTTGGAGAAGTCAGATTGGACACCAGCCCACTGATGAGACTTTGGGACCCACAATACAGGTCCAATGAATCCCAAATTTGGTGGGAGGCTAGGAGGCGTATATAGTAACAAATACGTCTTCATGATCCAATGCTAATTCGTCCTCCATTGTGGTCATTTTGGCGGCCCAAGTTAGAGATAAAATTATGGGCCAGATTCTGCGGCCCAGAAAAATAGTACACTAATCTACTCATATCTCCGAATACAAAACTCCAAATGGGCCCAAATTTTACAGGAGGTTAGAAGACATACGGGGATCCATTTTCTTATTCTATGACCCACTCTGATTTGGCCATCGATAAGGTCTTACAAGCGCGTCTGTTCGGTAAAGGAAAGCTGGATGCCACCTCGGGTCAAGGGTGGAAAAATCAACTCTCTCTTACTTTACACCCACCTATGACCTGCCAAAATTAATTGAGAAGACTTGTACTATTGGAGGCTCGACCCAAGGGCTCAAAAATTTATATTTAAGGCAGTTCTATTGGAGGATTTTAGGATCTTTATTGCTTTGTTTAATTGTAATGTTATGCTGCAATTTTGTTGTCTCAAGTTTGTCTTTCATTTGTAACTTGTTCAATTCACTTTAGTTTCTTAATAAAAGTTCTTCTTCTCCTCTTATTCTGTTGTTCCACATCTCAATTTGAAACTGTTTCCTCATGGTGTGAATTCATTCACACCAAATCTTGTGAAATTATTCACACAACGGTGGAGTGATCATTTTATTTTTGTTGTTTTCTTTACTTCTCCATGTCCTCCCTCATGAGTCTACTTTCCGCTTCCATTTAATCCATAGAATCAATGGAGGGATAACCCACTTATTAGTTGATCCTATGGAGTAGAAATGGTCTTGATTGGATGTTATTTAACACCCCATTAATGTATAATCAATTCTTTAATTGAGATTTTTATTTAATGATTTTTAAACTCCATCATCCTTGTTGAATTTAAGGTCACACACTTCATGTGCTAATACAAACCTTTACCTTGAAGTGCTCAAAACATTGATCCTTCAAGTGTATAGGTGATTAGTATTAAATGGTGTAGGCATTAAACCAGTAAGTGATGATGTTGTTTTATCTCCTTAAATGAACCCATCTCAAATATAAGAAATTGAAATCATTGAAAACGAAATACGTCCAATCCACCCCGAGCGATAACCTAGGATAAACTCATTATTTTAAATTTAATTTACATAAATCTATTACTGATCCTTTAAAACCATCTAAAATCAACCCATGTTGGCCACTTCATAGCCAAAAACAGTCTTTAGAATGTGCGTGTCTATAGGTTACTTCATAGGTCTCTGTGGATTCGACAACCCAAGATAGACTACAAGGACCGTCCTACCTTCATATCTTGGGTAAATTTGAGCGAGAATCAAATTTTGGCGCCGTTTCTGGGGACCTAAGTAAGTTATCTTAGACACTGTCATCCTTTTTTTATCCCACTTCTCTTATCTCATCCCCAATTTCATTCCTATAGAAAACCCTTTTGAACAAATCCAAACATGGGGAACCTCTCATTACTTTGATCACCCACACTAGTTATGATATAAAATGACCATACTAGTTTATATTGGTGGGAAGATCAACAACCGATTGATCCAAAATGTTTTAACTCCTATTATTCACAAAACATTACAACCTATAATGATTTCCAATCACAACAAGGCCAATCAGAACATCCTCCTATGGAATTCCAACAACTCAATTATCCTTATGGAATAGACCATCTGTCTCAACCCCTTATCCATCCTAATCAACATACATTACTTGAAAAACTATGTCAACAAATGGAGATAATGAATTTTGAGGTTTCATCATTGAGATTAGAACTACAAAACCTTGAGACGGTTATGGAACCCATTTCCACTCATGCTATCCATTCCTCATCATTGATAGAAGACTCTTTTCTCCAACAAACCTCTCATGAATTTGTTGAAGAACCAACCTTTAGATTTGGGATAGATGAAGAAGATCAAGTAATTGTTGAAGGTTCTTTAAATCAGGAGGAAATTGACTTTTTGGATTCAAAAGAGGAGAATTTGACATCATGGATTGAGTCTCCTATGTACAACTCTATTGATGAATTTTTAAAAACACCAACCATTGAACCATTGAGAGAAATCACAAACATTGAGTCCATACCCATTCTTGAAACTGATCTTTCCAATTTGGTGGTTGAATCTTATATTCAAAAGGAACCAAGTCTATTGGGCAATTTTGAAAATTAAATTGAGTTTGATTCAAAGTCCCAACCTATGTCTGAAAGTGTTAGCCTACATGAACTTGAACAAAAGGACTTTCCATCCACCCTCAAGTTTCCATTCAATGGGGATAGCCAAAAAATTCAAATTTTCAAAATTTCTTATCTTGAAACCAATAAAGAGGTAATGATTCATAATTTCTTTTTAAAGACTAAAAAAGAAATTGAATCCACCATTTCTGATATTCCTTGGATTTACCTGCTCATTTTAAAACATTGGTTTTTACATGATAGAAATTATAAACAAATAATCAATCTCAATCTAGTGGATATGGAGAAATATGGATTTCTTAAAATGTTGAAAATTGGTATTGGGTATGTTTGGGGGTTCAAGTAGAGCTAACAACATTAAAAAAAGCGCTGCATGGGAGGAAATCCATGGTTTTCAAGTTTCCTATCATTTTGTTGTTTTAATAATATTTATATTTTAATTAATCATTTTTATATTTTTAAAAAAATATATACTGTTGAACTGTTCTTCTATTATGAGTATGGATTGGTATGAAAGGGGAGCACCATATTCATCTGTGTCACGTGGTGTGATCCTTGAGTAATACCTTACCCAGAAATTTAAAAAGAAGACAATGTATCATCAGTTTATTATATTATATATATATAATTATATTTTACTTATATATATATATATAATATTTTGTTTTGTTTGTTTGTTTTCATTTTTACACTAGGGAACTCTGCAAGCGACATGGATATCAAAGGAATAAATTGGAGTAGCAAGAACTTCAAACTTCAACCACCAGGTGACTTCATTCCATGACCCTCATTTTCAATTTCCTTTTTGAACTTTAATTATCTACCTCTAACCACTTCTAAATTTTCTTTTCTTTAAACACCGGGGACAGTGTTATTTTAAGTTGGGGGGGAGATAAAATAAAAAAATGATTTCGTGTAAAAAAAATGAATGATTTGAAGAAAAAAATTGTGTAAATGGAAGGAAAAATTCCTTTATCTTTGAACATGGTAATACACATTGAAAACTTTGAAACTGAATATCAAATAATTTAGCATTCCCTGATTATGATTTTAATCCTTGTATAATTTTATGAGCATAGATTTTGGAAAGTGTGGCTGTCCAATGTGATATTTCATCGTTTATATTTTCATCCAAATAAAAAAAAGATCACAATTCACGTCCTTTGGATAGTGGGGTATTGGTTTGAGTTCATGGGGTCCCCCAAATAAATAGCATAGGTTTGGTGATCATTTTAGTTTTAGTATGAGTATTAAATAAAAAAAATAAAAAAATAAAAATAAATTTGTGCGTAGAGCAATGAAATGACCTAATGCGTGGCTTTCGGCACTTGGGGATCGTGACTCCATAGTTGTCTGGCCCAGAGTTAGTAATTTTATCTCTATTTTTGGTAATTTGAATATGTTTTTGACTGAGTTAACTTGAGATGATGCCCGAGTACGTGGGATTCACTTGGTTCCCTAAGGTCTTTGAGACTGGGAGTCATCGGCAAATTCTCGCTACATGGGTTGACTCATTTGAGTGCAATTTCAATTACCATGGAAAAATTGCAAAAAAAAAAAAATATGATACAAAAAAAAATTTGAATACTCATCTTATTATTGAAATGTGATTACACCTAGCGCTTCCATCATTTCCCCCTTGAATAAAGATGAACCCCCATGTCTATTGTGATGCACAACACATCCTCATACATAATTGATATTGGATGAAATATGAAAATGAATTTGAAAAAAGGAATGGTCTTAGGATTGGGATATTCTTATGAAACTATCTTGTATTAAAATATTTTTATGGGTTTCAGGATTGTTTGGTATAAGGGTTTTTGGTGATCACTGTGTATTAAAATGTTTTTGGAAAAAAGAATTCGAATTTCATATTGTTGAGATATATTTTGCTCAGGACTAGCAAAACTCAAGTTGGGGGGGTGTGATTATCCACTAAATGAGGCTAATATTCATTGTAAATATACATAATATTCATGTTATTTACTATTCATAAACACACTTTTAGTGCATTTTACACTTTGAACATCATTTCACATTATGATTGTAATACCTTCTTAAAATGCACTATTATGTGGTACATTTTTTATCATCATTTAAAGTACCCAATGATTCATCTGATTTTAAGGAATATAATTATACATATTTTAATTTGATATTTTTGTAAATTTATATAAAATTAAATATGAAGATGTTTGATTCAGGTATCAATGGAGAATTCAGGGAAGAAGATGAGATATTTTGTGATGAAAGGAAACAATTCTGGAGAAGTCAGATTTGAAACCATCCCACCGATGAGACTGTGGGACCCACAATATAGGCCCAATGAAGCCCAAAGTTGGTGGGAGGCTAGAATAAATATATAGGAACAAATAATTATGAATGATACAATGCTAATTCGTCCTCCATTGTGGTCATTTAGGCGGCCCAAGTTAGAGATAAAATTCTGGTCCAGATTCTGCAGCCCAGACAAACAGTCCACTAATCTACTCATATATCCGAATCCAAAACTCAAAATGGGCCCAAATTTTAGATGAGGGTAGAAAACATCTGGGGATCCATTTTCTTATTCTATGTCCCACTCTGATTTGGCCATCTATAAGGTCTTCCAAGCGCATCTGTTCGGTGAAGGAAAGCTGGCTGCCACCTCGGGTCAAGGGTGGAAAAATCAACTCTCCCTTACTTTCCACCCACCTATGGCCTACCAAAATTAATTGAGAAGACTTGGTCTATTGGAGGCTCTACCCAAGGGCTCAAAAATGACTATTTAAGGAAGTTGTGTTTGAGGATTTTAGGATCTTTGGTGCCTTGTTCAATTGTAATGTTATTCTGCAATTTTGTTGTCTCAAGTTTGTCTTTCACTTGTAAGTTGTTCAATTCACTTTAGTTTCTTAATAAAAGTTCATCTTCTACCCTTATTCTATTATTCTAAATCTCAAATTGATACATTTTCCTCAAGGTGTGAATTTATTCACACCAAATCTTGTGAAATTATTCACACAACGGTGGAGTGATCATTTTATTTTTGTTGTTTTCTTTACTTCTCCATGTCCTCCCTCATGAGTCTACTTTCCGCTTCCATTGAAACCATAGAATAAATGGAGGGCTATACAACTTATGGGTTGATCCAAGGGAGTATCAAGGGTCTGGATTGGATGTTATTTATTACCCTATTAATGTATAATCACTTCTTTAATTGAGAATTTTATTTAATGATTTTTAAACTTCATCGTCCTTGTTGAATTTAAGGTCACACACTTCATGTGCTAATACGAACCTTTACCTTGAAGTGATCAAAAACATTGATCCTTCAAGTGTATAGGTGATTAGTATTAAAGGGTGTAGGAATTAAACCAGTAAGTGATGATGTTGTTTTATCTCCTTAAATGAACCCATCTCAAATATAAGACATTGGAATCATTGAAAAGAAAATACGTCCAATCCACCCCGAGCGATAACCTAGGATAAACTCATTATTTTAAATTGAATTTACTTATATCAGTTAGTGATCCTTTAAACCCATCTAAAATCAACCCAAGATGGCCACTTCATAGCCAAAAACAGTCCTTAGAATGTGAGTGTCTATAGGTTACTTCTTATGTCTCTATGGATTCGACAACCCAAGCTATAGTACAAGGACCATCCTACCTTCATATCATCGGTAAATTTGAGAGAGAATCAATTGTGTTGTGCTATCCTATGTGGATTATGTTTTTCTTTCCTGTGTGGACTGGGTTGTGATTTCCTGTGTGGACTGGGTTGTACTTAAGCTTAGATGTTGGAGCCAAATTGGAATTGCTGACTTAGGTATATGTATGGGAATTTACCTAAGTAGAGTCGGATGTTACTTTGTGATTGTATCTTTCCATTGTGGATTATCCTTTGTGGATTCTGGGAGACCTTCGGGGGTCTCGGGGTCCCTACTGAGTAGCTTATACTCACCCCTGCACAGGCTATGCCCGCACTACGTTGTGTTGGTTGCTGACGATGGACAACGCTGATCATGGTTGAGGCTTGTGGAGCAGGACGGTACCTTGAGGTGGACCACTGGGCGGGATGTACTCAGAGCGGACAGCTAGACCCGAGGTGATGTGGAGGCTATCTGTACTCACCCTTCAGGTGGGACTTCCAGTAGACGGCTCGACATTGTGGCTTTAATTTCAGTTTCTGTTTTCCCTTTCCAGTTGTACTTTACTTTCAGTTTGGGTTTGTATTCTGACCCACTTACTTTTCCGCAGTACTGTTGTACCCAGTTTTTACTTAGTGTTTACTTATTCTTTCTTGCTCTGTGGTGCTTGTTTACTTTACAAAGGAAATTTCTTCCCTTTTTACTGGGAATTATTCCTTGGTTCTAGTTGCCAGCCCCTGGCCTATGGAAGGCGGGATTGAGGTAGTCACAACACGGACCCTGAGGATGGGTCATGAAAAATTAGTATCAGAGGAGTTCGGTTCTACCGCAGAACTCAGGACTCTGATATTTTTCTATGTGAAGCAATAGTGTTGAGAGTATTGAGTGTGGTTATCAGTCCAGGGAGTCCAGTGTTGGTGCGGAAGCCGACGTATCCGTACACCAGGACCCTGACTTCTGATTTCCGACTTAATGCACGAAAACATTGATTGCATGTGTGTTTCAATTTTTCTTTGTGATTACTTTGTGTCATCTCACCAGGTATAATGTTTGATCGTGGCGCACCTGTTTCTTTTCCGGATGGCCCCACGATGACAGCCAGCTAGGGTTCCGAGAGTTGTGCGTGATGACAGCCCACCGAGCGACGGGGCCTCGGTACCAGGCCCTTTGACAGCAGAGGCACCTGGTGGTACCTCTACCCGCCGATCCACCGATGCTACCAGCCCCAGCCGTTGACGATGCACGTCACCTTAGTGCACTGCATGAGTTTCTGCGCCAGCGACCGCCCCGGTTCCATGGGGAGACAGACCCCCAAGCAGCCGAGGATTGGCTAGAGGCTGTTGTACGGTTTTTCAAGTTAGTGAGGACACCAATAGACCTCATGGTGATCCTCGTAGTGAGCCTCCTGCACGCGGCAGCAGGAAGATGGTGGAGCTTGATGTTCCAGGTGCACGACGAGACATATCTTCTCTGGACGGACTTTGAGAGCCTCTTCTGCTCGGAGTTCGTCCCAGCCACCCTCCGTGCGGTGCACATCCAGGAGCTTCTATAGCTGTGGCAGGGCAGCATGACGGTCGCCCAGTACTCGGTGTGATTTACCGATCTCTTGTGCTACTCGACAGACATGGTACATGACCCATTCTTTTGGGCCCGGACCATTGAGTAGGGACTGAGGCATGAGATCATGGAATCGCTGATCTCCCTCAGCATTCCGACTCAAGCAGGGGTACTGGAGCGAGCCCTTTTAATCGAGAGCTTCCTTACTGAGCCTTCATCAGCAGCGAGACCTACCGCGGGGAGACACATAGGAGAGTCTTCTACAGCAGGTAGTCGACGGATGTCTCATGGGTTCAGGAAGACCAGACCCTCAGGTAGGTGACCTCAAGACACTGGCTCAGTAGTGCGGGGCACACAACACGGAGCCAATCTTTCGAGAGGAAGACAGTGCTACGCATGCGGCGGGAAGGGCCACATGGATCGTGACTGCCCGAACCGCCGTTCCGAGGAGAAGTAGACGGTTGAGGGGCCACCCAGGCAGAGGCAGAGGGTCGACCGTGGCGGTCCATAGGGAGCAGGCGGACGAGGCAGAGGAGCTGGCCGAGCAGAAGGTAGTGGACGATGCTTTGAGGCTCTACCACCACCACCACCAGGAGGTCCACCCCCGACCACAGGGAGCTGGTGGGCAGAGACAGACACAGCTCCAGGCAGCGGAGGCCTATGACAACGGCGCGCCCGAGATGATTCGAGGTACTATCTGTGTCTATTACACCCTTTATGCAGTTCTTATAGACATAGGAGCGAGTCATTATTTCGTAGCCGCTGCCCTTATTCGGATCTCGGAGATTCCGATGGAGCCATTGGCTCGATCCTTATGGCTAGAGACTCCTACGGGAGAAGACTCGACGATTACGCACTGGTGCCGGCAGTGTGAGCTTACTCTAGGAGGAGAGAGCATTGGCTGGGATCTTCTTGTAGCGGCGTTGAGGCCTTACGACGTCATCTTGGGAATGGATTGGTTATCTACAGTCCATGCTCAGATTGACTATATTAGGCACAAGGTGTGGTGTGTACGCACCGACGGGAGCAGGTTCACCTTCACCGGTGAGAAGGGATCCTTTGAAGCACAGGATGGACTTCTGTAGAGGATAGAACAACCCATAACTCATCAGTTGGCTAGCCTCATCCTAGGAGCAGTTGACGTGTGAAGTCCTAGTTTTCCTGCAGTGGTGGATCAGTATGCGGACGTTTTCCTCGACGACGTTCCAAGACTACCTCCTCGCAGATAGGTAGAGTTTTATATTGATCTGTACCCCAGGACAACCCCGATAACCACCCCGGAATATTGGATGGCTCCCTATAAGCTTCGAGAGCTACAGGTACAGTTGGAGGACTTGCAGGGCAAAGGATTCATCCAACCCAGTGTTTCACCCTGGGCTTCCCCAATATTGTTCGCCAAGAAGGAAGACATGAGCTTGTGACTTTGTGTCGACTATCATAGCCTGAACCAGGTGACAACGAGGAACAAGTATCCACTACCGAGGATTGATGACCTCTTCGATCATCTCAATGGAGCACGGTGGTTCTCAAAGATATACCTTAGGTCAGGCTATCATTAGCTTAGAGTTCGGGACGAGGACGTGCAGAAGATGGACTTCAGATGTCGGTATGGCCACTATGAGTTCTTGGTTATTCTATTCGGCGTAACCAATGCTCCAGCAGCGTTCATGGGCCTCATGAATAGGATCTTTTAGCCATACCTTGATCAATTTGTCGTTTCTTCATCGAAGACTTTTTGATATACTCGACGACTGAGGAGGAGCACGCCTACCACTTGCGGGTTGTACTGGACACACTCTGAGAGCACCAGCTTTATGGTAAGATCTCGAAGTGTCAGTTCTGGATACGCGAGGTCCACTTCTTGGGACACATCATCTCTGAGGCGGGATTTTCAGTGGATCCTGCGAAGATCGAGGCAGTTCTAGCTTGGGAGCCACTTAGGAGCGTGATGGAGGTGCAGAGTTTCTTGGGACTAGATGGATACTACCGGAGATTTGCGCCAGACTACTCCAGAGTTTCGGCACCACTCTCAGCTTTGATGAAGAAGGGGAAACCCTTTGTGTGGTCAGACAGATGTCAGCAGAGCTTCCAGAAGCTGAGACAGAGATTGACCATCACACCTATCTTGAGTTTGCCGGAGGAGGGAGTAGGGTACGTAGTCTACTGAAATGCATCAGGGACCGGACTCGGGTGTGTCCTGATGCAAGAGCGGGCAGTGATCGCCTATGGATCACGTCATCTAAGGCCGCATGAGCCGAACTATGCTACCCATGACTTGGAGTTAGCAGCAGTGGTCTTCACTCTGAATACATAGCGACACTATCTGATGGGAGAGCGCTTTACAGTCTATTCTGACCATCAGAGTCTCATGTACATATTCTCTCAGAAGGACCTGAACCTGAGACAGCGACGATGGCTCAAGTTCCTCCAGGACTATGACTTTGAGATAGTCTATTCTCCTGGGAAGGGGAAAGTAGTAGACGATTATCTCAGCAAGAGTAAATGCATTCAGCTGCTTGGGGAGGCAACAGAGTAGCTAGCCGCTTTGCAGATATCCTTCGTGGATAGAGATGGAGCAGCCTTCCTTCAGTCACTCATAGTCACTCCTCCACTACTGCAGTGGGTCAGAGAGGCACAACGTGGGGACGCTGACTGTGAGACGCGGCGTGCACATATATCCTCAGGACAGACACCTGATGGTTTCTCTGTAGGAGGAGAGCATGACGTCCTTTTTAGAGGACGTCCCTTGGTACCAGTTGCTTTACGGGAGGAGGTGCTGAGAGAGTTTCACACTTCCCCTTTGGAAGTACATCCTAGCGTGGCGAAGATGTACTGGGATCTCAGACGACAGCACTGGTGGCCGGGCATGAATAAGGTTTTAGTAGAGTTCATTTCATGATGCCTCACCTGCCAGCAGGTGAAGGCAGAGAACTAGGTACCAGCAGGCTTGGTACAGCCCTTGGAGGTCCCGGAGTGGAAGTGTGACGGGATATCTATGGACTTCGTGACTGGAATTCCACGCACTTCCAGAGGTCACGACACCATTTGGTTGATTGTCGACCAATTCACCAAGTCGGCTCAATTCTTACCCATCAGAGAGCAGGGATCAGTGGAGAGATTCAGACGTCTCTACGTTCAGGAGATTGTATGGATTCACGGTGTTCCATCATCTATCATCTCCAATTGAGATTCCCGCTTTACTTCCCGGCTTTGGAAGGGGTTACAGGAGGAATTCGGGACACAGCTATGTATGAGCACCGCCTTTCACCCTCAAACAGATGGTCAGATGGAGAAAACCATTCAGACTCTCGAGGACATGCTCCGTGCATGTGTCCTCGACTTTGGTCGCAGCTGGGAGGACCACCTACCCTTGGTGGAGTTCGCGTACAACAACAGCTACCACTCCACCATCGGGATGACACCATACGAGGCGTTGTATGGCTGACCTTGTAGATCTCCTCTGTGCTCGACAGACCCTGGGGAGTCAGCACTTTTGGGACTGGAGATGGTCCAGGCCATGACAGAGAAGGTCCAGGTCATCCAGGAGCGGATGAGGACAACTCAGAGCCGGAAAAAGTCTTATGCTGAGAGGAGGTGGAGGCCACTAGAGTTCGAGGATGACGACCACGTCTTCTTGTGGGTCTCACCATGATGTGGTTTAAGGAGGTTTGGCCGAGGCGGGAAGTTATCTCTGCGATTCATCGGACCTTTCCAGGTCCTCAGCAGGATTGTCGAGGTGGCTTATTGATAGAGCAAATATTTTCAATTAATTTATATTGAATATCATTGTTTATACTCCCAAAAAAATGTTATTGGATGGGTAATTGTCATGTTTTTAGGTTTTAGTGTTATTTTGAACCCAAATGCAAAAATGTCCAAATTCTGCATTTTGGACAGATTTTCACTACAAGGGTATTTTGGTCATTTACGAAAAAATATAAATCCAAATTTTATGATTATAATTTCTTTAGAATCCTAATTTAATTTCCTTCAACTTTGTCTTATGGACCAAGATCTGATTCTACCATCTTGAGGTCCAAACAATTCAATGAAGTTGAAGATTATTGAGGAACACCAAGGAAGCTTCCAGGAAATTTCTTCCAGAAAAACGAAGGTTCAGTGAAATATCCATAACTCGCTCAAAACGACTTTAATGGAGCTGAAAGTTTGTGGATAGACGGTTAAGAGGATTTTGAACAAGTTTCATTAAGGAGGCCACGCCTGAAATGGCCGTGTTCAGGGACATTAATTCAGTCCAAAACGGTGTTTTTCGGTTTGATGATTCTGATTGGACAGAATAAATTGTCAGAGGAAATTGGCCATAAATCTCGGAATACCTATCCAAATCCGCTGAGAGTTTGAGGGGACACGACCAAGACAATTATGAACAACATTTAAGAAGGCCTCAACGCGTGAAGAGGTCATTTATGGGGTCCAAAACGCGACAACTTTCGGGGGTCGAATTCTGCCTATAAAAGGAGGAGAGCTCCTCCCCCTCAAACCATCCATTCTCCATCCATTCTCCATCCCATTCCTTCTGGGACACCAAGAAGGAGAACTTTTTAGCTTTCTCTTTTATTTATTTTCTTTTTCATTGTTTTGTAATGCCTTCTTCTTCCCCATTCAACTCGATTACCCTTACCATGGTGGGGTAAACTTTTGGAGTGATTGGGGAAGGGTTGGTTTTCTACATTGTAATGCTTGAGTTCTTGGACGCAATTGAATAAATTTATTTATTCTTCAAAGTTGTTTTCAATTTCTTATAGCGGATTTTATAATCAAGTGCGATCGTTCTTGAATATTAATTCCGTTATTGATTTTTGCCTTGGTAAAATAATCAATATCTCCCTCCACTAATTTCTGGTTTATATACGATGGAATAAACCTGGAATTAGTGGTGAAGTACTCGACGATCGTCAGTACGTGTAAAAGGTGTAGTGAATGTTCTTGATTGTTTGGGATAAACAAAACCCGATCGGGAATTGCCCATTTCAATTAAGGATATTCAATACAACTATTTTACACATGGAAGGAGAGTTGACCAAACCAAGATCTTGGTAAGGTTTTCTCTCACAATAATAATTTCACCAAGGAAGTGAGAGGAAGCGATTGTGGAAACTCACTTTAATCAACTAAGAAGAAGAGGTTTGAATTAAATTGAACAAGGATAGCATTATAATTTGGAAACCGACCCCGACCTAATCACCCTTTTTAATTTCATTGTTTTTCAATCATTTGAATTTCAAATTTCCTTTCACAACATTTTTACCCCCGTTTTAAAGTGACAACCCATTTTGTGTGCACTCCTCTTCGGGAGACATCCTAGGTCAACCACATTACTACATTTTAACTTAGGAAAAAATTTTTTTTGCCACGCCCTACGACAGGCGTGCGTCAAACTTGGCGCCGTTGCCGGGGAGGTAGTGCCACAAAATAATTGTTAATATTTTACTTTTTCAATTAAAAAAAAAATCTTTTACCATGTTGTTTTCAAACGATTATTTCTTTAATTCATGGAACAATTACCCACCAGTGCGAGAACCAATTATTGAGTCACCTTGGTCTATAGATTATAAAGTTTCTTTCTTGGCCAGACAAATTCGAGGAGCTCGAATCAAAATCATCATAGAGGAAGAATTCAAGGATCTCATTGAAAACCTTAAAGAGAACCTCGAATACCCAGTGTTGGAGGGTTTGGCAAGAGAATTAATTGAACTTCAGGAGTATTTTCCAGATTTTTATCCAGAAATGATCAATGTACAACACCAAGAAGAAGAAGTTCACAAGGATATTGAATCCCAATTTGAAAGAATTAGTCAAAAAGTTCAAAACCTAGAGACCTCAATACAGTGGATAGCGGAACAAGTACATGCATCCCAGGATCCACAACTGCAGCCAGAACAAGAACCAAAACCAGAACCAGAACAATTGATGGAAGAATTATCCTCACAAATCCTTCAAGTTGAAGAACCCATGGAGGCCTTGATGAAATTAAAAGAAGATCCATTGATCCCATCTCAATCAATGTTGGATAAGATTGACGAAGAAGATTTAGCAATTGAAATACATATGGGAGATCAAAACGATCTGGATAACTTCTGGAATGAGTGCGAGGAACTTCTTGAGCCAACTATTCCTCATAATGTAGATGATTCAGCAACATTGAAGGAAGAAACCAACCAATCTGTGGAATTTGAAGAGAAGATAGAGGAGTCTGACTACCTACCTCTATCTGCGGAAATTCAACTCCAAGAGCCACCTCCCATTGAAGAACCAATTGAAGCCAAACAAGATCAGGGAGTTAATCTTTTCATAAACTCATTATCTTTTGATTTTGTTGAAACTAAATTGAGTATTACCTCCCCTTGTTTTAATTTTTCAGATTCATCCAACACTTGTATTTCCTTGGAGGGAGAATATGCATCTGAAGAGGAACATCTGGTGCTCCCCAAACCTGTTGAACATTTAATGGAGGGAGTACAAGAGAAGATCAAAGTGGATTTTCTGGTGGAAAATGAGACACAAGATACTTACATTGAAAGGGAAGAATTTGATATTGATTCTTCATGCTTTAATTTTTTTCAAATAGAATTAAAATCTGACATTCCCTTTGATTTTTCCCCTGATGTATCATACCATCATCAACCACTGGAGAGTAAAGATGATGTTGTTCATGCGGAACCCAAGAAGGAGGAGGCTCTGTACTTCATCCTACCCCCACCATGCACGGTGTACAACATTGCGAAGGGGGTGGATCTGGTGTACTCTATCTATGGAGTCCTCCTCAACAAGAACAATGAAATGAAAGCTAGGAAGAGCCACATGTGGTGGTTCAAATCAAAGAAACCTCACCCACCATCAGATTGGGGATAACTTATTAGAACTGCCCCTCTGGAGGCAGTCAAAACCCAGGGCCCACTTGGGGGATTAAACCAAGATCTATCCTTCTTTTCTCATCCTATTTCTATTTTCATTTCTTTTAATATATTTCTTATGTTATGTTTTTACTTTTTTTTAGGTTTTCAAAGAGAAACACTTAGGATCAAAACTCAACGTTGCATTGCCAATAAGTCAGGTTATACCTCTCCTTTATACTTACTTAGCTGTTGTGATTCAATCAGAAATCTACATATATGTTAAATCCACTTGAATGCATCGAGGACACTGCATCATTTAAGTGTGGGGGAGGGAACCTTTGTAGTATAGGATTTTTATTTGATGTTTGTTTTCAAAAAAATAAAAAAAAAATTGTGTGTTTTCAAATTTTTGTGTGTTTATTTTTCAATTTTTGGTGTCTTTCTGAAACTTTTGAGCTGAAAAGATTATCAATACCATTATTGAAACCCATGTCAATGAGTGAACCAATATATTTCATGAAACTGATCTTAAATGAATGCTGAAATGACTTCTTTTCAAGTTCAAATATTTTAGAATTTCATGAAAAGTACACTGATTTTTGAAACCCATGCCATATTTCACTGTCTATATCATTGAAATAACTTTCCTGTGAGGCTTCTGAACCATTTTTTTCATATTCTTTTCATTCACCTCATTACTTGAGAGAACCAGACCATGCTTGCTTTAACCAGAATTTGATTTATTCCTTTCAAAACTTGAGGGTTGCGGTACGTGTGTTTTAAATGATTGAGGCATTTATTTTGTTTGAAGCCACCTTTTCAAAATAATCCTTTTCGTTATGGCCCACCTTTACATTTATCCTTCATTGTAGCCCCTAGTATCCATGAATTGCCTGTTAGGTTAGCCACATTACAAGCCAATTTTCCCTATCATACCTGCTCTTGAAGTAAAATTGCATGATCTTGTTGAACTTAAGTGTGGGGGAAGATGTCTTGTGGTGTACTACCTCATTTGGTTATACTTTGAGTGGAAAATAAATTGTGAAAGAGATGTGTGTGATGCTGAAAAATTATTCTGTTGAAATCTGTGCCTTTTCTGGAGCTTTTATGACAAGAGAAGTTGTGCCTTTCTGGAGCTTCCAAAAGAGAAGCTGTGCCTTTCTGGAGCTTCCAAAAGAAAGCTGTGCCTATCTAGAGCTTTAAAAAAAATTATGTTTGAAAAGATTGAAATGTTTGCTGCTGAGCTGATTGAATGATGATGAATCCTATTTTCAACAAAGGGGAAGTGAAGGAGACCATATTTGAGTGAAAACTAGAATCTTGCAATTTTGCTTCAATAAGAGCCAAGCCTTCCTTTTTCGGCCTCAGAACTTTTAACATCTAAATCCTACCAACCGGAAGCCACAGAACAACCCTGAAAAGTCCTCATGAGAAACACATGTTCTTGACTCACATCGGGTGGAGAAGTAGGAATTTATCAAACCTATGGTGACTCTTGTGTGAGTTTGGATGAGAAAAACCTTGTTCAGCCTTTACATTTGTGAGATGAGAGAAAATTCATGTGAGGTAGGTGTTTTGTGTGCATGGGATAAGAAATGAAGTGGAAATATATTAAAATCTTAAATGGAGAACTTGAAATAACAGTTTTTGATGAGGCATGATATCTTTTTGTTTCTTGAAATTGATTTGATTGATCTCATTGATATGTGTTTTGATTTTGATTTGATTTGATTTTTACTTGTCCAGGAGTCCAAGTGCTAAGTGTGAGGAAATTGATAGAGCAAATATTTTCAATTAATTTATATTGAATATCATTGTTTATACTCCCAAAAAAATGTTATTGGATGGGTAATTGTCATGTTTTTAGGTTTTAGTGTTATTTTGAACCCAAATGCAAAAATGTCCAAATTCTGCATTTTGGACAGATTTTCACTACAAGGGTATTTTGGTCATTTACAAAAAAATATAAATCCAAATTTTATGATTATAATTTCTTTAGAATCCTAATTTAATTTCCTTCAACTTTGTCTTCTGGACCAGGATCTGATTCTACCATCTTGAGGTCCAAACAATTCAATGAAGTTGAAGATTATTGAGGAACACCAAGGAAGCTTCCAGGAAATTTCTTCCAGAAAAACGAAGGTTCAGTGAAATATCCATAACTCGCTCAAAACGACTTTAATGGAGCTGAAAGTTTGTGGATAGACGGTTAAGAGGATTTTGAACAAGTTTCATTAAGGAGGACACGCCTGAAATGGCCGTGTTCAGGGACATTAATTCAGTCCAAAACGGTGTTTTTCGGTTTGATGATTCTGATTGGACAGAATAAATTGTCAGAGGAAATTGGCCATAAATCTCGGAATACCTATCCAAATCCGCTGAGAGTTTGAGGGGACACGGCCAAGACAATTATGAACAACATTTAAGAAGGCCTCAACGCGTGAAGAGGTCATTTATGGGGTCCAAAACGCGACAACTTTCGGGGGTCGAATTCTGCCTATAAAAGGAGGAGAGCTCCTCCCCCTCAAACCATCCATTCTCCATCCATTCTCCATCCCATTCCTTCTGGGACACCAAGAAGGAGAACTTTTTAGCTTTCTCTTTTATTTATTTTCTTTTTCATTGTTTTGTAATGCCTTCTTCTTCCCCATTCAACTCGATTACCCTTACCATGGTGGGGTAAACTTTTGGAGTGATTGGGGAAGGGTTGGTTTTCTACATTGTAATGCTTGAGTTCTTGGACGCAATTGAATAAATTTATTTATTCTTAAAAGTTGTTTTCAATTTCTTATAGCGGATTTTATAATCAAGTGCGATCGTTCTTGAATATTAATTCCGTTATTGATTTTTGCCTTGGTAAAATAATCAATATCTCCCTCCACTAATTTCTGGTTTATATACGATGGAATAAACCTGGAATTAGTGGTGAAGTACTCGACGATCGTCAGTACGTGTAAAAGGTGTAGTGAATGTTCTTGATTGTTTGGGATAAACAAAACCCGATCGGGAATTGCCCATTTCAATTAAGGATATTCAATACAACTATTTTACACATGGAAGGAGAGTTGACCAAACCAAGATCTTGGTAAGGTTTTCTCTCACAATAATAATTTCACCAAGGAAGTGAGAGGAAGCGATTGTGGAAACTCACTTTAATCAACTAAGAAGAAGAGGTTTGAATTAAATTGAACAAGGATAGCATTATAATTTGGAAACCGACCCCGACCTAATCACCCTTTTTAATTTCATTGTTTTTCAATCATTTGAATTTCAAATTTCCTTTCACAACATTTTTACCCCCGTTTTAAAGTGACAACCCATTTTGTGTGCACTCCTCTTCGGGAGACATCCTAGGTCAACCACATTACTACATTTTAACTTAGGAAATAATTGTTTTGCCACGCCCTACGACAGGCGTGCGTCAAACTTGGCGCCGTTGATTTGATTTTTACTTGTCCAGGAGTCCAAGTGCTAAGTGTGGGGGAATTGATAGAGCAAATATTTTCAATTAATTTATATTGAATATCATTGTTTATACTCCCAAAAAAATTTTATTGGATGGGTAATTGTCATGTTTTTAGGTTTTAGTGTTATTTTGAACCCAAATGCAAAAATGTCCAAATTCTGCATTTTGGACAGATTTTCACTACAAGGGTATTTTGGTCATTTACAAAAAAATATAAATCCAAATTTTATGATTATAATTTCTTTAGAATCCTAATTTAATTTCCTTCAACTTTGTCTTCTGGACCAGGATCTGATTCTACCATCTTGAGGTCCAAACAATTCAATGAAGTTGAAGATTATTGAGGAACACCAAGGAAGCTTCCAGGAAATTTCATCCAGAAAAACGAAGGTTCAGTGAAATATCCATAACTCGCTCAAAACGACTTTAATGGAGCTGAAAGTTTGTGGATAGACGGTTAATAGGATTTTGAACAAGTTTCATTAAGGAGGCCACGCCTGAAATGGCCGTGTTCAGGGACATTAATTCAGTCCAAAACGGTGTTTTTCGGTTTGATGATTCTGATTGGACAGAATAAATTGTCAGAGGAAATTGGCCATAAATCTCGGAATACCTATCCAAATCCGCTGAGAGTTTGAGGGGACACGGCCAAGACAATTATGAACAACATTTAAGAAGGCCTCAACGCGTGAAGAGGTCATTTATGGGGTCCAAAACGCGACAACTTTCGGGGGTCGAATTCTGCCTATAAAAGGAGGAGAGCTCCTCCCCCTCAAACCATCCATTCTCCATCCATTCTCCATCCCATTCCTTCTGGGACACCAAGAAGGAGAACTTTTTAGCTTTCTCTTTTATTTATTTTCTTTTTCATTGTTTTGTAATGCCTTCTTCTTCCCCATTCAACTCGATTACCCTTACCATGGTGGGGTAAACTTTTGGAGTGATTGGGGAAGGGTTGGTTTTCTACATTGTAATGCTTGAGTTCTTGGACGCAATTGAATAAATTTATTTATTCTTCAAAGTTGTTTTCAATTTCTTATAGCGGATTTTATAATCAAGTGCGATCGTTCTTGAATATTAATTCCGTTATTGATTTTTGCCTTGGTAAAATAATCAATATCTCCCTCCACTAATTTCTGGTTTATATACGATGGAATAAACCTGGAATTAGTGGTGAAGTACTCGACGATCGTCAGTACGTGTAAAAGGTGTAGTGAATGTTCTTGATTGTTTGGGATAAACAAAACCCGATTGGGAATTGCCCATTTCAATTAAGGATATTCAATACAACTATTTTACACATGGAAGGAGAGTTGACCAAACCAAGATCTTGGTAAGGTTTTCTCTCACAATAATAATTTCACCAAGGAAGTGAGAGGAAGCGATTGTGGAAACTCACTTTAATCAACTAAGAAGAAGAGGTTTGAATTAAATTGAACAAGGATAGCATTATAATTTGGAAACCGACCCCGACCTAATCACCCTTTTTAATTTCATTGTTTTTCAATCATTTGAATTTCAAATTTCCTTTCACAACATTTTTACCCCCGTTTTAAAGTGACAACCCATTTTGTGTGCACTCCTCTTCGGGAGACATCCTAGGTCAACCACATTACTACATTTTAACTTAGGAAAATTTTTTTTTTGCCACGCCCTACGACAGGCGTGCGTCAAACTTGGCGCCGTTGCCGGGGAGGTAGTGCCACAAAATAATTGTTAATATTTTACTTTTTCAATTAAAAAAAAAATCTTTTACCATGTTGTTTTCAAACGATTATTTCTTTAATTCATGGAACAATTACCCACCAGTGCGAGAACCAATTATTGAGTCACCTTGGTCTATAGATTATAAAGTTTCTTTCTTGGCCAGACAAATTCGAGGAGCTCGAATCAAAATCATCATAGAGGAAGAATTCAAGGATCTCATTGAAAACCTTAAAGAGAACCTCGAATACCCAGTGTTGGAGGGTTTGGCAAGAGAATTAATTGAACTTCAGGAGTATTTTCCAGATTTTTATCCAGAAATGATCAATGTACAACACCAAGAAGAAGAAGTTCACAAGGATATTGAATCCCAATTTGAAATAATTAGTCAAAAAGTTCAAAACCTAGAGACCTCAATACAGTGGATAGCGGAACAAGTACATGCATCCCAGGATCCACAACTGCAGCCAGAACAAGAACCAAAACCAGAACCAGAACAATTGATGGAAGAATTATCCTCACAAATCCTTCAAGTTGAAGAACCCATGGAGGCCTTGATGAAATTAAAAGAAGATCCATTGATCCCATCTCAATCAATGTTGGATAAGATTGACGAAGAAGATTTAGCAATTGAAATACATATGGGAGATCAAAACGATCTGGATAACTTCTGGAATGAGTGCGAGGAACTTCTTGAGCCAACTATTCCTCATAATGTAGATGATTCAGCAACATTGAAGGAAGAAACCAACCAATCTGTGGAATTTGAAGAGAAGATAGAGGAGTCTGACTACCTACCTCTATCTGCGGAAATTCAACTCCAAGAGCCACCTCCCATTGAAGAACCAATTGAAGCCAAACAAGATCAGGGAGTTAATCTTTTCATAAACTCATTATCTTTTGATTTTGTTGAAACTAAATTGAGTATTACCTCCCCTTGTTTTAATTTTTCAGATTCATCCAACACTTGTATTTCCTTGGAGGGAGAATATGCATCTGAAGAGGAACATCTGGTGCTCCCCAAACCTGTTGAACATTTAATGGAGGGAGTACAAGAGAAGATCAAAGTGGATTTTCTGGTGGAAAATGAGACACAAGATACTTACATTGAAAGGGAAGAATTTGATATTGATTCTTCATGCTTTAATTTTTTTCAAATAGAATTAAAATCTGACATTCCCTTTGATTTTTCCCCTGATGTATCATACCATCATCAACCACTGGAGAGTAAAGATGATGTTGTTCATGCGGAACCCAAGAAGGAGGAGGCTCTGTACTTCATCCTACCCCCACCATGCACGGTGTACAACATTGCGAAGGGGGTGGATCTGGTGTACTCTATCTATGGAGTCCTCCTCAAAAAGAACAATGAAATGAAAGCTAGGAAGAGCCACATGTGGTGGTTCAAATCAAAGAAACCTCACCCACCATCAGATTGGGGATAACTTATTAGAACTGCCCCTCTGGAGGCAGTCAAAACCCAGGGCCCACTTGGGGGATTAAACCAAGATCTATCCTTCTTTTCTCATCCTATTTCTATTTTCATTTCTTTTAATATATTTCTTATGTTATGTTTTTACTTTTTTTTAGGTTTTCAAAGAGAAACACTTAGGATCAAAACTCAACGTTGCATTGCCAATAAGTCAGGTTATACCTCTCCTTTATACTTACTTAGCTGTTGTGATTCAATCAGAAATCTACATATATGTTAAATCCACTTGAATGCATCGAGGACACTGCATCATTTAAGTGTGGGGGAGGGAACCTTTGTAGTATAGGATTTTTATTTGATGTTTGTTTTCAAAAAAATAAAAAAAAAATTGTGTGTTTTCAAATTTTTGTGTGTTTATTTTTCAATTTTTGGTGTCTTTCTGAAACTTTTGAGCTGAAAAGATTATCAATACCATTATTGAAACCCATGTCAATGAGTGAACCAATATATTTCATGAAACTGATCTTAAATGAATGCTGAAATGACTTCTTTTCAAGTTCAAATATTTTAGAATTTCATGAAAAGTACACTGATTTTTGAAACCCATGCCATATTTCACTGTCTATATCATTGAAATAACTTTCCTGTGAGGCTTCTGAACCATTTTTTTCATATTCTTTTCATTCACCTCATTACTTGAGAGAACCAGACCATGATTGCTTTAACCAGAATTTGATTTATTCCTTTCAAAACTTGAGGGTTGCGGTACGTGTGTTTTAAATGATTGAGGCATTTATTTTGTTTGAAGCCACCTTTTCAAAATAATCCTTTTCGTTATGGCCCACCTTTACATTTATCCTTCATTGTAGCCCCTAGTATCCATGAATTGCCTGTTAGGTTAGCCACATTACAAGCCAATTTTCCCTATCATACCTGCTCTTGAAGTAAAATTGCATGATCTTGTTGAACTTAAGTGTGGGGGAAGATGTCTTGTGGTGTACTACCTCATTTGGTTATACTTTGAGTGGAAAATAAATTGTGAAAGAGATGTGTGTGATGCTGAAAAATTATTCTATTGAAATCTGTGCCTTTTCTGGAGCTTTTATGACAAGAGAAGTTGTGCCTTTCTGGAGCTTCCAAAAGAGAAGCTGTGCCTTTCTGGAGCTTCCAAAAGAAAGCTGTGCCTATCTAGAGCTTTAAAAAAAATTATGTTTGAAAAGATTGAAATGTTTGCTGCTGAGCTGATTGAATGATGATGAATCCTATTTTCAACAAAGGGGAAGTGAAGGAGACCATATTTGAGTGAAAACTAGAATCTTGCAATTTTGCTTCAATAAGAGCCAAGCCTTCCTTTTTCAGCCTCAGAACTTTTAACATCTAAATCCTACCAACCGGAAGCCACAGAACAACCCTGAAAAGTCCTCATGAGAAACACATGTTCTTGACTCACATCGGGTGGAGAAGTAGGAATTTATCAAACCTATGGTGACTCTTGTGTGAGTTTGGATGAGAAAAACCTTGTTCAGCCTTTACATTTGTGAGATGAGAGAAAATTCATGTGAGGTAGGTGTTTTGTGTGCATGGGATAAGAAATGAAGTGGAAATATATTAAAATCTTAAATGGAGAACTTGAAATAACAGTTTTTGATGAGGCATGATATCTTTTTGTTTCTTGAAATTGATTTGATTGATCTCATTGATATGTGTTTTGATTTTGATTTGATTTGATTTTTACTTGTCCAGGAGTCCAAGTGCTAAGTGTGGGGGAATTGATAGAGCAAATATTTTCAATTAATTTATATTGAATATCATTGTTTATACTCCCAAAAAAATGTTATTGGATGGGTAATTGTCATGTTTTTAGGTTTTAGTGTCATTTTGAACCCAAATGCAAAAATGTCCAAATTCTGCATTTTGGACAGATTTTCACTACAAGGGTATTTTGGTCATTTACAAAAAAATATAAATCCAAATTTTATGATTATAATTTCTTTAGAATCCTAATTTAATTTCCTTCAACTTTGTCTTCTGGACCAGGATCTGATTCTACCATCTTGAGGTCCAAACAATTCAATGAAGTTGAAGATTATTGAGGAACACCAAGGAAGCTTCCAGGAAATTTCTTCCAGAAAAACGAAGGTTCAGTGAAATATCCATAACTCGCTCAAAACGACTTTAATGGAGCTTAAAGTTTGTGGATAGACGGTTAAGAGGATTTTGAACAAGTTTCATTAAGGAGGCCACGCCTGAAATGGCCGTGTTCAGGGACATTAATTCAGTCCAAAACGGTGTTTTTCGGTTTGATGATTCTGATTGGACAGAATAAATTGTCAGAGGAAATTGGCCATAAATCTCGGAATACCTATCCAAATCCGCTGAGAGTTTGAGGGGACACGGCCAAGACAATTATGAACAACATTTAAGAAGGCCTCAACGCGTGAAGAGGTCATTTATGGGGTCCAAAACGCGACAACTTTCGGGGGTCGAATTCTGCCTATAAAAGGAGGAGAGCTCCTCCCCCTCAAACCATCCATTCTCCATCCATTCTCCATCCCATTCCTTCTGGGACACCAAGAAGGAGAACTTTTTAGCTTTCTCTTTTATTTATTTTCTTTTTCATTGTTTTGTAATGCCTTCTTCTTCCCCATTCAACTCGATTACCCTTACCATGGTGGGGTAAACTTTTGGAGTGATTGGGGAAGGGTTGGTTTTCTACATTGTAATGCTTGAGTTCTTGGACGCAATTGAATAAATTTATTTATTCTTCAAAGTTGTTTTCAATTTCTTATAGCGGATTTTATAATCAAGTGCGATCGTTCTTGAATATTAATTCCGTTATTGATTTTTGCCTTGGTAAAATAATCAATATCTCCCTCCACTAATTTCTGGTTTATATACGATGGAATAAACCTGGAATTAGTGGTGAAGTACTCGACGATCGTCAGTACGTGTAAAAGGTGTAGTGAATGTTCTTGATTGTTTGGGATAAACAAAACCCGATCGGGAATTGCCCATTTCAATTAAGGATATTCAATACAACTATTTTACACATGGAAGGAGAGTTGACCAAACCAAGATCTTGGTAAGGTTTTCTCTCACAATAATAATTTCACCAAGGAAGTGAGAGGAAGCGATTGTGGAAACTCACTTTAATCAACTAAGAAGAAGAGGTTTGAATTAAATTGAACAAGGATAGCATTATAATTTGGAAACCGACCCCGACCTAATCACCCTTTTTAATTTCATTGTTTTTCAATCATTTGAATTTCAAATTTCCTTTCACAACATTTTTACCCCCGTTTTAAAGTGACAACCCATTTTGTGTGCACTCCTCTTCGGGAGACATCCTAGGTCAACCACATTACTACATTTTAACTTAGGAAAATTTTTTTTTTGCCACGCCCTACGACAGGCGTGCGTCAAACTTGGCGCCGTTGCCGGGGAGGTAGTGCCACAAAATAATTGTTAATATTTTACTTTTTCAATTAAAAAAAAAATCTTTTACCATGTTGTTTTCAAACGATTATTTCTTTAATTCATGGAACAATTACCCACCAGTGCGAGAACCAATTATTGAGTCACCTTGGTCTATAGATTATAAAGTTTCTTTCTTGGCCAGACAAATTCGAGGAGCTCGAATCAAAATCATCATAGAGGAAGAATTCAAGGATCTCATTGAAAACCTTAAAGAGAACCTCGAATACCCAGTGTTGGAGTGTTTGGCAAGAGAATTAATTGAACTTCAGGAGTATTTTCCAGATTTTTATCCAGAAATGATCAATGTACAACACCGAGAAGAAGAAGTTCACAAGGATATTGAATCCCAATTTGAAAGAATTAGTCAAAAAGTTAAAAACCTAGAGACCTCAATACAGTGGATAGCGGAACAAGTACATGCATCCCAGGATCCACAACTACAGCCAGAACAAGAACCAAAACCAGAACCAGAACAATTGATGGAAGAATTATCCTCACAAATCCTTCAAGTTGAAGAACCCATGGAGGCCTTGATGAAATTAAAAGAAGATCCATTGATCCCATCTCAATCAATGTTGGATAAGATTGACGAAGAAGATTTAGCAATTGAAATACATATGGGAGATCAAAACGATCTGGATAACTTCTGGAATGAGTGCGAGGAACTTCTTGAGCCAACTATTCCTCATAATGTAGATGATTCAGCAACATTGAAGGAAGAAACCAACCAATCTGTGGAATTTGAAGAGAAGATAGAGGAGTCTGACTACCTACCTCTATCTGCGGAAATTCAACTCCAAGAGCCACCTCCCATTGAAGAACCAATTGAAGCCAAACAAGATCAGGGAGTTAATCTTTTCATAAACTCATTATCTTTTGATTTTGTTGAAACTAAATTGAGTATTACCTCCCCTTGTTTTAATTTTTCAGATTCATCCAACACTTGTATTTCCTTGGAGGGAGAATATGCATCTGAAGAGGAACATCTGGTGCTCCCCAAACCTGTTGAACATTTAATGGAGGGAGTACAAGAGAAGATCAAAGTGGATTTTCTGGTGGAAAATGAGACACAAGATACTTACATTGAAAGGGAAGAATTTGATATTGATTCTTCATGCTTTAATTTTTTTCAAATAGAATTAAAATCTGACATTCCCTTTGATTTTTCCCCTGATGTATCATACCATCATCAACCACTGGAGAGTAAAGATGATGTTGTTCATGCGGAACCCAAGAAGGAGGAGGCTCTGTACTTCATCCTACCCCCACCATGCACGGTGTACAACATTGCGAAGGGGGTGGATCTGGTGTACTCTATCTATGGAGTCCTCCTCAACAATAACAATGAAATGAAAGCTAGGAAGAGCCACATGTGGTGGTTCAAATCAAAGAAACCTCACCCACCATCAGATTGGGGATAACTTATTAGAACTGCCCCTCTGGAGGCAGTCAAAACCCAGGGCCCACTTGGGGGATTAAACCAAGATCTATCCTTCTTTTCTCATCCTATTTCTATTTTCATTTCTTTTAATATATTTCTTATGTTATGTTTTTACTTTTTTTTAGGTTTTCAAAGAGAAACACTTAGGATCAAAACTCAACGTTGCATTGCCAATAAGTCAGGTTATACCTCTCCTTTATACTTACTTAGCTGTTGTGATTCAATCAGAAATCTACATATATGTTAAATCCACTTGAATGCATCGAGGACACTGCATCATTTAAGTGTGGGGGAGGGAACCTTTGTAGTATAGAATTTTTATTTGATGTTTGTTTTCAAAAAAATAAAAAAAATTTGTGTGTTTTCAAATTTTTGTGTGTTTATTTTTCAATTTTTGGTGTCTTTCTGAAACTTTTGAGCTGAAAAGATTATCAATACCATTATTGAAACCCATGTCAATGAGTGAACCAATATATTTCATGAAACTGATCTTAAATGAATGCTGAAATGACTTCTTTTCAAGTTCAAATATTTTAGAATTTCATGAAAAGTACACTGATTTTTGAAACCCATGCCATATTTCACTGTCTATATCATTGAAATAACTTTCCTGTGAGGCTTCTGAACCATTTTTTTCATATTCTTTTCATTCACCTCATTACTTGAGAGAACCAGACCATGCTTGCTTTAACCAGAATTTGATTTATTCCTTTCAAAACTTGAGGGTTGCGGTACGTGTGTTTTAAATGATTGAGGCATTTATTTTGTTTGAAGCCACCTTTTCAAAATAATCCTTTTCGTTATGGCCCACCTTTACATTTATCCTTCATTGTAGCCCCTAGTATCCATGAATTGCCTGTTAGGTTAGCCACATTACAAGCCAATTTTCCCTATCATACCTGCTCTTGAAGTAAAATTGCATGATCTTGTTGAACTTAAGTGTGGGGGAAGATGTCTTGTGGTGTACTACCTCATTTGGTTATACTTTGAGTGGAAAATAAATTGTGAAAGAGATGTGTGTGATGCTGAAAAATTATTCTGTTGAAATCTGTGCCTTTTCTGGAGCTTTTATGACAAGAGAAGTTGTGCCTTTCTGGAGCTTCCAAAAGAGAAGCTGTGCCTTTCTGGAGCTTCCAAAAGAAAGCTGTGCCTATCTAGAGCTTTAAAAAAAATTATGTTTGAAAAGATTGAAATGTTTGCTGCTGAGCTGATTGAATGATGATGAATCCTATTTTCAACAAAGGGGAAGTGAAGGAGACCATATTTGAGTGAAAACTAGAATCTTGCAATTTTGCTTCAATAAGAGCCAAGCCTTCCTTTTTCGGCCTCAGAACTTTTAACATCTAAATCCTACCAACCGGAAGCCACAGAACAACCCTGAAAAGTCCTCATGAGAAACACATGTTCTTGACTCACATCGGGTGGAGAAGTAGGAATTTATCAAACCTATGGTGACTCTTGTGTGAGTTTGGATGAGAAAAACCTTGTTCAGCCTTTACATTTGTGAGATGAGAGAAAATTCATGTGAGGTAGGTGTTTTGTGTGCATGGGATAAGAAATGAAGTGGAAATATATTAAAATCTTAAATGGAGAACTTGAAATAACAGTTTTTGATGAGGCATGATATCTTTTTGTTTCTTGAAATTGATTTGATTGATCTCATTGATATGTGTTTTGATTTTGATTTGATTTGATTTTTACTTGTCCAGGAGTCCAAGTGCTAAGTGTGGGGGAATTGATAGAGCAAATATTTTCAATTAATTTATATTGAATATCATTGTTTATACTCCCAAAAAAATGTTATTGTATGGGTAATTGTCATGTTTTTAGGTTTTAGTGTTATTTTGAACCCAAATGCAAAAATGTCCAAATTCTGCATTTTGGACAGATTTTCACTACAAGGGTATTTTGGTCATTTACAAAAAAATATAAATCCAAATTTTATGATTATAATTTCTTTAGAATCCTAATTTAATTTCCTTCAACTTTGTCTTCTGGACCAGGATCTGATTCTACCATCTTGAGGTCCAAACAATTCAATGAAGTTGAAGATTATTGAGGAACACCAAGGAAGCTTCCAGGAAATTTCTTCCAGAAAAACGAAGGTTCAGTGAAATATCCATAACTCGCTCAAAACGACTTTAATGGAGCTGAAAGTTTGTGGATAGACGGTTAAGAGGATTTTGAACAAGTTTCATTAAGGAGGCCACGCCTGAAATGGCCGTGTTCAGGGACATTAATTCAGTCCAAAACGGTGTTTTTCGGTTTGATGATTCTGATTGGACAGAATAAATTGTCAGAGGAAATTGGCCATAAATCTCGGAATACCTATCCAAATCCGCTGAGAGTTTGAGAGGACACGGCCAAGACAATTATGAACAACATTTAAGAAGGCCTCAACGCGTGAAGAGGTCATTTATGGGGTCCAAAACGCGACAACTTTCGGGGGTCGAATTCTGCCTATAAAAGGAGGAGAGCTCCTCCCCCTCAAACCATCCATTCTCCATCCATTCTCCATCCCATTCCTTCTGGGACACCAAGAAGGAGAACTTTTTAGCTTTCTCTTTTATTTATTTTCTTTTTCATTGTTTTGTAATGCCTTCTTCTTCCCCATTCAACTCGATTACCCTTACCATGGTGGGGTAAACTTTTGGAGTGATTGGGGAAGGGTTGGTTTTCTACATTGTAATGCTTGAGTTCTTGGACGCAATTGAATAAATTTATTTATTCTTCAAAGTTGTTTTCAATTTATTATAGCGGATTTTATAATCAAGTGCGATCGTTCTTGAATATTAATTCCGTTATTGATTTTTGCCTTGGTAAAATAATCAATATCTCCCTCCACTAATTTCTGGTTTATATACGATGGAATAAACCTGGAATTAGTGGTGAAGTACTCGACGATCGTCAGTACGTGTAAAAGGTGTAGTGAATGTTCTTGATTGTTTGGGATAAACAAAACCCGATCGGGAATTGCCCATTTCAATTAAGGATATTCAATACAACTATTTTACACATGGAAGGAGAGTTGACCAAACCAAGATCTTGGTAAGGTTTTCTCTCACAATAATAATTTCACCAAGGAAGTGAGAGGAAGCGATTGTGGAAACTCACTTTAATCAACTAAGAAGAAGAGGTTTGAATTAAATTGAACAAGGATAGCATTATAATTTGGAAACCGACCCCGACCTAATCACCCTTTTTAATTTCATTGTTTTTCAATCATTTGAATTTCAAATTTCCTTTCACAACATTTTTACCCCCGTTTTAAAGTGACAACCCATTTTGTGTGCACTCCTCTTCGGGAGACATCCTAGGTCAACCACATTACTACATTTTAACTTAGGAAATAATTGTTTTGCCACGCCCTACGACAGGCGTGCGTCACTTATCGCCTGGCTCTACCACCTCAGTTGCACCAGGTGTACGACGTCTTCCACGTATCCCAGCTGAGGAGATACGTGCACGACCCGATGCATATCATTGAACATGGGGAGTTGGACGTTGATGATAGGGATACTTTTGCGGAGGTCCCGGTGGAGATTGAGGATCGACAGGAGTGGGTCCTACGTGGACGGTCGATTCCTCTAGTGCGCATCAGATGGCAGCATGAGAACCTCCAGGAGAGCACTTGGGAGCGGGAGGCTCAGATGCGTGCTCAGTGCCCACATTTGTCTCCCTAGTTTTTGATGTATCTTTACGGGGACGTAAAGCCCTGAGGTGGTAGTGATGTAAAGACCCGAAAAATTCAAGGAAATTTTTTTTCCTTAATTTTCTTAGAAATTTTACAAGAATGCAGTTTCTGACAGCACCTAATTCTGAGGCCCGGTGTGCCCGGAATCATTTTCCGAAGTTTAGCTTGGGTATGTTCAGTGAACGAACGGGCGTGTTTTTCTAACTTTTGAACCGGTGCTCGGAATCAGATTCCGAGGGCACCGTTGGAATCGCAGCGCCGATAATTTCTTAGAAACACCTTTTTTAGAGTTGCGTTTTCTCGGGTGTGGTTTTTAATTTTTGGGGTTATGTTAAGAAATAAAATAAAAGCGGTGCAACTGGTTTTTATTTTATTTTTCTTAACTTAAGTTAAGTGGGTGATGTGGGGCCCACAATATCCTACCCACTTGGTAGGATATTTTGTGAGGTGGGACCCACACGATCCCCACCATTTCTTTTCTTCTTAAGTAACGCAACCGCACCCCCTATTAATGAAGTCAAATCGTGCATTTATTCTGGTTAAGAAACGCCTCATTAATGTGGCGGTTTAAGCGTTGCATTTAATTCACTTAACTGTTTCGTTCATTTTTGAATTTTAAAATGCAAGGCCTGAGAAATAAAAATAAGACAACTCTTATTTTTATTAGACTCGTGGTGTTGTGAGGCTAGGGAGAATTCTTAGGCTCTTGATGTTCTTCCCCCTCGACGAAGAACTTGAATAAAGCGAAGAACACAAAGAACGCGAAGAACGCAAAGAATGCCGGATCCTCAGAGATTGACGACGCGACGTGATGTTCCTTCTTCCACAACACTCCATCCGTGATGCGATGACCCCCCCTTACGCGACGCCTTCTTCTGCGACGTGCCTTTCCGCGACGGACCCTCGCTCGATGACGCTTGAGGTTGGGGTTTGATTCAATGAAATCTTTGTGATTTATACCCACGACGTATGTTTAAATAATTGTCGGAAGACTTTTAAAACTGCTAACGCGGTGGGTGCGGACCAACGAACAAGTCCGAACCCACCGTCCCTTCGTTCTTGGTGTGCGGATCGGCGGGCGGTGATGAGGCAAGCCGCACGGGCGTTGTGAGGTCTTTGCAGTGAAAAACCAGTCCATGGAGTGCCGTTGGCGAAGACAGTAGGAAAATCCGACCACCGGAGCTCGTCCGGTGGTCCGCGGAGCAACCCGCCGGCACGGTGGCCGGCACCGGCCGGCCGCCAGGAGACGGCGGTGCCCGGCGCACCGCCGGGAACAGCCGCGGCATGCTGGCAGTCTTGCGACTGCACGGGACTGGAGGAGGCGGGACGCGGCAACCGGCCGCGTCCGTTGGCAAAGGGCAGCCCCCACGCGGGGTCGCGGTTCGCCCAGGGGGGCGGTTTCCCCCCTTTTGCGCGGCCGCTTGGCTAGCGCCAACATGCCGGGCCGTGCTCCCCATCTGGACCGCCAGGCCGGGCCGTGCCCAGGCTGGACCTGGACCCGGTTCGGGTCGACCCAGTTCGGGCCGACCCTGGGGGTATCGGGCCGGGTCGGACCGGGCCCCAACCCCCTAATACCGAACCTCTTTTGGTCTGTTGCCCATAACATGAGCTACGAGCCTCCGATCGATGCACCGTCATTTGCGTAGCGATCCTTGGATCGAGACGGTCGTTTCGGTATTTTACACTAAAGGTTTCGGAGGACTTTGGGTTCTGCCGGGATGGTTCGTACACGAAACCAACCGGGCCTCGGAGCGGAAACGCTTATAACTTGATCTTTGGACGTCCGATTGACGTGCCGTCGACTTTGTTGGATTCCTCTAAGTGAGATGGACATTTTGGCTTACTCTGCTCAAGGTTTGGAAATAGTTGGAGTACGATCGGGTTGGTTTTGTCTTAAAAACCAACCGGGCCCCTGGGACGAAAACGCCAATAACTCTCAGACCGGGCGTCCGATTGACGTGTCGTCTGTGACGTTGAGTTCATATTGACGATACAGAAATTTTGGATACATAAAATCTGGACTATGTGTCAGTTGATGTATCGGCCCTTCGGCTCGTGGATCGGACCCTCCCGAACGAGCTTGCTGTGTGCGAGAACCCTAGAGCTAGCTGTGACTGCGACGACGCTGACGACTGTGTAGAAATCCTCCGTCGATTCGACGACGACGACTACAACACTCAGCGATCCTACGTGGATCAGTGCCACCGATCCTGTGTGGGTCAGATCCTGTGTGGGTCAGCGCTTAGCGGTCCTGTGTGGGCTAGCGCCTATAGATCCTATGTGGGTCATTACGGGGGTCAGTTACCTATCGATCCTGTGTGGGTCAGATCCTTTCTGGGTCATTGCAGGGGTTAGTTACTATCAAATCTATGTGGGTCAGATCCTTTGTGGGTCATTTCGGGGGTTAGTACCTATCGATCCTTTGTGGGTCCGACATCTTAGATGAATCAGTGGCAATTTCTGATTATCTCTATCGTCATACGAAGAAGTATACCTGTGTGAGCTGAATAATGTTTTGCTTTCCTATGTGGATTGTGTTGTGATATCCTGTGTGGATTACGTTTTTCATTCCAGTGTGGACTGGGTTGTGATTTCCTGTGTGGACTGGGTTGTACTTAAGCTCGGATGTTGGAGCCGAAATGGAATTGATGACATAGGTATATGTATGGGCATATACCTAAGTAGAGTCGGATGTTACTTTGTGATTGTATCTTTCCTTTGTGGATTATCCTTTGTGGATTCTGGGAGACCTTCGGGGGTCTCTCGGTCCCTAATGATTAGCTTATACTCACCCCTGCACGGGCTATGCCCGCACTACATTGTGTTGGTTGCAGACGACGAACAATGCTGATCGTGGTCGAGGCTTGTGGAGCAGGACGATACTTGAAGGTCGACCACTGGGCGAGACGTACTCGAAGCAGACGGATGTACCCGAGGTGCTGTGGAGGCTATCTATACTCACCCTTCAGGTGGGACTTCCAGTAGACGGCTCAACGTTGTGGAATTACTTTCAGTTTTTGTTTTCCCTTTCCAGTTGTACTTTATTTTCAGTTTGGGTTTGTATTCTGGCCCACTTTGTAACGACCCAATCTTTTTGAGTAGTATATTAACTTACTCTTAATGATTTAATAAGATGTTAATGGTTAATGCAGAAAGAGGAGTCGATGGCTTCATCCAGTAGACTCGACCCTTATGAAGCCCACTTATCAGAGCTTGGGAAGGAGGTAGCATCTGTGGGCTTCACTTTGGACCAAGCCCAAGCCGAACTCCAGCGTGTCAAGCTTGAACGGAAACGCCTACGGGAGAAGTTCAAGTTAGTAGAGATTACTACTAGGGCAATGTTATCTGAGCCTCCCTCAGATTCTCTCACCATAGCACACCTTACACTTAGGTCTTATGCCGGTGTTATAAGGGGCTATGTGACGAGACCCTAGCTTCCTTGTGTAATCCTTTCGGGTGAATAAATTGAGATTTCTTCCTTTAGTGATGTTTGTGAAATTTCAAATGTCTAGATAATTTTAGAATGTATTTTATTGATGAATTTTGAAAAAGGGATATTTTAAAATATTTATGTAAACCCTAAATAACTAATGATGTGTAATGATTTTCAAAAAATGGTCTTCTACAAAAGTGTTCAGTAAGGAATTTGGAGTCTAATAAGATCAACTTAATTTTTGATGAATAGTAAATTATGAATAGTGATTTTACGCTTAGGATTAGTAATGTGACCAAATGGATTAGTAATTTCACTCAAAGAAAGTTTTAATATAATTCAGACACCTAGATTAAGTAATGTGATTCAATAAAATGGGTAAATAACGGTTTCATAAATTATTAGTCAAGTATTAGTTTTTTCGGATGAATAGTGTTTTTTAATTAAAAATTTAATTAAAAATAATTAGAAAATTATTTTTATAAAAATGACTATTTTTGAACTCAGAGCATCGATATTATGTTATGGTAATTTTTGGGGATTTTTATGAAAAAAACGAATTTTTGATGAATAGTGTTTTTATTTAAAAATTAAATTAAAATTATTTAGAAAATTATTTTTATAAAATGGAGTTCATAAATGTATTTAGAGCATCAATATTTGGTTAAGGTGAAATTTTGGGATTATTCTGAGAAAGTTGAATTTTCTATGAATAGTGAAAATATAGTTTTTAAGTTACGGGTGTTTAATGACATCATTAAATGATGTATTAAGTATATATTCAATATGGTCGAATTATGAATAGTAAGATAAGGTGTGAGGTGTCCCAAGTGGCCAATACCATGGGAAAATACCATGGGCAAGCCCATGGTTTTGCCAAAACCACTAGTGAGGTGTCCCTTGGCCATTAATGCCTTGTCCCCTCACTTTCCCTATAAATACCCACCATTTCCTCCTTTAGTTTCCACTCCCAACTCTCCCCCAATGAATTTCTGGTCTCCTTACCTCCCAAGGAGTCCTCCCAAGGTGCCCCCAAGCCCTCAAGGTCCAAAAATTTGAGTTTCAAGAGTCACATTTTAAGGTAAGGGATCCGACCCCTCTCTTCTTTTCATGTAATCTCTTTTATGTCATTCCTTTTATGATCCATGTTCTTATGTGAGAGGATGTTCTTTTATATTCCTCTTACTTCCCCTTTCAGGTTTATATGATGAGAGATCCCCTCTTACTCTCATCATTTCGTTTTATGAAAGTTTAAGTGACGCCGTTAGGCTGCCGAATGTTTAAGTGATTCTTTCACCCTTCTCATTTTTCAAGTTCGATTTTCATGTCAAATCTTTCAAGTTACTTTTTATTATGTTGGGGTATGATCTCTATATCTATCATACTGATCTCTAATGATCATATGATGAGAGACCCTATTTGATCTGTTCAATTCATTTTTGTTGAAGTTTAAGTGACGCCGTTAGGCTGCCGAATTTTCATAAGAGAAATCAAACTTTTGTCTTCCTTCCATGTTTTTCATTTAAAATAGTATTTCCTTGAAATTTCATCACCATGTCCATATATACTTCTTATTATGTCCCTATACTATTTTATGGGTCAATTATGATTGTTCAACCCATGTTCCCTCTCTTTTCAATGTTTTCTAAAACCTTGTAACATAGCCGTTATGCTGCAGAATTTTCATCTCAAAATGCCTCTCTTTTCTCAAAATTATTTTATGTTATAAAGTGAATACTCAAATCTCATATTTCTACAGGGGTATTCACATATATATAAAAATTTTCTATTTTAAATTCTGGGATTTACATACATGATACCCGCTTTCCCTTTCTGTGGGTTTAAAGTAACGTAAAGATCATGTCTTTAAAGCTGTTTTTAAAACATTATGATTATGAAATGAAACCCATTTATTTTATGCTATATGGGTTATTTATGAAATGTTTGATGATGATATTTGTGGCTCACATGATAATAAAGGAAAATTTAATGGTGCACCTTGATAGCGCTCCAATGCATTGGGTAAAGACTTAATCTCTAGAGATGACCATTTTAACGAAGCCATGGTGAATAACCTTGGTAATTTTTAACGACACCTTGGGGATGGACCTTGGTGAAACGAAACGATTGTCAATATTAAATGTTGTAGCCACATCTTCAAGTTATGAAAAATGTTATTTTTATTATGATGTATCTCATGATTTCTTTCTCATGCCTTAAAGTTCTTTTCATGTCCTTATTGAAGTATCTCAAGTTCACATGTAAAATGTTTCTCTTGTTTCCCTTACTGGGCCTTCTGCTCACCCTTTATTTTGATGTATGTCCCCAGGTTATGAGATGCATAATGAACATTGGATGAACTAAAGGAGAAGCCTTTCAAGTGTTTAAGAATAATGTTTTATGTTTTTTTTATGTATTATGATCCTTATTTCCAAGACACTAAACCTTAACGATCCTCAGTTCCGTGTAATGGAATGAAAGTTATGTTATAAAAAGACGGGATGTTATAGTTGGTATCAATGGATGGTTTAGTTATTTGTGGAAATTAGGATATAAAAACTTTAGGAAGAACCCTATAGAAAAGTTTAAATATAGGAAAACTTCCTGGTATTTTGGTAAGTATTGAGTAGGTGGTTTATCAAACAAATACATCCCTGTCTGGATACGAGCAGGTAGAGGCGGCTCTGGAACAGATGTACATAGGGGTAAAACCCGAAAACACCGCTTTGAGATAGACTCGAACGGGAACTGGTGCACGATAATGGGCCTTGCTGCACTCTTGGTTACGACACTCCTGGGGGATATGTTTGGTTAATCACAAGCTTTTTATGAATCATTATGAAGGAATTATAGAAAAGTGTAATTGTCTAAGCATGAAGTCTTAGTTAAAAGATTCATAAATGAAATAAGTTTCTTACTAAATTTTTATTCTTTTAGAAAATGGCGGGAAATAGGAGGAACCGTGCCGATGGTGACCTCAATGCACCATGTGCTGACGGCCCTCCGATGGAAGCCGGAATGGAAACATTCATGCGAATGATGAACCAACTGACTCAAGTTATGAGTAATAACTTGAATCAAGCTGAGAGGCCGACCTCACCATGAAGGGAACAACACTCTATTGAGTCCTTCATGCGTCAACGACCGCCAACATTCAGTGGATCTACTGACCCATTGGTTGCGGAACAATGGATAAGCTCCATTGAAAAGATCTTTTCTGTACTTCATTGTTCGGAACAAGAAAAAGTCACCCTTTCTGTTTACCGCCTAGAGGGAGAAGCTGATCAGTGGTGGTCACTGATCAAAAACACGAATCCACGAGGAGAGATAGAAGCTATGGAGTGGGAAGAATTTCGGGTAATTTTCGTTAACAAGTATTTCCCTCGTTCCATGAGAATGAGAATGGAGAAAGAGTTTCTCGAGCTGAAGCAGAAGGAGAACGAATCTGTCGGAAGCTATGAGATGAACTTCACAAGGCTTTCCCGTTATACCTCAAGCTTTGTCATGGACCCTAATGGGAAGGTTGATAGATTCTTTGGTGGACTACGACCTCATCTGCGGAAGAATCTAGCCAACAGGGACTATGATAGCTATGAAGAAATAGTTCGAAGTGCTATGAAAGTCGAGCTGGAGTTTGGTGAGACATAATGGTCTCATAAACCAAATGAAAAGAAGAGATCGTTGGAGCCCAGTTTAGGGAATTATTTTGATCAGGGAAGATGTGGAAATCAAATGCAACTTACCACATGCAATAAATGTGGGAAGAATCATCTGGGGAACTGCTTGAACGGAAGTGGCAAGTGCTACAAGTGTGGAAGAGGAGGCCATATTGCTCGGAATTGTCATAGTGAGGTGAAGCCTCAGCTTCCCAACACTAACGATAGAGGAAAGATGGTTCTGGACCTACCTGAAGTCACATGCTTCAAGTGTGGACAGCTTGGGCACTTTGCTAACCAATGTCCAAATTCGAGGGCGGTGGAGGGGAATCACCATCAACCTCAGCAGAGGCCAAGAGAGCAAGGTCGTGCTTTCGCTATCACAATAGATGAAGTTGAAGTCCCGAACGATGTGGTAGAAGGTACTCTTGTCGTCCTCTCAAAACTAGCAAGTACTTTATTTGATTTTGGTTCTACGCATTCCTTTATTTCCTCCAAGTTTGCAAGGAATATAGAATCAATCCCTGAACTGCTAGAGGTAGAGTTGTCTATCAAGACTCCAAGTGGGATTATCCTTGCATCAACAGTATTTAGAGACTCTAGTGTTTACTTTGGTGAGCACAATCTTATCGCAAATCTAGTAGTCATTCCCATGATGGAATTCGAAATTATACTAGGGATGGACTGGCTCTCAAAGTATAATGCTAAGATCAAATGCAGAAGTAAAGAAATCTCAGTAGTCTTGAATGAACGACCTACAGTTATCTTCCAAGGAGAGATATCCCGAACTGATCCCTATCTAGAAGCACCTCCTATAGCATTCTTTATGGAGTTAATCGGTGATGATGAAGAAGGAAAAGGGAGCATACAAATAGAAGATGTTCCGATTGTTCAGGAATACATGGATGTATTTCCTGAGGAGTTACCTGGACCTCCCCCAGAAAGAGAGGTAGAGTTCTCCATTGAACTAGTACCTGGGTCTCAACCGATATCAAAGACTCCGTATAGAATGGAAAATGTGGAGCTAGAAGAGTTAAAGAAACAACTCCAAGACTTGTTGGAGAAGGGGTTTATCCGACTGAGTGTATCTCCTTGGGGAGCACCAGTTCTCTTTGTGAAGAAGAAGGATGGATCAATGCGGCTATGCATCGATTATAGAGAACTGAACGAGATCACGGTGAAGAACAGATATCCTCTTTCAAGAATTTATGATTTATTTGAGCAACTTCGTGGGGCTCAATTCTTCTCTAAGATTGACCTTTGATCTGGTTATCATCAACTGAGGGTGAAGAAGGAAGATATTTCAAAGACTGCCTTCCGATCAAGATATGGGCATTATGAGTTTACTGTTATGCCCTTCGGCTTGACTAATGCTCCTGCTATTTTCATGGATTTGATGAATAGAGTCTTTAAGGACTACCTTGATAACTTTGTGGTAGTTTTTATTGATGATATTTTGATATATTCAAAAAGTCGTGAGGAGCATGAAGATCATCTAAGGGTTATATTGAAAACTCTGCGGAAGGAGAGGATCTTTGGGAAGTTCAGAAAGTGTGAGTTTTGGTTACAACAGGTGGATTTCTTGGGGCACATCGTAACCAATGAAGGAATCTTGGTTGACCCTGCAAAGACAATGGTTGTGGAGGAGTGGCCTCAACCCACAATAGTAACTGAGATTCGTAGTTTCCTTGGTTTAGCAGGATATTATAGGAGGTTTGTGAAAAACTTTTCACGGCTTTCTAATCCACTAACCAAGTTGACTCGAAAAGGGGTTAAGTTAATCTGGACAAAGGAATGCGAGGAAAGTTTCCAAGAGCTGAAGAAGAGATTGGTTACTGCACCTGTGTTAACACTACCCTCTATCAGAGAAGGATTCGTTATTTTTAGCGATGCATCTCTGAATGGGCTTGGGTGCGTCCTCATGCAAAATGACAAAGTAATTGCTTATGCATCTCGACAGTTGAAGATTCATGAGCAGAATTATCCTACGCATGATCTAGAGCTGGCAGCAATTGTTTTTGCTCTAAAGATATGGAGGCACTATCTTTATGGGGAGAAATGTGATATATACACTGACCACCAAAGTATAAAGTATATTTTAACACAGAAAGAATTGAAAATGAGACAAAGGAGATGGTTGGAGCTTATTAAAGACTATGATTGTTCAATTCATTATCACCCTGGAAGAGCAAACAAAGTCGTGGATGCGTTAAGCAGGAAAGATCCTGTTGTTCTGGCAATAATGAGTATCGTAGGAGATCCCTTGATTAAAGATCTAGTAAAACTAGACATGGGAATTATAAGGAAAGGGACATCATCAACCCTATTCCAAATGATTTCTCAACCTTCATTACTAGAGAGGATCAAGAAGGCTCAAAAAGAAGATCCTTTGTTGCAGGAGAAGTTTGAGGATGTAAAGGATGGTAAGTCCCCTGATTTCCATATTGATCATGAAGGTGTATTGAAATTTCGTACAAGACTATGTGTTCCATCTATTCCGTAGATAAAGAAAGAACTGATGGATGAAGCTCATAGCTCTATATTATCTATACACCCGGGAAGCACTAAGATGAATAGAGACCTTCGTGATCATTATTGGTGGGATAACATGAAGAGGGAGATTTTTGATTACACTACAAGGTGCCTGGTGTGTCAGCAAGTAAAGGCAGAACGACAACTTCCTAAGGGGGTATTACAACCACTACCCATACCAGTATGGAAGTGGGATAATATCACTATAGAATTTGTAACTGGTCTCCCGAAAACATCCCAAGGAAACAATGCGATATGGGTTATTGTGGACCGTCTCACCAAGACAGCCCATTTTATCTCTATTAGGGAAGATTTCTCTCTGGATCAGCTTGCCAAGATATACGTGAAGGAAGTGGTAAGGCTGCATGGGGTACCACTATCCATCATATCTGATCGTGACCCAAGATTCACATCAAAATTCTGGAGAAGTCTCCAACATGCTCTGAATACTGAATTGAATTTTAGTACGGCCTATCATCCTCAAACTGATGGCCAATCTGAAAGGACTATTCAGACACTCGAAGACATGTTGAGATTATGCTCAATGGAATTTAAAGGTGGATGGGATCAACACCTCCCATTAGTTGAGTTCTCCTATAACAACAGCTTCTATTCGAGTATTCAGATGACACCCTATGAAGCTCTATATGGAAAGCGGTGTAGAACTCCTACTTGTTGGGATGAAACTGGTGAGAGGAAGCTTCTTGGGCCTGATCTCGTGCAAGAGATGACGGAACAGGTTCATGCCATCCAACAACACATAAAGGCTGCTCAGAGTCGGCAGAAGAGCTATGCTGACAATCGTCGAAGGGACTTGGAGTTTGGTGTTGGTGACAAAGTCTTCCTTCGAATTTCTCCATGGAAGAGAGTCATGCGGTTTGGGAAGAAAGGGAAGCTCAACCCTAGGTACATTGGCCCCTATGAAATCCTTGATCACATAGGAGCAGTGGCCTATCGTCTAGCACTTCCACCGAACCTAGCTCAAGTTCATGATGTCTTCCATGTATCTCTCTTGAGGAAGTACATACCCGACCCTTCGCATGTACTGAACCCAGAGGTGGTACAACTGGAATATGAACTCTCTTACGAGGAGCAGCCAGTGGAGATCTTGGACCGTAGAGACAAGGTCCTACGAAACAAGACTACCCACATTGTGAAAGTGTTGTGGAGGAATCATAAATATGAAGAGGCGACTTGGGAGCCGGAGGAAACAATGAAGCAAAAGTACCCTCACCTTTTCGACTAGGCCTCAAGTATAAATTTCGGGGACGAAATTTCTTAAGGGGGGAAGAATGTAACGACCCAATCTTTTTGAGTAGTATATTAACTTACTCTTAATGATTTAATAAGATGTTAATGGTTAATGAAGAAAGAGGAGTCGATGGCTTCATCCAGTAGACTCGACCCTTATGAAGCCCACTTATCAGAGCTTGGGAAGGAGGTAGCATCTGTGGGCTTCGCTTTGGACCAAGCCCAATCCGAACTCCAGCGTGTCAAGCTTGAACGGAAATGCCTACGGGAGAAGTTCAAGTTAGTAGAGATTACTACTAGGGAAATGTTATCTGAGCCTCCCTCAGATTCTCTCACCATAGCACACCTTACACTTAGGTCTTATGCCGGTGTTATAAGGGGCTATGTGACGAGACCCTAGCTTCCTTGTGTAATCCTTTCGGGTGAATAAATTGAGATTTCTTCCTTTAGTGATGTTTGCGAAATTTCAAATATCTAGATAATTTTAGAATGTATTTTATTGATGAATTTTGAAAAAGGGATATTTTAAAATATTTATGTAAACCCTAAATAACTAATGATGTGTAATGATTTTCAAAAAATGGTATTCTACAAAAGTGTTCAGTAAGGAATTTGGAGTCTAATAAGATCAACTTAATTTTTGATGAATAGTAAATTATGAATAGTGATTTTACGCTTAGGATTAGTAATGTGACCAAATGGATTAGTAATTTCACTCAAAGAAAGTTTTAATATAATTCAGACACCTAGATTAAGTAATGTGATTCAATAAAATGGGTAAATAACGGTTTCATAAATTATTAGTCAAGTATTAGTTTTTTCAGATGAATAGTGTTTTTTAATTAAAAATTTAATTAAAAATAATTAGAAAATTATTTTTATAAAAATGACTTTATTTTTGAACTCAGAGCATCGATATTATGTTATGGTAATTTTTGGGGATTTTTCTGAAAAAAACGAATTTTCGATGAATAGTGTTTTTATTTAAAAATTAAATTAAAATTATTTAGAAAATTATTTTTATAAAATGGAGTTCATAAATGTATTTAGAGCATCGATATTTGGTTAAGGTGAAATTTTGGGATTATTCTGAGAAAGTTGAATTTTCGATGAATAGGGAAAATATAGTTTTTAAGTTACGGGTGTTTAATGACATCATTAAATGATGTATTAAGTATATATTCAATATGGTCGAATTATGAATAGTAAGATAAGGTGTGAGGTGTCCCAAGTGGCCAATACCATGGGAAAATACCATGGGCAAGCCCATGGTTTTGCCAAAACCACTAGTGAGGTGTCCCTTGGCCATTAATGACTTGTCCCCTCACTTTCCCTATAAATACCCACCCTTTCCTCCTTTAGTTTCCACTCCCAACTCTCCCCCAACGAAGTTATGGTCTCCTTACCTCCCAAGGAGTCCTCCCAAGGTTCCCCCAAGCCCTCAAGGTCCAAAACTTTGAGTTTCAAGAGTCACATTTTAAGGTAAGGGATCCGACCCCTCTCTTCTTTTCATGTAATCTCTTTTATGTCATTCCTTTTATGCTCCATGTTCTTATGTGAGAGGATGTTCTTTTATATTCCTATTACTGCCCCTTTAATTTTTATATGATGAGAGATCCCCTCTTACTCTCATCATTTCGTTTTATGAAAGTTTAAGTGACGCCGTTAGGCTGCCGAATGTTTAAGTGATTCTTTCACCCTTCTCATTTTTCAAGTTCGATTTTCATGTAAAATCTTTCAAGTTCCTTTTTATTATGTTGGGGTATGATCTATATATATATCATACTGATCTCTAATGATCATATTATGAGAGACCCTATTTGATCTATTCAATTCATTTTTGTTGAAGTTTAAGTGACGCCGTTAGGCTGCCGAATTTTCATAAGAGAAATCAAACTTTTGTCTTCCTTCCATGTTTTTCATTTGAAATGGTATGTCCTTGAAATTGCATCAACATGTCCATATATACTTCTTATTCTGTCCCTCTACTATTTTATGGGTCAATTATGATTGTTCGACCCATGTTCCCTCTCTTTTCAAAGTTTTCTAAAACCTTGTAACATAGCCGTTATGCTGCAGAATTTTCGTCTCAAAATGCCTCTCTTTTCTCAAAATTATTTTATGTTATAAAGTGAATACTCAAAGCTCCTATTTCTACAGGGGTATTCAAATATATATAAAAATTTTCTATTTTAAATTCTGGGATTTACATACATGATACCCGCTTTCCCTTTCCGTGGGTTTAAAGTAACGTAAAGATCATGTCTTTAAAGCAGTTTTTAAAACGTTATGATTATGAAATGAAACCCATTTATTTTATGCTATATGGGTTATTTATGAAATGTTTGATGATGATATTTGTGGCTCACATGATAATAAAGGCAAATTTAAGGGTGCGCCCTGATAGCGCTCCAATGCATTGGGTAAAGACTTAATCTCTAGAGATGACCATTTTAACGAAGCCTTGGTGAATAACCTTGGTAATTTTTAACGACACCTTGGGGATGGACCTTGGTGAAACGAAACAATTGTCAATATTAAATGTTGCAGCCACATCTTCAAGTTATGAAAAATGTTATTTTTATTATGATGTATCTCATGATTTCTTTCTCATGCCTTAAAGTTCTTTTCATGTCCTTATTGAAGTATCTCAAGTTCACATGTAAAATGTTTCTCTTCACTACTAAAAATTCTGGTTTTTGCGCCTGCTGAAGCGGGCGACCGCCATTAGCGGTCGCTAAAGAAGGTATTAGCAACTGCCAATGGCGGTCTCTAATACGAAACTAAAATTACAGCGCGATTTTTTTCCCGCGCGCGCTTCTTCTTCTTTCCCTCCTATACTTTTGCCGCTGCAAATAGTCACCGCCGCACGCCGCCCCACGACGCTGCACGCCGCCGCATGCTCCCACACGCCGCCTCATTATGTCGGATGATTCTTCCCTCGTGACCGCCGCCCCACACCACCGCCGCCGCACGCTCCCGCCACACGCTCCCGCACGCCGCACGCCGCCGCACGCACCTCCCACCGGCCGCTGTGTGTCCGCCATAGCCGGTGGGGAAGGTCTGTGTCCCTGCAATATGCCGCGAGACAAGAGGAGACCCGCATGCGCCTGTTTCCTTGATGTGAAACAGTAGCGACCGCCATTGGCGGTCGCTAAAGGGCTTTACCGACGAAGCAACAGCGACCGCCAAAAGCGGTCGCTGGGCGGTCGCTAAAACTGCTATTTCTAGTAGTGCTTGTTTCCCTTACTGGGCCTTCTGCTCACCCTTTCTTTTGATGTATGTCCCTAGGTTATGAGATGCATAATGAACATAGGATGAACTAAAATAGAAGCCTTTCAAGTGTTTAAGAAGAATGTTTTATGTTTTTTTATGTATTATGATCCTTGTTTCCAAAGCACTAAACCTTAACGATCCTCAGTTCCATGTAATGGAATGAAAGTTATGTTATAAAAAGACGGGATGTTATACACTTACTTTTCCGCACTACTGTTGTACCCAGTTTTTACTTAGTGTTTACTTATACTTGCTTTCTCTATGGTGTTTGTTTACTTTACAAAGGCAATGCCTTCCCTTTTTACCGGGAATCATGCCTTGGTGCTAGTCGCCAGCCCCTGGCTTATGGAAGGCGGGCTTGGGGTAGTCACGGCACGGGCCCCGAGGACGGGTCGTGACAATTTAGTTTCACTAAACCATGCTATTTTTATTTCTATGTGTAAGATTTAGTTTCATTCCTAAAACCTAAGAATACTATTAAAAACATAGATATAATGAATTCTATTTTTAGGTTTTGAAATTTAGATTCCAAATTCAATAAAATTCAAACTCCAAATTCTATGAAATTTAGACTCCGAATTCCTTGAAATTCATACTTTGAATTATCTGAAATAAAGAATCCAAAATCATTGAATTCAGATTTTGAAATCTCTGAAATTTAGATTTTGAATTCTATGAAATTCAGATTCCGATTTCTCTGAAATTCAGGTACTGAATTCATTATAATTCTGATTCAGAATTCATCATAATTCAGACTCCAAATTACTCATAATCCAGGTTCTGAATTCCTTAGAATCTAGAATCCAAATTCCTTAGAATTTATGTTTTCAATTATTTATAATTCAGACTTATAAGTATATAGAATTATAATTCCAAATTCCATGAAAAAAAATCCAAATATTCTTGAAATATAGATTCTGAATATTTTTTACATAGTCTTCGAACATTATTAATCTTTAGACTCCAAAAATATAATTTTTTGAGAAACCATATTTTACTTACCCCTATTATAGTTATGAAATGAGGTCGGGAAATATATTTCTAACTAACTGTTGTTTGAGTGACATGTGTATAGGTTCCTATGAGATTCAAGGAAATATATGACTAATGGAAGATAGAGCCCACCGTTGGAGAAATGCATATAAATAAGAGCTCAATTGAACAAGATGAATACTGATCTAGAACTCTAGAGATAACATGATGTTGATGTGATTTCTAGAGAGAGACTCTCATGAATTTTGTTTACTAAACATCTTGTTTATAATGCATCATGAAATTATAATTGTTGTTGTGTACAATCGAGGGCTTCCAGGTATAGGAAGACCGAGGGGTCATCTACCTTAATGACCAAGGACATCCTTGATAAAAAAGACAGAGGTGGAGACTACCTTGAAGTTTGAGGGCCTGTGGGGATTCCAAGACAGACTCTAATATTCTTATCGGGGGCTTACCCCTGTGTGTATAAGATAGAATTTCTTTAAAGTATAATTCAACAGACTTTTATCGAAGGTTGTTGGATACCCTACTCCTTGGGTTAAAATATTTCATACATGTGACTTATGTTGTTTCATGTTTTCTTTCCACTTAATTTTGATTAATAAGGAATGTATAATTATCATATACTTTCATGAACTTATATACTCTGATTTGTATGATTCTATGCACTTTAAGGTAGATTTTTTTCCTTGTAAAATTTTCATAAGATTAACTTCCGGAACCATATTTATAAAACATAGAAAGTTTGTAGAACTACCAGGTCTTGTGAATTTACCATGTTTAACCATGTTAAACATCGAATGGTTTATATCAATAGTAAAATTTCCAATGGAATTTTATAAAGGATACAATTCACCCCCACTCTTATATATTGAGTATCTACACCATTATTATGATCCTACAATTGGAATCAATAGAGGTGTCTGAAATACTTATATTCACATATAAGTTTTTCTTTCTCATGTTTTCATTGTTCTATATTTTTCTTGCATAGGATTTTTATACGTGCTTACAAACTTTTATTATTAACAAGTTTCGGTGGAAAGATATTTTCTTATAAATAACATGATTGAATGTTGTTTTGATTAAAAATATTAATCCTACTAGACCACATATATTTTATGGGAATGATTATGAATATTGGAGAGATCGTATGATGAATTATGAAATTAATACTAGTGTACAAAACTTTTTTATGCTTATTAGAGACTACATTATTCCTGATAATGAAGTCAAAACTATTACTAATCAAGAAAAGTTAGAATATCATCTAAAATACATGGTACGTAATACATTATTGTGTTCAATGAAAAATAATATATATTTCCATATTTCTTCTTGTGAAGCTAAAAATTGTATATAGAATAAATTAAAGGTTACTAATTTTGGTACATCCAAGTTTAAAGAAACAATAAGATCTATGCTTAGAGCAGAATATGATGGATTTCTATTTCCTTATGGAGAACCAATGTGCAAGGTACAACAGAGGTTTATGACTATTGATAATAGTTTATAATCCATGGGTATAGAAGGTTTAGAATATGAGTCACTTGTGGAATAGATTATAGATATCATGCTTAATGAGTGGGAATCAAAGGGAACAAATATTGATGATAATAAGAAAGTATCTCAAATTACTCATGATGAGCTTTTTGGAACAATTCTTCAACATGAGACAATGAATGAAAAGTTATGCAGAACTAAATAATAAGAAGAATGGAAATTTATGTGTTGCATTTACAACTACTAAAGAAAAGAATCCTTAAAGGGTTACTAGATCCAAGTTGTATAGGGTTACTATTTTATCTAAATCAAGTGAAAGTGAACATTATGAGAATGAACTAGATAATCTTGCTCAAAGAATGAACACGATATTTGGGAATAAATACTTTTAGTATAGATATAAAAGAAAGTTAGTAAGGACTAGAATGAATTTTAAGTTACTTGTTATGAATGCAAGACAGAAGGGCACTGGTTGGGCCCAAATTTACCCTACTGGTAAAAGCGATCGATGTAGTACATGTAGGGGTCGAATCCACAGGGACCAAAGAAGTAACCTTGAGACGCTATGATTGTGTGAAGGATGGGCTATAAAGTAGCTGACTTTGGGTTTGATTTAGGATGGTTTTTAAAGAACACTAATAAACCTAAGTGAATTAAATTAAATGGAAATGGGTTGATCTTAGAATTATGCTCGGGGTGGATTGAATGAATTTTACTTCATTAGACAATTTTGGTTTTATTAATTTTTGATGAATCCATTCTTCAAAAATAACATTACATTCATCATTTTCTGTTTTGGTGCTTACTAAACACAATTAATAATCCCGTATACACTTAGAGAACCAAATTCATGATCTCCCTGAGGTATATGGTCATTTAGTAATTAAATCTAGTTTGCTCAAACACAGTAAAGATGAATAGTAGAAATAATTGAAGAATGGATGTCTTAAATTAATTATCCAATTAACAACAATTCGTTCATAAAATAACATTCAATCCAGCCTTTTCATCCTCCTAAGATCATACCATTAAGGGTTTATCCCTCCATTGATGGTATACTCTCAATGGTGGGCGGAAGATGGCTAACAAGAATTGGATTGAAGAAATTAAAACCGTGGAAATAACGAGCACTCCTCCTTGTGTGTGAATGAAATTCACACCTATGTGTGAACTAATTCACAACAACACAGAGATATCACTGTGCTTTGTGATAATAAAGTTTTAATAAAAGAAATGGAAAATATAGAAGTGAATGAAGTTGATTAAGAACATAAAGATACAAAAAAGAAACTTACATGGAAATGGAAAACATTACAAAGGAAATTTAGAAGCATAACCTTACAATGAAACAAGAAATAAAAGATGATATGAAAAATATCCACCCCTATTCCCTTCACCAATAGCTCCTTATATAGGAATATTAGGAGCCTTAGGTCCATCCCCCAATAATTAATTCACCCCCCAACAATTAATAGAGTCAAATGGAGGGTGAATAATCAAAATGAAATTGATGTTTCGAATTTGACCTGGAAAACTATCCAGATTCGTCCACCATATTGACGTGTGAATTAAAAAATGAAGAAGGCCGAATCCGGAGGGGTTGTAGAAGGTAAATATATTCTTCCATCTGTCCTATATGAGCTGTAAAAATTTCAGGAAATTTGCCTCATCTGTTTGGATGTTATGGTTGAAATGGTGGGACGGATTTCTGTGCATTAATGTCGGGTCCACCATTTAAATCTGAACTTCAGATCCCTTTATCATCATGAAAACATCAGAATTAGCTCCATCCACAGTTGAATAAAATGATACTAATATTTTTATCTTTCTACTGTATAAATTTGAGCTTCATTGGGCTTGGTTTATGGGCCCCACATTTGTTTGATGGGCCTTAGGCCCATTATGCTTTTTCCAGCAAGTTTCTGCCTTCAGGCGCAAAATTCTCCATCTTCCCTTGGGATTCATCCAGCGGACCTAAAAGATAAAATGTTCCAAACAAAGTGATCAATCATATCCCAAAATATCAAATTCAGAAAGTGAATATAATATTGTCAACAAACAAATGAATGATTGGGCCCAAATTTTCATTTTAAACATGAATTGCATTTTTGATGAGAAATGAAGTTCTATTTATGTAATGCACTAAAAACAATGTTTATGGACTTTGTAACAATGAATATAAAGATATTAATAATTAATATTTGCCACTTTCAGTGACTAATCAGGCACATAAGGCCAGATTGTCCAATTCTTAAGAAAAAGGATAAAAAGGAAAAGCATTATGAGAGAAATAGAATAAAGTAATACAATGATAAAGCTAATAATGTTTTGAAATCTAATAACACATGGAGTTCCATTGGTGGATACTCTTCTGCTGAATCTTCAGAGTATGAATCTTATAATCTAAAGAATATTGGTTTACATTCCATGTTACCTATAAAAAATCATTGTTTAATGGCCAAGGAAAACAATGTTGAATATATGAATAATGAATTCGTGAATTCTAATAATAATGGTAGTAAATATTATGAATCTTTGGATTAAGAATCTTATTTTAATGAAGATAATACTTTACCTTCATATGAAGAAATTTCAAGGTTTTATAAGCTCTATTAGAATGAAAATTCTAGGATTTCAATTGATACTAGAAAATTATGAGATCTTTCAAAAGATCCTGATAAGAAAATTAATTATTTTGAAAGTGTTTCAAAACCCTTGAGGAAGTTAATTTTGAGAAGGATAAACTTTATAAGGATCTTGTAAAAATAATTTATATGAAAAATGATTTAGAGACTAACTCTAGTACTAAAACTAATATTTTTTAGGATAAAAATTTAGTTATTAGAATGAATTCAGAAATATATTCCATGAGGAAGTGTTTGTCAAACAATAACTTGGGAAAGTATAACATTAACAAGATGTATTCCCAAATTTGACCTCTATGAAATAATTCTAGATTTGGTAATACACATTCAAAAAAGATTTTTAGTAATAACTATTTTGTTCATCAATGTGCTCCATTCTGCACTAAGTGTCAGTCTGGTGGGAATTGGGAAAAAAATTATTCCTTAAACAAACCACTGTATTTAGGTTTTCATAAACCTTATTTTTAAATGAAAAGCCGGGTTCCTAAAATTTTCCCTTCTGAAGTATCTAGATCCATGAACCTTTGGGTTCTGAAAGTCAAACAATCTTATTTTCAAGGAAGTAAAGATAATACCGAAAACAATACATGGTACATGGATAGTGGATGTTCCTAACACATGTCTGTTAAAGAAAACATCTTGAAAATATTATCATGATGAAGGGAGGAAAATTAACTTTTAAATATAATGATCATGGATATATTATTGGTATAGGTAATATTATTTTTCATGGAATAACATTGATTTCAAATGTTTTATTTGTTAAGGGTTTTAAACAAAAACTTATTAGCATTAGTTAATTATGAGATGAAGGTTAATTTGTGAATTTTAGGAATGACATGTGTTTAGTACACAATTCCAAGGAAGAGTTTATTCATTCCTCCCATAGGCAAGAGAATGTTTACACATGAAACTAAGAATCCCATAAGAGTCAAGATATACCTTATCTTAGTGAAATGGAAGAACATTCATGGGTATGAAATAGATGGTTATGACACTATAACCTTTGGAACCTATGAAAACTCTCTATGAAAATAATTTTTAAGGATCTATGAGGGAATATATTTGATTCTTCAAAATTTTGTGATCTTGTCAATATGGAAAACAATATAAATCAAGTTTTAAATCAGTCAGTAAAGTCTCAAAAAATAATGCATTACAGTTGGTGCATATGGATCTTTTTGGTAACTGCAAACTGTAAGCATTGGAGGAAAATATTATGTATTTGTCTTTGTTAATGATTACACAATATTTATGTGGACCTATTTTCTAAAAAAGAAATATTAATATTTCTCTTATTTAAACTTTTTTAGAGCCCATGTTTAAAATGAGAAAAACCTTCCTTTTATAAATATTTATATTGATCATGGAGGAGAATTTCAAAAATATGATTTTGATAATTTTTTAGTATAAAAGGAATGAATCATTACTTCTCACCACTAAGAACTCCTCAAACAAAATGGTGTTGTTGAAGGAAGAAATAGAATTACTCAAGAGATAACACGAACCATGTTGAGTGAATATTTGTTATCCAAACGTTTTTAAGATATTTTAAAGGATCAATTTAACTCAATATTCTATTTACATATATATATATAGAATTAATATCTTATATAAAGGAAAATTTTGGGGGTTTTAGATTTAATATATAGTGTACATGAAGAATAATACACTTTCTTCGTAAATTATGGGTATCTAGATTTAGTAATAATTAATATTCTCTAACATATTTTAATTATGAATCAGAATATATAGAATATGGTAGTTGTTGAAAAAAAATTTGGGTATGAGACAGAACCTTAAATAATTTGGATTGAATGTTGATTCATGTTCTAAAAAAATATTACAACACAAGTGTTTTAAAAATTTCAAAAAATTTAGTAATACCAGTAAGAATGAATCATATCGAATCAAGGTATCATATCCTGATAGAAAGAAAAAAAAATGTTATATTTCTCATTAATTCAATAATTTTGAAAATTAGTTGTTAGATATATTTATTGAGACCCTTTCTAATTAAACCATTTATTTAATTAAATGTAATCCAACATTATTTTAATTTAACCCAGATTATTTAATTTTCTTTTATGTATTATAATTTATATTATATTCTTATTCATTATGTATTTATATGTGTTAATCATTTTTATGTTTTTACCATTTCAGGAGAGTTAAATTTATTAATTTATTTACCTATCATTCCATGTAACTATATGTGAAAAAAATAATTATTAGATAATATGTCATCAATTTTTTTATCTTTAAAACCTCCCAGTTAATGATCCTACATAAATCAATTTCTCTATTTTCATCAATATTTAAACCCAAAACCCGAAATCCATTAATGTTCAACATTTTTTCAATTTTTGATAAGTCTCATAGAACCGTGGAAGGTACCTCAATGAGTTCAAAGGAAGGAAAACCTAATCGTTTTAAGTATTAGAATCATTATCTAAAATATTTCAACATGGTAATTTTTATTTTTCAAGAACCTACTAATGATGAAATTATAGATTTCTTAGAAATAATACGTTTCATATTTCAAAGAAGCTAGTGTTGTTTTTTCAGGAGGGGGTTTGAATGTAATATGGTAATGATCAAATTAAATTTGGCTAGAATTAATATTTCATTAGTTAAAAGATAAATTACAAATTTATTCCAATTTATTCGATATATATAGTCCATGTAGTCCACAATCCTCATAAAGGAATGTTTAATTATAGTTAGTCTTTGGTTGGTGGTATTGATGTGTGTCCTACTAAGATAATAAATTTTCTATGTTGAAAAAAATATTGAAATTAAAATAATTACAAACATAGATATTGAGAAAATATTCTTTCTACATTTAATAGGTTGTAAGTTCATAGTAGAAGGGTGAGTTTGAAAAATTCTCATTTTAGGACATCTATGAATTGAATCAACCGATGATAGAGGTTAATGTTAATTTATATAGATTCATTGTTGAATTAATATAACTATTCTTTTTTAAAAGGAACAAAGATTAAATTTTATCTTTATGAGAGAATTCATACTCTACTATTTGAGAAGAAGTCTATTGTGTTGAATCATATTGAGGATGTGAAGGTTCATTATAATATTACTTTATCAGTTGGAGGGATAAAAAATAGTTTTTTTATATATAGTATTCATAAAATATGCTTATTAATGTTTTAATGAAATAATAATAAGTAAAATAATGTTATAAAATACCAAATACACTTGAATAGAATAATTTCGGTGGAGTTAGAGAGAGTTGACTGTTATTTTATCATTTGAAACAACTAGATTAAAATAGAATTTACTTTACGAACATGATAGTGTTATTAGATTAAATAAAGTGGAATAGTTTTATAATTGTTTTAAACCTCTTGAATTTTCAATCTTAAATGAATCTATAATTGGAAATTATTATAATATATTCGTTGAACCAAATGTATTTGGAGATAGTGAATTTTTTTTCAGATTACCTTCTACATAATAATTTATAGCTATTTAAGATTACATTTTAGTAGGTAGAATTGAATTTAGAGAATTTATAGGGGAATCCTCTCATCTAAAGACAATATCTATTCTATTTTAATATCATAGAGATTATATTGATGATCTATAACATGTTTATGGTAAAAATCACTTTAGCTATTTAGAGAATAAAAGTGATAAATGAGTACATTATGTCACTATATATAAGTGACAAATATCATTGTTTTGAATGGATTGTATGTTTTAGATTTGAGGAGCAAGAACATAATTTAATTGGAAAGGACTATAAAAAAATCAATTTAATATGTGAAGAAAAAACTAGTTTTAAACTGATTATGAAGAAACAAAAGATCAATTGAATTCTTGGATTGAGTATTTTAATTAAAAATATGATTTTGTGGACAAGTGAAATTATATTGGTTCCAAATTCTATTTTGATTCCATGAAATCTGAGATAGTATATAAACCACAATTTGAATTTATGATATAATGGATGGTGTCTATGAAATATTTTTTTGAAGAAAATTTAACAGCTCAAATTTACATGATTAAACGTTTTCCTATTCTCTTATAGATGATACATCTTCTAATTTAATAGATAATAAAGAAATTAAAAAATATTTTTGACATATTTGTTCAAATGTAAATTTTTTGGACTCTAATATTATGACATTTTAGTTTGATATAGTTCCCTAGTTCACTTATCATGTTTTGAAGATAAATTTAATCATAGATGGTTCCATGATAAAAACTAGTGGAATGTTAGATCTTGTGAAATTAAAGAAACGATTCGTGGGTCTTTTTCATTCACTGAATATATATTTCCCTCCTTGAATGAGACACCTTATGAGAGTATTGGAGTTTCTCAATGATTCTGGATTATTTTAAAATATTCTATTTTTCCGATCAATGGTAACTTTAGGATTAACAATGTAAATATTAGGATACTTCAAAGTCATGTGAAAATATTAGTTTTCTCTAAAATAGGGTCTTCATATGTGAAAAAGTATTCTTATTCATTGGATAATTCTATCCCATAAATATTATTGGTTAAAAAGGATTCATCTATAAGGGAAATAAATTATTATTTAAGAGAAAAAGCCACCAAATACTGTTCTTAGAACACCTGCTACTCATCGTGACTTTTTAAATAAATGTGTTAAATTTCAAAAGATAAAAGTTCAAAAAAATTCTCAATGTTTGCAGGGAAATAATAACTTATATGAAAATATATATTAATATTATATATAATAAGGATTTTACTTTTTGGACATGAATATGAGTTATTATAAAAAAATAGAAAATGTTATAAATTGTTGCATGATTTTTCAAAGGCTGATATTCACAAAATATTAGACATGTGTGAATGATATTTAAATTAGACTATACATGGAAGAACCCTTTTAGACTTTCCAAAAAAAAATATATTTCCCTATTAAAGAGGTTATCTTGATCATCTAGTCCTATAAAATCATTTGAGAATAATTTTGTAGAAGCAGCTAAAATGGCTCTTAATTCTAATTTTGAACTAATGAGAGTTAAAAATACCATTTCTACAACTTCACATATTGATGAGGTGAAATATAGGTATTTTATAGATGAAATATTTTCCACAAATATGGGAATATTTCATGGTAAAATTGTAAATGGATCTATAAAGGATGAAGAAAGACTTGGTACAATTAGAATTGAGAGGCTTCGTATAGGTCCTACCTTTCCTCACGTAGAACTGTCAACTCAACCTAATTCCCAAAAATCTTTTGAAAAATAAATATTTTTTCAAAATTATAGATTGTCTTATAATTTTCTTTAGTCAAAAAATTTTCAATATTTTAACTCATTATTTTTAATAATTCAAATATTTTTCATTTAATAAGTTCCATTTTCAAACATCATTTCAGTGATGTATTCTAACATTTTATACTCTTCAGTGTTATATATATATATATATTAAATATGTTATTTGAAATATTTTTAATTATTTTTTCATAAAAGGGGGGGGGGAAATGAACTATGAATGAAGTTTTAAATTCAAATATATTATGAATATCTTTGATGATTCAATTTTAATATAATTCTTGTAAAATATGATATTAAATATTTATTGGGTTTCCTGATCATAAATAAGGGATCTGTTTTGGACAAAATAATTTTGATCTAATATATATTAATCTATAGTTATTGTTGATGGTCACAAAAGACATTTTTATTTTACTAATATTTTTAACATATGTAGTTTTCAAGATATAAAAAAAATTTGATTTCTTTTATCATTATTGTGATAACATAAATATGCATACATTTCGTTGGATAAATGTTCCTCTATACATAAATATTCAGAAATCATGAACTCTCTTTTGGCTAAGTACGTTACTCTACCATAAAACATTCAATTCAAATCATTAAAATAGATTATATCATTCTAAATTACAGAATAACCATATCAATGATAGTAAAACATCATAAACTAGAGTATAACCTTTAAATATAGAGAATACCCTTCTAAAATAGAGTATACCATTTATAAATATAGAATAAAATTCTATAATTCAAAAACCCCTACAAAATAAAGAATAACAGCCTTTAAAATTATTAAATTTCCTATATTTCTTACATTCTAAAATCGTCATTGGACTATATGGAAAAAATACATCTGAGAAATTTTTATCACTGCATGAGATGTTTAATGCTGATATAAATTATTCATTTTATGTTTTTGGATCTAAGGAAGCTATATATTTTTTAGGACTTGATTCTCCCAAATTTTAATGTCTATCAAAATCAATAGAGAAATTGATGGGTTTCAATTAACCTATTTTAATTTTTCAATATCATTTATACATTATCATAATGGAAATAAAAAAATATTATATAAGGACACTACTCTAATCAATGAAATGGATTCCCTTGAGATATTCAAAAATTATATGTATAATTTTCATGTCTAGAAATTATCTAGAACTTTTATACTACTAATATTCTTATTCCTACTCATACAAGTGAAATTTATTCCATTCAAGAAATACAGGGGAAATATAGGAATTATATTTATAGTTTATATTCATTAATATAAATTAAAATAGTCAAATAAAACTTTATAAATTTTACATTAAATACATATTTATTTCCTAAAAGTTCCCATGATCTTTTATATTCCAATTTTAGCAATATGATATTCTAGATTTGTTTTCTAAATTATTTTTTACTAACATCTGTTCATACTCCTTATAGTAAGTGGGATAGAAATTCCAGGTATTAATCTTGTGATCCTATGAAATCCATTAGATATTTTTTAATAATTTTAATCTACTTATACTTAGCTGTGTATTACCTAGGAAAATGACTCGAAAAAAATCATCAATATCACATTTAGTGTTAGAGGATTTGAATAAGTGGGATTATTATTACCTATATATCTATAAAAAGTTTCTATTTCTTTACCTATATTTATTTTAAATTTTTACAATTCTTCTATGATTAAAAGGAAAAATAAAATCATGAAAAAAAATTTAGATGGGTTTTTTATCTATTGTGAAATTTATCAAACTAAATTAACCCCTTGTTGTTTTATTATGAAACAAAACTTTGACTAAATAATGTACCCAATAATTCATGTGTTTATCTTTTATATTTTATTATGAAAAAACTGTCTCTATTATTTAATTTATTCTTATATAACCAAGTATCTTCAAATTCATTCATGTGTTATTCCTATTATTTTTGATATATTCTTACGTAAAGTTGAAATTATTCCTATAATTACAATTTGAGGATATTTTTTTAATATAATTGTTATAATGGGGTTTCTCATTAATATGTGTTTTTATGTTTTTAATCTTGTTATATTAACTTTTGGTAATCTTAATGGGTGAGATGTAATGGGAGAGTTTTTAAGGATAAATGTTTAGTAGGAGAATAGAAATTAAAGGGGGGAATAATCTTACAAGGAATAGAAATGTTTGATTATTTTTTTCTAGATTTATTTAGGTGAATAATTAATTTCAACATTACTTACTTATATAAGGGGATTATTTTTTTAATCCGAATTTTTTTTACATTATCTCATATTAACATATTTGTTTAACATGTCTTGGGATTGTCAAGAATGGATAGACTATTGAGTCAGTTTATATAATTTAATTCTTTGAGATCCATTATTTTAATGAACAAAAACAAAATATGTTTTTTAACTTTTACTTGATTATTTTTTATTATGGTATTTTGGTAGGATTAATATCCGAATAAAATGTTCCTTATAAAATGATTCTGAAAAATAAACCTATAAATCATTTGGAATTCATCTGAATTATTTCAACTAAATGATCTAGTTGAACCTTATCAATTTTAATGGGTGATAAATCATCATGAAAAACTAAATGTTTTACATTTTTTAGTTTTTTTTGCACCAACTCATATAAATTAATTCCAAGTATTTGAAGGATGGAAGATAATTACATGGTAATTAAGCATTATTTCACTATAATTCACTATCACATAGCTTGTTTCATTTCATTTCTATATTTATTTAATAATTTTTATCAAGATTTCATTTTGAATAATTTTTTTAAAAGATCTAATAATCACGAATCTATTTATTTTATTTTGTTACTTTGTGATCAAGGAGATTACTTGTATTGAAATTTAGGCTTATAATCATCTTGTATAAAGAAGAATGGGGAGTGGAAATACTTTTTTATAGTGTAATAAAAGTGTAAATTCGTTATAAAACATTCTTATTCTAATATCTACTATAGAAATATAGAAATATGACTTGTATATTTTAGTGGTATGAGTTGAGTAAGTTCCACAGTTTCTAAACATGTTTTATTTGGATATAAGTACTGATCCTTCTACAACATTATATTAAAATATACTAGTTAATTTGATTAGAACTATTTATATTCTCTAATTAAAATTTTAAACTATTTTATGGATTTTCATCCAAAACTAGATTTCATTACTTCATTCAATAATGTTCTTATTCCATTTAGTTTATTTACCATAGATAGTTTGAATATTGTGAGTTTTTTAATTCCACCACATTTATCTCTTGTGGATACTCTAATAAATTTGGAATATATAAACTATAAACTATTTATTATCCAGATTGGGGGAAATTATTATAATTATTTATCATTTGACTAACCAAATCATTGGATATTGAAAAATATCATAAAAAACTATATCTATTATATTTTTGTCTAATAACCATTACTTTTCATATAATAAGTAACATTGATATATAAAAATACTTCACAACATTATTCCCTAATCAATTTTATTGATTGAAACATTAATGATGGATAGTCTGATATTTTTATTCATTTCAATCTCGCAATATATTATTTGAAATAAATATATAATGAGGCTAAAATGTACCTAAACTTTTCCCTAAATTATCTAAAAAATATAGGATATCCAAATATAAATATTCTTCATACACTAACCAAAAACAAAAAATTATGGATATAACTATGATATTATATTCAGGGTTTAACCATGATAATAAAACCATTATCATACCCCAATTGTATAAAATTCCAAAATCCATTTTCCACTCCTTCCTTCCTCAGTTTTGATTCTAACCATGATATGTTGGTTCCTAGATCACATCATGGGTGTTTCTCTATCACATCATCCATTTTCTATAATAAAAATAATTAGGCTAAAATTATGTTCCAATAATTATATTCTACAATCCCTTGAACCATGAAATGTTTTTATAGAGCATGGTAACCATGGATTCTAGGAAATAAACACATTTCATCTACAAAAAAAAATCCCCTCCACATGAGGGTCTAAATTTACACTAACACATAGTATTTAAAACCATCATGTGATTTTTATATTCTATTAATTATTAGTAGAAACTATTGAAAAAATATTGGATGAAAATCTTAGACAATGAGGATCAATAGTGCTCATTTTGTAGAATATATGACTTGTTAATGAAAAACAGGTTGTTATTTTCTCTTTATTCTCGGTATTTGAGATCCATCATCCTTTTTTGATCATTTTCATATAATTCATTTATTAGGTGGTTTTAATGGAAAACCCATGACATTTTTAGAAATACAACATAACATGTTCCTCATATATATGATAATTTTCCATTCCAATAATAATAGTACATCATTCATTCTCCTTAGAAAAGAAAAAAAATATGCAGACAATATACCACCATGATATAGTTTCTTTTAAATGTGTATTCTTATGCAATTTTAATATTTAAAATTTTAATCACATTATTCAGAAAAATATAATATCCTTATGATATTCCATAATATATTATAATATCATTGAATATACTCAATCCAAAATTTTATATTGATCATTATTCTTCGGATGTACACTAATCATTATCTTTTTGGTACATGCATTAGAGTATTGTGAGCTAAAATCATATCTCCTAAAGAGTAGCTATACTATAATAATATAATATATAATATATATATATTTATGTTTGTAATTAATTCATCATCATATGATGTATTTTTATCCATCTCTATTCCAATATTCATGAAACCACCCTATTAATTTGTATTGTTTTTTAGAAACATAAAACCCTTAGTGAAAAAAACAAATGTATCATGTAAATTATATTAATTTTAATATGAATTATGAAAATAATTATTTATATTTATAAACTAAATGAAACATAAACCAGGTTTCATTCATTAATAAGATCCATTAAGGAATATACTAATCCACATCATTTTCATTAAGCACCATATATAACATGAAAACCCATTCCATGAATATCTAATTTATATTGTAATGTTTTTGTTGATATAAACTTTTACTATAAAATAATTAGGGTTTAAATAATCATAAACATTTATATTCAATATTTTTTAATCATATCACTAATGATCCAATAAAAAAATACATTATATATAAAACGTTGCGAGGTTAGAATTTGTTACCCCCATTTATAGTCACATACCAAATACATGTATATTGAAAATAAATATAAAATGATATGAAGAAAACAACCTTCATATACTTCATCAATAATAATTATTATGATACTCATGGGTACATTAAAATAATAATGATAAAACATTAATTTTCTAGGGTCCTTTTATTAGAAACATTTTCAATGACCCATTTTTTTTTTATTGATTTTATTTTATACTTTAATAAATAATTTTTACATAATATAAAAAAGGATAATTGTTAAAAATATCACTATAAATGATAATAATTTATTAATACACATCTCATGGTTCTAGGAAATATCTATTTTTAATATTGTTCAACTATTAAATATATCAATCCAAAAGAACTGGAAGTAGATTATTTGTCACTGTAAGGTCATAGAGATGGAAATACTTGTAAAAATGTTTCAAAAAATATATCATTTTTCATAATATTCATAAAAGATTCATTTTAATATATAGTAATAATATATAACATATTTATCTACTTACTTGTGATGAAAATGAAGTTTTTTAGCACAAAAATGAGAGACCAGAGTGATATGTAAAATAGTCCTTCATACAAAATAAGTTAGGCGTTATATGAATCTCTTAATTTTTTTTGATTATTCTCATAGTGATGGACTACTCAAATCATTATGTCATATAAATATTATAAATGAGATATATATATATCAATGAATTTCAATGTCATTAAATGAAAACATTCCAATATATAATTTAAAAATTATTCATAATTATTACATATAACTCCATGGAATACCATATAATCACTAAACATTTTGAAATTGTTTGGTAATAAATGATATGTATAAGAAATATTCATAACACTAAATATATATTATGAAAATAATTAAATATTTAATTAATTTTTTACCTTTTTTACAATTTAAATGTTATTATTAAACTAAATTAACCAAAATAACTATCTATTATAACCAATATATGATACTTTAGTATGTGTGAAAAAATAGTATACATTATTTATCATATTACACATTCACTACCATGAACATAACCATAATGTAGTGGCCTTTACCAATGAGTAGTTCATTATGCATAAATTATAATATAGTGACGATCATAATTCCATTGTTTTTCTTCGTGAATAATTATTTGAAGAAAATTAATTTTTTGTTTTCAACCACTCAATATATAATAATTGTGATTGGGTTTAATCCTCCAATACATCCTATTAAACTATATCATCTAATTAAATTTGACTCTATAATGATCCACTATTTCTCATTGGCTTGAGAGTACAGTTAGTCATTACTAGGCCTTAAGCGACATCCCCAAGATGACCATGTCTGGAAATAAATGTCGAATTGTTTAAAAGAAATTTGGGGATGATTTAACCTTGAATGACTAAAACAAAACACCAAACAGAATAAAAACAAACATCTCACCAAATTATGCATGAAATAATGAAAGACATTTTAAGCATTCTCTTTATAATAAAAAACCAAATTATTTTATAGTTCAATACAACCGAACATCAAACCATATACCATAAAGACAATAAATACACTACAATATGATAAAAAGACTTCATTATTGACATGATCCATGCTCCAACATCCTCATGTTTTCCAAAGTATTAGGACATAGTGAAAAATAATTGTGACAATTTACCTTTTCCCAAGTCCAAAAAGGTAAGATATGAAAATGAATCAATGTTAAAATAAAGGGTTGAATAAATAACTCTATAAATTTTTCCCCCAATGACTTCCCTACTCATACCACTAGGATATAATAAATATCACATTATATAAAATAGTTAATATAAACAATTTACCAAAAAATATTATATGAAAATATATACAAGTTCATAAACCTATTATAACCATGTGAAAAAAGGTAAATGAAACAAATTCATAATAATATAAATTCTAAAAAATAACTAATAAAATAATAAAAACAATTTTTTTTATCATTTTTTCAAACCAATTCCATAGTTCAAAACACACCCACACATGCATGCTTCATTTGATAGTTCCATGCTCATGAGTAGTCTCTTGTCGAATTATATTGTATCCCAATGAAAAATGCCCTAGGTCCAGGGTCATGAACCATGTACCCCAATAGAGAATGTGTTTTATTTAGGGGAAAATTGAATATGATATCACAAAAAACCGAATGTCTTATAATGCCATTCCAAATAACAATTTCAAACCATTTCAATAAAACTATTTTTTTATTGACAACCATAGAATAATTTTTTTTCAAAATAACCATTTTGTTTAAATAAATCATCCCATTTGTATTGAAAAAATATACTCAAATCTATGTTCCACAATTAATGAAAATTTCCATTTTAAAATCTATATTTTAAAATGAGGAAAATATTACTTTATTCAGAGCACCAAATTTTATAGATTCAACCAATTTTCTAAAATATCACAACGAAATGTATCCAATGATTTCTAAACAAGGATATCATTTGAAATGAAAAAATATATATTCAATTTGACATCAAAAACTTTATTTTAGATATAGTGAAGTCATGGAAGTCGCCCCCTACCTCAAAGGTTTTGTTGAATCTTGACAACTGACAAATAATGCTTAAGAAAACCATGTCAATTCTTTATAAAATCTACTTATATCTATTCTTTTGGTAATTTAATGACAAAATATCAACTTATTTGGCATCAAATCTAATATATATACCCATAGAGGGAGTACATATTAAAAACCAAGAATAGAGGAGAATTAGATATATGAAACTGATCAATAACGATGAAGAAAGATCACATACCTCACGAATCTGGGTTCAAAACAACATGGAAATACTTCTGATTGACTCCAAATCACCTGGAAGTGGTTATTCTACCTTCATGGAAGGTAAATATCGACTAATGGCCGCTTAGGAGAAAAAATTTGAATCATAGAGGCAAAAATGTGTGAGGTCCAATTTTTTAGGATTTCACTTAACCCATCTCTTGTGTTAGTTCACATGGTAAGACAAATTGTGCACTAAACATGCATAAACTACATCCTATAAAGACCCTCACATGACCTCCTAGAAAGTTATCCATAACTGTGTTCACATAGGGCCGATGTTTTCTTCCTTAAACCTACCATTTCACACCATTCCAACTAGGTTGGCCTCATGGTTTGGATAAACTGCATGCAGCCCATGCACCCCTCCTTTTTCCCCCAAAACATACTAAATGTTCACCAAACTCTCCCAGAATTCTATATTATATTTTATATCCCTTAAATACAAGGAAATGGATAAATTCCAGAAACCGGGGGTTCTACATTTTCCCTACAATATATCTTTTCATCTGCAGAAAGTAGAAAACCATTTCTTCTATGAAAGAGTTATAAATATTTCTCTTTCATATCATTCTCAAGTTCCCAAGTCTCTTATTTTATTAGATCATGTATCCATAAAACCTATAAAAAACTGATTCTTTATCAATGAAAGACATTATCTTTCCAATACAAAATTCGTACTGAGATATGTATCAATGAAGCATCTGACTCTATGTCAATGTGATCCCATCTGACCACATGGTCAGGATCTGGATGATAGTTTTTCAACTAACATACATGGAACAAATTATGAACCAAATTAAACCTTGGTGGTAATTCCAATGGATATGACACCTCTCTTACCTATTCCAGTATTTCAAAATTGAAAATTTATTGAGGAAATAACATTCCCTTCTTCCAAGAACGACAATTTTCATGTCTTGGAGTGATCCTAAAGAACGCATGATCACATAGGGAAAATTATAGTGGCCTTAAATGGTGATATTCATAAGATTTAGGATGAATCTGAACCATCTCAATCCTTTTTATAATCAACTAGATCTTTTTTTTGCTTCATAGACAAGGCTTGGCCCAACTATCGAGGTTTCCCATATTTCCACTCAACATAGTGGGAAACGGAATCGATGCATATAAAATGCTTAAAATGGATCCATATGTATTGAGTCATGATGGATTTTATTATATAATAACACTAATAAGGGTATGTGATGTTCCCATGAGCCACCATAATCTTTTAAAAATGATAGAAACTTGTCTTCCAACATTTGTATCATCCACTCAGATTGCTCATCCATCTGAGGATGAAACACCGTTATCATCTTCAACAGATTTACAAAGGATTTCTATGAGGATTTCTATAAACAAGACATGAAACTCATATCTATTCCAAAAACAATGGAAATTGGTATTCAATATCTCTTTACCACTTCATGGATATTGATTTATGACAGATTCTCCACTGTATGAGTTCCACAAATTAGATGGAAATGGGCCACTTGGTAAGGTATTCCACAATCACCCATTTGGCATCGTGTTTTCAAACCATTTTTGGGATACATATAATAAATTATATCACTATCTACTCCCATTTCTACACTAGAATAGGTAAAGAATACAATATAACCAATGGTCTATAATACTCTACTTTAACATGCTGTCAGGTTAAACACCATTTGATGAACACGACCTCTTTCCATTTCATGCCACTCCTCCAAAACTGTGCCTAAAATTCCTTATAAATCTTCTATGTTCTTGGATGTACAGTCCATCTCGAATAGTGGTAAGAAAGATTTATTTTTTCGAGACAAGCCATAGGTAAAACCATCCGACCTCTAAAACACAAAACTAAACTACCATAAGGTTTCTAGCCATCAACAGTCTACCCACCATTGAGTTTTGAACTCCTAACCTGACATTCTACATCATATGTTTATGACTCTTTGAAAATATTTACCAAATTTTGAACAAGAATAGTATAATATAAAATCACAACTTCACCTTAGTCTTCACATTCCACATGTATGTCAGCTAGGACCGATATCTACTACCATGAATATGAAGCTTCATTCCCCAACTAAGCACTTAAATTTCTACTCAATGCATCTTCCACTAAATTTCCTTTTCATAGTGTATACATTATTTCAATGTTAAAAATATGGAGATAAACCATCCATCTTATTTTCCTCATATTTAAATATTATTGAGAGATAATGTGTTTAAATCATTTGTGGTCTGTGAAAATAGTAAATTTATCTAAAAATAGATAATTCATCCATATTTTCATAGCATGGATGACTTCAACTAACTCCAAATAATTTTTTGGGAAATTCTTCTCATGCACCCTCAACTACCTTGAACAATAAGCCACCACATTTTCTCCTTGGAGGAGAACACAAACCAAACTTGATCCTGAAGCATCATAGAACACCACATACCTTAGTCCTAATTCTAGAAAAATAAATATATGTTTCGATTTAAAATGAACTATTAGTTCCTAGAAAGACATCTGTCATTCCTCTATACATTGTAAGGAAGCATTATTATATTTAAAAGATTTCATTAGTGAGTCTAGTCATGAGAAATCGCCCACAATGTGTCGATAATAACCATCTTGACCATGAAAACATCGTATCACGAAGACATTATTCGGTGGTTTCTCTGCGATAACAGCTTCTATATTTTTAGGATCAAAATTAATGAATTTATCAGAAATTACATGGCGTTGAAAATGTTCTTCCTGTATCCAAAAATTACACTTTGATAATTTTTCATTCAAACAATGATTTTTCAAGATTTGTAACATTGTTTCTAGGTGTTCCTCTTGGTCAACCCTTTTCATTGAATACACAATGATGTCATCAACAAACAAAACAACAAAAGTGTTTATATATTGTTGAAATATCTGATTCATCAAATCCATGAAGGCCACTGGTGCATTCATTAGGCCGAAATCTGTGACTACATATTAGTAGTGGAAATATTTTTTTTGAAAGTTGTCTTTGGAATATCGTCCTTGCAAACATGCAATTGGTTATATCCTGATTGAAAGTCAATATTAGAAAAAAATTTAGCTCCCCTAAATTGATCGAATAGATCATCTATGTGTGGAATTTTATACCTGTTCTTTATCATAACATGCTTAAGCTTACAGTATTCAACGTGCAGCCGAAGAGTTCCATCTAATTTCATCATGAACAATATTAGTGTTTACCATGGAGACAGACTTCTCTGAATGAAACACATGATTTCTATCTCCTCCAACTACACATTCAATTCCTGTAACTCTATTAGTACTATCCAAAAATTTGGAAGGGAAGTAGGGCTTGTCCCAGGAATGAGATCAATAATAAACTCCACTTCTCCTATAGTTGGTAAAAATGATAGGTCTTTTGGAAATACATTTGGAAATTGATCCACAACTGTTGGAAAACAATTTTCATCAATCACTAACATTGATTCCGAATTCAAAACTACTAACTTATAAGATATTGTTCCCACCATTAGTGATAAAAACCACTCTTCACCTTTCTTTACCATCCTCTATCCTCTGAAGAGATGCTTGATGTTTCCCTCAGTCATGGAACTAAATATTCTCTTATAACAGTTTATTTGCGCATTAAAAGTTGTTAAAAAATACATATCGAGGATTGCATAAAATACATTCATGTCCAACATTAAGAAGTCTCATTTTAGTTGAACTTCATCAAAAATTATAGTACGTTCTCTACACAAAAGGCTTAACATTCTGTTTCCTTGATAGGAGTTTTTAGTTTAAAAAAAAGGAATCATTTCAAACATTAAACATAGAAAATAAAAAACACATGAATCAATTAATGAATGTGATGAACCAATATCAAAGGTATCTTTCAAAAGTGTAGAATTAAAAATAATCATACCTCTAACTACAAATGGTTGAGCCTAATAATCACAATCATTTGTTCATCTCTATACAATTTCTTCATCGTAGTAATGTTCTCCATATTTCCTTGCAGAGGTTGCCCTAGTTGAGGAGTCATGGTATTTCTGGAATCCCCATAGATAGATATTCTTTATTTATGAGACTGATTATATTGTCCTCACCATGTCAAAGAATACGATGCTTGTAATGCATGAAAAGTGTCTAGAGCACCTGACCTTGGAGAACCAAGACAACAACACTAAATATAACCCATATTCATTTAGTTATGAAATTCTTTATGTTTTTTCATAAAATCTATCTTTATGTTATCAAATGAGACATATTTAAAACCACCTTTTTTCCTATTGGGTTGGTAAGGAAATTTCATTGATGCAGATGTATGATTCTAATTTCCAATTCAACTTTAGATATAAGTGTCCATTTTATGCTTTCTCCCAACATTTGAGTTCCCACAATTCACTGTAGCTATCATCAGACATACTACCATTGAACTTGAGATATCACATTTAGTAACTGTCGCTCTATTCACCATCTAATTATAATTGGTAATATAGAGAACGGCAATCATTGATCAAATCTTCTTCCTTAGTCCCAAATCGATGTTTCGAGAATTTACAGATGCAATTTCCACAACATCTAGTGAAAAAAACACTAAATTCATGAATTTAGATGCATATTATGTGATAGATAAATTTTCCTACTTCAGATTAATGAAATCTGTCAATTTCTAGACTTTAAACGTGTGGGATATACTTTATTGTTAAATAATTCCTCAAAATCCTCCCATGTAAGGCCTTCATCTAGTTTTTCCTATACCTATAAATCCCACCACTGGAGTGGAATATCCTTGAAAATATATGTCTCCAAATTGACTTTTATCCCTGATGGTGTGCTAATGAAATCGAATGTACAATTCATCCTTCTCAGCCACACCTCTTCTTTTTCGGGTTCAGCATCACACCAGAGGTTTTGAGGATTCTTATTAATGAATTGAATGGTTTGATCCACATGCATTGGATCATTTGTGTAGTTCCCCATATCCACAATGTAATAATATTATAAAATAATCTAAACAAGATCTTCTATCACCAATGGTTCTAGTGTAACAACACTCTTTACAGCTTCATCGGGTTGGTATTGACGACACATACCAGGTGCCATTTTCTATTCCAACAAAAACATCCTTCAATCTCATTCTCTAGAAATTTATGGATTAGAATATCAAATCCTATCACATTAAATATCACAAGATAATTTTCCAAAAACACCCTTTTCCCATTTCCATCATTATTGAAAAATCTTATTCAGGTTTTTGAAAATCAAACCATTTTCAAAATATATCAACCAATGCTTCTTCAAAGTCAATCATTTGAAAGTATTTTCATTATTTTAACAAAATCAACCCGTTATAAAGACCAAGAATCAGTACTTGAAATTATTTATACACTCCTAGTGGGATGTAATTCCTCTATAATGCATTCCATGCTCGTCTTATTGACTAAGCCTATGACAATGAGATTTTCATCATTCAAGAAGCATCTCTAAAACACTTATTTACCAAACACCTAGGTAACATGATGTTAAAAATAAAAGGTTAATATATTTTATTTTATGCTATATATTTCACGTTTCTTCAATCCTATTCTTTTCTAATATTCCAACCTAAGGAATATACAAGAATTATTTTCAACTTCAAGACTAAGAATAATTATGACCACTAGTTAGGAAAGGACCAAACTAGATTATACCATTTTAATAACCCAATAATTTTAACTAGGTTGAGAGTAAAATGTGTTATTAATGGGACTTAAGTGACATCCCCAATATTAAAAATGCTGGAAATAAATGATGAAGTATTTCAATTTATGTGGGGGATGATTTTCCAATGAATAACTAAAATCAAAAACAAAATAGACCAACAACAAAGAGCTCACAAATAATGCAGGAAATATACTAAGACATTTTTATCATTATATTAATTACAACAAACAAAAGTATTCTACATTATAAGACAATAAAACATCAAAGAAAACATCGAAAATACTATCAATAAACTCCAAAACAACAACAAGACTCCATGTTCCACAAGCCCCATTCTCCAACATCCCCATGTAGACCAAAGTATCATGATATGGTGCTAAAGAATGATGGAAGAACTCCCCTATACTTCCATAATTATGTTTTAATGATGATAGAACCATTTCCTCCCTCATTAATTCCTCCCATGTACACTCATTACCATGCCCAAATTCCGTAAGTGATTTCTCTCTCCTCAATTATTTTCAATCAATTCTTCTGTATTGTAAATATAAATTCCATTACATAATTTGGGAAAAGTATCTATATGACCTGCTTACCATCCATTTCAAGTAAATATGATTAAAAAAACCTTTCCCTCTTATCAACCATTTTTATGAATTCTTATGTCATGTCGTTATGTTGCCGAAATTGCACCGTGAATTTTTAAGGCATAGTCATTATGTTGTGAATTCCATGAAAATTTATCTATCAATGGTATTCACCATTATACACATTTACTTATTGATTATATTGTTTCTTTTATGAATTCCTCATTACTTTATCATTTAATAAATTATGATGTTTAATGAATCCATTTTATATGATTCATGTGGCAGACTTATTCATGAAAAGAAATGATTAAGATAGGTGAACCTAGATAGTGATCCAATGCATTAGATAAAGACTAATATCATGATATGTCATGTGAAATGAGGGTTTAACCATGTTAATTCATGTGAAATGATGTTCTTATCATTATCCATGTAAAATGGGCCTAGGATCTTGCTAATATTATTTTAAATGTTGTTGCCACATTTCAATGTTTTGATAATAATTCTATATCATGCCTTATATGTTCATGTTTCTCTTGTACTCCATTGATATGACTATTTCCTTGAATGTACTATATTATTCGTGTTATTCATTTTTTACTCCCTTAATGATATTAATAGAGCATTCGTATCATATGAATTTCCTACGGTTATCCCATGAAATTCTTAGTATGAAAGAATGTTGTGGTCATTGTAAAAGATATTTTCAATAAAGATGTTGTGTTTTATTTTCAAAGTTGTTGTGTAATGTTCATAATCTTAAAAGAAACTAGAAATAAATTTCTTCTATGCTTTATAAAGTGGAAATTTTATTCAATAAATCTTTTTTTATGTGTGAAATAAAGAGAAGGGTTGTTAAATTTCCATCATTTTTAAATGAAAAGTTATCAAACCTTATATTTTTAATAATCTCACCAAGGAACCCTTGAAACCTTACATTACATGAATATAAATTACCAAAAAAATATCTAGTTATTTCCATCCTTATAAATCCAATCCACTTTCAAATATTTTTCCATCTATATATTAAAATTACAACTTAAAAATATAAAATGGTATGAAGAAATCATAGGAAAAAAATAAACATTGGATAGTCTAATTGATGTTTATAATAACACTAAATATGCACATTCAAGATTTATAATTAAAAAATAAAATAATAAATATAAATCACACAGTGTAAAAATGGATCACCATCTATAAATATATAAATTATATTTTCCTCTCATTATACCCACCTTCCAAAAAATCTATTAGTGAGTACATCTTTCAAAGATTTACAAATACAATTAATTACTCATGAAAAAAACCAAAGACTCTAGTTTTATGAAAACTCCCTCTAAATTCATTTATGATTATTAATTCACTCAATTTCCTTAAAAATAAAATAAAAAAATTAAATACAGCTAAAATATGAATAAAGTAACCCATAGTGACTAAATTTATAATAAAAGGTTCCTCACCTTTTCTATAAAATTGTTTTTAAATTATCCATAATGTTAAGTATAAAACACATCTAATCCCAATGAAAGCAAAAAATTGTGGTAAACATCACATTTAAATTTAAAAAATTTTAATTTAAATTCAAATACATTAATATCAATAAGATAGAAAATAAAAAAAAATTATTTAATGTAAAAAATAATCAAATTTATTATAGAATCAACACCAACACCAATTCAACATAAACCATTACATCTACATAATTCATAAATTTAATATGTTTTTATGTGTATAACCCAAAACCAAAAATAAAAATAAATATAATAACTACCTTACTACCATCATAAAAAATCATTATAATTATTATAATATAAAACAAAACAAAAGCATGAGATGATAAATAAGTAAAAGAAACTCCAACAACGAACCTAACATTAGACTATTAAACCTTGGAACCATTTTCAACTATTCATTTCCCCAAAAAAGTTATATATAAAAATCTAGTTGAAAATTACAACCTTTACCAAATGATCAAGAATCTCACCTGTATATTATGAGAAACGTCTAATCCTCATATAATTACAAATGACCATAACCTATCTGTTGAGAAGGATAATTTACATTGTAAACTATATAATATGATGTATTTCATATACAATCTATAATTATGTAATGATTTACAACAATTATTCACCATTATAAACTCACTTTAACGACTCAAAAGGCTTAGTATATCTCAATTATTACGTAATGAACTTTACAAAATATATATTTTCTTTTCTAAATAAAAACTCAATAACCGAAATTATCGCTATACTCTATTTGTAATGGTTCTCTCCTAAAATTTACACCAATTTTATGCCAACTCTATTTTTTCCACATTCAATACTAAATTAATTTTATATTCATATCTATATTTGCATAAAATTGGGTCTGGTAGATAACATCACATTTTCATATACCAAATAGAATGAATATGGAAAAGGTATACAATAAATTACTATATATTTTTCATAATAATAAAATAATAATGTGTGTTTTTTTAATAAATCATTATAAAGTGTAATAATTTAATCAATAAACCACTAATATCAAATATGCATGCCTATAAAATCTCATCTATGGTCTAGACTATAGACTATGTTTAAAAATATTTTTATTGATGAAATACTATGATAAAATATATATAGTTAAGAAAATAATTATTCAATCATATCCACATCTGATATATAAATATAGAATCATAATTAATTGTTATAAAATGGTGAACTCCATATAATCCTACCACCTATAATACAAAGAACAATTATAAAGAATTTTATAGATGATGGTTCTTAATGGTTAATAAATACAGAGTCTTGTTTAATATATTAAATAAAACACATATAGAATAATAACATGTTTATGTATGTAAAACATAGTCACAAAACATATAGATATATATACAACCTTTTTATACTTTTTTTATTATAAAAATCATTTACTTTTGTGGATGTTTTGTTTTTTATAATTTTTTGTAGCTAACTTTTTTCTTTTTATAAAATTTTAATTCATTTGATGAAAGGATGAAAATGATAGAAACTATTATGTATTAAAAAATAAAAAATATATGGTTATTTATTTTCCATATAACACGAATAAAATTATCAAAATAAATGGATGGAGAAAGAATACTAACTAATTAAATCCACATTAACTATTCCACATCATTGATTTAGAAGATGTTTCCTTTTTGGTAGATCTAAAATCAAGGATATAAGAAGATTTATTAACAATTATCTCCAAATATTTCTTTAAAAGATCATTTATTTAATATAAAAATGGGAGTATATAATAAACTCGTCTATTTTTTGGGGATTATAGTCAGGATATAGATTAAAAATCACCATTTTGATTAATCATGGCAATGAATATTCCATTTTTTATCATAGATTGTAAATCCATGATTTGGTTTATCCTATCACAATATGGTTAGTTTAGGTTTCAAAATATGTGTGTATTAAATATTTTTTTGTTATATTGAATGTATTGATTTTAAAAATTTTTATTTCCTGAGTCATTTGCTTTTCCAAAGACATCTTTTTGGAAAATTATAATTTTACTATAATATTTTTTTATTTAATTTATTTTTAATCCTTTTTTAGTTTACCATCAATAAATTTAAATTAAATTCTCCCATATTTTGTATTAAGAAAAGGAACTCATTAATGTGAAAATACTTTTTTATCAAAAGTGTACCTTCTCATAAGATGTAAAATGTTAATATTTTAAGCACAAGAACAAACACTTTTATATCAAATTCATTTATAAAGAGTCAATTTTAATTTTAAATCATATTTTAGCTTATTTATAATAGTATTACATAAAACATAAACTAAAATAAAGTTATTAAGTTGTTATTACTCTGACTATTGAGAGTAATAAATTCTTAACAACAATATGGTTTCATATTTTTTATTTATGTGTGTACATAATTCAATTATTATTTTTTATTTCAATTATCAAATAAATTAGATTTATTTTTGTAGAAATTGTATATTTGACCAATTGAAACCAATTACCTTTGAAAAACCTTATAAAAAATAATTGGTTTGGATTTTTTAATATAAGATAACATATATTTTTATGAAAACATTATTTTAAATTTATTTATTTCTTTCTAATTTTGAAAAAACTCACATCCATGAATTTAGTATTATTAATCCCTTAAAATATTTTCTTGGTAATCATAATTTTTAACAATTGAGTAAAATTTACATTAAGGGTTTATATGATGAATTACCAATGGTTTTGATATCATACTTCATTTATAATATGTTTTAGTTGTTTTTTATCGACTGAACAATATATTTTTTTAAACATTAACACTGTTTGGATCTAATTATGTTGGTAATCCCACTAATGTTCTTAGAATGGTGTCTGTTGAAGTAATGGTGAATATAATTGTGTAAATTTCAAGATTATTAATCTAATGGTTGTATAAAATTATTTATACATTTATTTATATTATCTTTACATTTAAATGATCATTATTTCTATTTTTAGATTCATATGTTTATTTTCATGATTCCACTCACTCAATTAAAACATTTTAATTAAATAGAACCTCTAGATTTATATCATGAGATTGAGTGGTACCATCATATCCATAACACACCATTCCAATATATATTTCCATTTGTAGAATCCCACTAAAACCTAGTCTACAAAATATTAAAGAAAACAACTGAACTCTTGATGTACATCATCATTAAACATAAGATATCATCTCACAAACATAATGATATCCCATTCTTCTTGAAAAAATTGTCATCCAATGCCATTATATATTCATAAGAAATTTCATTCAAATATATATATAACTCATACCATTGTTATAATATTCTTATGAGAATATACTCACTATTTTCACTAACTAAATATTCAATGTCTTTTACTACCTGGATATGATCAATCATGTTACATTCACTTCAACCTTCTTAAAATTATCATTATTTATTTCATTCCTACATATTTTTAAATAAAAATAATCATAGGATATTCATAATATAACCATTAACATAAACTATATATGATCACAAAAAACGTGTCTTTATAAATATTCTTCTTCTTGTATTTAATGATGGTTCTTCTTCCTTTTCACATTATCATATTCTCAACAATTCTCTATATAATATCTAATGTTATTTTTATTCAATAATAATACGTTGATCTTAGTCTCCCAAAAATTTACTTTTTTTCTTTAGAATTTTTATATTTATCTTATTATAAAAAATTATATATATATATATATATATATATATATATATATATATATATATATATATATATTAGGGAATACCCCCAATGAATTTTGGTTCCATTGTCCTCCAAATCACATTTTCTCAACATTTTGTACATGGGTATCCCTTGCAGTCATTGTAACACACCAATATTTTTAAATAATAAAATTAGATTCGATAGAGAATGTGAAATTAAACGCCTATTATATAAGAGGATTTAACACTCCAAGAAAATATGATATTTTTATTTTTAAATAAAATTAATATCTTCGTTAGATTGCAGAATACACAACCCAAAGTCTAAATGAAGTATAATATATTATAGTAATGTAAACATGGAATTAAATTGGATGGTATAAATTTTAGTAATTAAATTATTAAAACTATATTTTTTTTCACATTTATATTTAAATTTTATTTATCATAAGTAGAGGAAGAAGCATTTAAAATAAAAATAAAGTTTTTCAAAAAACCACATTTTTCTAAATATAGGTATGTCACCCTTTCCAAAAAAAATATTTTTTACCAGTTTTATAAATTAATTTTAACAAAATTATCTTAATTTAAGAAATTATAATATAAAATGTATCATACGGTGGATTTTTGGGTTTTTTCTGAAAAGGATCCTCTTTCAATGAATAGTGTAAAATATTGATTTTTTATTGAAAACTCCCATTTTTTATAAATACATTAAAAGAAAAAATTATATATTTAATGTCATTGGTATTAATTTAATATTAGATTTTAATATTAAAATGTTACATACTTAGGAAAATATTATTATTGGAAACCATCTTTTTTTCATGTTAACAGGTATAATTGTAAATTTGATTCTGAAACATATATGGATTTAATTTAGAAATATTAAATCCATATTTATATTTGAAAAAAAATATATTATCTAATAAGGTTAACTTATTGTTTTACCATAATTAATATTGATAAAAATAATTTTTTTACAGCTTTTAAGGTGAAAATATGATTATGAGGTGTTAAACTATGAAAATTAGACATAAAATGAAGTAGAATTATTCCAAAACCTATTATATGTGCATTTATGGACCTTATCACATTTTATATTCATTGTTAACCCATTATTTAAGATTTTATCATGATAAAAATGTTTTTAAATTGAGTATTATAAAAAATACATGTGTGTCCTCTCAACCACTTTTAAATAGCCACCCCCTCACATCACATATTCACACATACCAACTCATTTTTCATCCAATACTACAAAAAAAATTTAATTACTCCCATAAAAATATAATATAGCATTTTTTTACCATAAATGCAAACTAAGAAGATTTTTGGAGCTAACCTAAATAAGTTGGCTGAAGAGGAGGAGACTTTCTTAAATAACTGATTTAATTTTGATTCTCCTTCTAAAACTATAGAATATTAATAAAACATAATAATATAATATCTTTTGTATCTTAATTATACTAATATTATATTATTTTACCTTCATAAACTATATCAATCTCCGCTTCCATCCAATAGAAAAAAAATTGTCGATCGTGTGTACATCGAACTACTGCCTAACGAACTGATGTAATTCATTTTCCATCACAAACATAAAATGATTTGTTTAAATATGTATTTAAAAAATTTATTTTAAATTAAATATATTATTATAAATATTTATTTTTAATATCCCATTTACATTATAGTGTTTCATTCCATTTAAAATACGATAATGTCTGTCATATGTGTGGAAGTATACCTCCTCACGAAGTGCTGCGATTAATTTTTCACTTATGCTTTACATGTAATGTTATATTGATAATATTAAGGAATATATGTGATATATATGATATTATATTTATTATATAAAAATAATATATCATTAACTTCCTTTTCCTTTCACTCTTGTATTGAATGATATCATCGCTCATGCATAAGGAAATCCAATAGTCTCCACAAAGTGATACAATTCCTTTTAAAAGTATAAAATTCATGAGTGATTATAAAAATATATATAATTAGTAAGTATAATATTTATATCTTTTAAATTTATATATATATTATGGAAAAATATAATATATGAAATAACATCATCATTCGTCACAAATTCCTGTGTGAGAACACAAGGTAATTAACACCCAAAATAATGAAAATAATGAAATATTATTATCAAAGGGATGATACATTGAAAGATCCTAAATCTTCAATTAAAGTATGTATTTATTTTTTGATTTTTTTTAAAAAAAGGTGAGTTTCTAGAAATTTCAAGAGTACACGCTGTGTAGTTATTAGTACATGTCGGGTACCCGATTGTCACAGGTAGTCATCTGTTGGACATGTAATGGCCGACCACATGGACATGTGGGGTGACCTGGAGATAACCAAAAGAGGAGGCCAGATTAGTCAAGTACAAATCATGTATTTTTAAAGAATATTCCATGTATTTTTTTATTTCATTAAACGGAATGGGGATGCGTCTAATCGACAGAAACTCCTTCTTCTCGACATGCCTCATCAAGAATATACCGTACAGTGCAAATCATCTCTGAGCCCCCGAATCTTCAACCTTTCTCTGATTCGACCACTATTTATTGCATTTGAATTCCCATAGTAAGATCTTACTTCTTTTAGTGCCTTGTTTCTTGTTTCTTTATCTTTCGAGAGATATCCTTGGTTGAACATTTTTAGCATTTTTTATATCTACATTGTTATAGGTCGAATCAAAGGTTGTGATTCAAAAATGTTGATCGTAAAACACTGAGGTAAATGTTTGGAATTTCCATAGTTAGTCCTTAAGTTATATGTGAAAAAGTTCCCAATACCCATGTTCGGGTTATTGCGTGATTATAGTTCTTAGCCTTGTTATTGTCTGTTATTCCTTGTGTCCCTGAGTAGAGAATTTATGTTTGTAAATAGGTATATTTACCTTGTTATGGATGTGATTTCCATGATTGATTGATATTAACCATTTTGTCTAGCTATGCTTGTTAGGCTACTATGTTTTTCTTACCTAGTATTGTTAGGATGGAGTGATTTTATCTAACATGCTATGATATTCTGTAGACTGTTTAGACACATAGTTCATGAGGTTTACATTGGCTACCATATATTATTTGTGAATGATTTATTTACAAAGGGCTATGGGATCCTGGAGTAGTAGACCATAGGGAGAATGGATGTGGAGGTCTTATCTAGAGTGTGTTTAGTTATAAATTGCTAGACCATAAGGGGGATGGTCATTGTGCTCCCTCGGAGTGTCTGTATTTCCTTGTTACGAGACTACATAGGGAATTGGGCAATGAGTGATTCCTCAAAGTGTCTATAGTTACTGATACAAGACCACATGGGGAATTGACAGTGAGTTCTCCCTTAGATAGTATTTGCTAAAGATGAACCATTGGGGTTAGACTGTGAGTACTTCCCAGAGGGTTGCCTGTGTTTTATTGGATGAAATATAAGGGATCGACTATTAGTACTTCATATAGGGTTTCTTGTTTTGACCAGTTGCTTACTTGTTATATGAAAATGAATGCAATTAGAATTGCAGATTTTTTTACATTTGAGTACTTCCTTGTTAAGTGCTTCTTTTTGCCTATTGTCTGCCATATATATTCAATGACAGTTAGGAAAAGATCATTGGGTGGTTGCCTACTGGTATTTGTCTGACAACCTATTTTGGTCATTATTTTGGGCCCAAATAGATTATATTGTTGTAATTCTAGATAAGGTTATGCTCCCATCTATATCAGGTACATGATTGATGTGGAGATGGAGAGAATGGGACCAATATGAGGCTTGCAATACTGTTAGAGTTTATTTTTTTCTTTTAACTTTTTTATTACTTTATTCCATCAATGTGACTTATTTGGCTGATTTCATAGACATATGTATCATGCATTATTTATATAAGTGATTCAGTTATTTATTTCTTCAGACTTCCGTTGTTTACTATAGTATGGTATTATCACTGTTTCAGCTATTGTTAATTGTTTATTTTTGAGGCATTATTCTGCAAATGAGGGAATAGTTCTCCCACTGTCACACCTAAGGCCATCACTGATAGTTGGAAGCCTCTGCAGTTTGAGGAAATGCGCATGAGGCCATGTGGCCAATCTGGTACGGGGCACCTCTGGGTGGCACCAGGAATCAGGACATTACAAAGTGGTATCATAGGTGTTTAATTTCACATAGACATACAATTTGTAGCCTATAGCATGGGATAGGACTAAATATGTAATTAGTAATGATTTTTTCCTGAGATTAGCTTACTCGTGTACATAGAAATAGTAATTTACCTCGTTTATTTCAATTTTTCAATTTTTCCAAATATTACCGTTTATTTTATTTCACTGTTGGGTGATTCACATGTTTTGTGATGTTATTGTTTATATTTTTGTGGTTCTATTTATGTTGCAACATGATGAGATGAGGGTATTCCATCTCATTCATCATATAGGAACTTTCTCGAAATCACATGTCATGCATCACTTCCATTCCATTTAAGGTGAATTAACAATAACATATTGTGTTGATATATGTTGTGCTAAATATCCAAGGTGTTGTGATATATGCCTTGATAGAATACATGTTGTTTGATAAGGTATTGTTTTTATAAGGTTTCTCTTGAATAAATTCCAAACATTGGTTTTTGAGGTGTTATGGGCCCTCATGGAATGGAATTTGTTAAATTATTTACTTGTTATTACATGTCTATGACATGTATAAGATGCCAAGATTTGACTCGCATGGAGTATGGACCCTCATGGATTAATGTTCATTTCAATGTTTTTAAGTGTTCCATTTATGTTTCTAAGGAAAACAGTATGAAAAAACCCAGAATACACGCCATGTGTCCTTCCCTTTATGAAGGAACTGTTTTCCTTAAGTACACATCATGTACTATATGCACAGTCCATGTATTTTTTCGCCATGTCACAATATGTGTGGGAAGAGACATGGGTTAGGGAAATCCTTTATGGGACACATCATGTACCAGATTTACATATTGTGTTTTGTAAACCACGTGTCCACCTGTGTGACTAAAGAAACAGATGGATAAAACATAGGTTATAAACATCGTGTCAATCTTGAACATGGTGTGTAGTATAACCCTTATATCCAGCTATGTAACAAACAATACGGGGTGGTTAAATCCTTCTAGTAAACTTCTTGTTTGGAATGTACACGCCATGTATAGTCTTCTGTGTGTCCACCAATGTGACTAACGACACGTAATGTTGAATTATAAGTGGTACATTCCTTGTATTCTTATTCTAGGATAATCGTGTGGCCTTGTCATGTAGAAGAACATGGGAAGGGGAAAACTATTAAAGTACATGCTGTCTCTTGGGAGAACACACCATGTGTGGGGAGTGTTACGTGACTAGTTTTGGAATAAGTACACACCCATGTGAAGGATTAAGGGAACACGCCATTTAGGTTTTATACACATTGTGTATCCATGTTTTGAATAACATGAATGCTTTCCTTACCTTGTTCCCTTTATGAAATTCTACGTTTCTATTTGTGTTAATATTGAATTAAGTGTGCGCTTGACCTTGTAGAGTCATGCCACCAAGACACCCTCCAATTGTATGCCACTTATAGGGTAGTGACCAGACACCGGACATGGAAGATCATGAACAGCCAACAGAACCTCCAGTCGTGCCCATCTTGGCACCAACCTTTATTCCAGATATAGTTGTTGAGTCACAGTTTCGAGAGGGATTCATGAGGTTCATTCATACCATCCGAGTAGCACCACATTCTTCCCCTTCTATGAAAGAACTGACTATGGTTTTCCAGCAACATCATCCTCCCACCGACATAGGGGACGAAGGACCTTAGGCTACCGAGACATGGTTGGAATCCATTCTATCTATCTTCAAACATCTGGAGACACCTCCAAAGAGGAGGGTAATTCTCTCTATGTATATGATTCAGGATTCCACCAAGAGATTTTAGGATGTGATCTCACAGGAGGGACGCCAGCAGGTTATGTCTTGGTATGAGTTAGAGCATTCCTTATATGATTACTTCTACCCAGAGTTATTGTGGGTCGATCGAGCTCAAGAGTTCATGAGTTTGGAGTAGGGTACTCTTTTAGTTATGGAGTAATCTTATCACAAAAAAAAGCTACAATTCTTCACACCCATTCTAGAAGACAATGAGTCGTTTCTGGAAAGGATGTTTAAGGATGGTCTCTGGCACGACATCTGATCTCAGGGGAACATCATCATGTTGACTTACATCACCTCTATAGTCAACCAGCAGTTGATCATGGAGTGAAATATGAGGGAATTTGGAGCTGTAGTCCTGGGTAATTTGGCATCCAATGTTGGTACCCCTTAGATTGATGGCACGAAGCTCCACCAAGAGTCTACACATGGAGATCAGAGTAGGAATAATAGTTCTTTTAGTGGCCAAGAGGTGTGATACCAGTGAAGGAAGAGAGGAAATACGAGGCCACATTTCCTAAGAGTCGCAGTGTAGTGCTGATCATTCCACAAGATGGTACATCTTCAGTGCTTTTGTTATATCTTCTAACCAGTTTTTGAGGAGATGGGTTTTGATTCTACTCCTTGTACTGGAGTTGGACCACCAGTTTCTTTTCAGTTTAATTACTGGAGTTCTTTAGGATGTTTAGTCCAAGGTGGTGGTCACAGCCGTGGTAGCCAGTCACTAGGATTCCAACAACAACAGAGTGGATCATCCCAGTGTGGTCAGGTAGAATCATAGGGCCGTGGTGCAGGCTGGGATTTTGCAATGGCCCAAACTCAGTAGGAGAAGGATTCAAGACCCTCTACAGTTTGAGGTATGATTCTAGTTTCCATAGTTTTGTCTTTTGCACTTTTTGATATAGGGTCTTCCCATAGTTTCATATATTCAATTTTTGTAGAGAGCATTAGGTGCTATATCTTTAATTTTCTGATGACATGACGTTTGAAACTCTATGGGAGACAAGAACATCTAGTGTATGTAAGTCCAAGGATTTCTCTCTTGAGTTTGGTGGGTGTCACTTTTTTTGGTACCTCTATGTCTTAGATATGACATGAAATGATTTAATACTTGGAATGGACTGGTAAGTTCCCTTCCAAGATATTTTCTATTTTTATTGCTGCAAGGTCAGTTTTATGTCACCATTGGGTAGTATGTTTCTTCTTGATGGAGAATGGGATGTCCGGGCTAGTAGAGCAGGACCCACGCATCATGGGTTAGGTGGAGTTACAACCCATATTTCTAGTCTATATGAGGATTACTATGGGAGATCATAGTTGGACTTTCCTCTAGTGGTGGATCGTTTTAGAGATATATTTCCAGAAGTCTCTTCAAGTTTGTCTTCAGAGAGAGAGGTTTAATTTTCTATTGATCTTGTGCCAGGAGTGGCACCCGTGTCCATTCCTACTTATAGGATAGCTACACCATAGTAACAGGATCTCAAGAAGTAGTTGGTGAAGTTACATGCAAAGGGTTTAATCCAACCCAATACTTCTCCTTGGGGTTCTTATGTCCTATTTGCAAAGAAGGAATATGGTAACCTAAGACTTTGTTTCGATTATTGGAATTTGAACCAGTTGACGGTCAAGAACCGATATCTTATACCATGGAGTGATGATCTCTTTCTTCATAGCTGAGGTTCCAAGGTGTTAAAAAAGATTGAAATGAAATCCAATTATCATCATTTGCATGTTATACCATATTATATACTCTCTTACAACCATCCAAAGTAGGTATGGTCTATACGAGTATGTGTTTATGTCATTCAGTCTCACAAACGTGCCTACAGTTTTCAAGGATCTAATGAACTGAGTGCTAGATCCATACATGGACTCTTTCATGGTGGTCTTCGTGGACTATATATTTTTGTACTCTAACACTCAACATGGCCACTCCACACACCTTGAGATCGTTCTGAGTACACTGAGAGAGCATTAGTTATATGCGATGCTCTCAAAATAAAACTTTTGGTTGGACCAAATTCACTTCTTGAGTCATGTTATATCAGATACTAGAATATAAATAGACCTAGAGAATGTGAGAGAAATAGTTTCTTTTGTAGAAGTCGAAGAACCTATTTGAGGTGCGGGGTTTTCTAGGGATGGATGCTTACTAGAGATGTTTCATACAAGAATTCTCAAGCATAGCAGCACTACTGATGGGTATGACTAAGAATGGTGTGAAGTGATTGTGGTCAGATTCCTTAGAGTTATCCTTTTAGGAGATGAATGAGATGTTAAATTTAGCACTGATACTGGTATTTCTAATGATGGGTAAAAGATATCTGGTTTATTATGATGCATCTGGTATCAGGCTGGGTGTTGTGCTTATGTAGGGAGAAGGGGTCGTTGCGTATGGTTCTCGGCAGTTGAGGCCACATGAGAGGAATTACTAGACCCACGATGTTGAGTTGGCTGAGGTTGTTCATGCCTTAAAATATGAGATACATTAAATTATGGGATAGAATTTTGTGGTTTTCACCGAAAATAAAGTATCAAGTACATCTTCACTCAACGTGATCTGAATATGAGACAAAAAAGGTGGGTTCAATAACTTCTGTCCTTTGATTTTGATCAAGCCAATACACCTGTGAAAGGCAATGCTGGGGAAGATGCGTTGAATAGGAGGAATCATATACAAGTAGTTCTAGAGGTTAGTAGTGAGTAGTAACTTATAGATCTTCTCTCTAAGATGCATTTGGAGGAGCACGACAGGTAGGGGTGGATGTTTCTTTTTTCTATTGTTGTAACATCTACTCTTCTTGATCGAGTTCGAATAAGGAAGATATCAGATTCTGAATGCCTAGTCGAATGAGAGAATGTGTCAGGAGATGACCCTATTCTTTGATGGATAGTGATGATGAGATGATGTGTTTTCATGGGCATGGGTGGGTTCCAGTAGACATATGTGAGGAGACTATGTGGGACTTCCATTCGTCAGTTTGGGAAGTTCATCCTGGTGTCCCCAAGATGTATCGAGATCTACACCATCAGTATTGGTGGAAAAGTATAAATAAATATGTTGTTGGATTTTTCATGAGTTGTTCCACCTGTTAGCGGGTGAAGGCGATGCATCAACAACCACTAGGGCTTTGTCAGCAGTTACCCATTTCCAAGTAGAAGGGGAATGTTGTTGCGATTGACTTAGTGAAAGGTTTATCGAGGATCCTTAATGGGATTGATGAAGTATGGGTTCTCAATGACTGAATCACGAATGTTTCTCACTTCTTACAGATTAAGGAGACCTTCAGGTTTGATGAGTTGAGAAGGCTGTATATCTAAGAGATTGTACCTCTACACGGGGTTCCACACTCCATTGCTTCAGACATGGATTCACATTTTACTTCATATTTCTGGTAATGATTATAGAGGGCTTTGGGTACATAGGTACTTTTGAGTACGGAATACCATCTCTAGACAGATGGCTAGTCCAAGCATGTGATACTGGTGCTAGAAGAAATGATTTGAGCATGAATCCTCAATTTTGGAGGTTCTTGGGTGAATCACATACCTCTTTTGGAGTTTTCCTAGAATAATAGTTTTCAAGAAACTGTTTATATGGAACCTTATGAGTCTTTGTATAGTAGGACATTTGATCAACACTGTATGGGATGGAGGCAAGAGAGGTAGCTATGTTGGGACCTCGTCCTACCCATGAGACCATATTGTAGATAGAGTTGATTTGGAAGAGGATGGCTAATTCACATTCATGACAGAAGTCTTATGTTGATCAATGAATATGACCCCTGTTGTTTGTGGTTAGAGATCAAATTTTTCAACCTGTCACACTGAGGTTGGGACATATAAGGATTAGGAGATAGGGTAGGCTTTCACCGAGATATGTTGGTCCATTTGAGGCTTTGGAAAGCATCGGTATAGTTGCCTATCAGTTGTAGTTACCTCAGAGGTACCAAGATATGCACGACGTATTTCACGTTTTTCATACAAGGAGTTACTTATCATGCCTATCTTGTGTTTTCCAACCCAAGGAGGTTCAATTAAATGTTTACACCTAATTCGAGGAGAATCCTATTGGGATTTTTTATCAATGTGTGACGGTTCTCTGTGGATGATTAGATACTTTGGTATCAGTGCTATGATAGCTTGGGCGAGTACATAAAGAGACCTAGGAGAGGGAGACCAAAGTTCGATCACAGTGCCCAGAGCTATTCGAGGATTCTTCTTCTACACAACTTTGTTAGAGAAATTCACGGACACATTTCATTAAGGGGGGAAGTTTGTATGAATCCAGATCTTCTTTTCAAGTATGTATTTATTTTATGGCTATTTTTGAGAAAAATAGGAGTTTCTAGAAAATTTTGGAGCACACGCCTAGTACATATAAGTACATGGATTATTTGTAATTACTCGTTACGAGACCCTATGGGGGATAGAACATAGAGATAATAGACACCGAGGGATTCTCCAGAGTGTCTTTTTAGTATTGCATTGTGAGACCATAGGGGGGATGGAATTTTTACTACCTCAGAGTGTCTGTAATTCCTCATTATGAGAGCAAATGGGTATTTGTATGTTTAGTGATTCCATAGAGTTTCTATAGTTACTGATACGACACCACAAGGTAAATTAATGGTTAGTTCTTCCTTGGTGAGTCTATGGTAAAAATGAACTAGAGGGGTTAGAATATGAGTACTTCAGAGAGGGTTTATTTTGTTTGATTGGTTGAACCAAAGGGCTGAGGCTGTGAGTAATTCTCAGTGGGTTCCTTATTTTGAATAGATACTTACTTTTCATATGAAAATTAATGCAATTGAAACTGTAGGATTGTTTACTTTTGAGTACGTACTTGATTACTACTTATTTTTTCCTATTTCCTTCCATACATATTCAATAACTATTTGGCATAGATATTTGGGTCTTTTCTTACTAGTATTAATCTCACACCCTATTTGGGTCATGACTTTGGGACCAAATAGATTATATTTTTATAGTTCTAGAGAATGGAAAGTTTGCTTTTATATCAGGTACTTGATACTATGGAGCTGGAGAGAATGAGACCAAGCTGAGCCTTGTGATACTATTGGAGTTTATTTGTTTTCTTTTTAATTTGGTTTAGTACTATATTCCATCATTGTGACTAATTTATCTTCTTTACAATACATACGTATCACACATCATTTATATACGTGCTCCAGTTGTTTATTTCTTCATTTTCCATTTTTTACTATTGTATGGTATTATAACTATTTCCACAATTTTTATCTATTTATTTCCACCGCGTTTCTCTTCCAATGAGGGAATAGATTCCCCAATATCACACCCCAGGCCCATGATGCTAGTCGGTAGACTCTGGAGTTTAGGGAAATGTGCTTCAAGCCATGTGACCACCCAGGTATGGGGCACCTCTGGGTGGCACCTTGAACCGATACATTACATAAATGGTTATAATGGGATCATATATGATATCATAAATAGGAATATAGTTCTTGAATAAATTAATAACATGATTAACAACATTATAAATGATATTAAATCATGTCCAACTTAAAAGAAATCATGAGGTAAGGGACTCATTCACAATCTCCCATCATTGAAAAAAATTATAATGTTATGCACCTAATTTATTTTATATGGAGTGTATACTATCAAATTGATATATAATATCATTAATTATTATTATTATTATTATTATTTTAATCCTAAATTTTAATTGTTCCATCCATGAGAATTAGAATTAAAATTTAACAAGTGTTAATTCATTTTATTACTCAATTTATTTTCATTGAGTTGTATTAATTGTACTTAGACTTTGACATTATATGCTTCAATTTGAAAATAATATTGACTATATTATGATTTATATAAACATTATTTATGTGTATTTAAAATTTATTAACATAATTAATTATTATATTAATTTTAATGTCAACATTATTTTCCTTTGAAGGACTTATCTATAAATCTCATTTTAATTGGTCTTAATTGTGTGTTTATTTAATTAAAAGGAAATCCTTTTATTAGTTAATTATAATCCAAAATAATTTTCTTATACAATATTTATTTGTTATATTAACATGATGTATAAACCATTTCCACTATTTGGAACATATCCTGGTTGTGAAAATGATTTTAGGAAAATATGACTTTATTTATCTATTTCATTGAAAATATATTTCTTCTAAAACGATGTTATCTAAAAAAAATTCAAAAAATGTTTTTTTACATTATGAAAATAATTTATTAAATAAATTTTTTCCCACAAATTAACATTATAAAAACTATTTTTAAAGGAATCACTAAACCATTTTAAAATAAATGTATGGTATGATTTTTACAGAAAAAGTGACAGGAATATTTTTTTTAACTTGTACGGTGTGAATACTGTTTACCACCATCATTGGAACATCAAGGTATTTTATTTTTGGATTTTCAACCCACTAATTTGTGCATTATTTAATTAGACATCCTCATTGGTTGTTTTGGTGTTTTTGGAAAAAATACTGATGTTTTCTGAGCATTTGTACAGTTGGTGCACAGTTATAAACCCAATGTAGTGAAATAATGCAACATACCAAAGAAGGGTTTCTTGGTTTTTGCATTGTTATACTATACATGAAGACTAACAATTCATATATTTTACTTCTTCTATTCAGGGTACAAGTTTATTCACATTTCTAGTACTAATCATGTGACTTATCCAACAAAATCACAAGTATGGTTTTAATGTTCCAAAAATTGTAATTTTAATACTGAAACTCCCATAATTAATCATAAACTCATCCAATTAAAACATAAATACATCCTTTATATTTTATGTTTTCTCTATAGTTTTTTTGTCTCTCCCAACCTAATCTATTGGTATATAAAAATTCCAATTGTATCATTGATCATATTCTGTTAATTTATTCAAATGTTAGCCTTTAATATCAAATGCATCTCAGATTCCATATTGTTATAGGTTATGATGGACTTGTGTTTCATTTTTACATGGATGGTTGATATGTAATTTAGGGATATACTATTTTTTATAACATTTATCAGGATATATCTTCCTAAACATAGTGGTCACCATCGAATTTGACACATCTCAAATTGGTTGGGGGTGGATTCAAAATATTCTAAGTTTGTGTTTCAATGATTTTCAATCCCCCTATAATTTATTTTTTCTTTAGAATTCACTAACACCTGTTTCTTAATTTCTAACACACATATTTTTAAAATTTTTCTTAAAATTACATATAAAACATTATTTTACCCTCATCTATTTGAATTATTATTTTCATGAATTTAATGGTAATTATTGTGATATATCTCACCTTTTTTTGAATTTTTACTACATCGTTTGTTTTAGTTTATTTTTCAAGAAATTCTATAGGAATACATGGGAAAGTTGTTCTCATTGTACCATTTTTATAACATAAAAAGAAAATTACTTTATATAAATGTAATGTGTTGAACTAATTGTTGTTTTCTAAATGGTTTCATATGCCTATATTTTTAAAATTTTAAAGAGCATGATTTAAATGATTGTACCCTTATTTTTGAAATATGTTACCTTGGTTGATTATAAAAGTGTAATTTCTTAACAAAAAATGAGTTTGTAAGCCCACTTTTTTAATTTAATAGATTACCTTTTAAATTGTGAAACTTCAATGAACATATTTCTGTTATTTTGAAAGAAATTATTTTCTAAAAGGATTGTTCAAAATTATAATGGTGATTGTTAATGAAATTCAGTGTGTAAACACTTTTTAAATGTTGAAATGAAGATGTTTTTATAAATTAAATTGATGATATATGATGGCTCGGTTGTCAATTTATGATGCTTCCCTCATGTGATAATCTAATAATGTAACTTTCTTAATAATTGTGTTTTCCATTAACGGGGTTTGGGAAATGATTTATTTACATTGAGGGTACTTAGGGGAGATATGGAGATGTAATTTTAGGGTATGAGACCATTATTGATATTGATAAAGATCCCCATTTGATCCTATTTACATAACTATGTCCCTGCATTATTTTGACTTGTGGTAGAAACATTGGTAGTTAGATGTGATATCATAGATATTTTTTATAGTGGACTCTCAAACTTTATAGTGGATAAAATGAGAACATGAAATGTTCAAGCTATAGAAATGTATCTAGGAATAAATTTCTGAGTGGAATTGGTTTTCATGAGATCTGTGAGACTATTTTTATGCTCACCAATTAATAATGTTTATTTTTTAAAATCATTACTATTTGAATTCACTATTATTTTTAGGTTGTACACATTAAATCCATATATTTGATATTCATCACATAATAGCATTTTTTTCCACTAATTATAAATCGATTTTCATTGATTGAATAATTAATCCTATTGATTTATCTTTTTATAGATATGTTTCACCTTCACACTATTATATTGATTTTCACAATGAATTGATAACAGGTTCATAATATAACTTTTTCTTGATTATGTAACATTATCTTGTATATTTTTTTCCAATATTTTTAATGAAATTTTTAGTTATAAGAAAGTGAAATGGAATTATTTACATATTTGATTTTATTATTTATTTTGAAATGCGTAAAACTCTATTTTTAAACTAAGATTCATAGTCACATTATTTTACTCCTCCAATTGAATATGTCAATTACCTTATAGAGTAAATACACTGAATATTTTTTTAAAACCTATTGAGATTTATAGATCAAATCCTTCTTGTAAATTATGGTGTCTATAGCATTTATGATCTTATATGAGGTTCTCATTATTTCATATTCTTTTGTGGGATCATGATAACGTGACCAAGTTAAGGTTACTATATAAATGGGGGGTGGTTATGGACTACCATGGGACAAGATTTGGATGTTATGTTACGCTTTCAGTTTTATAGATTCTCTTTGTAAACTGATGTTAAAATCAGTATATATTTTATCAATGTACTTTGATTATTATTTTATTATGTGGAAGAAATCATTCCCAATAGTTATAACAATTTCCCAAGTCCTTGTAACATGCCTATAGAGATCTAGAAAACTCTTTATGTTAGTGGGTAATTAACCCGAATATCTATTTTGATGGTTGTCCATGCTAGTTAATTACAAATGGTATAGGAGAGAGTTTTTTTCATGGAAGGAATCTGTTAGGTCCACAAGGCTGAATACCCTGAGGGGGGGGGGGGGGGTGAATCAGGGTATGACTAATTTAAAATTGACGCCCGTTCTGATCTTGTTTCACTGTTAAGAAAAACACTCTTCTCTCTCTTTCCTGTTGGACAAAGTAAATAGGAAGTAAAGCAAGCATAGGACACAACAATTTTACTTGGTTCACTGTGTAGGGCTACGTCCAAGGAGCATACGCCGACAAGTTGCAGGTCGTAACAATTCCACTAAACTTCACTAGTTGTGGATTACAATGTTCGGGTTAGATCACTTCTATGCCCAGGCTCACTGCCTTTACAATGTTTAGGGTCAGATCACTACTTCCCCAAGGGTCACTCCATGTTTCCCTCTCTCTGGCTCACTGCCGGTGGAGAGGATCACCTTCTTTCTCTTCCTTTTCTCACTGCTCTTGGAAAGAATCCACTCACAGTTTATAGACATGTAGGTATCTTCATTTGCATGAAAGAATGCATCTTCCTCTTTATGTAGATGCTATATTGAAGTACAACTGTCACCCGTAGATGAATATCTATTTGCACCGATGGTATCAGGAAAACTTCCAGCTTCCACGCAGCCCAAAAAACACTGCTGGAAATAAACCTCACTTGGCGTGCAAGACTAACTCGGCGCGCAAGTATCGGCGCGCAAGTCTCAACAGGCGCACAAGTCCACCTCAGACACTTTCATGACATAATATTCCCCAACTCCAAACTTGCGCGACTCTCTTCCTTTTACGCCCAAACCAACATTGGCGTGCAACTGCCAACCGGCGCGCAACTTCTCACATTGGCGCACAAATTCAACAATCGGAACACAACTTAACTTGCGCGACCCACACACCACTTGCGCGTCCACCACACCTACGCGATGGGAGATCTGATTTCTCAAAGTGTTGAACTCCGGTTAAGAATGAAAAGGGGTGGTCCAGTATTTATAGGAAAATTGACCACCCTGCGCGACGGCGCGTAAGTCACCTGCGCAGTCTTGGCGCGCAAGTCTTCTGTCCTCCTAGACACTTGCGAGACCAACTCCCAAACTTGCACGACCCTATTTCCTTAGCCATATTTTGATCTTATGATCTTGAAAAACATATGGAGTGCCTATTTCCTATACTCTAAGTCCTCGGCGCACAAGCCCCTTTTCCAAAAACACTTTTCTTCATTTGTCGATTTTGAGGCCCAAAAATTTGGCAAACACTAGAAAACAGCGCCACCATGTATCTGTTCTTTTGTACCACCTCCAGATCATCCATTCCATTTGTTGACATTCTTGAATCAAACATAGATTGTTGACCTCAACTCTTGAACTCGACATTCCATCAAGAAATCCTATTTGTCAACAAATTTTTATGTCATTGTTTTTCATTTTCAACAATCACCACCCAGATGTCCACTTTTTCAACAAACACAATCACCTCAAAAATGATTCAATGATGCCTTGAGGGATTTTTCCCAACAGAATCACTTATCCTTTAAAGGAATTATTTTATTTGGGTTAATTCATGATTGGGAGTAGATTAAGAATTTCTTGGGTCTAAAGAGGTAATTTGTAAATGGGTTCTTGATCACCACCTCTTCATGATGATACTTGAGTAACCAATGAAAGTAGGTACATGATTTTTTCATTTGATTTATTTGTATCCTGAGGAAAAATGAGATTTAGATTTCAAATGAGACTATATTTTATTTGGGGAATATCATATGTAATTTTGAAATGGAATGGATATATGACCACTGTCAAACTATATTTTCACGGTCTAGTAAATCATGAGTAAATGATGTGATAGTTTGAGAAATCCATATAGGAATATTTTTGAGGATGGTGTGTTGTTTACCATCCCATATAACCAATCCATGACTTGTTTTAACCTGGTTCTAAACATGTCATCTTATATATTTTCTTCCATGAGACATAATAGGTGTGATATTTATTTTTATTTTTATGGATTTAGTTAGTTTGAAAATCTTGTTTGTTGTTTTTTATTTAATACCTTTTAGATGATTTTAAATATATTTATTAAACAATGGTATGTCTTAAAAAACGATTGATGAGTGTTTTGAAAAGTATTTTCAATCACCAAACCGTTTATTCATATGAAATTTTTGGTTTAGTCAAGCTAATTATTAAAGTTTCTTTTGTGATTTTCTAAATAATTTTTAAGATGAAATTTTGGTTTTTAATGGATTTAAAATGAAAATTTATTTTACAATATGAAAAAGGTATTAATGATTTTGAAATCATGGAAGAATATACATGACCTAGTAAAGGATTTCTATAAGAAGTAATTTATTTATAACAACATTTTGTAATTGGAAAAAATGAGTCCTATTTTATTCATGGTGAACTATTGTGTGTTTTGAAATCAATGATTATTGAAAAAAGTGGTTTATAGCTTCATTGAGATTTTTTGGATTTCTTGTATTCTTTTTTGAGTTTTGTGTAATGACTAATTTGATGATATTTTGTTTGATGGTGAAAAAAATTTACCCCAAGAAGTTCACTAGGAATTAAAGAACATAAATTATTTGGTTTGGTTTTTAGTGTGGTCTTTCATGTTTTCCAAATGCATCCTCTCATATCAAAGATTCTACTCAGAATTTTTGTATTGTAGTGGAGTTGTGACCTTGCAACCATCCAAACGGCACCACCTTGTATCTGTTCTTTTGTACCACCTTTGGATCATCCATTCCATTTGTCAACATTCTTGAATCAAACATGGATCATTGACCTCAGCTCTTGAACTCGACATTCCATCATGAAATTCTCTTTGTCAACAAATTTGTATGTCATTGTTTTTCTTTGTCAACAATCACCACCCAAATGTCCAATTTGTCAACAAACACAATCACCTCAAAAATGATTCAATGATTCCTTGAGGGATTTTTTCGAAACAATCTCCCCCTTTGGGTTTGTTGACAACTCTTCCATAAAAAAGATACATCGTTGATACTTCAGCCACCGTTTTCCTTTTTCAATTCGGATAGCGATCAAGGATTTACTCAACACATACTCTAAGCCCACATGAGAAATGCTCGGCGTGAGAAACAAGAGTAAATAAAAAGTTCATCAATGAATCACTTCATCTCTGACAACCACTGTTGACACCAAACTGATAACAATTTTTACTAAACTGATACCAATTGTTGAAGGACTTGTTGGAAGACCAGTTTTTGTTTGGAAATATTTTTACCAAATTCTAACATTACTCTTCTACTTTTATCACAATCCGCAGCTATTGTGATATCTATTATTTGATCGATCACTTCTAGAATTGTCATATTTAATACGCTTCCCCTTTCTGCTCGTAGCTTCAACACCTCTTTAGCCCTATTTCCTGTGTTGTCCAAGCTAAGCTCTGGCTAAGCACGTTCAACTAGCTTCAATGCCCCCTATCTAGCTGCTCCACTTGTCAGCTTCTCCCCATATCATTCATGATTTATCAAATCTCCACCTTGTCTCCCCCTTGAACAATCAATATTTTCTCCCCCTTTGTAAACGAACCCAAAGGACACTCCTTTGTAGTCTGTAACATAGTATGGAACACATATCAGCACATTAGGGAAAAATACATCATACCGTGGGGAGAGGGGGGGGGGGGTTCCACATACACACTATTTTAAGTGTGGGGAATCGACTGAACTCCCAGAGCCAGTTGATGTCTCTCAAAAGCTTCCTTGGGTAAGGCCTTTGTCAGAATGTCTGCATCCTAGAGATCTATAGGCACATACTCCAACTTCACAATTCCCTGATCAACCTTCTCCTTGATAAAATGATACTTTATCTCAATGTGCTTTGTCCTTGAGTGATGTATGGGATTTTTTCTAAGATTTATAGCACTTGAGTTATCACACTGGATTCTGATTAGAGACTTCACTTCAACTCCCATATCTTCAAGATGCTACTTCATCCACAATAACTGTTTGCATGCTTGAGTGGCCACAATATACTCAGCTTCTGCGGTGCTCAATAAAATGAAATATTGCTTCTTTATTAGCCAAGAAATACACAATCCACCAAGATAGAATGCACCACCTGATGTTGATTTTCTATCACCTGCTGAACCGGCCCAGTCTGCATCAGTATATCCCAATAACTCTATCTGAGATTTGTCAGTATATGTCAAGACGAAATCCACTGTGCCCTGGATATACCGAAGTATTATTTTCACTGCAAGCATGTGTATTTCCTTGCGATTACTCTGATATCTTTCTGCTTGGCATGTGGTGAAAAAAATATCAGGACTTTTTGCGGTTAAATACAACAGACTTCCAATGATTTTCCTGTATTCTGTGATATTAACTTCCTTTCCATCCTCATCTTTTGATAATTTCATCCAGGTAGCAACCAGAGTCCTCATATCCATGGAATTTTCCATTCCAAACCTTCTCAGGACCTCCTTGGCATATTTAGATTGATAAATTAATGTTCCATTCCTTCCTTGTGTCACCTGTAGACCAAGGAAAACGTTAGCTATCCAATCATTGACATTTCAAACTAATTTTTCATGAATTCGGAAAACTATCAGCACTGAGCTTCATCTGATCCGCCAAATATTCTATCATCGACATAAACCAACACCATCATCCTTTTATTACTTTCATTGCTGAAATAAAGATTTTAATCAACTCCCCCACACTGAAAACCAAGCTTCTTTATGTACTGATCAAGTCTTGAGTACCTTGACCTTGGTGCTTGTTTCAGCCCATACAACGACTTCTTTAGCCTACAAACATTGTTATCATCCTCATGAATGAGAAAACCATCTGGCTTCTCAATACACACCGCTTCTTCCAGAACCCCATTCAAGAATTTGGATTTGAAATCCTTATGGAACACTTTGAACTTTCTTTGCACTGCTATGGAAAAAAAAATCTAATTGTCTCTAGCCTTGCAACTGGTACAAATGTCTCATCTACATCTATTCCCTCTATTTGGGAGTATCCCTTGCACACTAGCCGTGCTTTGTTTCGAATCACATTTCCATATTCATTCATCTTGTTACGATAGACCCATTTAGTCCCGATGAAATTCCTATCTGCTAGCCTCGAAACAATCTCCCATGTCTGGTTCTTCTCAATCTGATCAAGCTCTTCATTCATAGCCTGAACCCAGTTTTCATCTTCAGCTGCTTCAGAAAAACATTTTGGCTCCACCTGAGACAAAAACGATGTTTGTTGTAACGATTTTATTCTTCGAGTCTGAACTGGAGCTGTCTGATTACCAATGATATTCTCCCTATCAATTTCAGCTCGACTCTTTGGCTTCCTTGTAGACACAAACTTTACAATTTCTTGTTCATCATCAGTGTCTTCTTCTGAGTCAGCCTCTGCCACTTCTGCTCCCCCTGTGTTTCTTACCTCATCATCACCTTCATCCAGGAACTATTCACTGGATCGTTGAGTATTCTGTTCATTTTCAACTATAGTGACATAATTGCTCTCAACAATTTTTCCTAGCCTCTTGTTGAAGAATTTATATGCTTTTCTTTTCCCTGAGTATCCAAGGAATATCCCCTCATCTCCTCATTCCACAAACTTCCTATGATTTTCTTTTTTGAGAATGAAACACTTACTTCAAAAGATTCGAAAGTATTTCAGCTTTGGCTTTTCTCCGTACCACATTTCATACAAAGTCTTCCCTTACTTCGGACACAACAGATACCTGTTCGAAACATAGACCGATGTCAAAATTGCTTCCTTCCAAAATTTCTCTGGTAGGTCTTTATCAATAAGAATCGTTTTAGCCTTGTTTTTTATTATCCGATTTCTCCTTTCAACCAATCCATTCTGTTGGGGAGTTCTCACTGATGAAACTTGATGCCTTATCCCGTGTTTCTTGATATATTCTTCCACTTGACTGTTTGTGAATTCTGTACCGTTATCTGTACGGAACTTCAAAATTTTCTGCCCAAGAATCTTTTCTAATTCCCTCCTATATTGCTTTATGCAACTGAACACCTCTGTATTATGGGTAACAACAAATACCCAAGCCATTCTGCTATAATAATCAATGAAAAGAACATAGTACCATTGCCCATTTATAGATCGTGGTGAGATAGGTCCACATACATCAGAATGTACCAATTCAAGCACTCTAGTTGATTTCTGTTCCTTTGGCCTGTGTGTCTTTCTGATGATCTCCCCTTGTTGGAAAGCATCACACGTATGAGTGCGATCACGTGATAGTTTGGGAAGGTCTCTATCAGCAGCACACTTTACCAGATCTTCCATAGATTGTTGGCATAGATGACCAAGTCTCTTATGCCACAACTGGTTTTCTTCCTCTCTGGATAAGAGACACATATCTTCTTCTCCACTTACAAGGTAGAGATTCCCTTTTTTCCTTTTTCCCTACAGAACAACTGCCCCATCTTTTCCCATGACAGTACAGGTCTTCTTGGTGAACCGTATAGAATGTCCTGAGTCACACAATCGACTGACACTGAGAAAATTATGATTGATACCTTCTACAACCAAGAAATCAGCATGTCTGATTTCTTTTCCCCAAACCTTGCCTTTACTGATCCAATTATCTCCAGGCCTTCATCATTTCCAGACTTGACTACTCCTTCTTTTTCATATTTTATGCCTGTATCCAGATCCTTGTTGCCTGTCATGTGAGACGTACAACCACTATCAAGAATCCACACACCAGAACGATCTGATGCTTTAAGGGAAATTTCAGCAACTACTTCCTTATCTGTTCTATTCTTCTTGGTCCATATTTTTGTCTCCATACTTGGTATAGATTGGGACTCATGATCATTCTCAGAGTATGACGGACCAACTTCATCTTGGAGAGATGTAAATCTGTTTGAACATTTAACTCTCTTGTCGGTTTATTGATCTGCTGCTTGCGAACATTTTAATTCTTCTTTGGCACATTTCTCTAAATGGTCGAAGTGCATTACCTAGCCATGTGTCCAAATCCTACGCACCAAAAACTGTTTCCTTCAAAATATGTTCTGGAAAACCGTTCTCTATTTGGATGCCATCTCTGTTCCTGTTCCCTTATATATCTCTTGGATATGGAACATACATACTATGAATGTCTCATTTTCCCACAGCAATAAAAACTGATATAGGATAAATTCCTTCGTGATACTTCAGCACTACGATTTTCCCTTTGGGATCTATGAATATTCTGATTCTGTTTTGTGCCCAAATCAACCTTCAATTTCGGGACGGTTGCTTGCGGTTTGACTGCAATTGTCACATATTTTTGTTCCTGATTTATCCCCGAAAAGACCTTAACATCTGAGCTCAATTGATGCTTCTTCCTTGATGAACTACTAGGCTCCTCTTTCATCTTCTCTGTCTTCTGAATGACCTGCTTTTCTGATATCACATTGGGGGTCAAGAGTTTTTCTTGATCCTTAATTTTTTGTCGCAGACTGACCACTTCTTTTTCAAGCTCTTTAATACGTCTGGCCTGCTCCTTTCCTGTGTTAGTCAAACAATCAATTTCCTTTGTTTGTTCCTCAATTTTAAGCATATACTCAACAATATTTTCTGAGCTCTCTGGTGTTGAAGATTTTAGTCTTTCAATTTCTTCTAATAGCTCAGACTTTTCTTCATCCTGTTGTTGCATATAGAGTTTTTCATCACGAACCACTTTATTGGCTTTCTTCGTTTTGGCTCTCCAAACGTCTATCTCCTCAAGAGCTACATCCAATTCGGCTTCCATATCAACTCTCCCTTCAATTTCTTCTTCTTCTTTAGCATCAAATTCTTCCTTTTTCCGAGAAATATCAACAATCGCCACCAAGGCATTTAACCCATGATCTCTACAATTTTCTATTTCCTCAACCTCTTCACCCTCAGACTCATCTGAACTTTCAAATTCTTGTGAAATAATATTCTTTTTCTTGAAGAAATTTCTCTTGAATTGCTTCTTCCATTTCACAAATGCTGAAGTCTTCTTCTTGGGAATTTCAACTTCATCATCATCATCATCGTTATCTTAAAATTTCATGTGGAATCTTTCCGCAAGATGACCAACCTTTCCACATCGAAAGCATGCTAGTGGAAGTTTACCTTTAAACTTTCCTCTTCCTCTTTGCAGATTTGAAGAAAGGAATGACATCACCTCATCTGTCTCTTCTTCTTCATTAGAATCTTCAATGGTGAGTTTCTTCATGGCCTTGAATGCCACCTCTTTGGATTTCCCCTTTTCCACAGTCTCGTTATCATCGTTTCTCATTTGATATGCAACAAGAGTGCTGTGTAGGTTATCCAATGTCAGTTATTTTGGGTCTTTATCTTCCAAAACAGAAAATTTTTGATTGAATCGAGGTGGATGTTTTCTCAATATTCACTTCACAATTTTTATATCTTCGATAATTTCTCCAGTACCCCGCATATCTTCCACAACAATATTTACCCTATCAAAAAATGCATCAACAGACTCATTTAAGTTCATCTTAAGATCTTCATACTTATTCCACAACACTTGCAGCTTTGCCTCTCTGACCTTTATATCTACTCCATATATATTCAATAGCTTTTCCCACATGGAACGTGACATTTTGCATGAAATCACCTTTGTATAGATAGGATTGGATAGAGCTCCCCATAAGGCATTAATTTCTTTGGAATCTGCATCCAACTCTCTATGTTCAACTTCTGATAATGTGCCACTATTAATATCAGCTGTTATGCCATGAATTGCTACTATGAATACATCCATTCCCAAAGATCGGAAGTAGTATTGCATCTGATTCTTCCATAGCTGAAAGTTGTTCCTGTCGAAGATCGGAATCCCTTTATGATTGGTGACCTCCATTGAGAGAATAACTAATATCAACCTTTCCCTATGATACCAATTGTTAGGTCAACAAGGATGAATACCCTGAGAGGGGGGGGGGGGGGGGTGAATCAGAGTATGACTAATTTAAAATTAACGCTTGTTCTGATCTTATTTCACTGTTAATCAAAACACTCTTCTCTCTCTTTCCTGTTTCACAAAGTAAATATGAAGTAAAGCATGTATAGGACACAACAATTTTACTTGGTTCACCGTGAAGGGCTACATCCAAGGAGCATACGCCGACAAGTTTCCGGTCATAAGAATTCCACTAAACTTCACTAGCTATGGATTACAATGTTCGGGATAGATTACTTCTATGCCTAGGCTCACTGCCTTTACAATTTTTAGGGTCACCTCACTGCTTCCTCAAGGGTCACTCCATGTTTCTCTCTCTCTGGCTCACTGCGGGTGGAGAGGATCACCTTTTTTCTCTTCCTTTTCTCACTGCTCTTGGCAGGAATCTACTCACTGTTTATAGACCTGTATGTCTCTTCATTTTCATGAAATAATGAATCTTCCTCTTTATGTAGATGCTCTATTGAAGTACAAATTTCACTCGTAGATGAATATATCCTTGCACCGAAGGTATCAGGAAAACTTCAAGCTTCCACGCAGCCTGAAAAACACTGCTGGAAATAAACCTTACTTGGTGCGCAAGACTAACTCAGCGCGGAAGTATTGGCGCACAAGTCTCAACGGGCGCGCATGTTCACCTTAGACACTTGCGCGACACAATATTCCCAAACTCCAAACTTGCGCTACTCTCTTCCTTTTATGCCCAAACCAACATTGGCGCGCAACTGCCAACCGGTGCGCAACTTCTCACACTGGCGCGCAACTTCAACAACTAGCGCGCAACTTCACTTGCGCGACCCACACACCACTTGCATGTCCACCACACATGCGTGACGGGAGCTCTGATTTCTAAAAGTTTTGAACACCGGTTAAGAATGAAGATGGGTGGTCCAGTATTTATAGGTAAATTGACCACCATGCGCGACAGCGCGAAAGTCACCTACGCGACCCAGTCTCGGCGCGCAAGTCTTCTGTCCTCTTAGGCACTTGCGCGACCAACTCCCAAACTTGCATGAACCTATTTCCTTAGCCATATTTTGATATTCTGATCTTGAAAAACATATCGCATGCAGGTTTCCTATACTCCAAGTCCTCGGTGCACAAGTCCCTTTTCCAAAAACACTTTTCTTTATTTGTTGATTTTGAGGCCAAAAAATTTGGCAAACACTGGAAAACGGTGCCACCATGTATCTTTTCTTTTGTACCACCTCAAGATCATCCATTCCATTTGTTGAAATTCTTGAATCAAACATGGATTGTTGACCTCAGCTCTTGAACTCGATATTCCATCAAGAAATCCTCTTTGTGAACAAATTTGTATGTCATTGTTTTGCATTGTCAACAATCACCACCCAGATGTCCACTTTGTCAACAAACACAATCACCTCAAAAATGATTCAATGATGCCTTGAGGGATTCTTTCCCAACAGAATCACTTATCCTTTAAAGGAATTATTTTATTTGGGTTAATTCATGATTGGGAGTAGATTAAGAATTTCTTGGGTCTAAAGAGGTAATTTGTAAATGGGTTCTTGATCACCACCTCTTCCTAATGATACTTGAGTAACCAATGAAAGTAGGTACATGATTTTTTCATTTTATTTATTGGTATCCTAAGGAAAAATGAGATTTAGATTTCAAATGAGACTATCTTTGATTTGGGGAATATCATATATAATTTTGAAATGGAATGGATAGATGACAACTGTCAAACTATATTTTCACGATCTAGTAAATCATGAGTAAATGATGTGATAGTTTGAGAAATCCATATAGGAATAGTTTTGAGGATGGTGTGTTGTTTACCATCCCATATAACCAATCCATGACTTGTTTTAACCTGGTTCTAAACATGTCATCTTATATATTTTCTACCATGAGACATAATAGGTGTGATATTTATTTTTATTTTTATGGATTTAGTTAGTTTTAAAATCTTGTTTGTTGTTTTTTATTTAATACCTTTTAGATGATTTTAAATATATTTATTAAAAAATGGTATGTCTTAAAAAACGTTTGATGAGTGTTTTGAAAAGTATTTTCAATCACCAATACGTTTATTCATATGAAAATTTTGGTTTAGTCATGCTAATTATTAAAGTCTCTTTTGTGATTTTCTAAATAATTATTAAGATGAAATTTTGGTTTTTAATGGATTTAAAATGAAAATTCATTTTACAATATGAAAAAGGTATTAATGATTTTGAAATCATGGAAGAATATAAATGACCTAGTAAAGGATTTCTATAAGAAGTAATTTATTTATAACAACATTTTGCAATTGGAAAAAATGATTCCTGTTTTATTCATGGTGAACTATTGTGTGTTTTGAAATCAATGATTATTGGAAAAAGTGGTTTATAGATTCATTGAGATTTTTTGGATTTCTTGTATTCTTTTTTCAGTTTTTTAATGACTAATTTGATGATATTTTGTTTGATAATGACAAAAGATGTACCCCAAGAATTTCACTAGGAATTAAAGAACATGAATATTTGGTTTGGTTTTTCTATGTGGTCTTTTATGTTTTCCAAATGCATCCTCTCATAACAAAGTTTCTACTCATAATTTATATAATGTAGTGGAGTTGTGACCTTTCAACCGTCCAACCTCAACCTTGAATTCTTAAATTTTCATCTACCCTCCTATAATGGTGAATTTAATTTTCATGAGACATTAATAAGTCTTGAAGTAGTTAATGGTATCTACAATTATCTCATGAATCCTGGTTCTTTGATATTCTAGTACATAATCTCCATATTTGAGGGATGATACCAAGATTGTTTGGAAGTAGTGATTACCTCTTTTCTAAGTAAAATAACTTCTTTGGAATTCATCATGTTATCCTTTATTCACTTGACATTTCTAGAGGAAGTGAATAAGAAGAGTGTTTACATATTCTTGTTTTTCAACAAAGAGGTGGTATTAGTCATGCAGTATGTACAAAGAATCCCATGTTATTTGTTATACTTACATGTTCTTAATTTTAAGGACAACAGTATGGAAATTTGTTTCAAAAAAATTTCTTCACTTGTAACATTTAACATCCATGTCATCTACCTCTCTGATTTATTTTTAAAGGATGGTTAATAAGTCTTTTTAGATAATGAAGAGGTAGTGAAATGGTATGAAGGGTAGAATTTGAAACTCATGGATGAGAATGTGAAATAATCTCATGGAATGAAGTGGCATGGTTTTTGATTAAATTATGGATCTCCTGGTCATCCTATGGGGATTTATTTGAAAGATATGATATTTTATAAAGAGTTTGGCAGTGTGGGTCAACAGTAGAGGTTTTGTATGTTGGGGGAACCAAAAATAGATATTTTGGTCTGAGATCATTAGCTCAGGACTTATGGGAAGAAGATATATTAGTATAATAAAACCCCATACATAGACCTCAGAGTATAAAATTTCACATAGTAGAAGATATTTAGGTCCCTAATGGTGGTTGATATTGAACTAGTTTGTTTTTTCCAACAGTAAAGTAAAAACTACAAGAGTCTATCATTGGTGTGTCTTTTTTGTTGTTATAAAAACATTTTTTTGAGATCTTGGTGGATTGATTTGGGATTTTATTGGATGATCTATTTTTACCATGTTTGTTATAGTATGGATGGATTTATTTCCGGGATAGTTTTTTGGTTCTGCCTTGTCGAAATTCATAATTGAATTATTAGCCAATAGTTATAATGTCATTATTTCCATGAGTTATGTTGGGTTTTTGGTTTTGTAGAGGAATCTTGTGTTGAGAATCCTTGAGGATTTGGTGCTTGTTGTTTTTATAAATCTTTTATGTTTCATTCCATGGGTGACATCCATTGGTTGGTGTTGGACAATATTCAGTTTTATTATTATTCCATTATATCATTTTGTTATTCATATGATAATTAGGGATCAATTTTTATATGTTGGATGATCTCCCTTGTGAGAGTATAGTGACCTATTTTTCATTGAAAAGGTTTTTAGTTGTCCTGGATATTCTATGTGGTTATTATTAGCTAACACAGACGATGTGTATTTTTTATAGACCCTTCCCCTGAACATGTTGCAGTGTGATTATTTGAGCTAATTTAGGGGTGAGGCTTGATGTTTAAAAGAATAGGTTACCATAAAATAGTTATATAAGGTAGATATCAATATCAATTTTTATTCTTGTTAATGGATGATTGATATTAGATTTGTTTCTTTGGTGAGTGGTTAAAGAATCCCTTTTTTTTCAAAGGTGCTTTTTTTCTTATGATACACAATTTTTGTGAATCATTAAAAGGTAGGGAGTCCCATGATAGGTCTCTAGTCCATAGATGAGATATATACCTAAAATGATTTTAGAGTGTTGATATTGTATTTTTGTGTGTTTTATCAACCATTGGGTAGGACTATATTCTAGACATCAGACCATCCCCCTCAGAAGATGTCTGAGGGAGTTCTTATTTTTTTCATATTCTTTTATCTTTCAAAATAGAATACTTAAAGGGATATCAATTCCTATGGTGGGTAGGTTGTAACGTACCTTTATATTCTATTTGGTTTTACAAACCTTTTATTTGAATATTGTTTTATTGGACCACTTTTTGGGTTGTTTTATGATTTTTTTGTAGTTTTGTTGATGCTTTATATTATGATAAAAAGTTTTGTACATGGTTTAGAAAACCATGAAAGAAATCTATACAACCATTACAATATCCAAGGTATGGTTCCATGGTTTTTACATGGTTAGAAAAACCATTCTGAAAAATCATTGATCCTAACAAGTAAGGGTCCTAGGGTTTATACACGGTTAAAAAAACCATGTTTCATTTTTTGTGGATCTATATAGGCCACACGGTTAAGAAAAATATTATTACTAACTGTGTGACCAATCCCAATAAAATAGTTCTATGGTTTTTAATTCCCCAAAAATTATAATTAAAATAATGATACCCTCCCAATTAATTCCAAACTCCTCCCACTCAACCCTAAATAAATCCTATTATTGTTGGGATCCCTCTAGAAACTTTTCTTATCCCCCAACCACATATAATTGAGGGATTGATTTGCTAGTTACAACGATGAGCCTTCTCTAGAATGTTCTTCTACAATAGGCCTTTAGTATATCCCCTCCTTTTTCTTCCTTCACCCTATAGGTATAATGCCTTGTGTTTAATTGTTTAAGGGATAGTATATGTGGAATTGATGGATATATAATGTATTCTCACTTTTATCAGGATATGTATTCCTAGATCCTATGTTATCCATCAATGATGAAACTTCAAAAATTTGTTGTGGTTGGATTCTGGAAATTCAATGTATATGAATCGATTAATTTCATTCATCATGAATGTCATAGTTTCTCGAGACTTGATAGATATACATTTTTTAATTTCTAACACATTTTATATGAAATTTTTCCATAAAATTATTTATGTAATCTTATTTTACCATCAAATATTTATGTTGCAAATTGAATGAATTGTGTTAGGAAAAAAATCCCTCAAGGTAAAATTGCATCATTTTTGGGTTAGTTGTGTTTGTTGAAAAAGAAGGTTTCCATGGTGAATTTTCGAGTTCTAGAGATTTTATTGACAATCCATGTTGATAGAGAACCATGAAAATGGAATGGAAGATCTAGTGGTGGTACAAAAAGAGCAGATACAAGGTGGATCCTTTTACTAGTGTTTGCCTAATTTTTGGGGTCCAAAATATGGAGTTTGGTGAGAATCGTGAAATGTGTATTTAATTAAAGATCTCTTAAAAATATAGAAAATGAATGAGTTCCAGAAAGATGGGGTTTTATATGTGGATTTCATGAAGATTGTTATTTGAGCTAATGTGGTGCTCTATGATATAGAGAGAATGCCGACTGAAATTTCAAAGTATTGTGATTTGAGCTAACGTGGTGTTGACTTCACGCAGATGGTTCGAGGGTCGGTGGAATCACAAACAAATAAAACTCGACCCCCTAGAGAGAAGTAGAGAATTTTCCAATAAATATTTGTTGCTCTTAAATTGCAAAGGAGGTTCACGGATGTAGTGTGATTTGAAAATGATAGGAGCATTATGTCAGATAATCTTGTCTGCAATAGTGGTTTGTTCCACATTGGCTCAGTGATCTTCATAGAGTAATTCTCATTGCGATGTCTTGAACTCTACGACGACCAAATCTCTGTGAAGACTTGAGCTTCGCGAAGGTCTAAGCCTTGCGAAGTAGTGTTCTCCATGAGGTAGTAAGCTCTGCGAAGGTGTGTTCTTCACGAAGATGCAATGACTTCAGGAAGCCTTGTTTAAGCATTGTGAAATTGGTAACTTCAATAAGAAGTGTGATTTGCATATGTATTTCCAAAAGGTGTTTCCCAATGATCAATGAAAAAGGGGTATTAATCAGTGGATGAAATTTTGACATCAATAGAGAATCTACAAACATTAGATGAAACATTAATTAGTGATAATGAAGGTACTTACAAGTCCATAAACTGTGAGTGGATCCCTTCCAAATGCAGTGAGCAAAGGAAGAGGAAGAATGATATCCATTCTATCGGTAGTGAGGTAGAGAGGAAGAGAAATAGGGATTGACCCTTTGTAATGTAGTGAGTTGACCCTAAACATTATAAAGGTAGTGAGACTTAGAATAGAATTGATCTCACCCAAACATTATTGGATGTGTTATTTTGTGACACCCCAAAATTTTATAGTACATTATCTCTTCAATTAAAAATCAATAACATGTGCTACACGCAACACCGAGTTCGAGCACACCACGACTATAAAAATTGTCATTAAAAAAGTTGTTAGGAGTATTATTAACAAATTTTTTAATTTTATATACTCCATATAATTCTAGAATCCATATTTTTTGTTTCTTATACCTAATATAAGAACAAATTCATTTTTTTCAAATAAATAATGTATTTTAAGAAAATGAAATTTTAGCACCTTTTAATGGTGATCCTTTTTTTAAAACCAATAATTGACACTTTTATTTATTAAATATAATGAAATTTAATTATTAATTAGCATAAAAGCATAAAAATTTAGTTTGGATAAATTTTTGGTACTTTTTTGTTAACTTTCATATTTTGATGAATACTATAAAATACTAAATTTTAATTAAAAACTTCTTTTTTAATCGAAATAATTTATAATGTAAAATTGTATATTTGATTGGTTTTAAATTATCATTATAATATATTTTTTTCATTTAATATATTTTTTGTTTTTGGATGTAAATTCACATTTAAAATGGGCATAAATTAGTGTTAATATATTGATAGTTATTATTTCTTAAAAACACGCCTTTTGTTTTGACAATGTGAATTAATTTTAAATTAATTTCTACCACTTTTGTGTTTTGAATTTGGAATAATAGATTCCATATTTTTAATCAGGAGGTCCAAATTTTTTAAAAAGTAAACTTTTATTTTTAGACATTATGAATATTTACTTAAATATTTTATATATCATGGTTAAAGGGTAAATCTGGTAAATAAGGGTAAAAAAATATTATTATAATAGTATTAAATTACCATAACATGTTTCCTCTCCCTATTGGTTGATACATGTCCGACCATGGACATCCTTAGGTCGATTTTGGGACTAATTTAGCCACTTGAGAGTGAAAATGACACTTTTTATTAGTTAATTAAATTAAGGACAAAAATAACATTAACATATATCTTTTAGTAAAATAATTTTTTCAAGGTTTTATATAAGTTATCAATTCGACTATAAATATTAATTAGAAATATATACAGATTTCTTACATAATTTTATTATATTTATAATTTTTAGACATTAAATAATTAAATTTATTTATGACACAATGATGATGCAGTAATTACATTATTAATGAAAGAATAAAATAAATGGTATTATAAATATTAAAATAAATATAATTTCAAATTTTTTATGAAATCAATGGATTTTCAAGGTAAATATGAAATTTTGGGATTTATTCAATGTATCTTGTTCGAAGTAATCAAGTTGTGAGGACATTCAAAAAAACCAAATACTAAATAATGTCAAAATTGACATAAGTGAGTTTTAAAAACAAATATAATTTTATTAAATAATAAAATATTATTTAAAATCTAAGGTTCAGCCAAAAGAATTAAATAATGATATATATGTCATTAATGAACAACTGGAGGCTTTCTTGGATGTTTAGAGTAAGTTTATTAACCATATAGTATAAGAATACAAGAAGACACTATAAAAGTTAAACTATTTAACTAAGAGCTAAATCTAAACGATAAGGTTAATATGGTGACCAAAACATATATAAAACATATTGGTTGAATGGATTGATACCCATAACCACATTATCCTAGAAATAAATAATTTTTGAGCCATTATAAACTGAAAATTAATTTATTGTAAAATAATATTTCAAGCATTTCTTAAAGTGACCCTCACCTCTCTTATAAAAGGGTACTTCCCCTTCACTCAAAATCACACCTCCAAAGCCATTTGGCTTTGCCAAAACTCACCCAAATATCCTAAAAAATTATCTAAAATCATCCAATAGTCATTACATTGATCATAATTCCAACATATAGAGCCTTTTTTATCAACTTAGATGGAAACACCTGAAGAAGAGGTAATAATTTCACCACCCTCTTTTAACTTATTTTCTTCTTCCACTTCATCTATCATTGTTGTTTCCATATAAAAATAATAAATCCAGTACCTCCTACATACTGTGATGTTATTATAAATATGGCATAACCATATTTGTTATTTATCAATCCTATTAATGTCATTTTCACCATAGGTGCATACGTACGGCTAACCGTCTCCACGTCGTGGTGTGGTTTATTATTCAATCACATCATTATTTTATGGGAATAATAATTATTTTAACTAATTTAAATAATAAATATAACATGATAATGATTCTAAATATATTATATACCATCCAATTACATATTATTTAACCATCAATATAATGATACTGTCTCTTGTGCGTGCGTACGGATTACCATCTCCACGACACGATAAGATTCATTTTCACATTCACTATTCCATGATGATTATAAAATATATATTATTTATTAGTATGTAATACATGAAATAATAATTCTACTTAATATATATATATGTGTGTATGTATGTATGTATGTACTTACAAATATCTTATTCACATACTCCCATTCAATACTATATGAAAACTGAAACATCGTTTATGCGTACGTACGACCTACCTTTTCCATAATTGGTGTATTTAGTTTAATATATCTATCTATTATAAAAATTAATATTCTAAATTTATATGATATATAAATCAGGTGTTATATTCTGGATGTATGTAAATCGTGATCTAAATGATAATATCAAGAATAACAAGTTGAAACACGTATGATAAAGAAAGCGATCATTACCCAAAATGATAATTTAACATGGAAATCATTATTAAATGGGTTGTATAAAGTCATAAATAAGTCTTTTATGATATAATAAATATTAATATCATTCTAGAATATTTTAATAACATACTATGGTCATTATACAGGAGGTTAAACATTCCCTCCACCAAAGGATAGTGCAAGGTAAGGGTTAATTTCAGAATCTCTTTAAAATCCGAGGTTGTTTTTACCTAAGTATCTACTGGGACATACTTATAATCCAAGTCCATGTTTCATAAAAGAGTATTAAAAGGGATTATTTTTAGATAATCTTTTACTAAAATATAATTTGAAATTTTTTAATGATTTATTCTTCTAAACCAATCTCATTAATGTACATGTTTTCAAAATGGTTTTAATGAGTTATTTATAAGGAAATGAATGTTTTAAAAAGTTAATTCTTTTCAAAAGTTTCAATGTGGTGTAAGAAAATTTTATTCAAAAATATATTTTAAATTAATTAATTTATATATTATGTGACTTTTAAATTATTTTATAAAAAAGGTTATTTCTATCTAATATTTTTACTGATAATTTTCAACTATGTCAACATCCATTACATGATATTATTCTTAAAAGATGTTGATTTATTATGATACAAATATTCCATATTATATTGAAGGTTTTAAGATATGTTTTATTTTGAATGTGTTATTTTTATACCATTCATGGTTTATAAATATAGTATTGACATTTCGTATGCTTGTTTTAAAATAAATTTTTAGGTTATGTTCAAACCATTTCTTATGAGGAATGAATTGGATGTAGTAAGTGACGGGTAGAGACTGCTATAGCTCCTCGATGCATCATTAGGCCTAACGAGAAAATTAGACATTGAATTGGCCGAGGCCTTTCCAAATTTGATATATAGTTTTGTTTGAGGCCATTATCATTTTTAGACGTGTTGGCCGAGGCCTTGAAAAATTGTTTCACAATGTCCGGCATTATACATTCCCTCATTATGAAGATAATATTGATGGTTCATGTGGTTATTAGACTAGTAGAATACTCATGACTATGTTTTATTGTGGAATTTTTTACTCAACTCATATTCCTGCCATAATGTTTACTTGTTTATTATTTGAAAAGGCATGTGTTTTCAATTATTCATCATGTCTAATGTTTGTGTTCTCTTCCACTGTATTTCTTACTCTTAATTAGTGTTTGCGCTCACCCCATTCTTATGTTTCATTTTACCATGATATGAAGAAGTTAGTATGAGTGACATTCAGTAATATATAGGAGTCTTGGATGTTTCTAATAGAATAAATTAGTGTTGTATTTTTTTAAAGTTGTAATGTTGATCTTATGTATGTATCTTGGATACAAGAATACAAAATTGATCAGTCCTTCGAGACATGATTCCTTGTATCATTCCAATACTATGTAATAATGCACCAAAATAGGGTTACTAGGGTCGAGGCATTATAGTTGGTCTCAGAGGAAGTTTAGTACATTCCTTGGAAACAAGATTTTGGAAAACATTGCTTAGAGAACATTACCCTAAGATAGACATTGAGGATTCGTATAGACGAACATCCTAAAATTTGGTAATGTAGAGATTTTGTGAATTTTCAAATCAATACATACCTATATAGGTACATGGAGGTAGAGGCGGCTCTAGCACAAATTCACCTAGGAGTGAATACTCTTACAAAGAGTTTCAGGCTTGACCCGGGGTTCCTAGTACATGACAATGGGATTTTCTCTACTTTTGTTTATGACACTCCCATGGGATATCCTTAGGATAATTCACATTTTTATTACAAGCCATTATAAAGGATTTAAGTTTAAATACATACTCAATGAAAACATTTTATGATTATATATTATATGCATAATCATTTCTATTTAAGTTAGGTATTTTACCTTTTTGGAATTATGCATTGTGATTCAGAAACTAACCTGTTGTATGCCATTGTTTTAAAATTGTTCCTAGTAGACGGAATGAGAATTCCAGAAAAACGCAAGATCGAACAATTTAGAAGGATAATATATTTCATTGTATTAAGCCATCATTTAAAAGGGAAATAGTCTCCCACATATTCTCATTGTATGAAAAAATAGTATCATGTTATAATAGGATAAGAAAATAATTTTCTGAGTCCTATGGTTTTGAAGAGAAGTAAGAGCAGAAAAGAATGGTATAGAAAATTATGGATAAAGGGAAGAGGGGAAAGAAGGATTTTCCCATATGTGATAACTGTGGAAAAAACACCTTGTTATATTCATAATGGGAATATGATTTTGTTATAAGTTTGGAGAAAAATGACACCAAGTACATGATTTTAAGGGTAAGAAAAAGGTTTCAAATGTACAAAGCTTCATCTACAAGGAGTTGGGACACTATACGAATCAATAACCAAATTATTAGAGTATGCCCCAAATGATGCTATTGGATAATAATCTTGTTTTTAAACTACCAAAGATGGAGAGGAATGACTAGTGTTATTATATTGTTATTAAATAATTATTTCATTTGAGTGTTGTTTCAACGATGTACTGGTTATATGAATTATGGGAATAAGTAAGGATTGTAATTCAGTACTATTTCATTAAAGATTTGAGATTGTATGGTCCCAAGTAACGTGACATAGTTTCATGTTAACCATTTTGGAAAATAAATGGTTAAAGGAAAGGAAAACCATAATATGGTCTAGATACTGGGATATTGATATTTGAATAAAAGAATGTTGTTTTTGATACATTATATTCGATATTCTTGACTACATTAGAACTGATTAATGGTTTGTTTATTCCACCATTGATGGAATATTCAATATTTTTGGATATAAAGAATATATCTAGTATTATATAAGGAATAAGGGAGCATGAATGTAATAAATATGGTTTTATGGTAATTCAGGGTGTTACCATGTTTTAAAATAATACATGATGAAGGTATTCATATGTTATTATGGGGTAAAAGTGATCTTCAATTTGTCTACGTTCCATACAAATTTTGAAATGTGAGTTTGAATAGAAGTATTTTGGATATGTATAAAGGTTGTAATGGATTATGTTTAACTTTGGATACTATTATTAACATTAAATCATTTCCTAAGATTATTTATTTATTTTTATTAAATGGACAACCCAAAGGTCGGGCAACAACCCTTCACATCTAGTACGACCATGAGACTTGAACCCGAAACCAAAGGGTGACAAGGGTTGATCACCAAACAATGGGATACGTGATGTCCTAGTTTATATTATTTAGTTTTTTTAATAGTTGGAAAAATGAATTATAAATTCAATATTTTTTAAACCCTATACGATTAGGATAAATAGAATATTTTTGAATTCTAATATCTTTTGGATTGAAAGATAAGATTGTGGTAGGAATTAGTTGGAAGATAAAACATTACATGTCAATTATATATATTTATTCATCTTATTTAATTAAAAAATAAATTCTTAAACATTAGTTAAGAGATCATAAAACCGAAAATGTGTTATCTTAATACCATATGTTTTGTTGAACCAATGATATTTTACATCTTCTTAGATTGATGTATTTGAGGCCCTAAATTTTACGCTTGTTTTTGATTGATGGAATCAATCACTACCTATAAATATTTACATTATTCCTCTAATTATGTGTATCTAATTTCTACCTACGTTTTCCTAATCGAGATCATTATCCAGTGGTGACTTTTTCATTTCCATTTCCCTCTTATTAAGACTAAATTTCATTAACCCAATTTTAGAAGTGGGTTTTCCCAAAAAGTATTTTTCAAATTTTAACCATTTATTTTTGAAGAAAAATTTCAAATTGTGAGGAAGAAATTTATTTAAGAAGGGGGGAATGTAACACCCCATGATTTCATTGTACACTATCTCTTCAAAAAATCAATAACTTGTGCTACATGCAACACCGAGATCGAGCGCACCACAACTTACCAAAATAGTCACTCAAAAAGAGGGTATGAATAATATTAACTAAATATTGAATTTTATATACTCATTATAATTATAGTATCCATATTATGTGATTATTATACATAATAAAAGAACAAATTCATTTTTTCAGAAAAAAGAAGTATTTTTTGAAAAAATGCAATTTTATCTCCTTTTAATGGGGAACAATTTTTTAAAACCAATATTTGACACTTTTATATATTAAATTTAATGAAATAAAGTTATTATTTAGAATTAGGAAATAAAATTATCTTTTGGATAATGTTTTGGTATTTTTCTGATAACTTTCATATTTTGATGGATAGTGAGAAATGGTAAAGTTTAATTTAAATTTTTTTTAATCAAAATAATTTATAGTTTTAAATTATAAATTGGAGTGGTTTTAAAGTATAATTAGATTATATTTTTATAATTTATTATAATTTAGGTCATTGGATGTAATTTCACATTTATGCTGGACATTAAAAAGTGTTAATATTTTGATAGTTATTATTTCTTAAAAACAATGTTTTTATTTTAACAAAGAAAACGAATTTTAAATTAATTTATACCAAGAATATTTTATGAATTTGAAACATTGAATTCCATATTTGGAATCAAGGGGAAAAAATTATGTAAATTGGTATCTTTTATTTTTAGACATTATGAACATTTACTTCAGTAAATATTTTATATACAATGGTTAAAGGGTAAATATGGTAAATAAGGGTAAAAAAATATTATTATAATGATATTAAACTACCCCAACATGTGTACTATTCCTATTAGTTGATACATATATGACCATGGGAATCTTTGGGTCAATTTGTGACTACTTGGAGCCACTTGACAGTGATAATGACACTTTATATTAATTAATTTATAGTAAAGAAAAAAATGGCATAATCATATATATTTTAGTAAAAAAAATTACAAGGTGTTATATAAGTTATCATTTCAACTATAAATATTCTTTAGAAATATAAAAATCATTCCTATATATTGTTATTTTATATATAATTTTTAGTCATTAAATAATTAAATTTGTTTCTGATACAATGATGATGTAGTAATTACCTTATTAAAGAAAGAATAAAATAAATGGTATTATAAATATTAAAATAAAAATAATTTCAATGTTTTTTTGACATCCATGAATTTTTTAGGTAAATATGACATTTATTGTTGATTAAAATTATTTTCTTCAAAGTAATCAAGTTGTGATGACTTTCAAAAAATCCAAATACTAAATAGTGTCAAAATTGACATAAATGAGTTTTTTTAAAAAAATATTATATTGTTAAATTATATAATTTTCATAAAAATATATGGTTAGGAAAAGAGATTAAATAATATTATATATTTCATTAATGAAAAACCTGAGGGTATCTTGGTTGTTTAGAGTATGTTTATTAACCATATAGTATAAGAATACTATAAGATATGGTAAAAGTTAAACTATTTAACTAAGAGTTAAATCTATAAGATAATGATAATATGGTGAACTAAAACTATCTAAACCCTATTGTTTTTAGACCCATACCCTCTATAAACTTGAAATTAACCATTTTATATCCATTATAAATAGAAAATAATTTTATTATAAAATAAAATTTCAAACATTTCTTAAAGTGACTCTCACCTCTCTTATAAAATGGTACTTCCCCTTCTCTTTAAATAACACCTACAAAGAAATTTTTCTTGGACAAAACTTGCCAAAATTTCCTCCAAACATTACTCACATCATATTAGAGTCCTTAATTTGATCATATATCCATCCTAAGGATCCCTTGTGATCAACGCAAAAGGAAACACCTGAAGAAGAGGTAATAATTTCATCACCCTCTTTCAAGTTCTTTTCATCATCCACTTCTTCTTTATTTTTTATTTCCATACAGAAATAATAACTACTTAAACTCCTACATATTTTGATTTTATTATAAATATGGTACAACCATATTCATTATTCTATACATCCTATAAATGACAATGTCACCATATGTTCATACGTACAACTTACTTTCTCCACTTCGTGGTGTAGTTTGTAATTCAAGAAATTCATTATTTAAATGGTATAAAAATGAGTATAACTGATGTAAATAATTAATATAACATGTTATTTATTCTGTATATATGATATACCATCAAATTACATATGTTTTCACCATAAATATAATGATATTGTCGCTCATGCGTACGTACAGATTACCGTCTCCACGACGCGATAAGATTCATTTTCACATCCACCATTCAACGATAATTATAAAAATATATATTATTAATAATTATGTAATATATTAAATAATAATTCTAATTAATATATATATAGGTATGTATGTATTTACTTACATATATATCATTCACTTACATCCATTCAATACAATATGAAAATGGAAACATCGTTTATGCGTACGTATGGCCTACCCTCCCTGTAAATGGTGTTTTCAATTTCATATATCTATCTATTATCAAAATTTATATTCTAAATATATATGATATATAAATCATGTGTTATATTCAGGAACTATGTAAATCATTATCTAAATGATACGATCAAGAATAACACCTTAAAACACATACGATAAAGATAGCTATTATTACCCAAAATATTAATTTAACATGGAAATAATTATTTAATGGTAGTTTATAAAGTCATAAATGAATCATGTGTGCTATAATAAATATAAATATGGTTCTCTTATAGTTTAATAACATAATATGGTCATTATATAGGAGGTTAAACGTACCCACGACCAAAGGAAAGTTCAAGGTAAGGGTTAATTCCACAATCTCTTTATTATCCGAGGGTGTTTTTACATAATTATCTACTGGGAAATATTTATTATCCATGTCCAAGATTAATAAAAGAGTTTTCATAGTGATTCTTTTTATGGGACTCTATTACTAAAATAACTGTTTAAATGTTTTATTGATTTATTCTTCTTAACCTTTCTCATTAATGTCCAGGTTTTAAAAATGGTTTAAAGGATTTATTTATGTGAACATGAATGTTATAAAATGTTAATTCTTTTCAAAAGTTTCAATGTTATATGAGACACATCGATAAAAATTATTATTTTTTGACAAATTCCTTTATAAATTATTTGACTTTTAAATGATTTCATAGAAAAGGGATATTTCTCTCAAATATTGTTACTGATCATTTTCAACTATGTCAACATCTTTTATGTGATATTATTATTGATTGAGGCTGATTTATTATGATACAAATCATCCATATTGTACTGAAGGTTTTGTGATATGTTTGATTGTGTATGGGTTATTTTTATACCATTCATGGTTTATAGATATTGTGTTGACATTTCGTATGCTAGTTTTAATAGGAATGTTTTTGTTATGGTTAAACCTTTTCATATGTGGAATGCATTAGACTTAGTAAGTGACGGGTGGAGCCCACTATAGCTCCTCAATGCATCCGTAGGTCTCATAAGGCAATTAGACGTGGTATTTATTGAGGCCTTTCCCAATTTTATATATGGTTTCGGTCGAGGCCTTAATCATTTTTAGACGTCTTGGATGAGGTTTTGACAAAATGATTCAGAATATACGACATTATACATTCCCCCATTATAAAAATAATATTGATGATTTATGTGGTTATTATACTAATAGAATACACATGCCTATGTTTTATTATAGCATAATTTACTCATCTCATATTCTATCTGTAAAGTGTACATGTTTATTATTTGTAATGGCATGTGTTTTCAATTATTTACCATGCCTAATGTTTATGTTTTCTTATGCTATATTTCATAATCTTTCTCAGAGTTTGAGAACACCCGTTTCGTATGTTTCAAATTCCCAGGATATGAAAAAGTTAGTATGAGTGACTTGCAGGAACATAAAGGAGGATTGGATGTTTCTAATTGAATAAATTAGTGATGTATTTATTTTCATGTTGTAATGTTGAGCTTATGTATGTATCTTGTTTCCAAGAATACTAAACTGATTAGACCATTAGAACATGATTACTTGTATCATTCCAAAATTATGTAATAATACACCATATCTGGGTTATGGTGGTTAGGGTGTTACATCTTTAGTGGATTTGGTACATCAGCACAATTCCATTATATCCTCCTTGGACATAGGTGAGTGAGGGTGAACCAAGTAAAAATCTCTATGTCAGCCTGTTTTCATTCCTTCATCGCATTCAAAGCATCATCATTATTAGATAAATAATGGATGAATATGATCAATATTAACACATAAGTGGAAACAATGTGACCCTTAAAAAATTGCGGTCAATATCCAGTGGGGATGGATTAATATTGGATTGGAATATCTTTAACCAGGTTCACCCCCCTCTCACAGTATTTAGGCCCCTTTTGGTCCTATAAAATTGAATGGATATGATCATTATTTCTGTCTCTTTTTAATGAATTACATAATGAATAATTGGTTCAGCTTTAGATTAATATAAACATTAAGGGATTATTTGTTTTGAGTGTTGTATTTGTTCTGAGTTTTTGGTCCAGAAATGAAATTCCTAGATTTGAATGAAATGAGTTGAAATATTTGATATTTTCTAAATAGATTAAAATTCAGGAAAAATAGTAATTACCAAGATCTCCATTTGAATTATATTCACATAATTTTTAAAATATATGTGATGGGTGATTTTAATTGAGTAATTTTTTTCATAGAAAATTGGTTGTAAACGCATGTTTTTATTGGCCTTAAGACTATTTATTTTTTAATATTCCTTGAATGCCTTTGGGATTTTTGGAATTAAAATATTGTTTTAATGGACCATTCCTCATTATGAATATTATTATGAAATGAATTCGGTGTGTTTACCCATTTTAAAGATTGAATCTAAGAAATTGTTTTGAATTTAATTGATTATTCATGAAGCATTGGTTGGTAATTTATTATGATCCTCTCTTATAATAATCGCTTTATTCTTCATAATAGTTTTCATTTACATTACATTGAATGTGTTTCGGGGTGACAGTGAGATATAATTTGATGGTATGATCTAATTATTGATATCAATAAGGATCAAAATTTGATTATCATTACATTATTATATCACTCCCTTTTTATAATATTTATGGGAACCTTGGAAGTCATATGAGATTTCCTATATATACTATTTGATAATGGACTCACACATAATCTAGTGGATCTGTAGATAATGTGAAAGGCTTACGCTATAGTCATGTATCCAAGAATTCAACTGTGTAGACATGTGATACTGGATGTAAGAATAGTTATTATTGATGATGTTTTTTGATTCGGTAGTATATGATGACTCATAATCATATATTGGGCGTAACCATGAAATCTATATATTGATATTTGATATATGAAAACGTTCATTATCACTACTTGGCAAAATAGATGCCTTGATTGATTGATTACGTATCCCGATTGGTCTTATTATTGAAATGTTTCACCATGAAACTATTATGTTGGTGCTTACATATCTTTACTATTAGGTGTAAATTCTCATATTTAATTGATTATATTTTTTTTATCTTTTGTTATGCATTTCAATACATTTCATGAAAATGTTTAGTTTTTAGATACTTAAATGGAATGTACTATATAATTGTTATGAAAAAATATTTTTAAATGTTTAAGACACTATTTTTAAACCAATATTAATGAATTATTTATTTTACTCCTAATTTATCATATTTAAATTTTCGTATTCATTAAATTCATAAAATATTTATTAGAATCCTACTGGAATCTATATCTCACAACCTACCTTGACCTTTTGGGGTATGAAGCCATTATGATCCTATAGAAGGTGATCATGCTCTCAAATTCAATTGTGGGTTTCCTCTATGATGACCATGGGTGGGTAAATTGGGATATGGTGGTTATTCCTAGACCACTAGGAGGCATATTTGGGTTGTTCTATTCCACATTCAGTTTTTATAGATTCCCTTTTTACACTAATGTATGTATCTGATGATGATTCTATAAATTGAATTTATTATTTTTTCTTTTGAGGTAAATATCCTTACCAATGGTTATTTTGGTTCCCCATGTTCTTGTCACTGGCCAGTGGACATCGACAAGGTTCTCTGGGTTAGTGGAGAATTGAATCAGATGTTTTTAGATGGAAATCTGAATTGGTTTATTACAGTCATCACCAATCAATGTTTTAAAGATTAAATTATATGTCCAATTCCTATTTTAAATGAAAATTAATTTTCATATATATTTTCAATATATATTTTTTAAAATATTTTCAATGTCAAACATTTATTTTTCTCTAGATTGTTTTTAATGAAATTTTTACAGTGTTTAACTTCATCAATGACATCATCCCATTTTTGAAATTATTATCAACTAGGTATATATTGTATTGATACCATCCATATTATTCTACTATATGGTTTATGATTACTTTAATCAAGGGATGAATTGATATTCTTTTTCTTAATTAATATTTATTACATTAAATTTCCATTGAAATATTAATTTTTGTGATATCATTGGAAATTATATTTACAAAAAATATCAAAATTATTTAACAGTGATATACTTATTTCATAAACCATATTTGACTCCAACATATGGAATTTCACTTTAAAAAATATTTTTTTAACTAGGGATGTTTTTTTATTTGTATTCATTACTCGATATAAAAATTATTTGATAACACATATTGTTCATGAATTAAATTGATCATTGGATATATGTTGAATTAAATAGACCTGTAGAGATGGTTTAGACTTAATTATAGACATCCCCTCTATGTATTGGTTTCCTCATGTGACATATCATTTTTCTAGTCCTAGATAATTGGTTTTGAGAGGAATACATACCCACTAGTTTGAATATGTCTTATTATGTCTTTACAGTATAGTTATCATGATGCCTGAGATCATTCCATCCAATAAAAAATAATTTCCTTAATTAATAAATCATTTATTATTATCCATTATATTTTATTAGTGAAAATATTTCTTGATATTTTTTAATTATTGGTTTATTGATTAAATGTGAATTTTTTAGTTATTTAGAATTCCATATTTATTATTCCTTATATATATTCATTAGAGTCACGTTATTTAAATAGGACGTGTGTTTAAAAATTTAAATTTTCATATTTACTTCTCTTTATTTATTCAAGACTATAATCTTATTTAAATGAAATGTGTGACCAGTTACTTACCATTTCATACTAATTATTCTTTATCAATTAATTAGAGTGATATTATTTAAATAGTGTTTGTGTTAAGTTATTTTTGGGTCAATATTTATGATGGAATATTTTTTATTATTTATTTAATCTTTATAACTTCTCCATTACATGAATCCTACAGAAAATTTGAGCTCGCCCTTATTTGTTCCCATTCAAATGAATCTATTATGTACACTACGAATGTTATGTAAGGGTATTCTAGAGTGAATAACAATATTCTAAAAAAAATTATGTTTTTATTATTTTATTCAAATTTAATATGGTAAAATTTTATGTATCTACATTACCAATATAAAAATACAATTAGATTCTTTCGGATCTGATTCCATGTATCTTATGTTAATGTTTCATAGTGAACATCGAATCTATGGCACTCAGTTTGGGATTATTAGAATATTTATAAGAGGAAGTATAATAGAAAAATTGGAAAATAGAATTTGGAAAACCTATATTAGGTAACATAACCCAATGGTAGAACGTGAGGATATGTATAGGAAAATATCATACTTTTTGGGTATGGAAGACATTATATACGTTTTTTTGGGAAACACAAACATATCTAGAAATTAAAAGGGGATGTGTTAAATAAAATATGTACCTAGGGTAATAAATCAAAATATAGATCATTTATATAGTCTCGAGCACTACATCATATATGAAAATAGGCCTTGCTACATACATAGTATGAAACTCATGAGGGATATTCTTTGGATTGATCACTTTTATTTACTACTAATTATAATGGAATTAAATATATGATGAAAAATAAGGACCTAGGGTAAATCAAAGGTGTATTAGATAAAAAATATGATGGATTTATTTTAACATAATATAAATGATTATATAGTTTTATATCTACCATTATGATTTCTAACAATATGTTTTTTGTTTTTTATGGAATTATCCTGAAGGAAATGTGTTAACATTGAACATGAAGAATAATGGGGTGATTATGAGAATCTATAACGCCCTAACCCCAGTTACCCAGAGTCGGTGCATTAGTACATAACATTGGCATGATCTCAAGAATGATCAAGTCTCGAAATACCGATTAGTTTAGTAGACTTGGAATAACTAGATACATTAATAAAGTTTACATTACTTCATAAAATAAAAAACTACAATAATATAGTATCCATATTCCACACTCTTATCCCCTCATACTATCCCTGTAGGTCATTCATAAAATACTTCTTCACATCCTGGGAAAAATAAAACATAGAAAGCGATGAGCTCAAATGCCCAGTAAGGATAACAATATAGCAGAAAATTTCATAAATAAGCATAAACATTTAAGGCAATGTATAACTAAAACAAAAACCTTTTAAAACTTGAACATCAGCATAATATGGAATAAATAAAATGAAATAATTCCATATACTTATTCACATGGATATTCTACTAGTTTAATAATCACATGCACTACCAATAACCACTTTCATAATGATGGAATGCATAATGAAAGACTATTATAACCACATATACATGGCCTCGTTCAAAGACTACAAATAATATTTTGTAAAGGCCTTGTTCCAAGACACTAGTTTGTCTCATGATACCTAACGATGCATCAAGGAGCTATTGCAGGCTCCACCTGTCACTTATTAAGTCCCATGCATTCCTCATATGAACATGTTTAAACATAACATAAACATTCGTATTAAAACTAGCATAAGAAATGTCAATACTTTCTTCATAAACCATGATTGGTATAAAAATAACACATCCACAATAAAACTTATCACAAAACCATCAATACAATATGGATGTTTTGTATCATAATAAATCAACTCCAAATAATCTTAAAATCAATCAAAGGATGTTGACATAGATGAAATCCAAACTCTTTTTAGAGAAATATCTCTTTCTATTTCGATATCATTTAAGAGTCAAATATTTATAAAATATAACATTTTCTTTGAAAATATTCTTATAATATTGTAAGGGAAGCTTAAACAATTTTATAACGGTGTAAAATAGGTGCACCCGCCATATAAGTTAAAAAAACATTCTTACCATAATTCTGTCGAAAAGGTTCAAAATGACCTTGTTTGGAAAATGACAGAAAGATTCATTAATAAAATTCTTATAAAAATTCAACAAGGGTATAAATGACTTTATCCCATAGTCTTTAAAATAGTAATAATGATTTGTAATACATTTTTAAGAAACATGGATGTGGATGATAAAGAGGTCCCAGTAGATAATTACATATACACAACCTCAGATAATGAAGAGATTGTGAAATAAATCCTTACCTTGTACTTTTCCTTTGTTGGGGGTAGGTTGACCTCCTGTATAATGGTGAAATAATTTTTATTAAATTATACAATAATCATATACATTAATATGATATCATATATGATCTTTTAACATTGCTTTGTTAATAATATCTTAGTATTATCGTCGTTTCGGGGGTTAACTTACTCGTATATGTTTTGTTACATAAGCCAGGTTTGTTAGGGATAGGTTGTATATTATTCATATCCAGAATGATATCAAGTCCTTAAACATTATTTTTAAATCATAAAATGATAATTATACTTGAATGGATACGATGGAGAATGAATCTCATCGCGTTCGTGGAGACGGTAGTCCGTACGTACGCACGAGCGACAATATCATTATTTTGATATTAAAATAATATATAATTGAATGGTATATCATATATACAGAATCATTATCATGTTATATTTATTATTTACATGAATTAAAGATCATTATTAAACCCATCCAAATAATAATTTATTGAATAACAATTACACCATGACGTGGAGACTGTAAGCCGTACGTACGCACATATGGTGACATGTCATTCAAAGAATGGATAGAATACTGAATATGGTTGTAACATATTTATAATAACATCATAGTATATATAAGACACACTAGTTATAATTTTATAATGGTAATAACCAATAAAGAAGAAGTTGAAGAAGAAAGGAACTTGAAAAAGGGTGGTGAAAACATTACCTTTTCTTCGGGTTCTTCCTTTTGATTTGATCAAAAGGGCTCCATAGGTTGACTTTCTGATCAAACTAAGGACTCTAGGTTGAATTGATGGAATTTTAGAGAGTCTTTGGGAAGGGGTTTGCCTATCCAAAAGGCTTTGAATGTATGAATTAGTGAGAAGGGGGAGTACCCTTTTATAAGAGGGGTGAGGGCACCTTTGGAAAAGCTAGAAATATTATTTTATAATAAATTCATATTCGGTTTTTAATGGCTCCAAAGTGTATTATTTAAAGGTTACGATAGGGATAGGTTGCAAAACACTCAAAAAAATATAATTTAGATAGGTTTGGGTCATTATATTAACCTTAACTTTTAGTTTTAACTCTTCGTTAATTAGTTTGACACTTACCATGTCACTTTGTATTTTTATATTATATAGTTAATAAACATACTATATACCTCCAAGTGACCCCCATGTGGTCCATTAATGATACACTTATCTTTATATAAGTCTCTTGTCTGAAACTTAGATTTTTAGTAATTTATTATAAATTAATAATATAATATTTGTTTTAAAAACTCTTTTATGTCAATTTTGACACTATTGGGTATTTTGTTTTTGATAAATTCATAAAAGCATTATTACTTCTAAAAAAATTTATATAATAAATATTAATATGTCATGTTAACCTATAAAATTAGTGGAATTCATAAAAAGTCTCAAATTACATTTATTTTGATATTTATAATATCAATTATTTTAATATTTCATTACTTAGGTAATTACTGCATCACCATTGTGTCATAAATAAATTAAATAATTTAATGTCTAAAAATTATAAATAAAATAAAATTATGTAGGAAATATTTTTTTATTTCTAATGATTATTTACAATCAAATTAATTTTATGTATAACCTTATATTAAAAATGTTTTAGTAAATAAACATTGATTTTAACTCTTTTAACTCTTCTTTGAATTAAATAATAATAAATGTCCTAATCTAATCCAAGTGGACCTAAATGATAATATTTTATTCCTAAGGTTTTTTTTGTCAATATAAACTTTTCCAATAGAATTAGGATAGGTGTTATGGAAATATTAATAACATTTTTACCCTTAATTACCCTATTTACTTTTAACCGTGGTAAATAAAAGTAAAAAATGACTATTCACCAAAAATTATTTTCATCTCATTGATCCACATTTTACCCCTTGATATTAACCGCATCTCTTGGATTTTTTAAATTCCACTCATAGAAGTGGTAAAATTATGTTTTATGTGAATTTCCAAATTTCCTAGGAGGTGGGTAAAAGACGGTGAAAAGTTCAATTAAATTTTTATATATCTAAAATAATTCTAAACTAAATCCAATGAATTAAATTGAAATTATATAGGTATTATGTATCTATTTTGACCTTAATTAAATTTAAATAAAATAAATAATTATTTAGATAAAAATTTGTTTTAAAACAATAACTCAATGTTTTTTCACCATTCATAAAAAATTGATAGTTTTCAGAAAAATACCAAAATCTCACCCTAGGATAATTTTGATATTCCGAAACCAAAAATGAATTCCATTTTGAAAGATAAAATTTATAAAATTTCAAAATGTGGGTATTACTATTCATAACGGCTAGTTTGATTGGTTGTGGTGTTTGTGTTAGAACTCGAAGTTGCGTACAACACATGCTACTGTATTATTCAAAGGAAAACATACTGTGGAAGATTGGGGTGTTACATTCTCCCCTCCTTCAAATAATTTCATCCTAGAAATTTCTAGAATACTACCATATGAAAATACTCGGGTGGTTATTCATCATAAGTTCCTCAGGTTCCCGTGTTGCCACTTCAATCATATGGTTTCTCCACAAAACATTTACCAGACGAGTCGTCCAGTTTCTCAATAATTGTTCTCTCGTATCAAGAATCCTGAAGGTCTCTTTGCAATAAGATAGATCGAGTTCCAGTTTTAATTCCTCAAAGGTGAGTACATGCGTTGGGTCAGGCATGTATTTCCTCAACAGGGATATATGGAACACATCGTGAACTTTGGAGAGACTTGGTGGCATTGCCAAACGGTAAGCTACAACCCCAATTTGTTCTAGAATTTCAAAATGTCCGATGTACCTAGGAATCTATTTACCCTTATTACTGAAATGTATAACTCCCTTCCAAGGATATACCTTCAAGAAAACATGATCTCCCACCTAAAATTCCAAATACTTCTTTCGGTTATCAGCATAGCTCTTCTGCCTACTTTGAACTGCTATGATGTGGTTCTGGATTAACTTTACCTTTTCCTTTGTTTCCTCCACCAGTTCTGGGCCTAAAAATTTTCATTCACCAACGTCATCCAAACAGGTTGGTGTGTGACATCTCTTTCCATATAACACTTCATATGGTTCCATCTGAATACTCGAATGGAAGTAATTATTATAGGAAAATTCTACCAGAGGTAAATATTGATCCCACATACCCTGAAAGTCAAGCCACCAGGATCTCAACATGTCTTCTAAGGATTGAATAGTCCGTTCTGATTGTCCATCTGTTTGAGGGTGGTAGGCAGTGCTCAATTGATGTTCAGTATCCAGGGATTTCTGAATACTCTTCCAGAATCATGAAGTAAAACGGGGATCACGATCAGAAACAATCGATAGGGGTACTCCATGAAGTCTCACCACATCATTAATATATAGTCTTGCTAGAATTTCTAGTGGTAGATCTTCTCTTATATAAAGAAGATGTGTTGACTTGGTAATACGATAAAAAATGTCCCATATTGCATCGTTCCTTCTAGGAGTCTTTGGTATCCCCATGAAAAATTCCATCGTAATATTGTCCTATTTCCACTCCGGTATGGGAAGAGGTTGCATGACTCCTCCAGGCTGTTGCCTTCCAGATTTCACTTGTTGAAAAACCATACATCTTGACACAAAATCAGCAATCTCCCTCTTCATGTTGTCCCACCAAAAATGTTACTTCAAGTCTCTATACATTTTGGAGATCCCAGGGTGTATAGAGAAATTTGAACTATGACCATCGTCCAAAAATTTCCTTTTTTTGATCAGGTATATTGGGAACGCAAAGTCTCTTCCAAAATTTCAAAATTCCATCTTCATACCCAATGTCATTCAATCTCCCATCATTCATAGCATTACTCTTCTTTTGAAATTCTTCATTATCTGTCTGAGAACTCTTAATCCTTTCTAGTAAATATGGTTTGGAAACCATTTGAAAAAGCACTGATGTTTCACCTTCCATGGTTATTCCCATGTCTATCTTCACTATATCCATGAAAATTAGATCCCTTTCAATTCTCATATTGTTCAAAACTCCATGATATTTTCTGCTCAATGAATCTTCTGCCTTATTTTCCTTCCCCGGGTCGTAGTGTGTCGTAAAATCATAATACTTGAGTAATTCAAGCCATATACTTTGCCTCATGTTGAGTTATTTTTGTGAGAAAATATACTTCAAACTCTTGTGATCAGTATAAATCTCACATTTTTCACCATAGAGGTAGTTACTCCATATATTCAACACAAAGATCACAGCTTCTAACTTGAGATCATGAGTAGGATAGTTTTTATCATGAATTTTCAACTGTCGTGATGCATAGGCAATAACCCCTTCATTTTGCATAAGGACACAACCAAGTCCTTTCTTTGATGCATCACTATAAATAACGAACCCATCATACCCCGATGGTAGAGTCAATATAGGAGAATTGAATAATCTTTTGTTTAGTTCTTCAAAACATTCTTCACACTCTTTTTTCTAAACAAATTTAACCCCCTTACGTGTGAGCTTTATTAATGGGTTAGCCAATCGGGAAAAATTCTGGACGAAACGTCGATAATAACCTGCTAAACCAATAAAACTGCATACCTCAGTTATACTCGTAGGTGATGGCCATTCTTGGATTGCCTTGGTCTTTGAATGATCAACTGAGATTCCATATTTAGAGACAATATGGCTAAGAAAAGAAATCTCCTGATTCTAGAATTCACACTTGCTAAACATCCCATATAATTCATGTCTTCTCAGAGTCTTCAGGATAATGCGCAAGTGATTTTCATGATCTTCGTAGCTTTTGGAGTATACCCAGATATCATCAATAAATCCTACCATGAAATAATCGATATATTCCTTGAAAACTCTATTCATTATATCAATGAATACAGAGGGTGCATTAGTCAGCCCAAAAGGCATTACCGTAAACTCGTAATGCCCGCACCTTGTTCGAAATGCTGTCTTCATAATGTATTCCTTCTTCACACACAACTGATAGTATCCAGATCGAAGGTCAATCTTTGAAATGTATTGAGCTCCATGCATTTGGTCAAATAAATCATCAATGCAAGGTAGGGGACACTTGTTCTTTATTTTTATAGCATTGATCTCCCTGTAGTCGATACATAACCTCATAGATCCATCTTTGTTTTTAACAAAAGGAACAGGGGCTCCCCATGGAGAAACACTAGGGTGAATAAATCCCTTATTACTCAATTCCTCTAGTTGTTTCTTTAGTTCAACTAGTTCCACAATGGCCATTCTATAAGGGGTCTTCTATATAGGCCTTGATATAAGAATAAAATCAATGGAAAACTCAACTTCTCATTCTGGAGGATGTCCAGGTAAATCTTCCAGAAACACATCTACATATTCTTTCAAAATAGGTCCATCCTCTATTTGAACATTTATTTCCTCACCCACAATAATTTCATTCTCTTCCTCCCCAATAATTTAATTTAGTTGATCTACTGGGGGTGGATCAAGATAAGAATTAGGTGGTGACGATTCTGCTCTAAAGATAAGGTCTTCCATATCATCATCATCAAAAATCATAACATACTTCTTCTTATAATAAATATTCGCATCACAGCCCGAAATCCAATCCATACCGAGGATTATATCAAACTAAATCATAGGTATGACGATAAGATCAGTGGACAAAAAACATTTATGTGCTCTAATGGGGACTGATTCACAAAACATTGTAGTAATGATACTTCCCTTAGGAGTTTTAACTGAAAAATCCCTTGTTAAATCAAATTGGAAATATCTAATTTTCTTAGAAAACTGGGAAGATATGAAACAATGAGATGAACCAGAATAAAATAATTCATTTTCTAAACTTGAGGATACCATTAAATTTCCTACCATCATGTGTTTAGGAGCTTCTACCTCAGCAGTAGTGATATCATAAGCTTAGACTTGATCCCTTGGCCTTTTCTTAGGTAAGTTCCCATGATTATTAGGACATTCATTTGAATAATGTCCCATATCCCTACAATTTTATCATTGGACATCGGTAGCTTCCTTCTTCCCCTTGCAATCACGATCTTGGGGGACTTTTTCACCACACTTGTAACAGACTCCCATTCCTTTTAAGCAAGTACCAGGGTGTTTCTTCCAACATTTACTATAGGATGGATATTCAAATTTTTCCTTCTTCCCCTTATTTCCATTCCTAGATTGATCCGAAAATCTCTTCTTCTCTTTCTTTGCTTTAAAGTCATAATACTTAGAGAATTCATTTTCTATCTTGATAGTACATGAGACAATGTCTTCGTACGATGAGAAGGATTGTGATACTAATGATCAACAGAGAAATGGTTTTAACCCATCAAAGAAACGATCAATATTACTTCTTGAGTTACGCATATAATCTCCAGCATACCATGCTAACCTCGTAACGTTATCCTCATACTTTGCGACATTCTCATCCTCCTTTTGTCTGAGACTCAGAAATTGTCTTTCCATATCTGCTCGATGGTCACGAGGATAGTATTTTTATAAAAATAGATCTTTGAACTCCCTCCATTCCATATTTGATACTTCATCATCTTCCTTCGTGTTCTAAATCAATGACCACCATTGATCAGCATCTCCAGTGAGGCGATAAACTGTCATGACAACCTTTTCCATTTCACTACTCCCCAAAGCCTGAAATATTTTCTCTAGGGAACTTATCCATTGCTCAGATACTAATGGATTTGTACTCCCATTTAATGTTGGTGGTTTCTGCTTCATGAAGTGATCTTACATTGATCCTCCATGCTGTGGATCAGGGTGCTCCATACGGGTAAGGTTATTATTCATAACCTGAGTGAGTTGTCCCAGTATGGTGATTAGTTGATCAGCACCAGTTGCATCACCAGCTCCACTATAATTATCTTGAGCAGGAGGGAAATCCCTACATGGAGTGCGTGCATTGATACAGTTTCCATTTCTTCCACTAGACACTATTTCTAAACAATGGCATAAACTAGATCAGTTTATGAATCAAAATACATAATTTCATACGTATAAAACACTTAACATAAATTGAACTATTTATGAATATAATCCATAATCATAAAAATGTTTTCTTTGAGGACGTATATACTCATAACCCATTCATAATGATTTTTAATGAAAATGAGAGTTATCATAATCAAATCCCACGGGAGTGTCATAACCAAGAGTGCAGCAAGGCCCGTTGTTGTGCACCAGTTCCCGTTCGAGTCTAGATCAAAGAGCTGTTTTCGGGTTTTAACCCTAGATACATCTATACCAGAGCTGCCTCTACCTGCTCGTATCAAGACAGGGATGTATTTCTCAGAAAACTCACAAAATCTATACAATACTAAAATTCTAGGAAGATTTTCTATACTAATACTCAAATTCCATCTTAAATCAATGTGCTCTAATCAGAGTTTATCTAAATCTAGCTTCCTAGGTTTATACTAAACTTCCTCTTATACCAACTGTAACGCCCCGACCCCAGTTACCCAAAGTTGGTGCATTATTATAGAACATTGGCATGATCAAAAGAAAGTTCAAGTCTCGAAAGACCGATTAGTTTAGTAGACTTGGAATAAATAGATACAGTCTTAATGTTTACATTACATCATAAAATGAAAAAATACAACAATATAGTCTCCATAGTCCACACTCTTATCCCCTCATACTATCCCTGCAGGTCATTAATAAAATACTTCTTCACATCCTGGGAAAAATAAAACATTGAAAGGGGTGAGCTCAAATGCCCAGTAAGGATAACAATATAGCGGAAACTTTCATAAATAAGCATAAAAATTTAAGGAAATGTATAACTAAAACAAAATCCTTTTAAAACATGAACTTCAGAATAATATGACAGAAATAAAATAAAATAATTCCATATACTTATTCACATGGATATTCTACTAGTCGAATAATCACATGAAATGCCAATAACCACTTTCATAATGATGGAATACATAATGCCACACTATAATAACCACATTGCCAAGGCCTCGTGCCAGGACTACAAATACGACTTTGTCAAGGCCTTGTTCCAAGACACTAGTTTGTCTCATGATACCTACCGATGCATCGAGGATCTATAGCGGGCTCCACCCGTCACTTATTAAGTCCAATGCATTCCTCATATGAACAGGTTTAAACATAACATAAACATTCGAATTAAAACTAGCATACGAAATGTCAATACTTTCTTCATAAACCATGAATGGTATAAAAATAACACATCCATAGTCAAAAATATCACAAAACCATCAATACAATACGGATGTTTTGTATCATAATAAATCAACTCCAAATAAACATAAAATCCATCAAATGATGTTGACATAGATGAAATCAAAAATCCTTTTAGAGAAATATCTCTTTCTATTTTGAAATCATTTAAGAGTCATATATTTATAAAATAAAACATTTTCTTTGAAAATATTAATATAAGATTGTGAGGGAAGCTTCAACAATTTTATAACGGCAGAAAATAGCCTCACCCACCGTATAAGGTAAAAAAACATTCTTACCTTAATTCTGTCGAAAAGGTTAAAAAAGACCTTGTTTGGAAAACGACAGAAAGATTCCTTAATAAAATTCTTATGAAAAGTCAACAAGGGTATATATGAATTTATCCCAAAGTCTATAAAATATTCATAATTATTTTTAACACATTTTTAAGAAACATGGATGTGGATGATAAAGAGGTCCTAGTAGATAAATACGTATAAAAAACCTCGGATAATGAAGATATTTTGAAATAAAATCTTACCTTGTACTTTTCCTTGGTTGGGGTTAGGTTAACCTCCTATATAATGGAGAAATAATTGTTATTAAATTATACAAGAATCATATATATTAATTTGATATCATATATGATCTGTTAACATTGCTTTGTTAATAATATCTTAGTATTATCGTCGTTTCGTGTGTTAACTTACTCGTATATGTTTTGTTACATAAGACGTATTTGTTATGGATAGGTTGTATCATATTCATATCCAGAATTATATCAATTCCTTATACATTATTTTAAATCATCAAATGATAATTATACTTGAATGGATACGATGGAGAATGAATCTCATCGCGTTCGTGGAGACGGTAGTCCGTATGTACGCATGAGCGACAATATCAATCTTTTGATATTAAAATAATATATAATTGGATGGTATATCATATATATAGAATCATTATCATGTTATATTTATTATTTAAATGAATTACACATCATTATTATACCCATCCAAATAATAATTTGTTGAATAACAATTACACCACGATGTGGAGACGGTAAGCCATATGTACGCACGTATGGTGACATGTCATTCAAAGGATGGATAGAATATTGAATATGGTTGTACCATATTTATAATAACATCATAGTATATATAATATATTGGAGTTATTATTTTAGAATGGGAATATCAAAGAAAGAAGAAGTTGAAGAAGAAAGGAATTGGAAAGAGGGTGGTGAAAGCATTACCTCGTTTTCTGGTTCTTCCTTTTGATTTTTTCAAAAGGGATCCTTAGGTTGGCTTTCTGATCAAAATAAGGCATTTAGGTTCAAGTGAGGGAAGTTGAGAGAGTATTTGGGTAGGTTTTGGCCGAGCTCAAATGATTTGAATGTGTGAATTCGTGAGAATGGGGAGTGCCCTTTTATAAGAGGGGTGAGGGGAACCTTTAGAAAATATAGAAATATTATTTTATAATAAATTCATATTCGGTTTCTAATGGCTCCAAAGTGGATTATTTAAAGGTTAAGGTGGTTATGTGTCGAAAAACACTCAACCAATATAATTTAGACAGGTCTGGGTTGTTATATTAACCTTATATTTTAGTTTTTACTCTTAGTTAATTAGTTTGAAACTTACCATGTCACATTGTATTTTTATATTATATATTTAATAAACATACTATATACCTCCAAGAGACACCCAAGTGGTCCATTAATGATACACCTATCATGATATAAGTCTCTTGGCCGAACCATATATTTTTAGTAATTGAATATAAATTAATAATATAATATTTGTTTTAAAAACTCTTTTATGTCAATTTTGACACTATTTGACATTTTGTTTTTGATAAATTCATAACAGCATTATTCCTTCGAAAAAAATTTATATAATCAATCTTAATATGTCATATTAACCTATCAAATTATTTTAATTCATAAAAAGTCTCAAATTACATTTATTTTAATATTTATAATATCAATTATTTTAATATTTCATTAATTATGTAATTACTGCATCACCATTGTGTCGTAAATAAATTAAATTATTTAATTTCTAAAAATTATAAATAAAATACCATAATGTAGGAAATCGTTTTTTATTTCTAATGAATATTTAAAATCGAATTTATCTTCTATATATCCCTATATTAAAAATGTTTTTGTAAATAAACTTTGATTTTAACTCTTTTAACTCTTCTTTGAATTAAATAATAATAAATGTCCTAATCTAATCCAAGTGGATCTAAATGATAATATTTATTTCCTAAGGTTGTTTTTGGTCAAGATAAACTTGTCCAGTAGAATTAGGACATGTGTTAGGGTAATATTAATATCATTTTTACACTTAATTTCCCTATTTACTTTTAACCGTGGTAAATAAAAGTAAAAAGTTACTATTCACCAAAGATTATTTTCATCTCATTGAACCAAATTTTACTCCTTGATATTAATCGTGTCTCTCAGATTTTATAAATTCTACTCATAGAAGTGGTAAAATTAAGTTTTATGTGAATTTCCAAATTCTCCTAGGAGGTGGGTAAAAGACGGTGAAGAGTTCAATAAAATTTTTATATATCTATAATTATTCTGAACTAACTCTAATGAATTACATTGAACACATATAGGTATTATGTATCTATTTTGACCATAATTAAATTTAAATAAAATAAATAATTATTTAAATTATAATTTGGTTTTAAACTATAACTCAATGTTTTTTCACTATTCATCAAAAATTGAATGTTTTCAGAAAAATACCAAAATTTCACCCTAGGCTAATTTCGATATTACGAATCCAAAAATGATGTCCATTTTGAAAGATAAAATTTATAAAATTTAAAAAAGTGGGTATTAAAATTCATAACGGCTAGTTTGATTGGTTGTGGTGTGTGTGTTAGAACTCGAAGTTGCATATAACACAAGCTACTATATTATTCAAAGGAAAGCTTACCATGGAAGCTTGGGGTGTTACAGAATACCAATGGGATGATGATAGGATCAAAGTATATTATCATTATTAATAATAATTTATCCCAAAATATGATTAACAACGTATACATTAACCAACTCTTGGACTCATAAAAAAAGATATGGATGGAATCTACTAAGAGCATGAGTGGTGAAAACCATAGAAAAAATAAGGCTTGATTTCCTTCATGTTAAAATTAGGAAAGAGACAACATGGATTGTTATCTAAATAAATGATAAATTTTTTTTTGTGAGGGTAAGAAGTGCACAAAAATTAATTTTTGATTAAAAATGAATAGTACAATGGAAAGAATTACATTTCATTCAAGGGATTTATTTATAGATATTTGTCATAAATATAAGAAACTTGAAATGTATCCAAATAAATGAACAATTCTTAAGGTTAAAAGTTATAACATAGAGGGAATTATATTGAAATAAAATCCAATAAGTATTTCTGTATTGGAATTCAAGAATAAAATTATAGAAGTATTGTTTTTAAATGGAACTTTTGTTATAAGAATAAATGAATATATAAGGAATTTGTTAAATTTTAGAAGTATACATGTCTTCATTAACTTAATAATTATGGATACCATATTGAGTTTATGATTTTATGGTTTATCATATGTTTAATTTCTTAAATTCCCATTTTTATAATTTCTTTTTTTGGAATATAAAATGTTTAAGGGAGTTTTTGGAAAACATTTATCGGATTAAAACCAATTGGTTTTGTAAATGAAAGAGCTATTTGAGTAAGAATGACATTAAAAAAAATTGGACTTAATATTAAAGGTACTGGTAAACGATAAGATATATCTTATATTTGATGTTTCATTAATTATTGGTTTTCACTATTTTGGTATGTAATTAAAATTATATTAATATAGTTTTACAAAAAGGGAAACTCGAATGATCGGTGAATACCCATTTAACCTAACGATGTTAAAATGACATAGACCCAAAACTAAATGATAATAAGTGTTTATCACCTACCAAAAGCCTCTGTGATGTTCTGGTTAACATGTCATTTTCTTAAATAAATGATTTTGTCAAAAAATATTAAGGATAGACCAGTGGAATTACTATTGATGTTTAGAGATTAATGTATTATATTGTTTCACTTATCGTAACAATAATTGTTTTTGAAACTATTTTGAAATTGGAGAAAATAATCATAACTATTTTTGGATCCAACAATCTATAAAAATTTATTTTTTGTGACACCCGAATATATATTAATTTTGGAAATTTATTTCTTTGAGTAAGTGATGAAGTAAAAATTGATTGAAGCACCACCAATGGATTAAATTGACCATATGAAATAGAATTATATAAAGTAATTATATTTACTTATAGTGTTAGTCAATGATATAATTAGTTAACTTTAGGAATAAGGTATTGAAATAATAAATTTTTTTGTACTACGATCTTATCCGAAGATTTAGTGGACTTTATGATCATCAAATATTTTCACCTCCTTGTTTTTTTGACATTCTATGGACTCTTCAATTTCTTCTAATCAATGAACCCCATCACACTCCCATAAAATTTTAGCATAATTATTTCCTCCCTTGTTTGTATCTTCATATATCACCTATGTTTTCCCACATTTAAACCACTAGTTTGTAATTACAGATGTTATTTAGTAATTTTATTTCCATTTTTTATGTGGTTGTTTTGTTAATCCTTTTTGTTATGTTGGAATTTCATAAAGTAATTTTTGAATTTAAATCCAATGGCTTTTGAGGGAATGTTAAAATTTTTAGGACACAATTTTTTCAAGGTGGGGAGAATGTAATACCATGATATTTTAATAAAATAAAATTGGGATTTAAAGAATGTATTATATGAAAAAAATTATTAGAAGATAATTTAACAATTTTAAACTTTATGATATATTTATTTTTAAATAAAATTTATCTAATTGATATCTTGTGAATCATGAAACCCAGATTATGAATGCAACATAATATAGTATACCATTTTAACATTGATGTTAAATTGGAGGGTATTAATAGTACAAACTAAATTATGAAAGATTATATTTATTTCACATATGCATTGATTATCTATTGATTATATTTAAATAATAATCATTTAAAAGAAAAGTAAATTATTTTTGAATAATTTTATTAAAAAATGGTTTAATCCTGTTTTTAAAAAGTATTTCATTTTTTTTAACTATTTATAAAAAATTTATTTTTTTGAAAAATAACATATATTTTTTTAAATTTGTATATTTAAATTTGATATGTTTGAATTTCTGATATTTTAATGAAATCATTAATTTCATAATTAATTGATAAATATACTATTGTTTATTAAAAATTATCTTCTAATTTAAATATTTTACAATGATAAAATATATTATTTTTGAATTGTGTTGTATTTTTTATCCATAATGTGTCAATATGTGTCCGGAAAGGTAATGATTGAAGTTTTTATGATGATTGATGTAGTGATTTTTAATGTATTGTTGTTGACTCGTTGAAGAGTATGATTTGATTATGATGAAGTTGTTCAACAACTAATGGAACATTGATAATTACTATTTGACAATAGATGTCATTCTTGATTATTCTCCATACAAAATCAGATGATTGTTTGTGATGATCTTTAAATACCAATACCAGTGTTAAAGAAAACACATTGTTGACTGTAATGATTCCTTGAATTATGTTTCAATTCACGAGGGAGTGATGTATAGTACCATCCATGGTTTGATGAAGTAATATCAATAATAGAATTTGGAATTATAATTAAAATGATAATTAAGGACATAATGGATAGTCCATTCAAGGATATTATCTATTAACTTGAAGATAAAGGAAGCATACATAATGGAATTCATAATTCGTACATATGAGAATATTGAAATAAAAGAATATAATAATAATAAATGATAAACCATGAATGGTTTGGGAATTAACAAAATAATCTATTTGTGATTTGAAGGAGGGAATACACTTATATTTTTTATTGCACCTTTGTTAAAAAATGTTCATATTTGTATTACTCAATAATATAGGGCCAACTAAGCATGCTACTGGCCATCCTTAACCTCAATCTCATGCAAGACACTGGGTAAATTATGCCGAAGATAGGCCAACTAACTTTTCCCAAAAGAGGAAATAATGTGAGGATCGTGTATAAGCCAGATGGAGAGCATGAGAAAAAACTCATGCATTTTGAGGGCCAAAGTCCCATAGGAAAAGGGAGCATGGGTTGGGTGTAGAGCGCTCCCACTGAATGGTATGGGGTGGTATTGGTAGGAGGAAGAGAATTAATTGATGAAGTGATGTTGTGGGTTGATACTTAAACCTAATGCATCACGCGTCACCATTTTTATGTGGGAAAACATTTAAAAATAATGAAATCAATCCCCACCGTCCATATGATATCATGAGAGATCACAACTACATGATCTATCACACATCCGGTGAATGAACCCAGGTCTTCTGTAGCTGATCTAACAGAAAAGGAGAAGCCACCATGTTGTCTTCAACCTCCAAACACCCGACACCACAGTTCAATCATAGATGAATCCGAGCATCCTTGACCAATCAATGGACACAACTTTCGATTGAATAAAATGATAGAGAGTCATCTGGACGTCACAATAATCATGCATGCAATTAGATTTTCATGCATGTTAATGAAATGGTGAACTCATGTGGCCGAAGAAAGTGATGTTGTGAGGCTATGTCATGGAGATTGGGAAATCTAGGAGGTGATCTTCATGCATTCATAAACATATGCACGTGAGGATTTCACATAAAAGGAGGATCATGTGTTGAACATAAACTAACTATGATTTTCATTATATATTTTAACAGGTTTTAATATATATAAAATGAAAGGTTAGAATATTTTAATGTTCTAATGATATCATGCATTCAATAGAAATATTATCACTTTTTATACAAGGGATTTGAATGTGCATCCTCATCTAAAAAAAGATAATCCTCAAGGAAGAATAATCCTCAAGGAAGAATGTGCTTCTACCAATCGCATATTAGGGAACTCTCGTTTCTCTTAAAAACAGAGCCACCTTGAAATCATATTATTTTGGAAATATAGAGGGTTTCACACATATCTACTACATGAAAAAGAAAAAATATCACGTTGATCGTCAATAGGTGTTACCCACTCTCGAAGCTATCATGCGAAGAAGAAGAACATCACCTCTATGTGAAGAAATCCATAAACATGCGACTAGTTTATCTAAACCCTCATCATTATTTGTGGAGGTGATCTCGTAGGTAAGCACCTGGTGCAGGCTCACCCTTACTATTATTCATGTAGATAGAACCACAAAACCATCCTATATCTATGAAAATGATCCACACATACCTTCTGCATGATAAAAAAAATTGTGAACCTATTGGTTTTGTAATGAAAATGTGAGAACTCCAACCTTCTTGGACGAACCATACTTTCTATTTTGTAGGGGTTTTATTTTTTGTGAAAAATTAGATTTTTAGTGAAGGGAGATATGTTTTTTCATGTTCCATTTTGGTTGATTTGATGAAACCCAATGGCTTGGATGTTTGAATAGAATGGTGAAGATTCTACATGCATGTATGCTGATCATTTTTTTGAAGGATTTGATGTTGTTTCTAGTTCATTGGATAATTATTTGAGTGAGTTTGAATATACACAATCATGTGAGAAGGGGAACCCACACACAACCTTTTTATACCCATTTGGGTTTTGTGGGAAAAAAGATGAAGAAGGGAGTTTGTGTGCATTGAGAATTAAATTTAATGGAGGGGGAGGGACCCGCATGGTTTGTGTGCCTGAAAATAAAGAGAAGAAAAAGATAAAGAAGAGACAGATTGTGTGTGCATATTGAGTGAAGAAATCACATGCATACAAAAATTTCACCCACATTAAAATGAATATGTGTGTGTGTGTGATATGAACCAAAAATAAATAAGATAAATAAAAGAAATGAATATAAATTTGTGTTCAAAAATATTGATACCCATTTGGGTTTGAACACAAGAAGGTTTGAGTGGACAGTGCATGTGTAATTATAGGACTCACACACATTGAACCTAAAATATATGTATGAGTGAGTAATGTGTACTCGTGTTTAGAAGAAACATATTATATATGATTAAAATCCTACATAAACACATGAACGTTTGAGAAGTTTTCGAGATATCCAAGAGAAAGTGTTTTGAATTCTATAAAATCCATGTATGAAGTAGAAATGGATTGAGACTGATGCTGGGTAGAATTACTAATGATATAATAACTAATTTGATAGTGTTTGAGTATTCAAGAAGGAAGATAGAGCTGATATTAGGAAAAATTATTCATTAATTCTTGAAGAGGTTTTGTGCACCATTTACACACCCATTAGTGAGGACATGTGTTCATCAGAAGAAGAATGATTTGAAAATCATTGTTTTACCGAGGGATGATCACAATGGTGACTAGGAATATTGAGCAAGGAAAATAGACCATACCAAAGGTTTTGAATATTCATGAAGAGATACATAGGTAATTTTAATTTAGAAATTTAATTGTAAAAGAACATATCCTCATCTACATTGAATCAAATATAACACAATGAAGGAATCTTCTTGGTGTGTCTTTGGAGATAGAAGATCCCTATGAGATTTATGGAGGATAAGAAGTCTTTTGTATGACTCTGAAGAAGGCTAGTGGGAATCTCGTAACACTGTGGGATGTAATATTAATAACCTCCTATGGGAATCTAGAGATATAATATGGGAATCAGTATTGACCACTGTAATTGATAAAATGGTTATAATATAGAATTTTTGCATGGGGTGGGGGTGGGGTAATGAACACAGTAAATATTAGGTCATTGAACTGAACATTTTAAATCCTTGTGTTTAGTTCTTTTATATTTACATCATCATTGGAGGTAAGGTTATAACACACAAGAAGAGAGGATCAAGGAATTAAAAATCTGTAGATGATTAATTGAAAATAATCAATTTGCTAATTTTTTAAAGGGGTCACTCATTCACCCTCACCACGATATGTGATACCACAGTAACCTAGGAACTTCATTTAGTATCATAGCGATGGTATCCTCTAAAATATCCAAGGGAGTCTTTATTAAGTTAATATTTTAATAAATGAGTGAGGAACCTAAAATGAAGATTTATTATAAGATGCATAAGAATAGGAAGAAGAAAAAGGCGAGGAAGATGAAGAAGAGTATTACTGATAATAGGGAGACACCTTCTACTAAAGGTAATCTGAAAGGTACAAAATGTGATAACTCTTTTTAATGTTACTATTCTAAAGAAACCAGTTCAAGATGTGAGGATGATGGATTAATTAGTGATCTCTAGTTTTCACTCAAATATCATCTGAATAAAATCCCAAGAGAAGTGAAATGTCATATTGTGTTATGAATTAGTTATCTTCAAAATTAAAAATAAAAGTTTTAAGAAGAAGTTGATTCCATGGAAGAGGTATTGGATAAGAGGGTTGAAATTTTCAATACTCTCACAAAATTAGTGAAGTCATCAGAATAAGAAATATCTAATTGAAATGAAACTCATGCTCATGTTACTAATGAATTGCACGAATATTTTAGTGATAAATAATTCTCTAAGATTGTATTTGTGAAATATTTCCATGCATTTGAAATGTTGAACAATGTTTTTATAGTTGTCAAATATTCCCAATAGGAAGAAAATTTAACAAGGTAAAATAACATGAAAATATTTACTTGAATTAAGGGATGTGCATTAAGAACAAATGATAATGATGAAGAAGAATTGTGAATATAAGTTGAGGTCAGTTGAGGATGAGAAGATATCTATCAACATGAAATGTCGAGAGATTGAGGTGAAATTGAAGAAGTATCAATAACTTCGAGCTAGAAAATGTCAAATAGTTGGATGAAGAGATATTGCCACTTAAGATTGAATTGAGAGCTATGATTACAAAAGGTGTATTTTATCATCGTCTAATCCAATGGAAACATCCTCTAAAAATATTGTATCCCATAACCCAGTTATTTCTATTTCTACTAACGCATTTTACTCTGCATGTATATGTTCATAGTTAAAAGATATAAAGATGTTGATTGATAAAAATGTGGATACATCTATCAACATTTCATCGATGTATACTAGAATCGTTAAGAATTAGAACTCTAAAATGGATTCTCCAAAGAAATAAAGACAAATCCATAAACAAAAAAGCATTGAATCTAGCCCGACTGGTACAATAAAAAAAGAAAATGATTTATTGGCTATTGTGGATTTTGTTGAATGTTTGGGCATTAGGAAAATGATTGCTGGAATAATGTTCTAGAATATGAATGTTATGGAAGGCCTACATTAAGGTACAAAAGATGTGTAAAAATTAAGGAACCATTAATGAAAAATTAGAATACACAAATGAAGAAGAATCTTCCTGTCACAAAAATATTTGAATATCTTGAAGACTTCTATTATAACTGCAACAGGAGTGGTAATAGTTATGATTAGTTCATGTTTAGTCCACCCATGAAGAATTCATATGTTGGTAAGAAGAAAAGGAAAAAAAAATGAGTAATAAAGGAACAATATTATAACAAACTTTTATTTAGAATATGAAAAATAATGAAGTCATGAAAATTGTGAAATAAATTATTCCAAAAAAATGTTTAAGATTGATTCCAATAATGTCATCGCAACCAAGAAAATATTATTATACTTTATATTGAATGGAAAATCAATGGATCACTGTAAACAAGGCATGTAAATGATTAAATGAAAGTTGATATTAAATGTATAATCAACCGAGAAGAATATGGTATTGATTGACGACATTCTTAAATATAATTTTGTCACGTTTACTAAAAAATGTAGCATGAAATAACTGAATAATCCATATAGAATCTCCAAGCTATAATATGTGAAGAAGGTGTATTTAAATATCTAGCCTAATTAATTTCAAGTTGATATAGATCTACAAAAGGATGAATATGATGTACTAGATAAAGAATGGGGAAAGCGGAAACATTTCATTTCACATGTAGATGAATTCCAATTTCATGAGAGGTTGTCAACACATAACAATGCAAGTGTCGTAGAAGTAATATGTGGAAGTTGAAATAATGATGGAAATCATTCAACAAATGAATACTATTTTACCTTTCCAAATGGAGATGTTGAATATTATAAAACATTTACCAGTGGAAGATACTTCACTTTTGTTAGTAGTAAAGGAAAAAAATCCACAAAAGTTTATGTTGAATGGATTTAAAGGATCTGTGAAGAAAATGAAGGTTCAATATTTTAAATGGAGTGGTGGAGCTAGAATAAACAGTAACAGACACATTAGATCTACAAGGAAAAGAGTTATTGGCATGTGAGAAACTTCTCTTCTATGTTTCAACTATTAAGAACCTCACGTGTTTTCCATCTTATTCCCTTATATTTTTGTTGTATATGTGTGCTTAAATTATAGGGAATTGAAGTTGAAGATCATTCTAATGTTGTGAATTGGATGAAAAATATAGAAAAAAACATGTTGGAATAATTATTCATGATTTGACAATTACATTATGTTTTCCATAGTGGAAGATTGTCAACGTGAATATCATGGAGATTATCAGATGATATTTTCCACCATGATGAATCAAAGTGATTGCTCCCCCTAAGGGGGAGAAAATATGAATGAGATGATATCAAGTATTCTATTAATACAAATATTAAAATTCATATCATCACAAGAACTTGAAACGTGAGGTATTCCAATCACACTTTCATCCCTTGTTCTTAATGGTATTTATCATGTAAATTAAGGGGAGTTATTGATTAATGGAAAGATGGGTTGAAAGGGGGGATTATATTTTCATTTGATATTTTTAATATGTTTGGTGAATTGTGTGAATGAATTTCCATTTCATTGATAGATCTGACTATTTACAACCCCTAGGATATGAATTCAATCATTATGTACATGATTTCACTTGTATGGTTTTTTATGGATATCATTGAATACCATGGTAATATCTCTCTTGCTTAATACATAGGGTTAGACCATGTAAATAGATACATGATTAACTAAATTCATTTTTCAATGTGAACCATGTGACATTATCACTATATCATAAAATTCATGAAGTTATTCTTAATGGTGGTGAGAACATGTTTTTGAACAAACCAAACTAAAAATTTTCAATTTGTTTCTTATAAGGGATTGAAAATATAAACACACATATTGACCCATACAAAGTGTGATTAAGTGATATTGACAACAAAAAGTGGGATATTTTTTAGCATATTTTTTTAATTTTTTTAATAAGGTGCTAATATATGTATTAAATATCCACAATTGAGTTTGTGATGACGATTGAGGTGGGGAGGGTTAATTTACTTTTTCTAAATCAGTAAATAGTCCATTTTTATTATAATGATGTTTTTCAACACTAATGGAAATTAGTAAATTACTATTAAAAAATGGGTGTCATTCTTGATCATTCTCCATATGAAATAAGACAATTGTCAGTGCAGGTATTCAAAGACCCAGACATGAGTTAAGGATAACACATTGTTGACTACAATGTTTCCATGAATTTGTTTGCAATGCATGAGGGAGTGAAGAACAGTAAAAGTCATGGTTTGATGAAGGAATATGAGTTATGGTCTTTGGAATTACAATTACAAAGAGAATTGTGGACTTAAAGGAATGACCATCCAAGAATAAGATCCATTTTGTTGAATATGAAGAAATAATGCATAATTGAATTCCAAATGCAGAATGATGAGAATATTAAAATAAAAGAAAAGAATAATAAAAAAGAGAAACTATGTTAGGGTTTGGAATAAAATAAATAATCCATGAATGATTTTATGGTGGCCAGGAACATAAATTTTATAATTCAGATTTGTTAAACCAAGTTCAAAAGTTGATGAATAAAAAATATAAGGCCAACCAAGAACGATATTGGCCAAACTCAACCTCAGGCTCATGCGGGACATTGGTTCAACCATGCCCATGGGAGTCCAACTGATAATTCTCCCAAGAGGCATGAATGTGTGGGCATGTATAATCATAAAGGGGTGCATGAGTCGAATTCCATGTATAGTGAGGGACAAAGGACCACATGTGAAAGGATCATGGGTTGGGAATAGAGCGCCCCTATAGAACGGTGTAGAGAATTTCTTGGAAGAGGAAGAGAATAAATTGATGCAGGGATTCCGTAGTTTGACACTTAAACTGAACACATCTAGAATCTTCATTTCTATGTGGGAAACATTTTAAAAATTAGGAAGCAATCCCTGATGTCCTTCAAATCTCATGAGAGATCATGACTACATGCTCTATAATGCGTCCCGTGAACAAATCCAGGATGTCCGCAGCTAATCCAATGGCTGAGGTGAATCAACCATGTCATCTTGAACCTATATCCACATAAATCCAATATTCAACCAGATATGAAAACGAGCATCCACGATCAATATCGAAACACTACTATAGATCAAATTAAATGTATGAATTTTGTGTAGATGTGACAATACTTGTTCATGAAATTAAATTTTAATTCATGCGAATGAAATTAAGAACTCTTATAGCCAATGAAAATGAATTTCTGAGGTCATATCATGGAGCTTATGACTTCAATGAGGTGATCTTCTTGCATTCATAAAGACATGCATGTGAGGTTTCCATGTGAAAGGAGGATATAACATTGAATATAAACAAACAATTATTTTCATCATATCATTAAATGGGTTTTATGATATTAAAAATAAATGGTTTGAATATTTTAACATTCCAAAGATCTCATGAAATCAAGAAGAATATCTTTATATCTTATCTGAGGGATTTGAAAGCACATCCTCGTCTATAAAAGGAGAATTCCCAAGGAATAATGGGCTGATTCCATTTATATATTTGAGATATCATGTTTCTCCAATGAATCAGAGACACCGTAAAGTCCCATAGTTCATGAAAGGAAATGGTATGTGCACATCTCTGATATGTGAAGGAGAAGAAAGAACATGAAGTCCTTCTAATGGTGCTACACACTCTCGATACTGTCTCTTGAGATTAATAACTTCACCACTTTTAAGGAAATCCACCAACATGCGAGTGGTTTATCTAAACCCTCATTGTGCTTCATGGAGGTGATCCCACATGCAATAAACTGGTGAAGTATCACCCTTATTGTGATTCATGATGACAGAGACACAAACCCTTCATAGTTCTGTGAAGAACATCCACTTATATATGTACTGCATGATGAAAAAAATATGAACCCATGGGTGTCACGAAGAAAAGGTTATAACTACGACTGGTTTTCAAGACCCTTCTATTTTGTTTTGTCGGGGTTCGATATTTGGTGAATAAGGAGATAGAAAGTAAAGGAAATTACATATTTTCATGTACCTATGTTCATTATTTAATGAACCCCAAGGTCTTAGGTGTGTTAATAAAATGGTGGAGATTGTACATGCATGTATGCTAAGTGTTGTATGAAGGACATGTGGCTATGTTTGGTTCATTTGATAATCCCTTGAGAAGTGTGCATATACACTACCTTTTGATAAGTAGAACCCACACACACCCTTTTTATTCCCATTAAGGTTGTTTTGGATTGAATAATAAGAAGGATTGTGTATTTATTGAGAATTATATTTTAATTAGGATGAAGAACTTGCATGGTTTTTGTGCATGAAATGATAGATAAGAAGAAGATAACGAATTGGTGGATTGTGTGTGCATATTGAGTGAATAAAACACATGCATAACACACATTGAACCTAAATAAAAAAGTAAAGTTGTGTCTGTAATAAGAAATAAAAAATAATGAACATAAAGTGAAGATAACTAGTGAATGTTTGTGTGATCAATGAGTTATACCCATATAAGTTTTCACAAATGGAGGATTGAGTGGACCTTTCATGTGTTATTGGATAACCCGCTGACATTGAACCAAAAATTTATATACAAGTGAATGGTGTGTTCTTAGGTTTGCAAGGAAAATATTATATTTATCCATGAAATCATGCATAAACAATAACAAATGTGAGATTTTTTTAACATTTCAAAGAGAATGACTTTTTTATGCCTTGAAATCCACTCATGATGTAGAGATGGATTCATAATTAAGTTAGGCATAATTACTGAAGATATAATAACTATGTTGATAGATTTTGAGAATACAAGAATCTAGATAAATATGATATTTTAAATAATTAATCTTGAATTCTTGAAGAGGTTATGTTTCCTATTTTCACACAAATTTGTGAGGATGGGTGTTCCTCAGGAAAAGAAATAATTGCTTAAGGATTGTTTCACTGAGGACTGGTCACAAAGGTGATTAGAATTATTAAGCATAGCTAACAGACATTCCAAAGGTTGTGGAATATTATTGATGAGATACATGGGAAAGTTTGATTCCAAAATATCATGATCAAAGATAATTAGAACATCTATAGTGAATCAAATATAACTCAAAGAATGAAGTTCCTCATGTGACTCAAGAGATAGTATAACACTGTGTGATTTTTGGTGGAGAAGAAGTCATCAATGGGACTTTGAAAAATCCCAATGGGACTCTGGTAACACTATGGGATTTCATATAAAGAACCTCCTATGGGACTCATGAAAAATATTTTGGGACTCTATATCAACCATTGTAATTGATTATATGATTATAGTGGAGATTTTGTGTTGGGGAGAATTACCAACATAATAAGGAGTATGTGTTTGACCTGATCCTTTTAAATATTTTTGTTCAGTACCTTTAATTTTATTTCACATTTTGAGTTAAGGAAGATAGTTCAAACAAGAGTGGATCATGTCATTAACCATCCATATACGTTTTATTGAAAATAATAAATTTTTAAAAAGTTTAAAGGGATCACTAATCCACCCCCACCCCCTCACAGTGGTTGAACACTGATCTGGGAACATCAATTTTAAATTTTTAATAAAGTTAATTTAGGTCATCCATATTAATATGTTTCTATTTTAGGTCATTTTAATAAATTTAACAATTATTCTTCATATTAAAACCTTCAATACTTATGAGAATTTTCTCTTTGGGAACCTACTTTTTCATCACATCTGTAGGTATAATTTTAAATTGAATTATTCCACTTATGTATATTGAATAGGGAAAAATGGATCACATATTTGGAATAATAACAATTTATTTTATCTAATATATTAAACATATTTTCATAAAACATATAATATTTAAAATAATAATAATTAATTATCATGGTTATGGTTCAAACATGTTCAAGGAGAAAAAGATAAGAAGATAAGGTTTAAAAATAATCTAAAACTTGTCCAAACCCCATTTTATGGGAATATTTAGTTCTTATCAACACTATGTTTTGATAAAAATAAATTTTTGATTCCTTTGTAATGATAAAAATAATTGTATAAATGATTATTTTTAAAACATCTATGTGTGTCCTCTCCCCAACTTATAAATTTACACAGCCTCATCCCATCTATCAAATTATAAATCATTTTGGTTCAATAAATAACTACTAAAATTAATTTTTCCACGCACAAAAAACATCATATATCATATTTTTTGATCATATTTTCATCATATAAAGGCTTTGGTTAAATCATAAAAATGATTTCTAATAAAATGGTAACATTCATAAAGAAGAGTTTTTTATTTTGTTTATTCTTCCACAACATTTAAAATTTATTAAACTAGAATTATATAAAACCATAAATATATTAAATATAAAAATATGTTATTATGTTATGTTAATGACCTATATTATTCTTTTATTCAATCCAATGGGAAATAAAATAGATGGTCGTGTGCATGGAAGGTTACTACCTCAAAAACTGATATAATTCATTTCCCATCACTATGTTTTGAGGCTGGATATAGTAATGTATTTAACACATTTAGGGGGTTTATAATATATTATTATACATATATTATTTTAATATCACAAATACCTTTTTACATTTCATCCCACGTAAAATTAAATAACATTGCACATATGTATAAAAGATTACCTCCCCATGAAACGATGTGATTTAGTTTTCAGATACACATTTCATGAAATTAATTATTGATATATTTAATGAATTTACGTGATATATAATAAATAATATTTATATTTCCATATTAACATATCACCCAAGTTATTATCCTTCCAACTATTAAAGGAATGATATCATCGCTAATGCGTACATATGACATATCATCTCCACAAAGTGATGCAGTCTATTTTCCATGTACAGACATAATGAATAAATAGGAAAATTTATATAAAGAGTAACTATGATGTTAATAACAGTAATATAATTATGTATATTACTAAACAATGTAATTTTCCTGGGATCTAGAACATTAATTACAAAACATCCATGGGGAAATAATGAAATTATCACCCGAAACAATTAAAATAATAAAATATTACTAGAATATGGGGGTGAAATGTTATAAGGGGACCTTATATGATATTATAAATATGAATATAGTTATGGTAAAAATTATTAACATACTTAAAATAATTATATAAGAGCTAAAATCATCTTATGCTAAAATTAAGCAAGAGGTAAAGGACTTCGTCTCAATTTCCCTTAATTAATGTTTATTGTAGTGGAATGCACCTAATTTTTTTGGTCTATATAACACCCCAATGAATTGTAATTTAATGTTTACATAACAATTTATTGTATTTTAATATTCAGAATTAATTATTTCATCTATGATTATTTGAATTAAAAATTACCAAGTGGTAAAACATTTCATATCCCAATTAGTTTTGACTGAGTTATATTAATTTTTTGTTGTCTTTGACATTCATAGATTTTGCTGGTAAATAATTTTAACTATATTATAATTTATTTCTATTGTTTCTATCTTTATTTCCAATTTATTCACATATTTTTTTATTTAATAATTCTTAAATCAATGTTAGGATCCTTGTAAGTAATATTCCATAATATCGATTTAATCAGGATTATTTATACATCAATTTACATTGAATAAAAAAATTATTATATTATCTAATAAAACCATTCCATTTTATTATCCTCTATTTTCTATTTCAATTTACAAGAAATATTACCATTATACCTTCTTTGTTACAGAAAACAGAATTGATTTTTTTAAAGAATATAAGTCATTATTTCTAACATTGTTTGGAAATCCTTTTTCTTCAAAAACCATATTGTCTAAAATTTATTCAAAAATGTTTATTAAAATCATGAAAATAATTTATTAAGTCATTTTAACTAAATATTAATATTTAATAAATATTTTCAATGAAATCATTATTTTAGTTTCCGAACAATGTACGTTGTGATTTAACTAAAAAAATGAAAGGAATGTTTTTTTTAAAATATTTAAAGAGAAAATAGAATTTATAGCCTTCAGGACGACTCAATGTTTTAAATATTAAATTATATTTTTAAAGGTTGTTTTAAAATAGAATTATTTAAAAAATATTTTTCTAAAATTTAGTTAAAAAAATATTTTAAATTTTATAATATCATTTTCCAAAAAATGTTTTTATAATAAATTTTAAGGTTTTTCTATTTTTCATTGAAATAAACCATTTATTATAATTCTGATTCACTAGGAATAAAATTTATTGATACATAATTATTATATATATTGATGATTTATGATTAATTGTATCAGCGAAATTATTTACATTCATCTTTCATGATGAAATTTTGTAATAATTAAATTTACTATAAAATATTTACCTTCAGGTTGTCATTGGAAATTAAATTTACCACAAATATCCATATTATTATCATAGATATAGATATTAATTAACCATTATATAATTTTTACATATGTTATTTTACATTAGAAGTTATAAAATTGACTAGGGTAATTATTATTAGTTTGAATTCTTTATATCATACTATAATTTAATGATAAGTCATATTTTTCAAGAATTGAATAAATTATTTGACATATGAGGAATGATTTGGAAAAGAATATATGCATGGGTTTTAGTTATAGATATATGGTTAAGGAATTAATAGTAATATAAGATGAGTTAGTTGGATATCGTTAGTTAAATGGGTTTCTGGTGTACATATACCCCCAATTTTTAATTATCTTATGAAAAGCCTAGACAGTAGAAGTGTCATGAGGCCTAAGATCAAGAAATACATTAATTAATAATTTCTGTCATTATTAATTCCATTATTATTTTCCATGATATTTTTCACAATGATTTTATATATATATAATTTTTTTTTCAAAATTTATCGATTAAAAAGAATGTGTATTTAGTTATTTATCATTTAAAATTTATTATTCTTTATATAATTATGAAAGTCTGGTTATTTAAATGTCATGTTTTTCAGTAATTTACTATTATATAGTGATTATTCCAAATCTATTAACAATAGTTATGTTTTTTAAATAGAATGTTTTTTCAGTTACTTATCTTTCTGTATAGATTATTCCTTAACTATTCATGGTAGTCATGTTATTTTTATGGAATGTGTGTTCAGTTATTTACCTTTCCATATCGATTATGTCTTATTGGTTATTCTTAATTTACTCATGTTATCTTCTCCTTTATTGTGAATCTTATTGATAATTTGAGCTCACCCTTATTTCTTTCATTTACAAGTAATCTTATATGTGTACTATTATTTTTATGCATGGATATTCTAGATGGAGTAATGGTATTCTCACAATAAATTATCTTGTTATTTGTTTTTTAAGGTAATATGGGAATAAAGATTATATCTAGTTTATAAATTATAATAAAAATTTTAGTTGTTTACATTGTGAATAATTTTATATTATTCCAACACAATAATGAATATGCCATCTTCGAGTTACTGGGTTTAGTGTTGTTATGATAATGGTATATTAATTTTTCTATAAAACATTACCTCTAAAAAAAGTAACGGAATATTTCTGTTTTATTAATTTTTCCTTTCACCTTGATTTAAATATATTTACTTCGTTTTAAACTCATAGATAAAGAATATTGAACTCAAAATATTTCATTTCTTCCACATGTGAAATTATCTTCATAGATTTTTCATAAAATACAACAAAAACATTTTATATTTATATCATCTTCTATAATATGTGAGATTCTTTGTTTTTTTCATTCCTCTAAAATTCATTTTACTTTCACAGAATTCCACAATTCCCCATTCTCTTCATTTAGATTGAATCACAATTCCATATGTTATTTTAAACACATGAGGAACAATGATGACATTATCTAAATTTAATTCAATAAATATTTTATGATAAATTATTCCAAAATATTATCAGCATCACATGAATTATTATTTATTTAGTTGTTCTCAAGGGTGATATCAATATTAATGGTGTTTTATTTATAATCTATTTTCACTAGTAGACTTAAAATTTAAATATATTTTTCATTTCATATCATATTTATCATCAACGTGATTCAATTTCTCCAAATTGCATCAATTATGGTATTTCATTGAGAATATAAAAGATAAAAAAAATCCAAATGATCCTCAAGAAAAAATCATACATACTATCTTTATATATATCACATTTATTATGTAAAATACTATCTTAGAAATTTTATATTTTGTTCAAAATATGTTACATATATAGTGAAAAAATTTATATTATTCATATAAAAGAAAAAATTCATAACCTATTTTCAATTATAAGATAGAAAAAATTGTTATATACCAAAAAAACAACTTATGCACCATATAATCATCTTATATACTAGTTTATCTTCTTATATATCATTTTATCTAACTATATATTAGCCCATATTCTTTCATATAGACCCAAAATTTTGAATATTTCACCATTACACTTAAACACCTTAATATTTATTGGATTACCTTCTTAAATATTAGCTTCTTTTCTTCTGTATCATCCTATATTCCTATGAATCATCTCATCCTTTGAAAAATATCAACATTAAACTCAAACATGTTATAATATATTGAAATATCGTAACATGTATTATTATTTAATTTTAAAAAACATTAGAAAAACATACATATCATACCTATAATGAATCATCATATATAACAAATAAACTAAGGAAGACTGAACTAAACATTTAAATAAATATAAAATCATTATTTAACTTAATACAATATTCTAAAAGAATGTACATACATTTCATAAAATATTATCAATCCAAAAAAATTCACATCTAACACTCAATATGACTCTGGAAAATATAATAATAATTTCAGAAGATCTTTTAAAGAATTATTTAAATATTATAACATATTAAATACTAAATATAGAGACTTCAAATGAACTTTAATACTCAGTTAACCCCATAAAGAATTTTATAAATTCTAGATTTCATATCTGTGAGCTTTATTATTAATTATTTCAGTCTTCCAACTCACATACGAAGGGATAGTTTCTCTATTATATCAACTAGTGATTTATCTATTTAAGTCTTATCTCATTTTACTATTTTAATAAGTAATCCAGCTCCAAATTCAATAGTAATATCTATCATTGATTGTTATTGAAATATCCTACTAACATTTTTAATTAATATATAAACCTATATTTATTATCATAATAATTTAAATGGTTTCAACCTAGATGTTTTCAAGGAATATTTTCATAAGAAAAAACACCAACCTCTCTCATTTTATATCACATTAATAATAATTCCAGTACATATTCAATGGTAGGAAACTTTGTCTTTTTTTTTTCATTATTTAATGGTTATGATATTCATGTCCTTTAGTCAGAGGATTCGTCACAAAACACCCAACACACCATCATACATGGAATTTCACAATGAAAAAAAATTAAAATTTAGATTCAAAAATCCATTTAGGCTCTAAAATATACCCCTTTATTGTTTTCAATTCCATATTCTTTCTAAAAAATCAATTGTTAATGTGTACCTTCTCCATATTATTGAAATTAAATGACTTAGAGGAATGTTATTCTCACCATTATTATCACTATATATTTATGGGAATGTCTTATAGGGTAAAATTTTCTCCTCTCTACAATTTATATATTTAATAAAAATATCCCTCACTTTTTCTCTTCATTAATGATTTTACTCATAGTTATGTAAATAAATAAATTTCCATGTAAAGACCCATAAATTTGAAGGAAATTTTTTTCTCTTAAAATTTACAGGTCTTTACAATTAGTATAAGAGGAGTCGGTTCAACTGCAGAACTCAGGACTCTGATAATTACTTCTATGTGAAGCAATAATGTAAAGTGTATTGAGTGTGGTTATCAGTCCAGGGAGTCCAGTGTTAGTGTGGCGGATGAAGTATCCATACACAAGGACCTTGAATTACGATTTCCAACTCGGTTCCCAAAGACGTTGATTGCGTGTGTGTTTCAAAATTAATCTTTGTGATTACTTTGTGTCAGCTCACCAAGTATATTGTTTTAACCGTGGTGCACCTGTTTCTTTTCTGGATGGCCCCACGATGGCCGCCAACTATAGTTTCAAGTTTTCTATAAGACGACAGTCCACCAAGTGACGAGGCCTCAGTGTAGGGCCCCATTACAGCGGAGGCACCGACGGTACCTCTACCCGCCGAGCCACCGATGCCACCAGCCCCAGCAGCTGAGAGTGCACGTCTTCTGAGTGCACTGCATGAGTTTCAGCTTCAGAGACTACCCAGGTTCTGTGGGGAGACGGACCCTCAGGCCGCCGAGGATTGGCTGGAGGCTGTAGTTCAAGTCTTCAGAATGGTAGGGACACCGGCAGATCTCATGGTGATTCTTGCGGCAATTCTCCTGCACGCGGCAGCAGGTAGATGGTGGTGCCTGATACTCCATGTGAAAAAAGTGGAATCTCTACTTTGGACGGACTTCGAGAGCCTCTTACACTCAGATTTCGTTCCAGCCACCCTCTGTGTGGTCCTCATTCAAGAGTTACTACAGCTGTGGTAGGGCATCATGACAGTAGCCCAGTACTCTGTGAGATTTACCGAACTCTCGTGCTACTCCACAGATATGGTACGGGACCTGTTCTTCAGGGCCTAGTCATTCGAGTAGGGACTGAGGCATGAGATCAGGGCTTCTATGATCTCCCTCAAAATCCCGACACAGGCGGGGGTGCTGGAGAGAGCCCTTTTAGTGGAGAGTTTTCTCGCTGAGCAGTCACCAGCGGTGAGACCCTCCACAGGATGACTAGCAGCGGAGTCTTCTGTAGCCAGCAGTAGACAGATGCCATAGAGGATCAAGTGGTCCAGACCATCAGATGAGCAATCTCAGGAAATTGGTTTGGTTGTGCGGGGCACACGAAACAGTTTCAGCCATAAGAGGAGAAGACAGTGCTATGCATGCGGCGGGCAGGGTCACATGGCTCAAGATTGCCCGACCCGCCCTGTAGATGAGTAGCAGGTGGTAGAGGGATCTCCCTGATAGAGGTTCGACCATGGTGGTCCTCAGGGAATAGGTGGACGAGGTAGAGGAGCTGGCCAAGCAGTGGGTGGTGGTCAATGCATTGAGGCCCTACAACCACCACCACTAAGAAGACCACCCCGACCATAGGGAACAGGTGGACATGGGAGAGTTCAGCTTCATACAGCTGAGGCCTACGACCATGGAGCTCCGAGAGAAGATGGACAGAAGCAGGACTAGATTTAGACATGGAGACTTTTGTTCATGATGATTCTAGCTTTGTTGATGTTTTGTTTGTGGATGATTTGTGTCTTTGTACCTTGAGCTGCAGTAATAAAAGACACTTGTTCTTGTGACGTTTTTTTCCCTGTCCTTTTTATGTAGTTGATATTGAAAGGTTTCAGTTAAAACCATTTACTTGAACCTCACTTTCAAGATTCCTATTGGAGGAGACCTAGTGACCACACACTACTACCGATAGGGTGACTCGACCCTTGGAGGCGAGAGTAACGGTTGGATTTCTTGGTAGTAGCGTCCAGGACTTACAACGTCGTCCATGGCATAAAATAGTACCATTCACGTAAAGATTGATTGTATTAAGAAAAGGAAGTGGTTCATCCAGGGGATGAGACTAGATTTCTATTTTCAGTAGAGGAGGAATATCAGAAGCTCTTGTAGATCGTAGACGAAGAAGGGTGGAGTTGAGTTCTTACAAATGGATAGTCTCACCCATTGTTCGCCGAGCGAACAGTTTACATTTCTCACCAACTTAATAGTATCAGGTGTATCTTTTCTCAGAAGGACTTGAACCTAAGATAGTAGTGATGGCTTGAGTTCCACCAGGACCATGACATCGAGACAATTTATACTTCTGGGATGGGGAATGTTGTAACATATGCTCTTAGTAAATGATCAGGCATTCAACTGTTAGGAGTGACGAGACAACTGATGGACGCGTTTTCAGATATCCTTTGTGGATAATGTTGGAGTGAGTACGTGTAGTACTAGAGAAGGTTCCAGCTACGATGGAGAAGGTGCAGATCATCCAGGTGCGGATGAGCATAGCTCAGAGCCAATAGAAGTCCAATACTGACAGGAGGCAGAGACCACATAAGTTCGAGGATGACGATCAGGTTTTCTTACAGGTCTCACCTCAGTGTGGATTACATAGATTTGGTCGGGGTGGCATGTTATCTCCGTGCTTCATCAGACCATTCCAGGTTCTCAGCGGGATAGGCGAGGTGGATTATCGCCTGGCTCGTCCACCTCAGTGGCACAGGGTGCATGACGTCTTTCACGTATCTCAGCTGAGGAGATATGTGCACAACCCGACGCATATCATAGATTATGGGGAGATGAAAAATGATGACGGGGCTACGTTTGCGGAAGTTCTGATGGAGATCGAGGATCGTCAAGAGCAGGTCCTACGTTGACGGTCGATTCCTCTAGTGTGCGTCAGATAGAAGCACGAGAACCTCCAGGAGAGCACATGGGAGCGGGAGGCTCAGATGCATGCACAGTACCCCCATTTGTTTCCCTAGTTTATGATGTATCTTTACGGGGATGTAAATCCCTGATGTCAGAGTAATGTAAAGACCCATAAATTTCAAGGTATATTTTTATTTCATAAATTCTTTGGGATTTTACAAGTACACAATTTTTTGACCGCACCTGATTCCGAGGCCCGGTGTGCTCGGAATAATTTTCCGAAGTTTAGCTTGGGTACGTTCAGTGAATGAATGAGTAGGTTTTTCTAACTTTTGATCCAGTGCTCAGAATTGAAATTTGAGGGCACTGATGAAACCGCAGCAGCGATTTTTGTTTAAGAGGACCTTTTTCAAAGGAGCGTTTGCTCGTGAGGAGTTTTTAAAGAAAATGTGGTTTAATTAAAGAGTGAAATGAAATATCTATTAAATTTTTATTTCTTTTCTAAGTGGTTATAACCTATGTCTGGATGTTGGGATGGGACCCACTAGGTTGCTAACTTCTCTTGAGAGGTTAAAGGAAATGTGGGTCCCACACGAGCCCCCATCTTTTCACATTCCCCATAACACCTTAAAATCCCTTTAAACCTCCCTTGTTTTTAATTATGTGGCTTCTCCTCTTCCACATTAATATTTCCAACGTAACACCCCATTTAATTTAACAACTCAAGCTCATTTAATTAAATGGTTTTGTTTTTGAATTTTTAGTTTTTGAAAAGGCATGATAAACATAATAAAATAAGTGGGAGGCCTTATTTTATTAGGTTGGGCTAGATGTGTGAGGATATTGGGTGAGGGAGAAGCTCTTGTCCCATAGAAGAAATTCATCTTCTTCGGTGAAGAATTCCCCCACTTCAACGATGAGCGCTATTTCTCCGAGGGAGAGCATCAACTCGGCGACTCGGCTTCTTCCGTCATCTTCTTCCTCCACGACCAAGGAGGAGGCACCGATGAAGAAACTCTCCATAGACGTCGCCATACAATCTTCTCTCCGTGACAAAGGAAGGGAGACACTGCTTCCTCCTCAGATGCTCTCCGTCAGCGTTTACAGAACCCCAGCCCGTGACGCCGTTATTTGGCGACGCTCTTCGTTCGACAACTTGTGTTGAGGTAGGGGTTAATTACGTTCATGATCAATTTAACATTTTCATTAAATAAATTGGTCTCTTGTTATCGACATAATGGGAGGAGATCAAACCTCACAAACATGACTGATCCTCCTCCCCTTTAATTTGTTGATTCTTGTTGAACTTGTGGCGAAGGCGACGCGGTGCCGCTACACCGTGCGGGAATGAAAACGGACTGCGACTGGAGCGGGCCGCGGTGGAGGTGCGCGACGCCGTCGCGCCATGCCAGTTAGAACTAAGGAAGTCGCGGCTAGAAGCCGGTGATGGTGGAGGGGCGTTGCGTTGTCGCGCAGCGTCGGAGCACCAAGGGGCCGCGACCGAGGCAGGCCGTGGAAAAGGGGGCACGACGCCGTCGCGCGGAACCAGTCGGACAGAAGTTGCGGCTTCTCAAAGGGGTGGCCAGCCAAGCCAGCCGCCGGTGCCACCTAAAGGCGGGACCTGCGGAGGTCCCGTGGTCCCAACAAATGCCGGTCATCTCCACCGGCCATTTCTGAAAATAGGGGGCGGCTCCCCGTTTGCGTCCTGCTCGGTCAGCACCGAGCCGCCCCGCTCGGCCAGCGCCGAGCCGCCCGCGCCGGGCCGAACTGCCCGCACCGGGCCAAACCGCCCACGCTGGGCCGGCCGCCAGCGCCGGGCCGGGCCATGCCCAAGTGGGCCGGAAACGGACCCGGGACGGGTCGAACCGGATCACACCGACCCAGGGGGTATCGGGCTGGGTCGGACCGGGCCCGAACCCCCTATTTTCGGGCAGTTTCGTTCAAACGCCTATAACATGGGCTACGAACCTCCGATTGACGCACCGTCAGTTTCATAGGGATCCTTGTATCGAGGAAGTCATTTCGGTATATTATAATCTAGGTTTTATAGAAAATTATGTATGGACAGGTTGGTTCGAACACGAAAACAACCGGGCCCTCGGAGCAGAAACACTTATAACTTGAGCTCCGGACGTCCGATTGACGTGCCTTAAACTTTGTTGGATTAATCTAAGTGAGGCGGTTCTATTGTCTTACTTCTCTCGAGGTTTGGATGCAGCTATAATATGTTCGGGTTGGTATTATCTTAAAAACCAACCGGGCCCCTCGGACGAAAAAGCCAATAACTCTCAGACAGGGTGTCCGATTGACGCACCGTCTGTCGCGTTGTGTTCCTATTGACGAGACTAAACTTTGAGATACATCAACTATGAACTTCATGACAGTTGATGTATCGAACCCTTGGCTCATGGAATGGACCCTCTCGAAATTGAGCGTACTGTGTGAGGGCACCTTAGAGATGGCTGCAACTGCGATGAAAATGAAGACTTCCGTACAAGGATCCTCAGTGGGTTCGACGAGGGCAACTTCTGTAAAAGGATCCTCAGTTTGTTCGATGAGGACGAATTCCGTACAAGGATACTTAGTGGGTTCTATGAGGAAGACTACCGTACTAGGATCCTACATGGGTTCGACGACGATGTCTACCGTACTGGGATCCTCCGTGGGTTCGATGACGACATCTACAGTGATGAGATTCTCTGTGGGTTCGATGGCGATGACTTCTATACTTGGATACTCCGTGGGTTTGGAAGTGATGAATACTAAACTTGGATACTCCTTGGGTTCAGCAGCGATGACATATGTACTTGGATCCTACATGGGTTCGGCAGAGGAGATGATTTAGAGGCTACATCAATCATCTCCACCCCTCTTCGTGAGTAGTATACCTGTGTGAGCTGAGTCTTGACTTTCAATCATTATCATTGATATGATTTTCATTCTTTCATATGTTGTTGGTTTGAGATTTACTATGTGGATTGGGTTGTGCATTCCTATGTGGATTGTGTTATGCTTTCTTGTGTGGACTGGGTCGTACTTGGTCTCGTGTGCTGGAGCCGAGCTGGAATTGATGACTTAGGTATATGTATGGGCATATACCTAAGTAGAGTTGGTTGATACATTTTGTTTGTATGTATGGGAATATACCTAAGTAGAGTTGGTTGATACTTCGTGTTTGTATCTTTACTTTGTGGTATATACTTTGTGGATTCTGGAAGACCTTCAGGGGTCTTGGGGTCCCTACTGAGTAGCGTATACTCACCCCTGCACGGACTATGCCCGCACTACATTGTGTTGGATACAGACGACGGAAAATGCTGATCAAGGTGGAGGCTCGTGGAGCTGGATAGAACCTGAAGGTGGACCACTAGATGGGACATACATGGAGCGGAAAACTGGATCCAAGGAGCTGCAGAGACTATCTGTACCCACCTTTCAGGTGGGATTTCCAGAGGACGGCTCAGAGTTGCTGCTTTATATTTCTGCTGTTGTACTTTCTTTTCAGTTGTACTTTACTTTCAGTTGGGTTTGTATTTCTGGCCCATTTACTTTCCAGCACTTACTTTTATACTCAGTTTACTTAGTGTTTACTTCAGCTTGCATACTGTGTGGTGTTTGTTTACTTTATAAAGTCAATTCCTTCCCTTTTTCAGGATTTACGCCTTTGGTGCTTGTCGCCAGCCCCTGGCCAATGGAAGGCGGGCTTGGGGTAGTAACTTCATGGGCCCTGAGGACGGGTCATGACATTCCACATGATAGAAGGATAAACCATATGTTTTAGGTAATGTTTAATCACCTAATAAACTCTATATCTTTTTGGGCTAACTTAGTATAGAAAAAATGGTGGTTTATTTTGTCAAAAGAAATATGTTCACAAAATATGTAAAATGTTATAGAAATTCCTTATCACATCACATGATGAACAAAATATATTTTTAAGAATTTCTTAAAACATGCAGTCAACATCAATAAAAATGTACAAAAATTTCAATTACTTTTTTATTTTACTCCTAATTTTTTCCAATCACTCCATAATGAAAAATATTTAAAAATAAACAAATTATAATTGGGAGTATCAAAATCATACCATAACCTTCTACTTTTTTATGGGATTTCTATAATTCCATGTTGGATGCTGAGTAAAAATTCCTAATGCATGATCATATTTAGCTCTACCTAAAGGGACTGCATTCAAAGATCTTTATTAAGGAATTATATATCAATAATTGGGAATGATATCACAATATAATAACCATGATAATTTTCCATATTAACACATTAAATACATCATGTCATTACCCATATATTTTTTTCTTTATTTAACTTCAATTCCTTTTTATGAAATTCAAAGACATGAAAAAATGTGGAAACAATGGGTCTAAATTATCTCTACATATGTTAAATAGAGTGGAGATATGTTTTTTCATTCATAAACTTCTTTTATTATAGCTCTAGCATGTCAAGAACTCTAAATTCTTAAATTCATTTCAACCTTATAAATATGTTCTTCCTTGAGTATTATGTATATCATTTTCTTTTTTGATTCATTATTATTTATTTAGAATTACTAGCATTATAAAATATTGAAATCTCATAATTTTCAAATTTTTATATCTTCCATTCCTCTTAGAACTAGGACGGAGCTATCATTCAGTATTTAATTATAACCTCATTACCATTCATTTTCCATATATAAAACATCACAAAATTAAATTTTGGATAAAGATCCCCAAATTAATTCCATTTTTAAATAATTTTTATTATTCATGTATCCATTATATACACTTAACATCCATGTGAACTACATTCATCCACCTGACACCAAAAACTTTTATTAATTTTAAGTAAAATTTTATTGGAATCCTCTCATGAAATTCATACTCTTCATCATGGACGTAAACAACTAAAATAATCCTGTTATCCCTTTATTGTAATAATTCATTAATTATTAATTTCATCTTCCTACCATATTTGTGGACACTCTTATTTATATTGAAAGGGTATATGATGTGTCCTTTCAACCCATAAAAAAACCTTATTGTTTATAGTTTCACATTAGCTCCACCATTCATTTTTAATTTTTTTTTTCAGTAGATTGATTATGTAAATTTTTTGATTACATTTCAAAGAAGGATATTTTTCTTCTATAAAATGATATTTCAACGATTTTGGCCTTCTATTTTCATATTTTAAATAATTTGGAATGGTTGCTACAAGCCACCGGTCTTTTTTCCCTGATATTTTTTTAATAGGTAGAGAATGGTGAAAATCATTCAAACTTTTTTTTGAAGATTGATTATTGTGTGTCTATGTTTTTTATTAATTGACCAAAAATAGTTCATATCAATCATGTACTTCTAGGAATAAACTACTTTCAAACTTTTTAAAATTATGTTTTTATTTAACTAATATATTCATAAAGTGTTTGATTTTCCTATTTTAATGAATTATCATCTACCTTAACTTTCTTTTCATTACATTTATGTTTAGAATACATAAAATTCACAGATATATTTTTTAATTTCTCAAAAGTATGGATGAATTGTATAATAAAAATTTTAAAATTAACATTTTGATAACTACAATATTACAGTTATTTATTACCAATACAATATATTTCATTTACAAGAAAAATATATTGTTTCATCCCTTTGATAATTTGTAGGCTATTTTATCATCCCACATTTTTAGCCATTACATATTCCATTGCATTAACTTATTATTCTATATTTGATTTTTCATTTTGTAGTACCTTTATGTATAATTATATTTTTTTAATAATATATATATGGAATTTATTAAGATTGATATTTTTTAGGATAATAATAATCAAGTGATTGATGGAATTCACCTTCACCACAGATTGAGTTTCATTCATTGGAGAAATATTCTTCATAATATATATAGAGGCGTGTACAAATCAAATTAACATCAGATCATATTAATTTCTTATTTATATTTCATTACTTTATATATTTCATGGATGATCTTTTCTTATATTTTTTGGGGTGATGGCCGAAACCTCCGAATCAGTTTTTAAGGAAATGGAATCTAAATTCACTATGGGAGGATCTTATTAATACTATTAAAATTTGCACATAAATTATTCTAATGAAAAACAGATTGAAAAAATATATATCTAATCAAAGGAAACCATGTTCTCTTATTCCAAATTTAATTACATATATGATTGGGGGAAGAACTAGAGAGGGGTGGGGGCGAGCGAGGTGTCAATATATTAAAACAAAATACTAGTTTACCTTTTAATTGTTTCCCCCTATGGACTTAAGATCACTATTAATGATTTTTGAAAATGTGTCTTATTGTTTTACCAATATTTCATAATTATATTCAAATATAAAAAATATATTAAATTTAGTTTAAAATTATTATACATTGTCTAAAATCTTATATGAACCATTATACATTCAAAGATTAGGTTGTCTATGTAACATTTTTTTCACTACAACCGTATAATAAATGTCATGTGGGGTGAGGAGGGGCTATCATATTTCTAGTTTTTTATGAAAATATTTTTAGAGGTTATGTTATCATACCAATACTATGATCATATATCATAACATTTTCTATTACATTCCAAACATTCCACTATCCTCCAGTCTCTTGATTGCTACAAAAAATTACCGTCCACTTAATTTAGATATTTGATCATGATAAGATGTCACAAAATCAACATATACATATATCTGTCTTCTTAAAATTTATTATTTTAATTCCATAGAGACATTAAAATAAATGCTTGGAAACTTAGTCATTTCCTAATAATATAGTTCTTAGGTGTTGCTCAAAATTAAGACACTGTAATCACTCAGTCAAAGATCACGGTGTTCTACTTCCTGATGATGATCAGTTATAGTTCATATAGATCATCCATCTCAAGAAATTCTTCCTTATTATTTCTCACCACATATATAATATTAATTATTAAAAGATATTAAACTTTTCACTTGTTAATTCAACTAGATCTGATATGTAGAACCAGGTCAGACACCTCTTCTCTCCTGATTCAAATATATTTTTCATTTTTATCATAATATCATATTTTTATTCTTACTTATGTGAGATCTTGGGTTATTTTTCATTAAGATCAACACAATGGTCATAATATCATAAAATATTTCATTTCATCTTTTCATAACTATATACATGTAATATAAATATATTTTCATTATATTTATGAAATAAATATCTCAATGTTTTTCAAATTCATAATCCTCCAACTCAATTTTAGAAAACTTTTTCATTCATGGTATCTCCAACGATCTTTGTATATCATGTTTTATTTTAACCATTTTCTCCAAAAAACCTAGGAATAACCTATATATAATTATGATTACTTTTTTCTTGGATTAGTATTTCATCATTTAATTTGTACTATAGCATTGAGAAGCATAATGTCATCATATTTCAAAACATCTGAATGTGAACTAAAATTCATAGTGGTATCTGAATATTTAGTAATAGAATATTAAATATGGCTCATCTCCATAATTTGTTTTAGAGAATTTTAATTTCATTATGAGCACTAAAAATCATTTCTTTATATAGAACTTATCAATTCACTCATATTATCTTTCAACTTGAGTCAAAAAGAAACTTATTATTTTTATTTCCTGGAGAGAAAAAACTAATCTCATTAAATTTTCATTCCATAAACATTTTATTAATATTCATAAAAAATATTAAACATTAAAATAATTATACTTCATTTTGTTTTTTTCATGGGTTATATTTATATTCATGGTATTTTATAACAAAAACTTCATTATTTTTGAATCAAAATTGATTATTTTGTTCTATTAATGATAAAATTTTGTATTATATTGTTTTATCTCTCTTGTATTCTCACAATTATATAAATTTTTCATAAATATGAAATATTAAAAAAAAAACAAACTCTATCAAATGATAACTTATCAAAATCTAACACAGAATATATTATTTATCATATGTAAGAAAATTGAATTATTATTTATGTATTTTGGATAAAATATCTTCTATCTATGCTACACATATTTAACGTTTCAATTTATAGAATTTTGTTTTTAAAATATATCCATTCATGACATTGAAGAATATTTTACATAAAAAGAAAACTTATTATAAATTAGCACATCTATTTATTTATGAAATAATATTATTATGTGTCATCTCATATTTTTATTTATTATACCATATTCCTATATATTAGAACATTATTTACAAAATATCATCAGTAAACAAAAATATTTTCTTCTATATTAGAACAATTTTATACATATCATCCCATAATACTATATATCATCACATCATTTTATAAATCTCAAAATTCAACTCAAACATATGATTAAAAATAGAAAAATCATCAAACTAATGATCTCTTACTTTGAATAAACATCTAAAAAGAATTTTTTATATACATACAGGACACTTTCATACATAGTTAATATATATAGGCACATTTTTCTCAAACATTCCAAACTACATTAAATAATAAAAAATAATACTCCAATATTCTAAAATAATTTTAAAACTATTAAATACATATTTAGGTCATTAAAATCAAATAAAAATAGTACATTAAACATTTTAAACAACTAGAATCATTTCCATGAACATTCAATGAATTTCTAAAGACCTATAAAATATTTAATAATTAATTTAGGGTATTCAAAAAAAATCATTTTTAACTCTATTTAAAAAATTAAAAATTTATAACAATAATTTAAGTGAGGATTATCCATTAATACAAAATCCTTATTGATCACATATAGAGGGATAGTTTCTCTACTATTTTAGTCAACTATTTATATCATTAATTATTATCACAATAAAAAATTTCAAAAAGCTAATTAGGACCACATGTATTTGTACTATGTTTTTTATACTATTCAAAAATCATTCATAATTAACTTTAATTTATCTAAAAAAACTATTTCTATAATCATCATGTACTAAATAAATATTACCTAGAATCTCTCCAAAAAGATATTCAATGATGAAAATATCAATCTCATTTGGTTTTCATCATATGAAGAATATGTATTTTATATATTAAATTGTAATACGATTTCATTTATTTTATCTTATGAATACATGAAACTTATTTATCTATATTATTGGGTGAATTATTTCCCTATTACCAATGGCTTCGACATACATTAACTTCCAAATTTTCAACAGACAAGTGTAGAAAAGGGTGTTTTAAGTAAGTTTTTTATTTTAAACATCTGTTAGATAGTGAATTCATTTTGAATGATATTTTAAATATTTTTTACACAGTTTATATTAAATGATGTAAAAAACTATTCATGTTCATTTTCATTAGAAAATACATACAAAACCCACATAGAATGTGAAATTGGACAACTTTTTTATGTTAGTTATTTTATTACCACTTTAAAAAAGAATGATTTAAATGAGTTAAAAAATAATATAAAATAATATTTTCTGAATAATAAATTGATAATATATTTTACTGAAACAATAATAGATGAAAAATTAATAGAAAATAGTAGAAAAATTGGCCTAAAAAGATGGATAGTACAATACTGTAATAAATATTTTCATCACACCATTATTAAAATTACAATGAATTTTATAATTTAAAATTTATCCTCAAAATAAATATTAATAATAGGGATAAACAAAAAAGGAATAAAAATTGTTGAATAATCCACCCATTATCATTATGACTAATTTATATGATTTCCATTACAGGGGTAAGGGCCACTAAAGAGATAAAAATAAAAATAAAAGTTTTCAACATGTATTCTCAATATAATTACTAGATAAATGAAATATAAGATTTTAATAGAATTTAAATTTTTTTAATTTTATAGTTGTACTAATTTTAATTATTTAAAACATAAATATCAAAACAAAATATCCATATTTGATTACTTCTTCTTGGTGATGAAATATATTTCTGAAAATATATTATCACATGAAAATAACTTTTACTGTATTTTTCACAATTTGAGTTCTTATTAGTTAATTCACCATTATACATACATATTCTTCGTTTTTTAAAATTTCATTTTTTTGTTTATAGTTCATATATATCCTATTTTACAAAATATGTATGAAATAAAATAATAAATTATTATAGTATATAATTATAAAAATAATCAAACTTATGTCTCTAATATTTTGATAATGTTTCTTCATATATCATAATATAATGATAATAACCAACAAGCTATATTATCATTGTAAAAAACAAACAATATCCAATGGACAATATTATATATAGATGATGTTTCCATGGGTTATTAAATAAGTGGTCGTTATTTCCATACTTATAAAAGAATTGAATGTGTTGTTTGATTAGTAGTTGATTAAGAAAACTGGAAAAGGCATGGTAGCATAAGAATGAAACCCTGTTCATTGTAACCAACAAGTTAGTCTATATAAGAATGATGATCTACTATATTTTTGAATAATACATAAAAAAACTTTATAAACATTATTGAAAGCGTTTAAATATGAAAAAAATAGTTAATCTAAGGACCATAGAATCATAGTGTCACATGGTTGTGTGGTCGAACCACTAATCATTTATTTACATGCTTTATTTATATGGTTAAAATTTTATTCATTCTATTAATATGAGACATAGATTTTATGGGATAATTATTCCTTAGTTTTTATCAATTAAGTCTATTTCTAGGTACAATAAGTTAGATTTATAATGCATGATTGATTATAACTCTTCATGGGGTTGATTTAATGTTTTTTTCTTTTCTTCACATGTTTGATGCATCGAGTCTATTATCATGCTAGATGTTCATATTAAATATAATATTCACGAAATTAATCTTGATTTTTTGTCACTTGATATTGTCAATCGGGATCAGGGTTGGTTCAATAATTATTGAATTTTTGGATGATTCTTAATTCAGAAAATCATAGTTTCTATAAATACTATATTTTGTTGAAATAAAAATATGACATGATAATATATTATATATAATTAAATATTATTATCAATCAAATGACCATTTTAAATCAAAAAATAAATAAGGTACAACCTAGTAGTAATTATTAAATACTTAGAAGGTAACCCTTTAGAAGAAGTTCCATATCATTGAACCATGAATTTAATTATCCATATGTACAAGGAGGAATGATTAAATGAATTTAAAGGTATAAGAATAGTGTTGAAAATTACCTACGATATTTAATATAACATAGTGTTATAAATATTAAAACAAAATTAGATTTAGATGAAGATTTTTTCAATAGGATTTATGAATAAATTGAGAAATTTAAATTTAAATATCATATGGGTTATTATTGAGAATGTAATTAAGATATTTCAAGGGAGATAATTATATTAGTGGTTAATAATTTAAAGGTTCATGACACATGACAATTAAAACTACCAAGTCCTAGATAGAGGGAGTTTTTGAATGGTGTGAAATAAGGGATTAATATTTATCTAGTTTATGAATTTTTATTCTAAGTGAGTAATAAGTGAAATATATTAATATATTTTCATAGATTACCCAATGATTTATTAGATTAATGATAGAGGTTCTAGAGGAAAATAACATATATTATTGTTTATTCATAAATAGATCGATGCAAGCCTTCATTATCAATTTATATTTTTGTGATTTTAGTTATGGAGAATGAATATTATCTTGTGCATGAATTATCTCATGATTAAGACAATTATTCACAAGAATAGTGATAGAAAGATTAAAATAATAATACTCTACCACCATCAATATTTATGTTGGAGACATTTTTGGTGAATATCCTTATTATTGTGTTGATGCATCTGGTGATTATCTTGATATATAATGAGAACACAAAGGAAATGAAAATTTTGGGATATATTCATGGATCTAGCATAAATAATTCCATTGATATTATATTAAAAAGTGGATGATAAATTATGATATAGAGAACTAGATAAAACCTAGTCTAACAATGTGTGCTAGTTAGAGAAATTTTTAATCACTACCAACTACTGTGATGATAAAATTTATGACCCAAATTGAAATAACCCATTTTTTTATCAATGGAAGTTCATTTCTTATAAAAATGTAATATAATTACATGAACACACAAAATAAGGAACAAATATTTATTATGTGACCTTTAATCAAATGTTTCTCACTTATGTGATTTAAATTTCCAAAAAAGGTCATCTACAATTGTGATCAGTATTTTTTTTTAATCTGATGAGAAAAATAAATTTTTTATGAATTGTAACATATTCTTATAAATAGTAACGTAGATTTATGAATAGTAATGAATAATAATCTTCCAAAAAATAGTTACTTCACCCATGAATGTATAAATAAAATTTAGAAATCTTAAATGTAAAAAAACAATCCTAGAATAAGAACTGGTATTTTTGTGTGTCAAAAATATTTTATATACAATTTTATGATTAATATAATAATTGAAAATGGAAATATATTTTCATAAATTGTAATCCTAAAATTTTTATTTATTTTAATATGGTCATAAGATAATTTTATGGGGCCTTCATTAAATATTAATGGTGTTATACAACGAGTAACAATTTTAATGTTGATTTTGTGAAATAAATTGTTATTTTATATAAAAATTAAATTAAAAATATTTATAATTTTTTTCCAAAATATGGAGTTAATTTCTTTATTCTACATGTTGAAAATAGTTAGGGTTATTTTTTTGGGATTTCTCTAAAATACTTGTATTTTTTGTGAATATTAAAAATATTATTTTGAGATTTCAGTATGTTTAAGGACATCATAATGATGTAATAATTAATATAAAATTATGGTCTAATTATGTATATTATAATTTTACATGGGGTTTCCCAAGTGTCTAATACCATGGTCATGCCCCTGGTTTTGAAAAAACCAATACTGAGGTGTCATTTGAAATTAATAAAAAATATCTATCTTTTACTATAAATACAGACTCTTTCCTTTGTTTTCATTCATTCCATATTCATTATCCTACAATATCTGGTGGTTTTACCTCTCTGTGATCCCTCCCAATGTTTTCTCAAGCCCTAAAGGGCCCAACCATCATGTTTAAGGTGTTACTCCACAATGTAAGGGAACATTTCACCCTCCTCTTTTAGTCATCACTTCTTTTATGTTTTCTATTTGAATTTACATTTTCATATGTTGGGATTTGATATAATGTATCCATATTATAATCATTTTTATTTCCATATTATGAGAAACCCTTTTTCTATCAAAAATTCATTTTATGAAATTTTAAGCAACGTTGTTATGCTGTCAAATTTTCACAAGGGTTCTCTCAACTTTTCATTTATTTCATGTTCATTACCTTTCTCTTTCTTTACTCATCTACATTCATCCAAATGTTTTTATGAATCCAATAACATACATGTACTGTAATTATTTTCATGATAATTTAATAATTCTTCATCATCTCTCATTTTCAGTTATATATACAAATAATGAAAACACCATCCGAGATGTGCTTATTTACAACATTCTAGGATGATTAGTTTTCAACTTCCATTATCGTCTTCAATTCTGGTCATGAAACCATTTTCATGGTTAACCCAGACCATAATATATGTATTATTTATCATCTAGGGTTTGGATTCTTTTATTATTCATGGGTTTTATTTATAAATCTAGATGAGTTCATTTTGTTGAAAAAACTGCAAATTAACCCAAACAGTTATCATTTAATGATTTATATAATGATTCAACTTCACACCAAGTATCCAAATGGAATATAAAAACATGTAACCTCTATGATATTCAATAATAACATATTAATCAAATTCTTTAAATCCATCCCCATTTTTCCTGATTCTCCAAACAGGAATATAAGTGAACCGATCATTAGATCCAAGGAAACAATTGGACCTGAATAATGAAATTGAACATCATAACCAATAAAAAGGTAATGAATAAACTCAAAACGTTTTAATAAATAATTTTAATATATAAATGGTTAATTTTTTATTTATTAATGAACATAATTTTTTTAATCTGGTCATTAATATCAGGTGGACAACACCATCAGTCTTAAGGTAATAGATTCTACCTGAACCACCATTATTCCTTCAGGTTGCTCCAACAGTTTATTACCCAAATAATGTTTTACATGATTTTTATATAAAATTTTTACATACTATTTATATATTCCAAAATCATGTTTCATGATCCATACCTCATTATCTTTCGATGAAATAAATGTTTTTAAGTGATTCCCTCCTTGATTTTTTCACATAAGAAAACCAATTTTGAGGGAACATCCCGAATTCTTACCCAATTTCTAGTGCACTATATCCTCTGTTTTAATTGACCCTTGATTTTATAAAATCATTATTTTTATTATTTAAACCTTATTTATTTCACATATGGTTTTATATAAAATATTATTCCCTTTTAAATTTTAAATTCCCTTTAGTATTTTATTTATAACCATACTAAAATGGTGTAATGATATGAATTTCTTAAGTAATCTTCATACATGTTTTCAGTTATGTTTTACATCACATAACATGTTATATTCCCATTAATCCTTATTAAAGACAAATTATTTTTTTACTCCTTTCTCTCATGGACACTTTTATGATATGCCCATTCATTATGCTTTATGACATGAATGTGATATCCATTTCTCTCCTTGGGTTCCCTTATGTTCATGTATGATTTATTATGAATGATTATTTATTTTTCAAGAATATTCCTGATATTGTTATGATGGGTGAACCCAAATTTATTTCCAATGCATTTGTTAAAGTTAATTTTCATGGGATTTTATATGTGACAGTCTTCGCGGTTGGCTGTGGCTTGTGCTATTATGTGAAATGATCTAGGCAGTTAGCCTCGACTCAAACTAAAGTCATATTTTATGTTGATTCAACATTTCTATGATTCCATGTTTATATTATCCAATGTTTATATGTTATTATTCCATATGTTTTATGATTTTTTATCATTATTTCATGCCTTCTAACACATTTTCAAAGGCCTTATTCTTATGTATACTCCCTTAATGGTTTTTTGCTCATCTGTTTGTTAATGTGTTCCCTTGGGTATCCTATAAATATGTATGAGAACAATGTATGAGAAAATATCATTTTGGAGTTCAAATAAAATGTTGTATTTATAATTTTTGATTATGTATATATTCTTCAAAAATAATATACTTTAAGAACCATGGATTGTACTCTTATGTATAATTATTCTTAAAATCATGTAATGTTAAATGTAAAAGGCTAGGTTTCTATAGTCGGTATCAGAGGATGGTCTAGTTATTTTTGGATTTTAGGAATGGAGAACCACATTGAGAACCTTTAGGATGTGACTATGCATACAAAAAATATCTATATTTTGTTATGTAAAAATTAAGTTATATATCCTGAAAATTCATCCTTCCTTGGGTAAGAATAGGTAGCGATGGCACTGGAAATGATGTACCTTGGAGTGAAAAATATAACAAGGAATTTTGGGCCTAACTCGGGATATCATAGTATATGAAAACATCCCCGTTGTACTCTTATTTTGACCCTCCCTAGGGATATGGCTTTGTAAATTCGTGACCATTGTTGAAACCATTATTAAGGAAATGAAAAAACATATAATAATATATTCTATAAAATAGATCAATGAAAACCTAGATTGAATCATAGATAATCACAAGTTAGGATATAATTATCCTTTAAATGTTTATACCCTTATATTAATAGTTTATTTTTTATACTCAATAGCTATGTATTAAATCCATCTAATTGTATGTTTATTTTTTAGATTATGGTGGGAAATATAATAAAACGTTCCAAAAATCAACGTTAAAGGGAATGTGAAGAATTTCCAAATGATGTGCCTGATATGATGGGAACAGGTGCTCAAAACATGATGACAATACCTGCTCAGTTGGATCATGTTATGAATAATAACTTGAATCATGTGGAACTCCCTTCTCTTTAATGAAGATCACAAGATTCCATAGAATCATTAATGCAAAAAAAGGACTCCAAGGTTTAGTGGATCTTATAATCCCCTCCTTGTGGAAAAGTGGATTTACTCCATTGAAATGATATTCTCTGTCCTCTAGTTCTTAGAAGAAGATAAATTTGTACTAGAGGTCTATCATCTTGATAGGGAGGCTAATCAGTGGTGGACACTGATCAAGAATACAATGTCCCAAGATGAAATTAATTCCATATATTGGGAGGAATTCAATATGAATTTTTTAGTAAATATTTTCCTTGAACACTCTATCTCAAGAGGGAAAAAGAGTTTCTTGGACTCAAGATGAAGAAATATGAGTCCATCAGGGTGTATGAAGAAAAAATTATAGGTCTTCGTAGGTACACCTCTTGATTTGTGATGAACACTAAATGCAAGGTGGACCACTTATTTAGTGGAATAAAGCCGAGTCTACAAAAAGAATTGGTGATTTGAGAATTTGAATGTTATGAGGAGATTTTATTTTGTTCCCTCAAGGATGAAATAGAAATTGGAGACACTTAGTGGTCTCATGCACTCAATGATAATAAGTGAAAAATGGAGAACAAAATGGCTGTTTCAATAAGAAAATATGATGACGTAAAGGAGCACAAATATCCCACATGTAAAATTTTTCAAAAGAAACATCCTGAGAACTGTCTAATGGGAACCATGAATTTCTTTAAATGTGGAATATTGGGACCTTAGGAAAACATATACAGATGGGATGTGAAAAATAACACTAATATGTAATAAAAACGGATGGTTCAGATCGATTCTCATCCATTGGTGTAGTGTTAGAATGTCAAGAAGCATGGGAATTATAAAAACAATTTCCCTAAGACATGGTTTTTGATAGGAAATAAACAAAAACATCTAAGGAAACAAGGTAGGTATTATTCTATCACTAATACTAACGTAGATCTAGACAACTATGTGGTGATAGGAACTCTAGTTATTCATTCAAGAATTGAGAACGTACTATTTGATTCTAGTTAAACACATTCTTTTATATCTTGCATGTTTAGTAGAACTAATTAATAAACATTTCAAAATTTAGGGGATAAGTTATCTGTGAGAACAAAGAATGCAAAATTTATTATGTCAATGTTTAATAACTCCTCTTCAGGTAATTCTTTTTGAATGAACCTCCCAGAAAATCTCATCATAATTCCTTTAGTAGAGTTCGATGCTATCATGGGAATGGATGGTAAATCCTTATGAAAAGCCAACATGAACTATCGGTAAAGGGGTATCACTCTTCACATCCAAAAGAATCTTCAAATTATTTACAAGTGTAATGAATAAGATGAATCTTATTTAGAATCAATGTCTCAAGGGTATATATTAATTCATTATGAGAAATTATTTATAGATAAAATTATTGAGATAAAGGAGATAATTATACTTGATGACATGCCCATCACGAGGGATTACACTTATGTATTACCTAAATAGTGGAATCATCTTCCTCCTGACTAAGAGGTTGAGTTATCAATTGAACTTATTCCTGGATCTATTCATTTATCAAAGATACCTTATAGAATGGACAAAATAGAGATTGAAGTGATGAAGATTAAGTTACATGATAATATAGAAAATGGTTTTATATGCTCAGGAGCTTCAACATGTGGGGTTCCAGTCCTCTTCTTCAATAAGAAGGATGGATCAATGATCCTCTACATTAATTTTCATGAGCTCAATAAAATCATGATAATGAACATGTATCCCCTATCCCAGATAGACAACTTGTTCTATCAGCTTCATGGGGATAGTTATTTCTATAAGTTGGACTTTCAGTCAGTATATCACCAATTAAAGCTGAGGAAAAAAGATATTCCCAATACTACCTTTCGAACATGGTTTGGACACTATGAGTACATAGTTATTCCCTTAAGACTCACTAATGATACATAAATATTCATATATATATTTAATAGTGTCTTTAGATATTACCTTTAACAATAATTGGTATTCTTTATAGATTATATTAGGATATACTCTATAATAAAGGAGTAACATGATGAGAATTTCGAAACTATGTTAGAAACATTGAAATATGAGAAGATATATGAAAATTAAAGTAAATGTGAGTTCTAGGTGGAAAAAGTATCATTCATGGTGAATTTCATCACCATAAAAGGGATATACATGGACCTTTCCATGAAAAAGGCGATTGAATTGTGGAAAAGGCCAACATTTGTAATGAAGATATATAGATTTTTGGGTCTGGCATGGTATTATCAATGAATTTTGAAGAAAGTTTCCTAATTTTAAAATCCAATGACCATGCTGACACGGAAGGGAGTAATGTTTTTCTTGAATCAAGAATGTGGAGTCTATTTTAATGATTTGAAAAATAGTATAATCAATACGCTAGTTCTGAAACTCCCCACAAGTGTAGTACTCTTAATGGTGTATAATGATTCTTCAAAGAAGGTATTTGGATTTGTGGTGATGCAAAATGATAAACTGATAGCTTACACCTCCAGGAAGATAAAAATAGAAGATAAAAACTATCCCACATATGATCTGGAGTTGTCCTCTAATATCATTGCATTGAAAATCTGGTGGAATTATTTCTATGGGGAGAAGTGTGAAATATATATTGATCACAAGAGTCTCAAATATATATTCACACAAAAAGAGTGTAATATGCACTAGAAAAGATGGATTGATCTCATCAGAAATTATGACTACTCTATCCACTACCATCCTAGTATTCCATACATGGTAGTGGATGATCTTAGTATAAAGGATCCTTAATCTATTTCAATGATGAGAATTGAAAAGGATCTAACCATCTTAGATTTGTAGAGAATATACAAGGGAATCATTATTGAAGGAACATCATCAACCCTTTCTCAAATGATTGCTCAACCATCCATCATGGAGTAAAAAAATGATGTTCAAATAAAAGATGTGGTAATTCAGAAAATATTTGAGGCTATTAGTAATGGTAGATCATCATATTTCGTGATTTACGTGGAAGGAGTTGTATGATTTGGATCATGATTATGTGACCATATCATCCTGAGATAAAGAAGCAGCTTCTGAAGGACTCCCATAGCTTTACCTTCTCTATTCAACCAGGGAGCACAATGATGTATCATGATCATCGAGAAAACTTTGAGTGGGAAATTATGAAAATGGAGATTCCTGAATATACATCAAATTTTCTTGTATATCAACAAGTGAATACTAAAATAATAAAGTCTAAGGGGATTATGAAACCACTACCCATAACAACATGGAAGTGGGGGAACATCACCATGGGATTTTTCACTAGACTTTCAGGGACATCCAGAGGAAACAATGCAATATGGGTCACTGTGGATCATCTTACAAAGACAACACACTTTATCATGATTTGATTGGACTTATCATTTGATATAATTCCACATATTACATCAAATAAGTTGTAATTCTACATGGAGGGCCACTACTTATTGTAACCAATCTTGATTCGAGATTCACCTCAATGTTCTGGAAAATCCTCCAACATGTTCTTAGCACTGAACAGAACATTAGTATGGCCTATGATCCTCAAAATGATGGCCAATATAAGAAAACTATTCATACATTAGAAGATATGTTGAGAGAATGTTATTTGTACTTTAAGGGAGGATGGGACCAACATCTTCCACTAGTTTATTTCTCCTATAATAATAGTTTCCACTCAAGAATATGAATGGAACCATATGAACCCCATTATGGTAAAAGGAGAAGAACACCAACATGTTGGGATGAATTCAGAAAGAGTAAGCTAATATTACCTGAAATGGTCAATAAAATGGTGGAGAATGTGAAGACCATTCATCATCATATCAAGGATGGCCTAAATCAATAGAAGATTTATGACGACAGTCATTGACGAGACCTTGTGTTAAATATTGGATACCTGACATTTCAATGAAAATCTCCGTTGAAGAAGGACATGAGGTTTAAAAACAACGGAATGTCAAGTCCCATGTACATTGGCCCCTTTTAGATTCTTGATCGTATCGGTGATTTAGCCTATCTAAATTCACTTCCACATACCATGGCCAAAATACACGATGTCTTTCATGTATCCTTCTTAAGAATGTACATACCAAACTCATCACATGTACTCTCTTCATAGATAGTACATTTTTAAGATGATATTTTTTACGAGGAGAATCCAGTGAAGATATTGGATCGTCCAGATAAAGTTCTACATAACAAGACTACTCTCTTGGTGAGGGTACTATGGTAGAACAATAAGTGTGAAGAGGAAACATGGGAACTAGAGGAAGCAATGATGGAAACGTACCCTTCTAAATACCCATCCTTAAAAATTTACATAATCCTGAATTTTAGTCAAGAATATACCTTATTACACATTGAGGATCTTTTTGAGTTTAGAGTTTTATATAATTAGGATACCTTACATATATAACATACCACAATTATATAGGCAGATACTACTAAAAATAGTTTCCAATTTTTCAAAACATAAAACATTTAAGCTCAAAAGATGATTTCTTTGACAACCCTCTTCATTATTCATCACATATCCCTTGTTTCTAGAACACATCATTATATCTTGTGAAAAACATTTTGAATCATGGTATGTGTATAAAACTCATCAAAGTATATAAAGAAATAATGTGTTAGTTAGATGATAACATAAAAACCAATAAAACCCATAACCATAAAAACTCATATTCATAAATATGTCATGTATTTTCTGGGGGAAATATTTAACATATCACGCTTAAATTAACCCTCACACATGGAGTATCCCTTTGGTCCACTTTCATCTATGGAGTACCCAATTCATTAAAGATCTATAATGGGGCTCACACATTATATCTTGAGATATAATGGGCTCAAGAAAACATATCTTGATCTATAATAGGGCTCAACCCAACATATCATGAGATATAATGGCATCAAACCAATATAAATAATGTCCAATGAACATATCATGATAATTAAGTATCATGAAATTAAGTGAAATTACTCATTACATACTCATAAATAACAATCCTTTTGAAATTTATTAATGATAGTTTTAAAAAGAATTTTACAAGGAAAGTCCCTTAAAATATAATTAGATTTATAATTAATAGAATGGAATGGATATGTGTACACAATATAAATACACATAGTTTAATATAATATATAAAAAATTCATAAAGTCGATAATCTTATTACAATATATGGTATAAAGAAAAAGGTTAAACCAAAGAATGGAAATTGGGTTAAGAATTCCCTTACCTCGGTTTTTCCTTAAATTAAACTAATTTAAACCTCATGCATAATGGTTAAAAGAGTGTTATTAATAACCTAATGAAACATATCCATATTTATATGTCACGACCCATCCCTTGGGGCCCATTCTAGGACTACCCCATTCCCACCTTCTATAGGCCAGGGACTGGAGATTAGAACCTAAAAGGCGTATTAGTAAAACGGGAAGGCATTTACTTTAAACATGTACAATCACACAACCAAGAACACAGAAAGAATCAACTATAAAGTAAACTGTTGTAGTAAAAGGATAATGAAATAAAAAGGGGAAGAGAATACAAGACCAAATATAAATGCACAAGTACAACTGAAAATACAATACAACTGAAAGAAAAAGGAAAATAGCTATTGGGTTATCCTCCAAGGTTCCTACCTGATGGGTATGTATAGATCACCTCTTAGCACTCCACGCCTGTCTTTCTCCTCCACATAATGTCACTCTGAAATTGCCCACCTATGTGCACCATCCAGTCTTGGATCCCTCATCCTGGATCAATGGTGAATGTCATCGGCACAAGACACAAAAAGGTGCTGGAAAATCCATGTAGGTGTGAGTATTACGATACTCCGTAGGGACCCCAAGACCCCTGTAGGTATCCTAGAGTTCCATAGTGTATCTATCACAAAGAAAGACATCAATTCTACTAATTTATATTCCCATAAATATACCAATGTTATCAAGATATACACATCACATACATGAGGAAATAATACCACAATGGTAACACCGTGATGGTAGAAGTACCACATAGGTAACACCACATAGGTAGAAGCACCACACAGGTACACCACAAAGGTAAAAGTACACAACACATCTCATCTCCACCAAGTATCAATTTAGGTCAATGATAGAAGGGTTATCACATCATCGAACTTTTCGGCTGCTGGATAACTCCTTCTTTATTGAGTACAATGGTCCTACTAGTTCACACAGAGCTGCTTCCCACTAACCTTGAACTATTGCAGTACCCATCCCTAATGGGTGTCATGGGCATGTGAGGTCATACAGAGCCACTTCCCACCGTGGGCATGTCGGGTCACGAAGAGCCACTTCCCACCTTGGCTGAACTAATGTACTCCTCCAATCGAGAATTGTGGGTCTACTGTGTCATAGAGAGACGCTCCCCACCTTAGGCCTAATGGGTCACACATAGGTGCTTCCCCCTAGGTCAATCATCAAGTAGTCTTGAGGTCTCATCCAACCACATGGTTCTATACGTAGTCTGATTAGGAGAACGACTCCTTAAGACACTAACCACATCTTTATATCCATGGAAGATACCATAAGGTACATTCTGGGGTAGTAACTATAGCATTCTCAATAACAAAACATGATGTCCTTAGCTTCTGGATCACCCCTCCTCTATCAAGTACTATGGGCATGCCAGGTCACACAGAGCAGCTTCCCACTAACCTTGAACTGTTGTGGTAATCATCCTTGATGGGTAACTTGGGAATTCCAGGTTTCATAGAGCCGCTTACCACCATGGTATTCCTGTTTCACATAGAGTCTCTTCCCACCGGGCCATCGTCAAATAGTCTCCAGATCTCAGCCAGCTACTGGGTTCTGTATGTAGTGGGTTTGGGAGAACCACTCTTCAAGCCATAAATCATATTACAACTAGTAAAAAGGATCACATGTATGAAAACCAATGTTCTCCACGTCATAAGGGATTCAACGCAACAGATGGAGCAAAAATAGGATGCCCGGTCGGTGTGTTATTGGCATTTCAGTGTCGAGGGCCCAATTAGATTCGGGTGCTATCCAACCTGGCTGTACACCAAATTTCTCAAAAAAAACTTGTTGAGTAAATCAAAAGGGTCATCTTTCTCCAAGTGTCCCAATGCAGTAAAAGGTTCATCAAACAGACCTCTGGTTCTCAAGATAAGACCCCTTTGTGTTCCAAGGCAGTACTAGGTCCGGGTCTAGTCCGCCACGATCAGACCAGCACGAGCTGCATCTACCTGGCCCGACTCGGGTCCTACCTGACTTCGATCATCCCGGCCCCCTGGGCCTGACCTGACTCGACTTGGTCACGAATCAGGCCGCTGGTATAACGACCCATACTTTACATACATTGTTAATACTTCAAAATTGAAGCACACTTATTACAACATATGACAAAACCACAAAGGACCGTATAGGTATAGTGTCTTTAGAAACTGGGAAACATAAACAACTGGTTCATAAATATTCTACAGTGTCTCCCATTTATTTCATCATATCTAGGGTCCCTTTTAGAATATTCTACTTAATATCCATCTTCCTGACCTGGGGAAAAGAAAACATAAAAGGGTGAGCTCAAATGCTCAGCAAGGCAAATAAAGGAAATAAAAATCATATCATATCTTTTTGAAAATCATAACCTGCAAAAGAGATCATAATATCTTAACATGGAACAAATCATAGGAGTGAAAATGAGATCCCCATAATCATAACATAAAACTTGAAACTTTGTGGCATGCACACATAATCATGGAAAATCATTTCTTGTTAGTCATGACTCATTGCCAAGACTATCTTAGTGGACAAAGTCCCTTTCTGAATCGAGTAACCCTCGTTTCAGTCCTGTTTCACTGAACCGGTATAACCTACCATTTCATCCATGTCTATCTCATGAGATATAAAATCTTTACCCAATGCATTGGAGGGAGATATAGGTCCCACCCATCTCATAATGATACCATTCTTATGTGTGCCACAAAATCATAAATCATACATCATTGCATAACCCATGTAATAAAAATGGGAATCTTAAACATCATGCCAACATAATCCATAAACAATTGATATCATTCAATCATAAGAATATTGAAACCATTTAAATCATAGAGACATTTTACTTGAAACATACATATCAAATAATGTCATCTTAGATGGAAAATAGTTTGAGAAAAACACTCGAAATGAATTCTTGAGGAAAATATCCTTTCTTCTTTAAAATCATTTTCTTTTCACAAAATTCCATGCAATTTTAAAAGATAAGGGTTTTGTTGAAAATAATCATGAAATCTTGTAGAGGAAGCTTCTTTAAAATGAGGTGTTATGAAACCGTAAAAATCCTTTCACGCCGTATAAGTTAAAAATAACATTCTCCTCGTACTTTTTTCGGAAAAGTCAAAAAGTACCTTATATGGTAACCAAAGGAATGATTCCATTCATACAATGTGGTAAAAAGTCAATAAAGGGTAAAAATGACTTTAAAAATTCATGGAAGAATGGTAAACATTTTATAAAAACATTTTTAGAAAACATGGTCATGGATGTTAAACGTAACCCCAGTAAATACTTAAGTATAAGCAATCTCGGATAAAAATGAGATTGAGAATTTATCCCTTACCTTAGGTCCAATTTGCTTCGTATGTGTCCGAACCTCCTGTATAATGATTTAAATAATGTCATTGACTTATTACAGAATCATATTCATTTTTATGATATCATATATGGTTCACTTATGACATTATATTACCCGTTCTTTTGTAAATTCCATGTTAAAGAAGCATTTTGGGTAAAATCGTTTCATTTATCGTAGGTGTTTTGACTTGTTGTTCTTGACATTATTATTACTTATATCATGATTTACATACTTCCAGAATATAAAATATGATTTATATATATATTCAGTATATATATATATATATAATAGATAGATAAATAAAATGAAAAACACCGTTCATGGAGACGGTAGTCCTTACGTACGCATGAACGCTGTTTTTCTTTCCTTATTGTCTTGAAATGGAAGTAAGTAGATGACATACATATGTATATATATACATAAATCCAGTAGCTTTATAATGTCATATATTTCATTATTATTTCTTATATATACATTATAATCATTCTTAAATGGTTAACATGGAGAATGAATCTCATCGCGTCGTGGAGACGGTAGTCCGTACGTACGCACGAGCGATGATATCATTTCTATAAATATTGAATTGAATTGGAGTGGATTATACAATATACCAGAATCAATATGATATTGTAATAACTATGTATAGTTATTCTTTACACCATTATACCCATCCATGTAAGGTGGTGGTGGAAAATAGATTACACCACGTCGTGGAGACGGTATTCCGTACGTACGCACGCGCGGTGATTTATTTTTCCGTAGGATGTATAGATGGTGAAATAGGGTTGTTTAATACTTATAATAACATATCAGTATATGAGTGATACTGATGTTATTACTTCATAATGAAACAACCTAAGAAGAAGAAGTGGAAGAAGAAATAAAGATGAAAGAATTGGTAACGGTAATTACCTCTTCTTTGAAGCGCCTCTTTGAGACCTCCTCTTAGGGCACTAAAATTGGTCTTTGAGGAAGACCAGAACCTCTAGGATGTTTCTAGGGAAGTGGAGAAGATATTTTGGCAGGGGTTGGCCGAGCTTGAGTGCTCAAATTGGTGTGAGGAGGAGGGGGAGGAGGTGTCCTTTTATAGGGGAGGAGAGGGGCACCTTAGGAATTCTTAAAAATATTAATTTATAATAAATCTAACCCCACTTAAAAACCTCCAAAAATGACTCATATTCGAAGATTAGATGAGATAGGGTTGTAATATCATCAACCAATAAAATTTAGACATGTTTGGATATTATTTTAAACCTTATCAATTAGATTTAACTCTAAGTTAAATAATTTAACTTTTACCGTGTCTTTTTGTTTTCTTTCACTATATGGTTAATACACTTACTATAACATGCCAAACGAACCCCAAATTGTTTATTATTAATATATATATCCTTATCTAAGTCATTTGGCCGAACCTTAGAATTTTAGGAATAAAATAACAATTAATAATATAATATTTTATTTAAAAACTATTTTGTGTCAATTTTGACACTATTTGATATATGATTTTTGTGAAAGTCATAACAGAATTATATGTTCGAACCAAGTTGATCAAATCAACATTAATATATCATAGTAACCTAGAAAATTAGTGGAATTCATAAAAAATCTCAAATTACATTTATTTTGGTGTTTATAACATCAATTATGTCAATATTTCATTAATAAGATAATTACTGCATCATCGTTGTGTCATAAATAAATTAAATTATTTTATGTCTAAAAATTACAAATAAAATACCATCATGTAGGAAATATTTTTATCTTTCTAATGAATATTTACAATTGAATTTATCTTATGTATAACCCCATATTAAAAATGATTTACTTATTAAACTTTGATTTTAACTATTTTAACCTTTCTTTAAATAAATTAATAATAAATGTATTAATCTAATCCAAGTGGGACTAAATGGTCATATTTTATTCCTAAGTTTGTTTTTGGTCGAATTACACTTGTCCAATAGAATTAGGACATGTGTTAGGGTAATAGTAATATCATATTTACCCTTAATTACCCTATTTACTATTAACTGCGGTAAAAAAAGTAAAAAGTTAGTATTCACCAAAAAATTATTTTCATCTCATTGAACCACATTTTAGTCCTTGATATTAACCGTGTCTCTCGGATTTTCGAAATTCCATTCACAGAAGCGGCAAAATTAAGTTTTATGAAAAATTCAGTTTTTTTAACTACCACTTAGTAGTTTCACTATTCATCAAAAATTGATGTTTTTCAGAACAATGCCAAAATTTCATCCTAAGCTATATTTCATATTCCGAATTCAAAAATGAAATCAATTTTACCAAATTCATAACATAGAAGTTTCATTAATTAATTTTATAATTAAATCCTGCTGTTAAAATAAATAGCGTGTTTTTAGGAAACAATATATATCAAAAGATTGACACTTGATTATGTCTGGTTTAAATGTGAAATTACAACCAATGACCAACATTGTATTAAATTGTAAAAATATATTCTAAATATACTTTAAAACCACTCAAATTAATAATTTATCACTATTAATTATTTCGATTAAAAAAGTTGTTTTTAATTATAATTTAGTAATTTTCACTATTCATCAGAATATGAAAGTTATCCGAAAAGTACCAAAATTTCACCTTAGGCTAAATTCGATACTCCGAATCCAAGAATGAAGTTCATTTTGAAAAATAAGATTTACAGAATTTTAAAAAGTGGTTATTACTATTCATAACGGCTAGTTTTAATAATATTTTAATAGCACATCGTTGTTTAGTGAAACTCGGTATTGCATATTACACACGCTATCGAGGAAGGTCGCGATTGCGTGTAATGCAAGGCAAGACAAGGATGCGTGTTGTGCAAGCTCCTTTTGGTGTAGCGTACAACACAAGACATTAGTGAAATAAAAAGAATGTTTTTCATAAAATCTCGGGCTGTTACATTCTACCCCCCTTAAAATGAATTTCGCCCTCGAAATTCGTCGGGGTTATAAATGGTTTATTATTAGAAAGTTTCTTTAATAGAAACCCACATCGTAAAAAGGAATACCAAAACTTGGCTTTAAAAACTAAAGTATGAAATGTAACGATTACCCAAATAAACTTATCATTGGGTTTCCACATAGGTGAAAATATGGATATGGAAGAGAAATCTAACCATCATGTTCTGATGGAGAGTGGTAGAGAACATGGCTATGGAAAATACAGTAATCACAAATCCATAAATTTGTGACGATCTAAGGTACCATCTGATTCATCAGGTATAAGATCACTAGGACAACATTTTTGGTTTTCAAGATCATTTCCCTAAAGTTGAAAATTTGAATTAGAATAAATACTTACTTTATTTTGGTACAGTCGCACTATTGTTCGTGCCTTGAACAATTTCCACTTCATCTCTTAAATAAATGAAGTTGAATTTGTTATTCGTGAAGTGTTAGCAGATCATGTGATAGAATGACGGGTCATTCCATCTGTCTCAAACAAAAGGTTTGAAAAGTTTTAAGTTCATCTTATGGTTAGATTAATCGTATATGGTTCCAAAAATGAACTTATACTTCATATATCATACCACTTAATAAAATAAAACTAGTTTCTACTAAACAGGGACTTTCTGTAGGTCAGTGGTAGGCGATAAAGGCCAGTCGCACTTCGGTTGTGGGTTCGATTCCCACAGCCTTGTCCGAAGTGATGGGCTGTCGCCCGTCCTGCAGGTTGTCCTTTTTCTAAAACTACATTACTATAACATCCCATCAATAATATTGAAAAACATTTTATCCTAACTTATGTCCAACATAATCCATTACAATATTTAGGCTCATCCATAATACTTTAGTACACTCTCATAACATAGTGAAAACGATTGCCAGAGATTTAATACCATCGTTGATCCCCATATATCATAAGATATGTTTTGTTGGTCACATTCCAAACATTCAAAGTCCTTAATCATGTATTCTCTTGAATTCCCATTGAAACTTAGTGAAAACATGAATGCAGTTAAAAGTTAACACTTTCCAAATACCAAAATCCTCAAAATTCTATATACTCAAACCATGATATCACTTAGTCCTTATATAAATCATGAGCTCATGAATACTGTCTAACATTTCATTTTCTCCTTATCCCTTAAATATGCGCATATCATCTGCTTTCCAAAAATATCTGAATAACCTTTCATGGTTACTGGTACCATTAATCATAAACTTTCCAAACTTAAGGAAAGACAACAGTGTAACAATCCTTAGATGTCTCTTTATTCCATAGTACCATGAGATTACTTATACAACATTACACATGATAAACATGTAATCATTCCACTACATTCTTAAACCATTGACCGAGCTTCAACAATTCTTTCATCTCACATATCATTTGTAGTCTCTTCATCATAATCCACATAAATACTACCCATACGACCATACTGATTCTCTTCATGAGACTTTCCCTTAGGGCATTGGTTTGCATAATGCCCGTACATTCCACATTTAAAACATTTAACCATTGTTGATGTCGTAGCAATACCATTATCCTCATCCATGGTGTTAACTGAACCTTTTCCTTTGCACTTACTTGCTTTGTGTCCTTCTTTTCCACACCCAAAGCATCTTCCGGTTCTCTTGAAACATTCTCCTTGATGCCTCTTCCCACATGATTTACATAGGGGAAATTGAACTTTCTTTCCTCTATGATCATCATAAAACTCCATCTTTCTCTTATTAGCCGAGTCAGGAAACTTACCAAATTTTACTTTATTGATCATATTATGAGATTGCTGATTCGGCATAATAATGATGTTTGGACTTCCAAATCCCATTTCACTATGAAGAATATCATTCCATTGTCCATCATATCCTCCATTATCGTGAATCATCTTGTTTCCAGCCATTTTCTAAAACCCAAAAAAAGAATAGTGTGAGAGGCAAAAATCATGCTAGGGAAAACAACATAATAAAGGGGGAGTACCTTCAATATCTAACATCTTAGGTTTAATTCTATGATCGTTAGCGTAGTTCTAGTACTATAACCTATACGTATACTTAACCTTAGGGACATCCCTAGACATACCGTAGAAATATCTCTAGGGATCTCACTAACGTTTTCGCATCCTAGTTTCCAAAGGTTGACTAAACCTTTCCTCTGATACCAACTGTAGAGACCCGAAGCTTATCGTAAATGGACATTACATTACTTTTTCGGAATACTTAGTACATAACAAAAACACACACTAAAGGATCGTAATAGTTTAGTGTCTTTGGAAACTCGGAATGTAATCTTCTAATCATGGTGAAAGATCTTCAATATCTCCCATAAAGATCTTCCCTTTTTTTTACCTAAAACCTTTATTTATATCCTTATCTAAGTCATTTGGCCGAACCTTAGATTTTTAGGAATAAAATAACAATTAATAATATAATATTTGATTTAAAAACTATTTTGTGTCAATTTTGACACTATTTGATATATGATTTTTGTGAAAGTCATAACAGAATTATATGTTCGAACCAAGTTGATTAAATCAACATTAATATATCATAGTAACCTAGAAAATTAGTGGAATTCATAAAAAATCTCAAATTACATTTATTTTGGTGTTTATAACATCAATTATGTCAATATTTCATTAATAAGATAATTACTGCATCATCGTTGTGTCATAAATAAATTAAATTATTTTATGTCTAAAAATTACAAATAAAATACCATCATGTAGGAAATCTTTTTAGCTTTCTAATGAATATTTACAATCGAATTTATCTTATGTATAACCCCATATTAAAAATGATTTACTTATTAAACTTTGATTTTAACTATTTTAACCTTTCTTTAAATAAATTAATAATAAATGTCTTAATCTAATCCAAGTGGGACTAAATGGTCATATTTTATTCCTAAGTTTGTTTTTGGTCGAATTACACTTGTCCAATAGAATTAGGACATGTGTTAGGGTAATAGTAATATCATATTTACCCTTAGTTACCCTATTTACTATTAACTGCGGTAAAAAAAGTAAAAAGTTACTATTCACCAAAAAATTATTTTCATCTCATTGAACCACATTTTAGTCCTTGATATTAACCGTGTCTCTCAGATTTTCGAAATTCTATTCACAGAAGCGGCAAAATTAAGTTTTATGAAAAATTCAGTTTTTTTAACTACCACTTAGTAGTTTCACTATTCATCAAAAATTGATGTTTTTCAGAACAATGCCAAAATTTCATCCTAAGCTATATTTCATATTCCGAATTCAAAAATGAAATCAATTTTACCAAATTCATAACATAGAAGTTGCATTAATTAATTTTATAATTAAATCCTGCTGTTAAAATAAATAGCGTGTTTTTAGGAAACAATATATATCAAAAGATTGACACTTGATTATGTCTGGTTTAAATGTGAAATTACAACCAATGACCAACATTGTATTAAATTGTAAAAATATATTCTAAATATACTTTAAAACCACTCAAATTAATAATTTATCACTATTAATTATTTCGATTAAAAAAGTTGTTTTTAATTATAATTTAGTAATTTTCACTATTCATCAGAATATGAAAGTTATCCGAAAAGTACCAAAATTTCACCTTAGGCTAAATTCGATACTCCGAATCCAAGAATGAAGTTCATTTTGAAAAATAAGATTTACAGAATTTTAAAAAGTGGTTATTACTATTCATAACGGCTAGTTTTAATAATATTTTAATAGCACATCGTTGTTTAGTGAAACTCGGTATTGCATATTACACACGCTATCGAGGAAGGTCGCGATTGCGTGTAATGCAAGGCAAGACAAGGATGCGTGTTGTGCAAGCTCCTTTTGGTGTAGCGTACAACACAAGACATTAGTGAAATAAAAAGAATGTTTTTCATAAAATCTCGGGCTGTTACAGCTGGGCTGCGGGTCGGCCCGCAGACTGGTGGGTCGGCCCTTTGGACCGACCCCCCGGTGCCACCTTCCTAGCGGCTCGGGCCACCAGAAATACCTAGACACAACGTGTCCGAGAAGGTTTGACGTGGCGATGAGCCACGTCAGCTGGTCAACCCATGGTGGTTGACCACAACGTTGGTCCATGACGTAACACCCTGAGATTTTATGAGATATATTCTTTTAAGTTTCTTTCATATAATCTGTTTTACGCTACACCATGATTATCTTGCACTATACGCAACACTGTATTAGCTTTCAGTATACGCAACACTATTCTTGGATCGTATTACACACAATTTGAAGTTTGTTTGATAGTAGTTATTCTATGCAACATTGAGTGTATATATATATATATTCAATTTATAAATAAAATATGGTTGGATTTTGTTATACGCAACAAAAAAAGAGTCTTTCACTACACGCAACCCTGACCTGGCTTTCATTAAATGCATTCACGACCTTCCTTTATAGTGTATGTTGTACACAATACTGGGTTTCATTAAACAATGATATATGGATATAATATTATTATAAACTAGCTTTATTGAATATTATTAACTAAATTTTAAATTTTATAACATTTTTATTCATCTTACACATTTTCTAGAACTTTGTATGAGAACAAAATAAATTTTTCAAGTAAAATAAGTATTTAAAAAAAATGCAGGTTTGCCGCTTTTTATTGGCGCACCCATTTTTAATATAATTTTTGACAAATTTATAAGTTTAATTTTACAAAATAAACTTCTTATTTTTAATCAGGATATAAAAATTTACATTGGATAATGTTTTGATATTTTTCTGACAACGTTTTTATTTTGATGAATAGTAAAAACATGCTAAATTTTTACTTAAAAACAACTTTTTTCATTGAGATAATTTATATGGATAAATATAATAGTAAATTGTTTTAAAGTATAAATAGAATATATTTTTACCATTTAGTATAATTTATGTCATTATCAATTATTTTAAATTGAATTCATAGGTTAAATCAATTCAATCTTTTGCAATGTTTTATACAAAAACCAGTTTTTTTACAATGGGATTAATTTTAAATTAATTACTACAAATTATGTGTTTTGAATTTGAAAAAAAGGATTCCATATTTGGAATAAGTAGGTCCCTATTATGTTAATAGGTTACTTTTAATTTTTGGGCATTATGAATAATAACTACAGTAAATTTTATTTACCACAGTTAAAGATAAATTAGGTAATTAAGGGTAAAAATAATATTATAAAATTACACTAACACTTTAAAAAATATAATTGGATGATTATATTTCTTCTTAAGGAATATTTGGGTCGAAATGGAATCCTTTGGAACCCACTTGGACGTGATTAAGAGCTTTAATTTATTTTATTTTAAAGAATGTTAAATATGTCTCACTCAAACTATAATAATTAGATTATTTTTAATACATGGTTATACAGAATATAATTTAGATTATAAATACTCATTGAAAGATAAATTTTTTGTCTTTATCATGGTATTTTATTTGTAATTTATAAGAAATATTTAATTACCTTATTAGGTTATACATTAATGATGTATAAATTATTTATTTAGTGAAAAATCAATAACATAGTTTTTATTAAAATAATAATACCTATCAAAAGAACCATAAACATGACCAAAACTTATTTTTCAAGTATATATATACACTAAGAATCCAAGGGTCTATTTGTGGTCCATTTGGATCCTTATAAAATATATTAGAACATTTATATTATATTATTTTAAATGATGTCAAAGATGTCAACTTCATAATTTAATAAATATAACAATATAAATGTTATGATTTTAAGATGATAAATTAATGTAAAAATATTATTATTAAATTTATTATAGTTATATTCATCATAGGATTTTTTTTTAATTTTTATACAACTTATAAGTATATTAAATGATTATATAAAAATGATGTAGTAATTGTTTTATTAAGAGAAATATCAAATAAATGGTTTTATAAATATTAAAATAAACATTATGTGTACTAATTAATGTTCTAAAAAAAATTTCTAGATGAATAGGAAATTTTAGGAAACTATTAAATTTTTTTTATCAAATATATCCTCTATGTGGATTTTATGTAAATTCAAATAAATGAATAGTGTCAAAATTAACACAATTGTTATTTTATAAAAAAACATATTATTAAAAAGTTTAAAAATCACATAAATAATAAAAAATTATTAATTGAAATTTATATGGTCTAGAATTTAATAAAGTACCCAATTATGGATAATTTACAACACATAAGTAATTATTTACGACAATTTAAATTTTAGAATATTATTCCACAAATAAGATTAAATAAATTAGACAAGGATAAATCAAATTGATAAGGTTTAAAATAGTTTCCCAAAACATCTAAATTTTATTGGAGGATGAGATTAAAACCCTATATTACCAAATATAGAAATTTTATTCACATTGGTAGTTTTTAGGTGGGGTTTGAGTTTATTATAAATTAATATTTTTGAGGTTTCCAAAAGTGCCCCTCTCTTCCCTTATAAAAGGGAACCTCCTCCCTCTCCTCTTCACAACACATTGAGCATTCAAGATCGGACAAAACCTGCACATTTATCTTCTCCACTTCCTTAAAAACATTCTGGAGGTTATGGTATTCTCAAAAGAACATCTCTAGTCCCTTACAAAGAAGCTTAAAGGAGGTGCGTCGAAGAAGAGGCAATCTCTTATACCGATTCTTTCAAGTTTCTTTCTTCTTCAACATCCAATTCATTAGGTATTTAATTGTAAAGTAATAAAATAAGTATCAACAATATAATGATATGATATTATAAATACTAAAAAACCCCTTTTCACATTTTATCCATCCTACAGAAAATGAAATCACCACGCGTGCACACTTACGGAATACCGTCTCCACGCCGTGGTGTAATCAGTTTTTCCACCACCACCTTACTTAGATCAGTATAATGGTGTATAGAATAACTATATATGGTTATTATAACATCATAATGATTATTAGATATTATATCATCCAATCCAATTCTATTCAATAATTATGGGAACGATATCATCGCTCGTGCATACGTACGGACTACCGTCTCCACGAACGCGATGAGATTCATTTTCCATGATTTACCATTCAAGTATGATTATAGTGCATAAATAATAAATAATAATTAAATATATTAAATAATAATGATACTGGATTTATGTAAATATATGTTTCATTTACTTAATTAAATTCAATTCAATAAGGAAATGAAAATAGCGTTAATGCGTACGTATGGCCTACCATCTCCATGAACGGCGCATTTCATTCCATTTATCGATCTATCATATATATTTATATGATGAATATATATTATATATAAATCTTGTTTTACATTCTGGAATTATGTAAATCAGGATATAAGTAATAATATAAAGAACAAAAAGTCGAAACATGTATGATAAATGAAAAGATTTTACCCAAAACACTACATTCACATGGAATTTACAAAAAGACGGGTAATATAAAGTCATAAGTGAACCATATATGATATAATAACAATGAATATGATTCTATAATAATTCAATGACCTTATTCAAATAATTATAAAGGATTTTTAGATACAAATGAAGCATATCAAACATAAGGTAAGGGATAATTTTACAATCTCAATTTTATCCAGGATTGCTAATATGTAAGTATTTACTGGGGTTACATTTTTCATCTATGTCCATAAAAATGTTTTCATAAAGTGTTTAATATTTTTCCATTTATGTTTAAATTCATTTTTACCCCTTTTTTCTCTTTACTTTTTGTCTTGGAAGGAATATTTCTTTTGTTTACCATCTGAGGTACTTTTTTACTTTGTCGGTAAAAGTACGAGGAGATTTTTTTTTTAACTTATACAGCCTAAAATGATTTTTATAGTTTAATAACGCCTTTTCTTAATGAATATTACTCTACAATATTTCATTATTATTTTCAATAAAATCATTTTCATATAAAATTGAGTGAAATTATTTGAAAAGAAAATGATTCCGAAGAAGAAAGGTTATTTTCCTCAAGAATTCATCTCAAGTGTTTTATCAAAACTATTTTCCATCTAAGATGACATTATTTAGTATAATTATGTTTCAAAGTATAATGTCTCTATTATTTACATGGTTTAAGTTTTGTTATGATGAAATTATATCCATTAATTTTATATGGATTATGTTATGATGGGATGATGTTTATGAAACCCATTTTATTCATTGGGTTATTATGAATGATGTATGTTTATTTTGTGGAAAACTAATGAATGGTTTCATTATGAGATGGGTGAGACCTATATATCCCAAATATTCATTGGGTAATGATTTATATCTCATGAGATAGACATGGATGGAATGGAAAGTAAATCTGGTTCAGTGATATAGGACTGGAACGAGGAGTGAACTCAATTCAGTAAGGGACTTTGTCCACTCTGATGGTCTTGGCAGCAATGCCTTGGATATTATGGAAATCATACCATGTGATTAATGGTTTTCCACAATAAAATGTTTTATTTTCCCATGATTAATGTTCCTTTATGATCTATGAGTTATGTACTTCCAAGATTTATGTCATTGCTCAAGATTTTGATGTTTAAACATTATGTTTATGTTTTTAAGTTCAAATGTATACGGTTTGTTTTATTTTCACCATGCTTACCTTTACTGAGCATTTGATCTCACCCTTTATCTGTTATCTATTCCCCAGGATATAAAAAAAGTTTTTAGGTAATAAATCAAAAGGGGAAGATTTTTATGGGAGATTTTGAAGATCTTTCACCATGATTAGAAGATTATGTTCCTAGTTTCCAAAGAAACTAAACTATTACGATCATTGATTGTTGGTTTTTGTTATGTATTAAGTATTCTGAAAAACTAATGTAATGTCCATGTATGTCAGGCTTTGGGTATCTACAGTTGGTATCAGAGGAAATGTTTATTTAACCTTTGGAAACTAGGATGTGAAAACTTTAGTGAGATCCCTAGAGATATTTCTAAGGTAGTCCTAGGGATGTCCCTAAGGTTAAGTATAAGTAAAGGTAATAGTCCTAGAATTACACTAACAATATTAGAATTAAACCAAAGATGTTAGATATTGAAGGAACTCCCTCTTTAATATGTTTTTTTACCTAGTATGATTTTTGCCTCTCACAATATTCTTTTTGGGTTTTAGACGATGGATGGAACCTGAAGGAACAATGTTGATGAATTTAATGGACAATGCAATGATTTTACATCTGAACAAACCAATGTTATGGGGTATAGAGTGAAAAATATTATTTCTATACTTACACAATCTATAAACCATTCTGGACTTCCAAATGATCAGAGAAGGGAACAATAATCTATTGAGTCCTTCATGAGGCAATGTCTACCTTCTTTCAGCGGGTCTTCTGATCCACTTGTTGCTGAACAATGGATCAGTACCATTGAAAAGATATTTTCCATATTTCGCTGTTCGTAACATGAAAAATTAATTCTAGATATTTACCATTTAGAAGGTGAGGTAGACCAATGGTGGACTCTAATTAAGAATACGAGGCCCCGAGATGAAATTGAATCCATGGAATGAGATGTGTTCAAGAACGTGTTTTTCAAGAAGTACTTCCCTCGTATTCTTCAAAAAAAGATGGAAAAGGATTTCCTCAATCTTAAGAAATTTGATGATGAATCTGTTGGTATATAAGAAGAGAATTTTACAAGGCTTGCAAGGTATGCATCTGGCTTTATCATCCATCCTGAATGTAAAGTTGATCGATTCTTCAGTGGCTTAAAACCAAGTCTTAGAATGGAATTAACTATAAAAGACTTTAGTATCTATGAAGAAATTGTGTGATGTGCTATCAAGGTAGAAATGGAATTTGGTGTTACATATCAATCTCATGGTTTGGACAAGAAATGAAAGATGGAGTTCAAAGAAAAATATCTGAACAATGGTGAAAAGAAGATAAATGTTTCTTTATGCTCAATGTGTGGAAAGAAGCATGGTGTAGATTGTCTAAAAGGTAGTAGAAAATGTTTTATGTGTGGAAAAGATGGGTATCAAGCAGTTGAGTGTTGAAGTAAAGGGAAAAAGTTAGCTAATGATGTGAATAGAGATAAGACTACAGAGAATTCTCCCCCAACACTTCAATGCTTCCAGTGAAAGGAAATGGGGAATTATTCTAATCAATTCCCTAATTCTAGGGTTAATGATAATCTACATGAGAAACCTCTTAAGCCAAATGATAAAGTGAATTCACATGTGATCACTATTTGCGATGTTTAGTATGACAATGATGTTGTGGAATGATAAAGTATTTATGTAATGGGATTCCAAAATAGTATCATGGAATCTCATTTATGGTATTGTGGAATTTTGGATTATCTATGTATTGGTTTTCAATAATTATATGGTACTGGTAACCATGAATAGTGATTGAAATATTTTCGAAAAGAAGATGATATGCACATAATGATGGGATAAAGAGAAAATGAGATGAGCTCATAACTGATATAAGGACAATGTTATATCATGGTTTGAGTATATAGAAATTTTGGTATTTTGGTATGTGGAAAGAGTTAACTTTTGATAGCATTCTTGTTTTCAATAAGGTTCAATGGGTATTCATTTTTCAAGAGAATACATGATTAAGGTATTCAAATGTTTAGAATGTGACCAACATGATATATCATATGATATATGGGGGAAAATGATGGTATTCACATGCTTGGTAGATGAAATTTCTAGTAATTGTTTTCATTATACTATGAGATTGGACAGAAGTATTTTAGATAAGCCTAAATATTGGAATTGATTATGTTGGATATTAGTATGTATTTTTTAAGTATAGATCTTTTTTTTTGATATTATTAATGGGATGTTATAATAATTTAGTTTTTGAAAAAGGACAACCTGTAGGACGGGCGACAACCCATCATGTCAGAAAAGGCTTTGGGAATTGAACCCACAACCGAATTGCGATAGGACTTTATTGCCTACCACTGGCCTATAGAAAGTCCCTGGTTAGTAGAAACTAGTTTTATTTTATTAAGAGGTATGATAGATAAAGTATAAGTCCATTTTTGGAATCATATACAGTTAACCTCACCATAGATGGACTTATGTAAATATGATAACTTTTGTTAAAATGTTGTTTAAGACAGGTGGAATGACCCATCATTCTATCATATGATCTTCTAACACTTCATGAATGAAAAATTCAACTTCTTTTCATTAAGAGATGAAGTGGAAATTTTTCAAGGCATGAACAATGGTGAGATTGTTCCAAAATAAAGTAACTATTTATTCTAATTCAAATTCTTCAACATTACGGAAATGGTCTTGAAAACAGAAAAATGTTTTCCTACTGTTCTCATATTTGATGAATCAAATGGTACCTTATATCGTCACAAATTTATGTCTTTTTTATTGTTGGATTTTTCATAGCCATGTTCTCTACCACTCTCCTTCAGAACTTGATGGTTAGATTTCTCTTTCATATCCATATTTTCACCTATGTTCTCCTATAATGAAACCCATTTATTAGTTAATTTGGGTAACTGTTATGTTTCATAATTTATTTTTTAATGATATGTTTTGGTATTACTTTTTATGATGTGGCTTTCTATGAAAGAAACTCTCAGGTAATAAACCATTTATAACCCTAAAGAATTTCGAGGGAGAAATTCATTTTAAGGGGGGTCGAATTTAACAACCCAAGATTAATGAGATATATTATTTTTAGATTCTTTCATATCTTCTGTTGTACGCTACACCATGATTATCTTTCACTATACGCAACACCGTATTAGCTTTCAGTATACACAACACTATTCTTGGATCGTGTTACAAATATTTTCAAGTTTATTTGATAATAGTTATTCCATGAAACATTAACTGTATATATATATATATTCAATTTATAAATGAAATATGGTTGGATTTTTCTATACACAACAACAAATGTGTTTTTCACTACACGCAACCCTGACTTGGCTTGAATTACACGCAATCACGACCTTCCTTGATAGCGTGTGTCGTACGTAATATAGGGGTTCACTAAACAACAATATATGGTTATAATATTATTATAAACTAGCCGTTATGAATACTATTAACTACATTTCTAATTTTGTAACATTATTATTCATCTTACACATTATCTAGAACAAGGTATGAGAACAAAATAAATATTTCATGTAAAATTAGTATTTAAAAAAAAATGCAGTTTTTCCGACTTTTGATGATGCACCCATTTTAAATATAATTTTTGATAGTTTAATAAGTTAAATTTTTCAAAATAAACTTCTTATTTTGAATAAGAATATAAAAATTTACATTGGATAATGTTTTGATATTTTTCTAACAACATTCTTATTTTGATGAATAGTAATAACACCCTAGATTTTTACTTAAAAACAACTTTTTTCATCGAGATAATTTATATGGTTAAATTATAATAGTAAGTTGTTTTAATGTATAAATATAATATATTTTTACTATTTAATATAATTTATGTCATTATCATTGATTTTACATTGAATTCGTCAGCTAAATCAATTCAGTCTTTTGCAATGTTTTAAACAAAACCCCATTTTTTCAACAATGGGATTAATTTAAAATTAATTACTGCAACTTCTGTGTTTTGAATTTTGAGAAAAAGATTCCATATTTGGAATAAGTAGGTCCAAATTATGTTAATGGGATACTTTTTATTTTGGGCATTATGAATAGTAACTATGGTAAATTTTATTTACCATAGTTAAAGGTAAATTAGGTAATTAAGGGTAAAAATAATATTATAAAATGACCATAAAACTTCTCTTCATATAATTGGATGATTATATTTCATCCTAAGGAAAATTTTGGTCGAAATAGAATCCATTTGAACCCACATGGAAGTGATTAAGACCTTTAATTTTGTATATTTTAAAGAAAGTGAAATATGTCTCACTCAAACTTTAATAATTAGATTATTTTTAATATATAGTTATACAGAATATAATTTCAATTATAAATACTCATTTAAAAGATAAATTTTTTTACTTTATAATGGTAATTTATTTGAAATTTTTAAGAAATATATAATTACCTTAATATCATATACATTAATGGTGTAGAAATTATTTATTTAGTGAAAAATCAATAATATAGTATTTATTAAAATGATAATACCTATCAACATAAATAGAAACTTGACCAAATATTATTGGTCGAGTATATATATACCCTAAGAATACAATGGTCGATTTTTGGACCATTTGAAGCCTTATAAAACAGTTTAGGTCATTTATATTATTTTATTTTAAATGATGTCAAAGTTGTCACCTTCATAATTTAATAAATATATCAATTTAAATGTTGTGATTTTAAGATTATAAAGTTTATTAAAAATATTATTATGAAATTTATTTTATTTATCTTCATAATAGGATTTTAATTTTAAATTTTATGCAACTAATAAGTTTATTAAATGATTATACAAAAATGATGTAGTAATTGTTTTATTAAGATAAATATATAATAAATGGTTTTATAAATATTAAAATAAAGATTATGTGAAATAATTAATGTTATAAACAAATTTTCTATATTAATATGACATGTTAGGAATCTTTTAAACATTTTTTTCGAATATATCCTCTGTGTGGATTTTATTTAAATTCAAATAAATGAATAGTGTCAAAATTAACACTATTGTTATTTTATAAAAATAACATATTATTAAATTGTTTAAAAATCAAATAAATATTTAAAAATTATAAATTTAAATTTAAATGGTCTAGGATTTCATAAAGTACCCAATTATGGATAATTCACATCAAATAAGTAATTATTTATAACAATTTAAAATTTCGAATATTATTACCACAAATAAGATTAGATAAATTAAATAAGGATAAATCAAATTGATAAGGTCTAAAAAAATTTCCCAACATGTCTAAATTTTATTTTTTGATTAGATAACAACCCTATATTAACTCATATATTAATGTGATTCACTTTGAAATTTTTTAGGTGGGGTATGAGTTTATTATAAATTAATATTTTTGAGGTTCCCAGAAGTGCCTCTATCTTCCCTTATAAAAGAGCACCACCTCCCTCTCCTCTTCACAACACTTGGAGCCTTCATTATTGGCCAAAACATGACCATTTCTCTTCTCCACTTCCCTAGAAACATTCTAGAGGTTCTGGTTTTCTCAAAAGTCCAACTCTAGTCCCTTGAGAGGAAGCTTAAAAGAGTTTCATCGAAGAAGATGTAATCTCTTCTACCGATTCTTTCAAGTTTCTTTCTTCTTAAACATCATATTATTTAGTTATTTAATTGGAAAGTAATAAAATAAGTATAAAAAATATACTCATATGATATTATAAATATGAAACAACCACATTTCACCTTTTATCAATCCTATAGAAAATGAAATAACCACACGTGCGTACGTACGGAATACCATCTTCTAGACCGTGGTGTAATCAGTTTTTCCACCACCACCTTACTTGGATGGGTAAAATGTTGTAATTAATAACTATATATGGTAATTATAACATAATAATTATTTTGAGATATTATATCATCCACTCCAATTCTATTCAATAATTATGTGAACGATATCATCGCTCGTGCATACGCACGGACTATCATCTCCACGAATGCGATGCGATTCATTTTCCTTGATTAAACATTCAAGTATGATTATAATGTATATATAATAAATAATAATGAAATATATTACATAATAATTATATTTTATTTATGTAAATATATGTTTCATTTACTTAATTCCATTCAATTCAATAAGGAAATGAAAACAGCGTTTATGCGTACATACGACCTACCGTCTCCATGAACGGTGTATTTCATTACATTTATCGATCTATAATCTATATTTATATAATGAATCTATATAACATATAAAACATGTTTTAAATTCTGGAATTAATTAAATCAGGATATATGTAATTTTATCAATAACAAAAATTCTAAACACGTACGATAAATGAAACGATTTTACCCAAAACACTGCTTTAACATGGAATTTACAAATGAACGGGTAATATAAAGTAATTACTGAACCATATATGATATAATAATAATGAATATGATTCTATAATAAGTCAATGACCTTATTTAAATCATTATACAGGATATTTGGATACATACGAAGCATATCAGACATAATGTAAGGTATAATTTTTGAATTTCAATTTTATCTAGGATTGCTTATATGTAAGTATTTACTGGGGTTATATTTTTCATCCATTTCCATAAAAATGTTTTCATAAAGTGATTAGTATTCTTCTATTTATGTTTAAATTCATTTTTACCCATTTTTGACTGTTAATATCTGTTATGGAAGGAATCATTATTTTGTTTACCATACGAGGTAGTTTTTTACTTTTTCAGTAAAAGTATGAGGAGAATGTTTTTTTATCTTATACGACATGAAAATATTTTTACAGTTCCATAAAGAATTTTTTTAATGATGCTTACCCTACAGTATTTCATGATTATTTTCAATAAAATCATTTTCTAATAAAATTGTGTGGCATTTTATGAAAAGAAAATGATTTTGAAGAAGAAATGATATTTTCTTCAAGAAATCATCTCAAGTGTTTTATCAAAACTATTTTCCATCTAAGATGACATTATTTAGTATGTTTATGTTTCAAATTATAATGTCTCTATTATTTACATTGTTTTATTTTTATTATGATTAAATGATATCCATTTGTTTTATATGGATTATGTTATGATGGGATGATGTTTATGAAACCCATTTTATTCGTTGGGTTATTATGAATGATGTATGTTTATTTTTTGGAATATGAAAGAATGATTTAATTATTAGATGGGTCGGACATATATCTCCCTCCAATGAACTGGGTAATGATTTATATCTCATGATATAGAAATGGGTGGAATGGAAAGTTTATCTGGTTCAGTGATACAGGACTGGAACGAGTAGTGAACTCGATTCAGTAAGGGGAATTGTCCATTATGATGGTATTGGTAGAAATTCCATGGCTACTATGGAAATCATGCCACATACTTAATGATTTTCCACAATTACATGTTTTATTTTATCATGATTATTGTTCCTTTATGATCTATGACTTATATACTGCCAAGATTTATGTCATGGATCAAGAATTTTATGTTCAAACATTACGTTCATGATTTTAAGTTCAAATGTATATGGTTTATTTTATTTTCTCCATGCTTACCCTTACTGAGAATTTGAACTCACCATTTATATGTTTTCATTTCCCCAAGATATAAAGAAAAGTTTTAGTTAATAAAACAAAAGGGGAAGATCTTTATGGGAGATGTTGAAGATCTTTCCCCATGATTAGAATATTATGTTCAGAGATTACAAAGAAATTAAAATATTAAGATCCTTGAGTGTTGGTTTTTGTTATGTATTAAGTATTCCGAAAAATTAATGTAATTTCCATGTACGTCAAGCTTCGGGTATCTACACATGGGGTGCCGCGGTCCTCTATGCGACGACCTACTAGAGGCGGCTTGTCACTGGGTGCGCCGCATGTGCACGCCCTGTCCCCCGACCGCCGGTTGTACCAGCGGCCCTTTGATCCTGCCGCAGCCATCGTAGGTTGTGGTCCAGCTACCATGTTGGCACAGAGCAAGCTGCATTCTACTTCTCTGCTCCACCACCGCATGGGGCAGTGGATGGTCTTCCACCAAACACGCGGCTAGTGCCGCGACGACGGCACCCGTGCCAGCAACAGGGTGTTCATTGGGCCGTCGGTTTCAATCCGATGCCCCAGTTTCTGACACCATTAGCTTTTTAGGTTTCCTAGGATCTCATACTTCGCTGGGGTAGGCCCTGCTTTGGGTAGTGGTCAAAATAAAAAAAGAGTGATCACAGACAACACAAGAATAGAGGGGCTCAAGCCTTGTTCTTTTGGCCCACGACCTCAGTGTTAGAGATAACATGAGAGGGGTTAAGGGTTTAATACCTGTTGAATTAAACATCATGATTAACCCTTCATGATTCCCTACAACTACCTTCTTCAATGATGAATGATTGACAAGTCAACCCATTAGTTGGTTGACCCGCATTCCTAATATAATTTCAATAACGGGGAAGTGGAAATTATTTAAAAGAATAAAAGAATAAACCCTACCTAATTTCATTGGAGAGCATCCGTGTTTGAGGAAGTATTAGAATTCATTGTCCCCATAACAAGACTCCAACAACACTGTTCAATCATAATTCTTCAGTTCGTGGTTTAGGGTCGCTCGTCATTTCCCACTAGAACCTGCTTCATCCACCAAGTGTTGGGCATCGAGGAACTTTACCATAGCTTCTTTGTTTTGTGAATCCATGACAATTACTCCTCCCAAGCTCCAGATAAATAGGAGAGGGGGAGGTTATGTAACGATCATGAAATTTATGAAGGTTCATTTAATAGGTTCCTTCCTAAATTCCAACGATGTTTCTCCTTAATATTGGAAGGGTCAACCCATTTAATGGATTAAATCACTGCTAGTCCCACACTACCCCTTGTCCTTTGGTGGAAAAGAATTAAAATAGTGAGATTATCTTATTTCTTTTTCTTTTAAAATTATAAAAAGTAACTACTTCTCCAAACCTACTACGGTCAATGTAAATCCTTACTTTAGCAAATTCTGGTGCTATAGATTCAATGGTTCCCTTGTATTATTAATCCGACCACTGGTTAAAAACGTTTAAAATGTTTCTCATGCATTTACTGAATGTTCCCAGAAAAAGTTTGGGAAATTAATAACATTCACCCTTAACCCGTGACAGTCGATGTTAGAAACTGCCTAAGTGAAACACACCCTAACAAACCAAATACGACTCTTATATTTCCAATCTATGTTACAATTTAAAATTTATAGATTTTACAATAAAATAGTTTTCACTTAATTATTTTATTTACGGCCAAAAACTATCTTTCACTACAGGCCCACACCGGCCAATGTTAGTATCTTTTAAAAGGAATCATACCCTCATGAGTGCAGCAGTGTTCTCATATTTTTAATCGAAGTTACCATTTGTGAGTTATATGAATTTGAAAAATAAAATAATTTATTTAATTATTTTATTTACAGTTTTTCCATTTTAAGGTTTTCCCATACGAGGTCAGTGTCGACAAAAATTAAGTCGCACCTTAGGTAAACCCACCCTCCTAAATGCAATGGTGACCTCATATTTTTAACCTGGGAAACTGTTTAATAGTCAATCAACTTTTTCATGAAAACAGCTTATGTAGGCTATTTAATGTTTAACCAAACTTCGACGGTCCATTCTGGGCACTTTGTGCCTTGGAATCACGTGTTTTTGGATTTCACGGTCTCAAAAGAATTCTATATAACTAAAAAATTATACGAAATTTCGGGGACATTACATTCTCCCCACATTAGGTATTTACATCCCCAAATACCACAACAAAGGGAAAACAACCAAACGAGGGTACTGAGCATGAATCTGAGCCTCTTTCTCCCATGTTCTCCCTAGGAGGTTCTCGTGTTGCTGGTGTATGCGCACCAGAGGTATAGACCTTCTGTGAAGGAACCACTCCTATCAGTCCTCAATCTCCACTAAAACCTCTGTAAACGACACCCCATAATCGATGTCCAACTCTTCATGGTTGATGATGTGGGATGATTCATGTGCATATCTCCTCAGCTGGGATATGTGGAAGACGTCGTGCACCCTCTCCAACTTCCGTGGAAGAGAAAATGGGTATTCTACTTCTTATATCCTCTAAAGTATCAGAAATAGACTAATAATGCTCAGTGATAACTTTCCAGATCAGCCAAATCTCAGCAGTCCCCATCGTGGAGAGACTCGCAAGAATATGTGGCCCCCTCTTGGAACTCCAAGGGTCACTGTATCCTTTCGACATAAGACTTCTACAAACTATGTGCAGTTTTCACTTGTTGACAAGTGAGATCCTGGTACATCTTCTCCACACTATGATGTACCCCCATAGGGGACGTATATAATTCCCTCAATACATCATCATTTTGCACCAATGGTACCATTGTACGCACTCAAAAGAGGATGACATGCTCCCCACCTTCAGAAAATCCATCAAGTTCCAGTCCTATGGTTATCTGAGCACACCAAGTCTCACAGTCAGTGTCCCCAAACTGCACCTCCCTAACTCACTGAAGGTGCGGGGGAGTGAATATCATATACTTGAGGTATGTTGCTCTATCTCTATCAACGAAGGATATCCAAAATGTGGCTACCTGGTCAATCACCTCACTCAGAAACTCCAGACCAGACCTCCTGCTGAGGGAATCTGCTATAATTTCCCATTTCCCAGAGTATATACTATCATAAAGTCATAGTCCTGGAGAAAATCTAGTCATCTCTGTTGTCTCAGATTTAGGTCCTTTTGAGAGAAGATATACCTGAGACTCTTGTTATCAGAGTAGAATTTAAAACATTCACCCATCAAGAAGTTCCACCACATCTTTAGCGCATAGACCACTGTGGCTATCCCCAGTTCATGGGTAGCATAGTTCTTCATGTCAATCTTTCTCTCAGCTATTGAAATATATGAAGAAAATTCTTTATCGACAGGAAATGCTCCACTTCTTTTTCAAAGCTAATAAAGGTGATGCTACCATGGAGTAGTTGGTTACAAATATTCGGTAGTACCTAGCCAAAACAGAAGACCCTCCCCCGTCAGGGAGGTAAACATGGAAACATCTTTGGAATGTATGTCTCCCACACATTTTCACTTCTGTTGGGAACTAAAAACTAAAAACTCTAACTACCATGGGGGTACATATGGACGACTCATTGGTGATCGGCTACACCCTTCAATGCATGAGTTTATCATGTACTTCTTGGGTTTCCTTTTTCTTCGACCAAGGAAAATCCCATTACAACGTTGTAGGTAAACTGTAAAACTTTTTTCCTAATATAGTCAATCTGAGTATGAACTGTGGATGTCCATTCTAAATCCAAACTAACATTGTAAGGGATCAAAACTTCCACAAAGTGTTTCCAGCCGAAACTATCACCTCAAGGATCAGATCACACCGATGATGTAAGTGTGATTATCAATAATCCTCCCAAAGGTAAATCCAGACGTGAGGATCAAGTTAACAGATTAAAAGAAAACTCTAGGTTGTGTGCAATATTCATGGAAGGAAGGAATGATTGGTACTTTTTTCCATTAATATGGTCTCTAGTAGTAGACCCAGTCCGTTCATTGAATCATTACTAGATCCCTTGGGTTAGACTCCTTGACCACATGTAGCTACTCTATTCCTATGTCCTCCATCTCCCTAAGCCTGGGGGGACCACATTGAGGTGGTGGTTGTAATATGTTGAAATGTACACCACCTCATGATTCTCTCATAGATCCACTCCAACATCTACAGACCTTCATATTTTTCTATCCCTATGACATCCTCTACCCAAAAAGTTTTACATGCCCAAGTCTCTCAGACTGGCGCTAGTTTCTTGATTTCCCACTACTAACATTCAATGGTTGTATCCACTCTCCCAAATATCATTCAACTACAAAGGTTCCCTCTACCACCATAAAATATGTAGGAGTTAATAGAGGAGTATTGATGTATTGGATGTCCCTAAAAAACCTTTCTTGGAGGTCTGATCCCCAAAGAACTGATCGTATAGTATTCATCGACTACCATGAATGGTCAGTTTGCCTCGATGAATACTCATCTACCAACATTTCATCCTGATGAAGTTTTAGAAGCTCTATAGAACTCTCAACCACCTCCACAAGACATTCCTCAGACACCTGTGAGTCAAGCATGGCTCGAAAGCTAAGGGGTATCTTATGCTGATACTCGCATAAGGCACTAAGCCTTAATGTGTTCTATACCAGTACAACCAGTTGTAACTATAGAGACCCGAAGCTTGACGTACATGGACATTACATAACTTTTGCGGAATACTTAGTACATAACAATAACACACACACAAGGACCGTAATAGTTTAGTGTCTTTGGAAACTCAGAGTATAAACTTCTTATCATGTTGAAAGATCTTCAACATCTCTCATAACGATTCTCCCCTTTTTGTTTCCTTACCTAAAACCTTTCTTTATATCCTAGGGAAAAGAAAACATAAAAGGGTGAGCTCAAATGCTCAGTAAGGGTAAACAAAAGAAATATCAATCACATCATACACATAAGAACATAGCTTTTGGAAATCTTAACCTGCAAAAGAGCTCATAATATCATAACATGGGATAAATCATAGAAGTGAAATGTAATCCCAATAATCAAAACTTAAAAAATGAAACTTTGTGGCATACACACATAATCATATAGAATCATTTCTTGTAAGTCAAGACTCATTTCCAAGACTATCTTAGTGGACAAAGTCCCTTTCTGAATCGAGTAACCCTCGTTTCAGTCCTGTTTCACTGAACCGGTATAACCTACCATTTCAGCCATGTCTATCTCATGAGATATAAAATCTTTACCCAATGCATTGGAGGGAGATATAGGTCCCACCCATCTCATAATTATACCATTCTTATGTGTGCCACAAAATCATAAATCATACATCATTACATAACCCATGTAATAAAAATGAGAATCTTAAACATCATGACATCATAAAACAATTCATATACGATAAAGGAATTCATAAAAATAATTCCATAACAACATGATCAAATCAATGTAATAATAGGGATAAAAATAGAACCCTTTATAATCTTAGATGGAAAATAATTTTGATAAAACACTTGAACTCCATTCTTGAGGAAAATATCATTTCTTCTTCAAAAACATTTTTCCTTTCATAACATGTCATATGACTTTAAAATAAAATAAGTTGATTAAAAATAAACTTGAAAACTTGTAAAGGAAGCTTCTTGGAAATAATGTTTTAAAAATCCATTCATGTCGTATAAGTTAAAAAAACATTCTTCGTACTTTTGTCGGAAAAGTCAAAAAGTACCTCGTATAAAAAAACGACAAAAGATTCATTTCATATTCTTTACTAAAAACTCACCGAAGGGTAAAATTGGATTTAAACTATTGTAAGTGGATGGAAACAATATTACATATTGAGGGAACATGGATTTGGATGATAAAATACACCCCCGTAAATACCAAAGTATAAACAATCTCGGATAAAAATGAGATTGTGATATTTCCCCTTACCTTAGGTCCGACTTGCTTTGTACGTGTCCGAACCTCCTGTATAATGATTTAAATCATGTTATTGACTTATTTCAGAATCATATTCATTGTTATTATATCATATATGGTCCACTTATGACTTTATATTACCCGTTCTTTTGTAAATTCATGTTAAAGTAGCGTTTTGGGTAAAATCGCCTCATTTATTGTTCGTGTTTTTAACTCGTAATTATTAATATGATTACTTGGATCATGATTACTTATATCCAGAATGTAAAACATGATTTATATATAATATATATTCAGAATATAAATATATATTATATATTTATAAATGGAATGAAATACACCGTTCATGGAGACGGTAGTCCGTACGTACGCATGAACGCTGTTTTCGTTTCCTTATTGAATTGAATGGAATTAAGTAGATGACATACATATAAATATACATAAATCCAGTATCATTATTATGTCATATATTTCATTAGTACTTATTATATATACTTTATAATCATTCATGAATGGTTAATGTGGAGAATGAATCTCATCGCGTCGTGGAGACGGTAGTCCGTACGTACGCACGAGTGATGATATCGTTCCCATGGTCGTGGAATTATGTTAAAGTGTATGTATACTATTTCAGTATCAATATAACTTTATAATAATCATATATAGTTACTCATTACACCATTATACCCATCCTTGTAAGGTGATGGTGGAAAATAGATTACACCACGGCGTGGAGACGGTATTCCGTACGTACGCACGCGCGGTGATTTCATTTTTCCGTAGGATGGATAGAAGGTGAATTAGGGTTGTTTCATATTTATAATAACATATCAGTATGTAAGTAATACTGATGTTATTACTTTATCATGAAACAACTAAATAAGAAGAAGTTGAAGAAGAAAGAAATTGAAAAGATCGGTAATGGATATTACCTCTTCTTTGAAACGCCTCTTTGAATCCTCCACTTAGGGAACTATGATTGGTCTTTGAAGATAACCAGGACCTCTAGGATTATTCTAGGGAAGTGGAGAAGGGATTTTTTCAGGGGTTGGCCGAGCTTGAGTGCTCAAATTGGTGTGAGGAGGAGGGGGAGGAGGTGCCCTTTTACAAGGGAGGAGAGGGGCACCTTAGGAATATCTCAAAATAATATTTTATATTAAAGTCAAAATCGGTTTATAATGGTTCCAAAGGGTCTTATTTCGAAGCTAAAGTGGGGATGGGTCGAAATCCTATCAACCAATAGGATTTAGACAAGTTTAGGGTATTATTTTAACCTTATCAATTAGATTTAACTCTAAGTTAAATAATTTAACTTTTACCGTGTCTTTTTGTTTTCTTTCACTATATGGTTAATACACTTACTATAACATGCCAAAAGAACCCCAAATTGTTTATTATTAATATATATATCCTTATCTAAGTGATTTGGACGAACCTTATATTTTTAGGAATAAAATAACAATTAGTAATATAATATTTGATTTAAAAACTATTTTGTGTCAATTTTGACACTATTTGATATATGATTTTTGTGAAAGTCATAACAGAATTATATGTTCGAACCAAGTTGATTAAATCAACACTAATATATCATAGTAACCTAGAAAATTATTGTAATTCATAAAAAGTCTCAAATTACATTTATTTTGGTGTTTATAACATCAATTATGTCAATATTTCATTAATAAGATAATTACTACATCATCATTGTGTCATAAATAAATTAAATTATTTAATGTCTAAAAATTACAAATAACATACCATTATGTAGGAAATCTTTTTATATTTCTAACGAATATTTATAGTCGAATTTATATTATGTATAACCCCATATTAAAAATGTTTTATTAAATAACCTTTGATTTTAGCTCTTTTAACTCTTCTTTGAATTAAATAATAATAAATGCCCTAATCTAATCCAAGTGGGCCTAAATGATAATATTTGAAACTTAAATTTGTTTTTGGTTGAGATACATTTGTCCAATAGAATTAGGACATGTGTTAGGGTAATATTAATAACATTCTTACCCTTAATTACCATATTTACTTTTAACCGTGGTAAATAAAAGTAAAAAGTTACTATTCACCAAAAATTATTTTCATCTCATTGAACCACATTTTACTTACTAACATCAACCGTGTCTCTCGGATTTTTGAAATTCCATTCACAAAAGCGGTAAAATTAAGTTTTATGAAAAATTCAGTTTTTTTAACTACCACTTTGTAGTTTCACTATTCATCAAAAATTGATGTTTTTCAGAACAATGCCAAAATTTCATCCTAAGATATATTTCATATTCCGAATTTAAAAATGAAGTCTATTTTACCAAATTCATAACATAGAAGTTGCATTAATTAATTTTATAATTAAATCCCGCTGTTAAAACAAATAGCATGTTTTTAAGAAACAATATCTATCAAAAGATTGACACTTGTTTATGTCTGGTTTAAATGTGAAATTACATCCAATGACCAACATTGTATTAAATTGTGAAAATATATTCTAAATATACTTTAAAACCACTCAAATTAATAATTTATCACTATTAATTATTTCGATTGAAAAAGTTGTTTTTAACTAAAATTTTGTAATTTTCACTATTCATCAAAATATGAAAGTTATCCGAAAATTACCAAAATTTCACCCTAAGATAATTTCGATATTCCGAATCCAAAAATGAAGTCCATTTTGAAAAATAAATTTACAAAATTTCAAAAAGTGGTTATTACTATTCATATCGGCTAGTTTTAATAATATTTTAATAGCATATCGTTGTTTAGTGAAACTCAGTATTGCGTACTACACATGCTATCGAGGAAGGTTGCGATTGCGTGTAATGCAAGGAAAGTCAAGGATGTGTGTTGTGCAAGCTCCTTTTGGTGTAGCGTACAACACAAGACATTAATAAAATTAAAAATAATATTTTTCTTAAAATCTCGGGCTGTTACATTCTACCCCCCTTAAAATGAATTTCGCCCTCGAAATTCGTCGGGGTTATAAATGGTTTACTATTCTAAAGTTTATTTAATAGAAACCCACACCGTAAAAAGGAATACCAAAACCAATCTTTAGAAAAAACAAAATTATGAAACGTAACGGTTACCCAAATTAACTCATCACTGGGTTTCCATGTTGGAGAACATAGGTGAAAATATGGATATGGAAGAAAAATCTAACCATCAAGTTATGATGGAGAGTGGTAGAGAACATGGCTATGAAATAGCCAACAATCATAAAGCCATATATTTGTGACGATCTAAGGTACCATCTGATTCATCAGATATAAGATCACTAGGACAACATTTTTGGTTTTCAAGATCATTTCCCTAAAGTTGATGGAATTGGAATTAGAAGAAATACTTTCGTGATTTTGGTATAGTCTCACCGTTTGTCGTTCTTTGGACAATTTCCACTTCATCTCTTAAATAAATGAAGTTGAATTTTTCATTCGTAATGTGTTAGCAGATCATGTGATAGAATGATGGGTCATCCCATCTGTCTCAAACAAAAGGTTAGAAAAGTTATCAAAAAATACATAAGTCTATCTATAGTGAGATTAATCATATATGGTTCCTAAAATGGACTTATACTTCATATATCGTACTGCTTAATAAAATAAAACTAGTTTCTACTAAACAGGGACTTCCTATAGTCCAGTTGTAGGCGATAAAGGCCAGTCGCACTTCGGTTGTGGGTTCGATTCCCACAGCCTTTTCCAACGAGATGGGCTGTCGCCCGTCCTGCAGGTTTTCCTTTTTCTAAAATTACATTACTATAACATCCCATCAATAATATCGAAAATCTTCTATCCTTAAACAATACTAACTTATTTCCAACATAATCCATTCTAATCTTTAGGCTTATCCATAATACTGCAGTCCACTCTCATAATATAGTGAAAACGATTACCAGAGATTTAATACTGTCATTGATCCCCATATATCATAAGATATGTCTTGTTGGTCACATTCCAAACATTCAATGGCCTTAATCATGTATTCTCTTGAATACCCATTGAACCTTAGTGAAAACATGAATGCAGTTAAAAGTTAACACTTTCCACATACCAAAATCCTCAAAATTCTATATACTCTAACCATGATATCACTTAGTCCTTATATCAATCATGAGCTCATGAATACAATCAAACATCTCATTATCTTCTTATCCTTTCATTATTCACATATCATCTACTTTCCAAAAGTATCTGAATAACCTTTCATGGTTACTGGTACCATTCATCATACACTTTCAAAACTTAAGGAAAGACAACAATGTAACAATCCTTAGATGTCTCTTTATTCCATGAGATTACTTATACAACATTACACATGATAAACATGTAATCATTCCACTATATTCTTAAACCATTGACCGAGATTCAACAATTCTTTCATCTCACATATCATTTGTAGTCTCTTCATCATCATCAACATAAATACTTCCCATACGACCATACTGATTCTCTTCATGAGACTTTCCCTTAGGGCATTGGTTTGCATAATGCTCGTACATTCCACATTTAAAGCATTTAACCATTGTTGATGTCGTAGAAATACCATTATCCTCATCCCCAGTGTTAACTGAACCTTTTCCTTTGCACTTACTGGCTTTGTGTCCTTCTTTTCCACACCCAAAGAATCTTCTAGTCCCTTTGAAACATTCTCCTTGATGACTCTTCCCACATGATTTACATTGGGGAAATTGAACTTTCTTTCCTCTATGATCATCATGAAACTCCATCTTTCTCTTATTAGCCGAGTCCGGAAACTTACCAAATTTTACTTTATTAATCATATTATGAGATTGCTGATTCGGCATAATAATGATGTTTGGACTTCCAAATCCCATTTCATTAGGTTGCTCATGAAGAATATCATTCCATTGTCCATCATATCCTCCATTATTGTGAATCATCTTGTTTCCAGCCATTTTCTAAAACCCAAAAAAGAATAGTGTGAGAGGAAAAAATCATAATAAAGGGGGAGTAACTTCAATATCTAACATCTTTGGTTTAATCTAATATCGTTACTATAGTTCTAGGACTATATCATATACATATACTTATCCTTAGGGACATCCCTAGACATACCTTAGAAATATCTCTAGGGATCTCACTAACGTTCTCACGTCCTAGTTTCCAAAGGTTGACTAAACCTTTCCTCTGATACCAACTGTAGAGACCCGAAGCTTGAAGTACATGGACATTACATTACTTTTGCAGAATACTTAGTACATAACAGTAACACACACACAAGGACCGTAATAGTTTAATGTCTTTGGAAACTCGGAGTATAAACTTCTTATCATTTTGAAAGATCTTCAACATCTCTCATAACGATTCTCCCCTTTTTGTTTCCATACCTAAAACCTTTCTTTATATCCTGGGGAAAAGAAAACATAAAAGGGTGAGCTCAAATGCTCAGTAAGGGTAAACAAAAGAAATATCAATCACATCATACACATAAGAACATAGCTTTTGGAAATCTTAACCTGCAAAAGAGCTCATAATATCATAACATGGGATAAATCATAAAAGTGAAATGTAATCCCAATAATCACAACTTAAAACATGAAACTTTTTGGCATACACACATAATCATATAGAATCATTTCTTGTTAGTCAAGACTCATTTCCAAGACTATCTTAGTGGACAAAGTCCCTTTCTGAATCGAGTAACCCTCGTTTCAGTCCTGTTTCAATGAACCGGTATAACCTACCATTTCATCAATGTCTATCTCATGAGATATAAAATCTTTACCCAATGCATTGGAGGGAGATATAGGTCCCACCCATCTCATAATGATACCATTCTTATGTGTGCCACAAAATCATAAATCATACATCATTACATAACCCATGTAATAAAAATGGGAATCTTAAACATCATGACATCATAAAACAATTCATATACGATAAAGGAATTCATAAAAATAATTCCATAACAACATGATCAAATCAATGTAATAATAGGGATAAAAACAGAACCCTTTATTATCTTAGATGGAAAATAATTTTGATAAAACACTTGAACTCCATTCTTGAGGAAAATATCATTTCTTCTTCAAAAACATTTTTCCTTTCATAACATGTCATAAGACTTTAAAATAAAAGAAGTTGATTAAAAATAAACTTGAAAACTTGTAAAGGAATCTTCTTGGAAATAATGTTTTAAAAATCCATTCATGCCGTATAAGTTAAAAACAACATTCTTCGTACTTTTGTCGGAAAAGTCAAAAAGTACCTCGTATAAAAAAATGACAAAATATTCATTTCATATTCTTTACTAAAAACTCACCGAAGGGTAAAATTGGATTTAAACTATTGTAAGTGGATGGAAACAATATTAAATATTGAGGGAACATGGATGTGGATGATAAAATACACCCCAGTAAATACCAAAGTATAAAAAATCTCGGATAAAAATGAGATTGTGATATTTCCCCTTACCTTAGGTCCGACTTGCTTTGTACGTGTCCGAACCTCCTGTATAATGATTTAAATCATGTTATTGACTTATTCCAGAATCATATTCATTGTTATTATATCATATATGGTCCACTTATGACTTTATATTACCCGTTCTTTTGTAAATTCATGTTAAAGTAGCGTTTTGGGTAAAATCGTCTCATTTGTTGTTCGTGTTTTTAACTCGTAATTATTAATATGATTACTTGGATCATGATTACTTATATCCAGAATGTAAAAAATGATTTATATATAATATATATTCAGAATATACATATATATAATATATTTATAAATGGAATGAAATACACCGTTCATGGAGACGGTAGTCCGTACGTACGCAGGAACGCTGTTTTCGTTTCCTTATTGAATTGAATGGAATTAAGTAGATGAAATACATATAAATATACATAAATCCAGTATAATTATTATGTCATATATTTCATTAGTACTTATTATATATACTTTATAATCATTCATGAATGGTTAATGTGGAGAATGAATCTCATCGCGTCGTGGAGACGGTAGTCCGTACGTACGCACGAGCGATGATATCGTTCCCATGGTCGTGGAATTGTGTTAAAGTGTATGTATACTATTTCAGTATCAATATCACTTTATAATAATCATATATAGTTACTCATTACACCATTATACCCATCTTTGTAAGGTGATGGTGGAAAATAGATTACACCACGGCGTGGAGACGGTATTCCTTACGTACGCACGCGCGGTGATTTCATTTTTCCGTAGGATGGATAGAAGGTGAATTAGGGTTGTTTCATATTTATAATAACATATCAGTATGTAATTAATATTGATGTTATTACTTTATCATGAAACAACTAAAGAAGAAGAAGTTGAAGAAGAAATAAATTGAAAAGATCGGTAATGGATATTACCTCTTCTTTGAAACGCCTCTTTGAATCCTCCACTTAGGGAACTATGATTGGTCTTTGAAGAAGACCAGGACCTCTAGGATTATTCTAGGGAAGTGGAGAAGGTATTTTGGAAGGGAGGGAGATATAGGTCCCACCCATCTCATAATGATACCATTCTTATGTGTGCCACAAAATCATAAATAATACATCATTACATAACCCATGTAATAAAAATGGGAATCTTAAACATCATGACATCATAAAACAATTCATATAAGATAAAGGAATTCATAAAAATAATTCCATAACAACATGATCAAATCAATGTAATAATAGGGATAAAAACAGAACCCTTTATTATCTTAGATGTAAAATAATTTTGATAAAACACTTGAACTCCATTCTTGAGGAAAATATAATTTCTTCTTCAAAAACATTTTTCCTTTCATAACATGTCATACGAATTTAAAATAAAAGAAGTTTATTAAAAATAAACTTGAAAACTTGTAAAGGAAGCTTCTTGGAAATAATGTTTTAAAAATCCATTCATGCCATATAAGTTAAAAAAAACATTCTTCGTACTTTTGTCGGAAAAGTCAAAAAGTACCTCGTATAAAAAAATGACAAAAGATTCATTTCATATTCTTTACTAAAAACTCACCAAAGGGTAAAATTGGATTTAAACTTTTGTAAGTGGATGGAAACAATATTACATATTGAGGGAACATGGATGTGGATGATAAAATACACCCCAGTAAATACCAAAGTATAAACAATCTCGGATAAAAATGATATTGTGATATTTCCCCTTACATTAGGTCCGACTTGCTTTGTACATGTCCGAACCTCCTATATAATGATTTAAATCATGTTATTGACTTATTCCAGAATCATATTCATTGTTATTATATCATATATGGTCCACTTATGACTTTATATTACCCGTTCTTTTGTAAATTCATGTTAAAGTAGCGTTTTGGGTAAAATCGTCTCATTTGTTGTTCGTGTTTTTAACTCGTAATTATTAATATGATTACTTGGATCATGATTACTTATATCCAGAATGTAAAAAATGATTTATATATAATATATATTCAGAATATACATATATATAATATATTTATAAATGGAATGAAATACACCGTTCATGGAGACGGTAGTCCGTACGTACGCATGAACGCTGTTTTCATTTCCTTATTGAATTGAATGGAATTAAGTAGATGACATACATATAAATATACATAAATCCAGTATCATTATTATGTCATATATTTCATTAGTACTTATTATATATACTTTATAATCATTCATGAATGGTTAATGTGGAGAATGAATCTCATCGCGTCGTGGAGACGGTAGTCCGTACGTACGCACGAGCGATGATATCATTCCCATGGTCGTGGAATTGTGTTAAAGTGTATGTATACTATTTCAGTATCAATATCACTTTATAATAATCATATATAGTTACTCATTACACCATTATACCCATCCTTGTAAGGTGATGGTGGAAAATAGATTACACCACGGCGTGGAGACGGTATTCCGTACGTACGCACGCGCGGTGATTTCATTTTTCCGTAGGATGGATAGAAGGTGAATTAGGGTTGTTTCATATTTATAATAACATATCAGTATGTAAGTAATAATGATGTTATTACTTTATCTTGAAACAACTAAAGAAGAAGAAGTTGAAGAGGAAAGAAATTGAAAAGATCGGTAATGGATATTACCTCTTCTTTGAAACGCCTCTTTGAATCCTCCACTTAGGGAACTATGATTGGTCTTTGAAGAAGACCAGGACCTCTAGGATTATTATAGGGAAGTTTAGAAGGGATTTTGGCAGGGGTTAGCCGATCTTGAGTGCTCAAATTGGTGTGAGGAGGAGGGGGAGGAGGTGCCCTTTTATAAGGGAGGAGAGGGGCACCTTAGGAATATCTCAAAATATTATTTTATATTAAAGTCAAAATCGGTTTATAATGGTTCCAAAGGGTCTTATTTCGAAGCTAAATTGGGTATGGGTCGAAATAATATCAACCAATAGGATTTAGACAAGTTTAGGGTATTATTTTAACCTTATCAATTAGATTTAACTCTAAGTTAAATAATTTAACTTTTACCGTGTCTTTTTGTTTTCTTTCACTATATGGTTAATAAACTTACTATAAAATTCCAAACGAACCCCAAATTGTTTATTATTAATTTATATATCATTATCTAAGTCATTTGGCCGAACCTTATATTTTTAGGAATAAAATAACAATTAGTAATATAATATTTGATTTAAAAACTATTTTGTGTCAATTTTGACACTATTTGATATATGATTTTTGTGAAAGTTATAACAGAATTATATGTTCGAACCAAGTTGATTAAATCAACACTAATATATCATATTTACCTATAAAATTAGTGGAATTCATAAAAAGTCTCAAATTACATTTATTTTGGTGTTTATAACATCAATTATGTCAATATTTCATTAATAAGATAATTACTGCATCATCATTGTGTCATAAATAAATTACATTATTTAATGTCTAAAAATTACAAATAAAATACCATTATGTAGGAAATCTTTTTAGCTTTCTAATTAATATTTATAGTCTAATTTATCTTATGTATAACCCCATATTAAAAATGTTTTATTAAATAAACTTTGATTTATCTCTTTTAACTCTTCTTTGAATTAAATAATAATAAATGTCCTAATCTAATCCAAGTGGGCCTAAATGATAATATTTTACACTTAAGGTTGTTTTTGGTCGAGATAAACTTGTCCAATAGAATTAGGACATGTGTTAGGGTAATATTAATAACATTCTTACCCTTAATTACCGTATTTACTTTTAACCGTGGTAAATAAAAGTAAAAAGTTACTATTCACCAAAAATTATTTTCATCTCATTGAACCACATTTTACTTACTGAAATCAACCGTGTCTCTCGGATTTTTGAAATTCCATTCACAAAAGCGGTAAAATTAAGTTTTATGAAAAATTTAGTTTTTTTAACTACTACTTAGTAGTTTCACTATTCATCAAAAATTGATGTTTTTCAGAACAATGCCCAAATTTCATCCTAAGCTATATTTCATATTCAGAATTCAAAAATGAAGTCTATTTTACCAAATTAAAAACATAGAAGTTTCATTAATTAATTTTATAATTAAATCCCGCTGTTAAAACAAATAGCGTGTTTTTAAGAAACAATATCTATCAAAAGATTGACACTTGTTTATGTCTGGTTTAAATGTGAAATTACATCCATTGACCAACATTGTATTAAATTGTAAAAATATATTCTAAATATACTTTAAAACCACTCAAATTAATAATTTATCACTATTAATTATTTCGATTGAAAAAGTTGTTTTTAACTAAAATTTAGTAATTTTCACTATTCATCAAAATATGAAAGTTATCCGAAAATTACCAAAATTTCACCCTAAGCTAATTTCGATATTCTGAATCCAAAAATGAAGTCCATTTTGAAAAATAAATTTACAAAATTTCAAAAAGTGGTTATTACTATTCATAACGGCTAGTTTTAATAATATTTTAATAGCATATCGTTGTTTAGTGAAACTCAGTATTGCGTACTACACACGCTATCGAGGAAGGTTGCGATTGCGTGTAATTCAAGGAAAGTCAAGGATGTGTGTTGTGCAAGCTCCTTTTGGTGTAGCGTACAACACAAGACATTAATAAAATTAAAAAGAATATTTTTCTTAAAATCTCAGGCTGTTACAGTAACTACTGACCAACGAGTAGTGACATAGCTGACACAATATCTAAAGGTACCATATTTGGTGATGGTGCATGTAATGAAGCCTCATTTTCATGAGGAACATCCTCATGGTCAGGTACTAGAAAAGACCAGCCGCTAGATTCACTGTATTTTCTACGTGTGTCTCAACTAGTTGGAGAACTGTATCCACTTCCTCCATCCAGCCCTCAGCTTCCTGAGAATATGACTTTCCTCAAAACCTCAGAGTCCCATGTCATTGGAAAAGTGTAATGTGCTCATTTTGAATGAATCCTCTATCAGTGGTGACAGTGGAAACTCTCATCCAATGGGTAGTTGTGCTGGTGGTCCAACACTTGATGGTGCTAACGCCATAAGAGGGCCTTGCACTAAGGCATCATCGCTCGGTGGATCGTCATTTCATACTCTCTCAAGAAACATGGGTGGCTATCTTTGTGGCTGCATCCTGATAAGAAATAGGTTCACCATGGACATTATGTTAAACCTGGTGAGTTGACTCCCAAGAAATCAAAAGAAAAACTTTTCAAAAAACACAAGCAATCATTATTTTCGTGTGCTGTGTTGGAAATCAGAATTTAGGGTCCTGGTGTTTGGATATGTTGGTTGCTGCATCAAAAATAGACTCCCTGAACTAAAAAACACACTCATAACACCTAACACTATTACATCATAGAAATTATCATAGTACCATTTCTTCGATAGAACTGAACTCCTTTGATACCACTTTGTCACGACCCATCCCCCGGGGACCACGCCAGAACAACCCCAAGTCCGCCTTCTATAGTCCAGGGGCTGCAGAATAGCACCGAAAAGGAATATTCCTAAAATAATAAGGAATTTAAATTAAACATATGAAAACACACAACCCAAGAACATGGAATGAAGCAACTGTGATGTAAACTGTTGTAGTAAAAAAGTGCTAAAAGAAAAAGGGGTTAGGAATACTTGCCCAACTATAAAGGTACATGTACAACTAAAAATATTATAAAACTGAAAAAAGGAAAACAACTACTGGGTCGTCCTCCATGGTTCCAACATGAAGGGTTGGTAGAGATCACCTATTTAGCACTCCACGTCCATCTATCTCCTCTGTGTCACATCCCACCGAAATGGTCCACCACAGTACTCCATCCAGTCCTGGCTCCCTCATCATCGAACAATGTTTTACTTTGTCTGCACAATACACAACAAGTTGAAGGCAATTCCCATGTAGGGGTGAGTATAATGATACTTAGTAGGGACCCCGAGACCCCTATAGGTCTCCTAGTGTTCCACAATGGAAATAACACAAAACCATACATAAACTCTACTTAGGTATATGCCCATTAATATACCAAAGTTATCAAGATATAATCATATCATACAAGAGGAATGAATACCCAAAAGGTAACACCATGAAGGTAGAAGTACCACACAAGTAACACCACCCAAATAGAAGTACCACATAGGTAGAACACGAAGGGAAAAGTACACAACATAAGTAATATCCTATAATGTATCACTTTATGTCAAGGATAGAAGGGTTATCACATAATTTAACTCCTCAGATACTGGATAACACCTTCTCTATGTAGTATAGTGGGACTGCCGAGTCACAAAGATGCTTTTCCCACTATCCTTGAACTGATGTGGTACCCATCCCTGATGGATACCATGGGCATACTGTGTCACACAGAGCAGCTTCCCACTGTGGGCATTCCAGGTCACACAGAGCCACTTCCCACCTTGGCCGAACTGAGGTACTCCTCTTATTGAGAACTATAGTTCTACTAGGTAACATAGAGGCACTCCCCATCATGGGCTGGTTGGGTCACACAGAGCCGATTCCCACTAGGCTAATCATCAAGTAGTCTTTAGGTCTCATCCAACCGCAGGATTCCATACGTAGTCTTCTTGAGAGAATCAATTCTAAACCCACTCACCACATCTTGATATACATGGAATTCACCATCAATTATATTCTAGGTTAGTAGCCATAACATCGTCAGTCATATAACTCAAACTCCTCAGCTATTGGAGAACTCCTTCACTATTGAGTACAGTGGGCATGCCGGTTCACAGAGAGTCACTTACCACTAACCTTGAACTGCTGTGGTACTCATACCTAATGAGTAGAGTAGACATACTATGTCACAAAGAGCCGCTACACATCATGGGCCTTCTGGTTCAGAAAGAGCCGCTTCCCATCAGGCCATCGTCAAACAGTTTTCAGGTCTCATCCACCTGTAGGGTTATGTACGTAGCATGCATGGTAGAACATCTTCTCAAGCCATCAGTTGTATTAAAACTATTAAGAAGTCTAACAAGGAAGAACCTAGTGTTTTTCTATATCATAAGGGTTCCCAATCAATAGACGACACATCAATCAGACAACCAGTCTGTGTGTTATTGGCATTTCTATGTCGAGGGCCCAGTTGGATTCAGGTGCAATCCAACCTAGATGTACTCCAAATTTTTCAAAAAAAAAACTCATGGTGGAATTAAAAATGTCATCTCACTCCATGGATCCCAAAGCCATACACAGTTCATCAAATGGACGTTCAATTATCATTATAAGAAACTTTTTCTGTTCTTAGGCTGTACTGGGTTCGGATCTGGTCTGCCTTGGTCAGACTAGCCTGACCGGGTTCAGTATGGCATGAACAGGGTTGGTCTGGGTTGACCCAGCCTAACTCGGGTCAGACCCGACTTGGGTAAACCCTTCCCGTTAGTCCCGGACCGACCCAGATGGGTCGTTGGTCTGGCCACTGTGCCGTGAGTCAGCCCGCAGATCAGTGGGTCGGTCTGCTGGACCGACACATCGGTGCCACCAGCCTAGTGGTGCGATCCGCAAGAGATACGTGGATACAGAACATCTGGGTAGCACTGACATAGTGCAGAGCCACATTATTGGGTCATCCCATGGGGTAAACCCCCAATGCGGTTCCACATGGCACTGCGGGTCCTCCGTGCTGCGACTGATTGGCCACAACTTTTCCACTGGGCGCGCAGCCCGTCCACCGACCGCAGGTTGTACCAGCGGGCCATTACTCCCATAGTGGCCATCATAGGCTTCCACCCTTCTTCCGCATGGTCGTACCACCATGGGCTCACCCCTCATCTTCTTGGTCGTTGCCCAAGGCGGCGACCGGTCTTCCGCCAGACACGTGACAAGTTTCGCACCACTGTGAACTGCTGCCGGCACCGGTGCTAGTGGTATGGTGTTCTTTGGGCCACCGGTCACACACTGCTGCCCCTCATTCCTACACCGTTGTTGTTTTCCATTTCTTGGGATCACTCTCTTTGCTGGGGTAGGCCCTACTTCATGTTGTGGATCACTTCAAAAAAAGGGCAATCACAAACAACACAGGAACAGAGGAGCTCAGGCCCTGTTTGTGTTGGTCCATCCCCTACGTGTTAGAGATAACATGAGAGGGGTTAAGGGTTTTATTAAAAGTTTAATTAAACATCAAGATAATCCCCTAAAGATTCCCCACAATAACCTTTCTCAGGGATGAATGAATCACAGGTCATCCCTATAGTCTATTGACCAACATTCTTCATATAATTTCAATAACGGGGAAGTGGAAAATTATTTTAAAGCATAAACGAATAAATCCCTACCTCATGTTCATTGGAGAGTGTCCACGTTTGAGGAAGTTACGACATTCATTGTCCCCAAAACTATCCTCCAACGACGCTGCTCTATCTTTGTTCTTCTGTTTGGGGTTCAGGGTAACTCGACACTGCCCGCTTGAACTAGCCCTATCCTCCAAGTGTTGGGCATCACAACACTTTACCAGAGCATCGTTGCTTGGTAATGTTTTTCTAATTCCACCTCCCAAGATCCATATAAATATTAGAGGCGGAGGGTAATTAACGATCATGTTATTTATAAAGGTTCATTTAATAGAAACCTTAAAAAATTCCAACGACACTATTACATAGAATTTGAAGGTTCTAGCGATTTAATGTGTTGACTCACTGCTGGTCCCACACTACTGTTTTTCCGTTGGGGGAAAATGAATAAAATAATGAGATTATTTTATTTCATTTCCATTTAAAAGTCACAAAAAATAACTTCTTCTCTGGACCTACTGCGGTCAATGTAAAGCCTCCCTTAAGAAAAACCCGGTGCATCAGATTTAATGGTACCCTAATATTTTCAATCCGAGCACTGGTTCAAATGTAAGAAAATGTCACTTTCTCATTTACTGAATGTACCTGAAAAAAGTTCAGAAAGTTAATAATAATCACCATCGACCTGCGTCGGTCGAGGATAGGATATGCCTATGTGAAACTCACCCCAACTAACCCAATGGTACAATCATATTTCCAATCCGTGTTATAGTTTAAAAGTTATTTATTTTACAATAAAATAATTGTAACCTAATTTTTTTATTTACTTCCAAAAACCAACATTCACTGGTGGCTCGCACTAGCCAATGTTAGTATCTCTTTAAATAAAGAATAACTGTATGATTTTAGCAGTGGTATTATATTTTTAATCTGAGTTACTGTTTGTGAGTTATAAGCATTTGAAAAATAAAATAGTTTATTTATGTATTTTATTTACGATTATTCCATCATTTGGTTGTCTCACAGGAGGTCAATTCCAACTAAACTTAAGTCTCTCTTAGGGTAAACCCCCCATCCTTAATTCCATGATTCCCTCAGATTTTTAATTTCAGAAAATGTTTATGAATTATTCCACTTTATCCAGAAAACTGATTACGTGTGCTATTTAATGTTTAACAAAACTTCGATGGACCATTCCGGGCACTCTGGCCTCGAAATCATGCGTTGTCAGATTTCACGGTCTTGAAATAATTCCATATAATTAAAAACATTATGGAATTTCTATGAAATTACATTATAATATATTATATGATCATTTTATTACATAATTTCACATTTAATTGTAAGTATTTTGTTCCATTCATTGTGTTGGGTGTGTTTCTTTACATGATTTCCATTACTGGTTCATTATTAATGTTCTTTTCGATTGGATAAAAAAACTAGAGTTGGAATAGAAAAGTATATATATATTTATAGTACCATAAATTATACCATTTGTTGTTTTTATGATTTATATGATGATGATTCATATGCTAAAACAGTAATGATGTTTGTTTACATCATTTTAGTGGTTCTTTGACAATAACAACCTCATTTAGTTTTATAAATTTAAACCATGTGTAAAAAAGAATTATAGAACCATGGATGAGACATAATTAATATATTATAACCTGGTTCAACCATAAAAATGGTTTCATGACCATACTTGAAATTTTTAATTTAAATTGAGATCACATCACCCACAATATCGGTACATCGACACATCAAGTACAATGTTTCTATTCCTTGAATAATTAGGTAAGGAGAAGAAGAATGATGATGAATTTTACATGAACATGAGAACATATACAATATATATGATTTATATATCTTTCATGCCTCTTGAGTAAGATGATTCGATGAAAGAATAAAAAAATAATGGAACTCAAAATAAACAAATAGTTGAGAATTCCCTTACCAAAATTCAGCAGTCAAGTGACTGTGAAACATGGTTTTAGAAAAGATTAAAAAAATATGGGACAAGTTTCACCCACACAAAAATGAATCATTATATACATTAAATAATGAATGAGATTAAAATAAGAATAAGGTATATATTGTTGAATTTTATACCACGTAAAATATATCATGAATAGAAAAACAATGAAGTTGATAATTTTCTTATCTTGTAGAATAACTCATAGAACATGATGGTTGAGACATTATGGGCTTAAGGAAACCTAAGGTGGACTAGCAGAGATGTAAGGAACATAGATTTTCAATGATGAATTTTTTTTAACAAGTTTAATGAATGAATGGGTTGGTATTTATAACAAAAGAGAGGGAATATTTTAAAAATTTCCAAGGGACACCACATTCATGGTGTTTGAAAAACCATGGGATTGATCATGGTAATTTCTCAAGGTATTAGCCTCTTGGGAAACCTCACATCTTTTATTACATTACACAAGTCTACCATAGTTATTACATTATTATTACATCATTAATTATGTCATTAACACACTGAAACTCAAAACTATATTTTTATTATTCACTTAAAAATCAACATAATCAAAAAAATATCAAAAATTTACCATTAACAATTTTCAACCTGTAGAATTAAAAAATGGAAACCATTTTTTGAAAATAATTTTCTATGTATTTTTAATGTAATTTTTAAATAATATCAAACTTATTTAAAAAATTAACAATTTTATAACTATAACAGTTTTTATATCACATTGAAAAATTAACCAAAATGTCATTATCTTAAATGCTTAAGAAAATAGAATAATAATAAAATTTCCCATTCATTTGGGTCATATTACAATTCATATTACTATTCATAATGGTATGTCACTATTTACCAAAAAAAGATGGTTCCATAAAACTCCCAACAACTTACTGAACTAAATTATAGATGACTATTTTTAAAAATTCAAAACAAAGAAGCAAAAAAATTATGTTTCAAGGGTATTTATAAATATCTACATTAAACAAATTTTCATGAATTTAATTTATTTTTTAAAAACCTTGTGGTGTAACATTATCCCCACCATCTAAAAATAACATCCTCACAATTTTATTAACTCATTATACAAGTGAGGGTATCTTTCTCTCATAGCATTATTAGTTTCCTATGTTTCTTCTTCAACCATGTGGCTTCTCCACAAATCCTATACCTAGTGGATTAAATTATTTTGAAATACATGTTGCATTCGATCAAGAATATGTACTTGTTTCACTACATATTAAAGGTTCTTTTTCCAGCTGAACTTATTCTGGACTCAAGAGATGTGAAGAATATGGCACACACATTCTCAACATCAAAAAATGAAAAAAATTATGTACCTGAGATCAAAAAGGAGGAAAATCTACTCAGTATGCAACTGGTCTAACATTCTCCCAGATTTTGAAAGGACTAATGAATCACAGACATAACATTCCATTCTTACCAAAATGCATCACTCTTTTACAAGGATAGGTTTTAAGGAAAACATTGTCACATACCTCAAAAAATAAATTTTTCCTTCTGTTATCTGCATAGATTTTCTTCCTACTCTGATCTATCCTCATGTGATGCTGAATCATGTTAACTTTCTCAGACACATCCTCTTATAATTATGGTACCATAACCTAAATTTCCCTGACTTCATCCCAAAAAGATGGATTTTGACACTGATTCGCTAACAATGAATCAAAATGATCCATCTGTATACTAGAATGAAGCCTATTATTATACGAAAAATAAAATAAAGAAATATATTGATCCCAAATTCCCTGGTAGTCCATGGAAAATGCTCGAATAATATCCTCCAATGTCTGAATCATTCGTTCGGACTGCCCATATGATTGAGGATAAAAAGTTGTACTGAAATTTAATTATTTTCCCAATGACTTCTGAAGCCCCATATAAAAGTTAAAAGTAATCACGAGATCTCAATTAGATACAATGTGAAGAGGATCTAAATGTAACCTAACAATATTATTGAGTTACAATCGAGAAAGATAATCCAGTGGCAATGTATCTCAAATAGAAAGGAAATGTGCCTATTTTTTCGGCCATTCAACAATAACCAAAATTGAATTTTTACATCGAGATGTCTTTTTTAGTCCCACCACGAAGTCTATAGATATATTCTACTATTTCCACTCTGGAACAGGTAAAGCTAGAAGCACCCCTTTCGGTTACTACCACTCTTCATTAACCTATTGATAGTTAAGAATTTCACTGTAAATTCTACAATATCACTTTTCATTCCATCCCACCAGTAATACTCTCAAAGGTCTATATACATCATAGTACTTACAAGATAAACTAAAAATGGGGAATTATGAGTTTCAAAAAAAAAATCATTCTTCAACTAGGAATCAAAAGGCACACACAACCTTTTTCCAAATCCTAAAATACAATCTTTATCAATGATAAATTATAGAAGCTTACCCATTTTAACCAATTCATCCGTTTTCTTGAGCTTATGGTATTCCTTCTACACTTTCTTAATCCTGTCAAATAATGATTACTGCATTGAATCCAAAAACCAAACAGATTTATTCCCTACACCAACAACTTCTATGCCAAAATTCATTAAATCATTAAATAAGGGATCATGTTCCAAATGTAACATGGTTAATGATGAATGATGTTTTTGACTCAAGGAATCTCCAACATTGTTTTATTTTCCTAGATTATAATTGATCATGAAATAAAAATATTTATCATTTCAATCCGTCTTCTCATCCCCATGTTTAATTCTTTCTGAGTGAATAAATACTTTAGAATTTTATGGTTAGTATATATTTGACATTCGACTCCATATAAATAGTACCTCCAAATTTTCAACGCAACAACCATAGTTTCTAATTCCAAATCATAAGTGGGATAATTTAACTAATTAGGATTTAGTTGTATTAAATAATATGAAACTACATAATCATTCATCATTAGAACACAACCATATCCCTTCAATGAAGCATCACTATAGATAAAAAAACTCACCATTTCGAAAAGGCAAGGCCAATAATGGAGGATTCACTAATCTCTTCTTCAGTTCCTAAAAAAAAACATTCCATTCATCTATCCAAAAAAATTTAACCCCTTTTCGCATTAACATAGTTAGCGGGCCAAATAACCATGAAATTCTTTTAACATATCATTGGTAATAACTTTCTAATCCATGAAAACTATGAATCACTGAAACATTTATAGGTCTTGGAAATTCATCAACTACTTTTTTTTAACAGGATCAACTGTTATTCTATACTTATTTACAATGTTCCCAAGAAATGAAATATATTACAACCAAAAATCAAACTAGATTAATTTTCCATACATTTTATTTTCTATTATGGTTTTCAAAACAACCTATAGTTTTTTTCATGCTACTCTTCACATCTAGAATATACTAGAATGTCATCAATAAATAAAACAACAAACTTATCCAAGAACTCATGAAATATTCTATTCAGAAGATCCACGAATACAATAGGTGCATTATTTAACCCAAAAAGCATAACTACAATTTCATAATGGCCATATATAGTATGAAACACATTTTTTTGGGAGGTCTTCGTCCTTTAAATTCAACTGATTGTACCCCGACCTTAGGTCAGCTTTTGAAAAATACTTTTCTCCTGGATCTAATAAAAAAAATCATCAATATGAGGCAAAGGATATACTTTTTAATAGTAATGTTATTAAAGGATCTATAATCGATGAAATGTCTTATTTAACCATGTTTTTTCTTATCAAACAAGAATGAAGCACCCCATGATGAAGTGATGGGCCAAATAAGCCTTTATCTAATGATTCTCGGTACTTCTTTTAAAATTCTAGACGTTCCATTTGGGCCATTGGATAAGGAGGTTTATAAATTTTCATAGAATTGGGAATTATTTAATTAGTAACCTCTACATCTTGATTAGGAATAACACCAGAAAAATCATTAGGAAAAACATACATGTATTCATTTACCACTGGTAAATCATTAATCTGGAGAGTTATATTATCTTAAAATATAAGAGAAAGATAACTTTAATTTCTATCCATTATCAGTTTCGTAGCTTCCTAATATATTACTAATGGTATGGGTTCATTCTTTTACACAAACTAAAATTCTTCATAAAAAACTTCTTTTTCTCTTCAATCTACATTAGCATGATAAAAAGAAACCTAATGCATACCCAGAATAACATCAAACTGTACTAGAGGAAAAAAAACAAGGATTTCATGTAAACTCTTTCCACAGACATGGATAGGATGATTCTTAAAATTTATTTTCCCATAATATTTCATTCGGGTGTTTTTACCCAGAGATTTGGTTTCATTTGATGGTGTTGAATTCCCAATTTTTCTGAAAATTTCTCTAAAATAAAGGAATGTGAAGACCCTAAATCCAAAAAACATTAGAAAAACATGAAAAAACAACAAATGTACCTAAGACAACCTCATTTGATGGCTTAACATCTGTTGATGTTGTTGGAAATACAAAACACTTCTATTTAATATCATTCTAATGCCCTTCTTGAGTAACTAGATTTTGAAAAACATTAGAAAATATAGAAATTCCTTATAGTTTAAGAAACTCACCACCGATGTTTCATTAATTTTCAATTATTTTCTTTGCTCTCATGAGACAAGTGTCCAAATATTCTACATCGGTTTCATTTCCCAAAATTTATAAGTAATTCACCAAGATTTCTTTTACCACACTTTTCACAAGAAGGGAAGTTAATTTTCATACCTTCAGACTTCTTTGATGACTTTTTCCACATTTCAAGCCAACTATACCACTTTTTATTCTTGTAGTAACAAGGTAAAAATGTTTCAGAAAACCCCATCTCAACTTTTTCATCACAACGAACAAGATTCTAATAGCTTTTAAACTCTCGTGAGGCCAAAGCTCTTCGCAAAAACAGTTTCAAACTAGAGTAAAATCTATTAATATTAATTAAAAAACATGAGTAAATTGCAATATATACCTAGATAGTTATGTAAAATTGGATTCATTTTCTTCAACCAAATCATCATCTTTTTTCTTCTATTCTAAGAATTTTTTCTCCACTTTGAGTCGAACAGTTTTGGGGAAATATTTTTCTAAAATATACTCTTAAATTCATCCTAGTCAAAATTATAAAGATAATCTATTTATCTCCTATTTGAAATCAGATACCACCATTAATAGGATTCACATTCCAAATGATAAATGGATAGTTTTACCATTTGATGTTCTTAACATTCCAAGACATCAAATATCTTTTCTAGAGCAATGATCCATCCTTTGGCAATCACTAGATCTGCAGTTCCACTGAATGTAGGAGAATATTGCCTCATAAAATGCTCCTAAAAATAAACATTTCTTCATCATGGATCATGTTCCTCTCTATCATTGATACCACCACCTTTTATGGCTTGATTCAATTGAGCCATTGTTGTTACAAACAGCTCGGTTCTGTTTCCCACCATTTTGGGCTATAGATTCGGACGTACATTAGCCTCTTAGTTCCTTCCTACTTAGCTTCCATGTTTGTTCTAAAGAAAACCATTATGTAAAAATATAACATAGATGAATCAATATGGTAACCATTAAATCCTATTACATTTCCAATTAACATAGTGTAAAAATGTGTTATGTTTTTCATTAAATATCATCCCATCCCCTAAAGCTATCTAAACCATAATTTGTTAACAATTATAAGGAATTAGCCTTAAAACATTACTATAACTTTAATTTTAGTCATGAATATAATTTATTACACATTTAGGATATTTTTGAGTCTATATTTTTAGACAATTAGGATACCCTACATACAAAACATACCCCAATCATGCAAGAGGATACTACTAAAAATAGTTTCCATTTTTAATAAAATATAAATCATTAAATCTAAAAATATGATTTATTTGATAAACCTACAAATTATTCATCAAGAATCCCTTCATTAACATACCCATACTTATATCATATGGAAAACATATTTAATCTTGTTATGAGTATAAAACTCAGTAAGGGGTACAAATAAAAAAAGTGTTAGTCAAGTGATAACATAAAACCCCATAAAACCTATAATCATAAAAACCCATATGCATAATAAATCATGTATTTTACATGGGACAAATTTAGCATAACACTATATCATTTTACCTTACACATTTAATATCACGTTGGTCTAATTTAATCTCTAGAGCACCCAATGCTTTGGGAATCTATAATGGGGCTCACCCGTCATATATTGAGCTATAGTGGGCTCAACCCAAAATATCTTGATCTATAAAGGAGATAAACCAAACATATATTAAGCTATATTGGGATCTACCCAACATAAATAATGTCAAAGATCATATAATGGTAATAAATTATCCTGAAATCAGGATAAATAAATCATTACAATCACAAAGAAAAACAATCCTTTTGATATTTATTAAAGAGAGTATGAAAAAGATTTTAAAAGGAAAGTCCCTTAAAATATAATTAGAGTGAGAATTAATAAAATGGAATGGATATGTGTATAAACTACAAATAATTTTTTTTTAACATTATATATATAAAAATTCATCACACCAATAATATTAATTCCATATAATTAATAATGATGAATGTTAACCAAAAGAATAGAAATTAGGTTAAGAATTCCCTTACATCAATTTTTTATTACATAAAACTTTATTTAACATCTTGTATGATTGTTAAAAGATCATTTATAATATCATAAATAAACATATTTATCTTCATAATATCTTATATGATAATTTAATTTCATCATTTAACCCTTTAATTGTTACTATTTGGGTCCTTTCATTTTTTGATTGTGTTTCTTTACATTATTTCCATGACCAGTTCACGATGGATGTTTTTATCGATTGGAAGTAAAACTACAAAATTATAATGGAAATTTATTTACATATTTCCAGTACAATAAATTATACCATTTATCATTTTTATGTTTTATAGGATGATGATTCATAAGTTAAAACATTAATTATGTTTGTTTAGATTATTTTAGTGGTTCTTTGATAATGACGACCTCATTTGGTATTATAAATTAAAACCATGTGTATAAAAGAAATATAGAACCATATATATGACATAATTCATTTTTTATAACCAGGTTAATCCATAAAAATTGTTTCATAACCATAATTCATATAATTAATGTAAATTAGAATCACATAGCCCACAATGTCGGTAATTCGACACATCACAAATAATGTTTTTATTCCATGAATAAGTGGGAGAGGAGGAGAATAATGATGATGGATTTTCCAAGAAAATTAGAAAATATATAATATATATGATTTATAGAGATTTCATGCCTCTTGGGTAAGTGTATTTGAGTAATGAATAAGAAAGTAAAGGAACTCAAAATAAAATAATGGTTGGGAAATCCCTTAGAAACATTCGGCAGCCTAACGACTATGCAACATGGTTTTAGAAAACATTAAAAAGAGAGAGGACAATGGTTACCCTTCCATAAATGAATCATAATACAGAATATAGAATCAATAATATGAATATAAGAACATGGTATGGATCTTAAATTTTATACAACATAAAAGTTAACTTGAATCGAAAAAAGAAAGAAGTTCATAATTCTCATACCTTGTAGACTAACTCCTAGAAGATGAAGGTTGCAACCTTTGGGACTTGAGGAAACCATGGGTGGACTAATAAGGAGGTAAAGAGACCATATAAACATTGATGATAAATTTTAAATGAGTTTAATGACGTAATGGGTTGGTATTTATAGGAAAAATGAGAGAATGTTTTAATAATTTCCAAGGGACACATCATTAGTGGTATTAGAAAAACCATGGCCTTGCACATTGTGTTTGCTGAAGGAATTAGACACACAGGACACCTCATATATTATTATAATGTACACATGTCTACCAGAATTATTACACAATTATTATATCATTAATGATGTCATTAAAACATTGAAACTCAAAACTGTATTTTTACATTTAATGGAAAGAACAAACGTTTCAAAAACATTCCAAAAAATCCCCCTAACCATTTTTCAATGTGTAGAATATAAAAATGAACTTCATTTTTTGATAATAATTTTCTAAATATTATTAATTTCATTTTTTAATAAAACCACGATTAATTCAAAAATTCACAATTTTTAATCTATGACTTCGTTTATATCTCATTGAAAAATTAACCAAGATGTCATTATTTTAAATCCTTAAGAAAATAAAATAAAAATATAATTTAATATTCTTTAGAGTCATAATTACTATTCATATTACTATTTATACGGGTATGTTACTATTCACCAAAAAATAAGTTTATTCCATCAGACTCTAAACAACTTACTGAACACAATTGTAGATGACTGTTTTTCAAAATTCAAAACATATATGTTGAAAAATTATTTTTAGAGGATAGATATAAATATATACAAGCAAAAGTTCCATTCTTTTCATTTATTTTACAAAAATTATATGGTTTTACCACCCATACCTCTTTATGACCTAGAATGTAAAACGAAATTTCGAGTGTGAAATTTATAAGGTGGAAAATGTAACAACCAATATTTTATCAATGGAAATTAAATTCTTATAAAAATTTCATATAATCACATGAAATCACAACCAAATGAAATAATATGTATTATGTGACCTTTAAACATGTGTTTGTCACTTATGGGATTTGAATTTCAAAAAACTACCATCTATAATTGTGATCATTATGTTATTTGGACTCTGATAAAGCAAACATAATTTTTTTTATGAATTCTAACATACCATTATAAATATTAACATAACTTGATGAATAGAAATTAACAGAAATAGGACAAAAACCCCATGAATGTATAAATACAATTTATACTTCTTAATAGTGAAAAACAAGCATAGTATAAGAATTGGTATATTTGTATGTCAAAAAACATTTATTTAGTATTTTATGATTAATTTAATAATTCAAAATGGAAATATATTTTCATAAAATTTAATCCTTAATTTTGTATATATTTTCTTATAGTAATAAGATAATTTTATAGGACCATGATTAATTTTTAATGGTGTTATAAAATGAGTCATAATTTTAATGTTGATTTTGTTGAATAAAATATGATTTTAGTTTAAAATTAAATTACAAATATTTAGAAATCTATTTTCAAGAAATATAGTTATTTTTTACTTATAAAGGTAGAAAAATGGATATGGTGAAGTTTTGGGATTTTTATAAAATACTTGAATTTTTCGGGAATAGTAAAAATATAGTTTTGAGTTTTCAGTATGTCTAAGGACATCATTATGATGAAATAATTAATATAATATTATGGTTGAATTATATAAAGTAATATATTAAATTAGGTGTCCCATGTGTCTAATTCCCTTCGGAAATACCATAGGCTAACCCATGGTTTTTCAAAAACCACAAATGAGGTTTACTTTGAAATTAATAAAAACATTACACTCTTTTACTATAACTACCCACTCATTCATTTCTTTTCATTCATTTAATATTCATAATCCTCAAGTATCTGGTGCTTTTACATCCCTATTAGCCCTACCAGGGTGTTCTCAAGCCCCCAAGGTCCCAACCTTCTTGTGTTAGGAGTTACTCCACAAGGTAAGGGAACCTTTCACCCTCCTCTTTTGTTCAACACTTCTTTTATGTTATCTCATTGACTTTTCATTTTAATATGTTGGTGTTTGATATTATGTAACACTATTAATATCCTTTTTAAGTCTATATTATGAGATAAATTTTTTTCTCTCATATATTCATTTTATGAAATTTTAAGCAACATTGTTAGGCTATAAAATTTTTGTAACCGATCTCTCATCTTTTCTTTTGTTTTCATATTCATTTAATTTATTTTTATTTACTCACCTCCTTTCATAAACATTATGTGATTAATACTGTAACATGCATGTTATGTAATTCTTTTATGATAATGTAATTATTCTTCATCATCTCTCTTTTCCCATTCTTTTATAAAAATAATGAAAAGACCTTCCAAGATGTGATAATTTACCACATGGAAGGACGATGGGTTTTAAATTTACATTACTGTCATCAATTATGGTCATAAATTATTTTTTCATTGTTGATGCAGACCATAATATATTTATTATGTCTCATATATGGTTTTGTAATATTTTGGTAATCATTTTTTTATAAATCCAAATGAGTTAATTTTGTTCAAAAACAGCAAATTATCCCAAATGGTTATCATTAAATAATTTATATAATGATTCATCTTCATCCCTAGTAAAAAAATGGAATTTAAAAAAATTTAACCTAATATATTTTTACTAAAAATATAAAACATTAATTCAGGATATCCATCCCCATTTTACATGATTCTCCGAACATGAATATAAGTGAACTGATCTGTAGAACCAAGGAAACAAACAGACCCGAACTATGAAACTGAAACTTATAACCAATAAAAAGGTTATCAATGAAATAACAAATGTTTTACTAAATAAATTTCATATATAAGCGTTTATTCATTTATTAATTAATTATCCTAATTTTATTATTCAGTTAATTAATATCAAGTGGAGAACACCATCAAATATAAGAGAATGGATTCTACATGAACCAGCTTTATTCCTTTGAGTTCCTCCAATATTATTTTTACCCAAATGACGATGTCTTTTATTATTATTTAAAACATCTACATACTATCTAAATGATCCAATCTAATTTTTCAATATCCATCCATCATTCTCTTATGAGAATTTACAAGTTTTTAAAGTGATTTCAGCCTTAATTCATCCTGATATGAAAACATATTTTGATTAAAAATCCTCAATTCTTACCAAATTTCATGTGCAATATATCCTCTATATTAATCCAAAATTGTATTTATAAAATTAATGTTTTTATTATAAAAATATTATCGTTACACTTCTTGTTTTATAAAAAAGATTATTTCCTTTTTTAATTTTAAATTCTCTTTAGTATTTTCCATAAAAAAGCAGTAAAATGTATTAATGCAAAGAATTTCCTAAATACCCTTCTTACATGTTTTAAATTGTGTTTTAAATCACATACAATGTTATATTTTTATTTTTCTTTTATAATGTCAATGTATTCTTTAATTCCATTCCCTCATGGACACTTTTATGATAAACCCATCATTATGCTTTATGGCATGAATGTGATACCCACTTCTCTCTATGAGTTCCCTTATGTTAATATATGATTGATTATGTATTATTATTTATGTGGGAAAAGATATACATTAATGTGTTAAGATTGGTTCACCCATACATCACTCCAATTCATTGGGAAAAGTTAAATACCATGCGATATTATGTGCTGCGGTCATGGAAGTTAACCTTGTCTTGGGATACTACGTGAAACGATCTTGGCTGTAAGACTTTAATTGTAGTAAATCCATGTTTTAATTTTCTTCCACATTAATATTATTCCATGTTTATATGAACCCATGTTAATATATTATGATTCCCTATGTTCCAATCTTTTTTCATCACTATTTCATGCATTATAACCCATTTGATAAATCCTTATTCTTATGTATACTTCCTTACGTGGATTTTTAGTAAATATATTTAATCATGTGTTCCTAGGGTATCTTATATAGATTTACTAGAAAAATAGAAGATTCAATCTAATTTTGGAGTTTAAATAAATATTTACTTTTGTAATGTTTGATCATGTACCTAGTATTCCAGGACACAAGTCATTATGATCCTTGGCTTGTACTATGATGTATAATTATTCATAAAATCATGTAATGCTATATGTGAAAGGATAAGGGAACTATAAAAATAGTAGTCATTTATGACAAAGAGTATTCTCTCATATTGAGGTTGAAACGTTTAAATACATCATATGTGTTGATTCATTAAATTATTTTTGGATACAAGTGAGAATTTGACTCGATATTTTGAATCAAAACATTAAATTTTTATAGGGGTTTCATAAAGAAGAATTTATAGAATACTAGTACTAATGATTCACACTGTAAATTTGGTTTCTTATTTGACATGGGTTTTTCTAGTGGTATTATAGAGAACCATGTTTACCGAAGATTGTATTCTTATAAGGGGTATCATAGAGAATCATATTTCTCTAAATATTATATTTATTTCCATTTTTATTTAAAACTCATTAATTGATATAATAATTATAACCCATTATTTTGGCATTTAAAAGGAAATTAAGTGAGTTACAAAATCATTATGTGTTATCCAACAATTGTATAAGATGGTTATATGTGATTTTATGATAATAGAAATCATGATATATATATATATAAAGTCAGGAAATGTAATTTTATCATCCATTACAAAAAAATCCATCAAATAGTGTGATGGGACTTATGAAATATAAGGAAATATTGGATAATTTTGAGAATATATATGAGGGAAATGCCAATATGAGATAATAAAAGTATACAATATATAAATGAAATTTTAAATACATCATAATTGAAGAAGATAAAACTATAGATAGTTATTTCCCTAGAGGGAATCAGATAGTCAACTGAATCAGACGCTTCATGGAAAATATAGATGATTAATATATGGTAATAAAGTTATAGATTTTATGTAAATGAATATATATATATATATATAGAAAAAAAATTATGAAATATATGTTTGCCTTTTTCTCAACACCCACTAAATTATTAAATGAAAAAAAGAACATATTCTGAAAAGAATTGAAAATGTATGTATGGAATTATAATAATTGAACATGAAAAATATCAAATAGGAATAACTATTTAATGCACTATTTGGTTTTCATGTAGATGAAGAGGGTGATGAGAATAATAATAAAATCACAGGTCTAATATATATAAAAATGTAAATGGGAAAATGTGACTATAAAATAAATATTAAACTTAATTGTTTTTTATAAGGAGGAATTATAAATTTTTCAAAAATACCATCCTATCCTAAGAATTATATTTCATTAGATGAAGGAGATGAAGAAGGAAAACCATAATAAAAAAAAGTTTAATCTCTAGTGGATATAGGAAATTTAATTAATGAAAATTGAAAACATTTAGATAGAAAGAATAGAATCATGTTGAGTAATGAGGAATAAAAAAAGTCTTACCTTTGTGTTGAGTTGGATGTGTAATATACTAGAAAATATACCTACTATTCAGATCATGTTGAGAGAGAAGAATTAATTTCTGAGAATAAAAAAATATGAAGGGGATAAATCTTATATGATTCATATTTTTAGTTGAGAAAATGAATTCTATCTTGAAAGGAATAATTTAATCACTATGTATTGTAAAAAATTTATGAATGAACTTTATTGGTTTCTGAATATTTATGATGGCTTTCAAAATAAGATGAATGAGTTCATTAAGTAGATGAAATTTCTCAATGTTAATATTTTTTAGTATAAGATAATTATAAAAATTTTGGTGATAAATATGATTTTCCATGATGAAAAAATAATTCTGGATTTGTGAATGATTCATAAATAAAAAAAATACTTTTGAAAGAATTATTTTATCCCCTAAAAAAGATGTTAATGTTCAAGATGGGTAAATACAAAAAAATTAGAAGATATATTCATTGGAATAGGTAAAAACATCACCTGCTAAATCTTAAAGTTATAAATATATTCAATCTTATATCATATCCCCTAGAAGAAATTTAGAAAAAAATATTCTTTAATAAAATCCCTATAATAATTATATTATATTCATGTAGGTGGAGAGTGATTATAAAAATAAATATGCCTTAAAATTTATTTAATATTCGTTTGTTTTTTTACCAAAACAACAATAATTTTTTCCAAAATAGACTTGGCAGTTTTATGAAATATATAACTAAATTAGATTTTTCATTTTTTTTGGATCATATATATGTAAATATTATGATTTTAGTAATAATATAACTATCCCTTGAAATTTAAAAAAAATATATTTTATGGGGATTCAATATAAAAATGTTTAAAAGATATCAACTTTGAAGCAATCCAAATATGGTTGACCAATAAGTGTACCTACTGAAAAAAATGTGTATCTTGAATGAACTTATGGAATGTGTGAGAAATGGGGATAATATGTTTAAGTAAGTATGAATGTGATTCAAGGAAAATGATTTTTTTTAAAGGATATAAGGAATCAAACATAAGTATGATAGTAAAATATATGATTGTGGGGTTAACTCTAAAAATAAATAAGACCGTATAGACTTGGATCATTGATAGTGGATTCTCAATGCACATGACATGAGAATCTAAGATTATAAATTTTTATAAATAACATGATGGTGGATTAGTATCTATTGGAAATAAAATTACATTAAAAATCAATGGAATTGGATCGATTGAGATTGAACTTAATATAAATGATTAACAAGATGTCATATTTCTTAATGGTCTTAATAAAAACCTATTTATAATGATTTAGATTTTTAATGAAGTAATTTAGGATATAATTAAGAATGAAAATTACCTCATTCAAAGTGTCAAACAAGAGAAAATCATCAAAAAAAGATAAAGAAATCATTGAATTGTTTTTAGGATGAACATACTAGTAATTGCTAATATATCTATTCTTGGATTGAATGTATTCTTGAAATGTATAAATAATAAATAATAATGATATTAAAATATGTATAGATTGAGGTATATTAATAAATTCAGTTGATATAGAGATCATGTTTTCCCAGATATTAATAAAGTAAAAATTGTCAATTGGATACCGAAATGATTAGGGAAAAATCTATAAGAGAATTTGAATCTGTTCTGTCAGATTTGTGTGGACATGTAGAGATAAATATAAAATAATTGAATAATATGATATCAGAATCTTTGATTAATTTACAAAAATGAAAAGAAAATCAATATATCCATGATTTATAATAAGTGAAGTTGAAATAAAAAATGTAATTCAAAATCATGAAGTTGGTTATTGATAATGGGTAAGTGTTGGAAACTAATGATTTCAAGGTATATCTTTATATTTCTAGGATGAGAAATTCTAAACACACACATAAGGAATGTGTTTATTGTGAAAATGAATAAAACTGTTATTTATATGGGAAGAACTATTCTTTTAGTGATTTATAATTGGAAATTATTTAGGGTGGAAGTTGTGTACACTTTAATTTACATATAAAATAGTTTCTTGTTGAGAGAAACCTCAAATCAAACCATATATGATATTTTGTATAACAATATTCCTATAATGAGTTACATTATATTATTTTGAGGCCCATGTATCATCAAAATTAAAGAATCAAGTATGTGAAAATTCAATGAGAAATATGTGGATGGTATACTTTTTTGAAACCTATATAATGAAAAATGATATATATATATTTTGTGATAAGATAATTTATAAGGTTGTCGTAATTATCAAAATCCATCCCAAAAATAGTTTTTTAGATACAACATGTTTTGAATAATGATTTCAATTTTCTGAAAAATATTTCACGAATGAAAAGTGAAAACAGGATGGGGATTTACCAAGAGTAGAAAATAAAGTGTAAAATCGAACTAGTATTGATGAAAATAATTTGGAGAGTGAATAATTAATCATAACGATGAAAAATATGAATTTATAGATAGAGAATATCATTGGAGAATAATATAATACTATATTGATGAGAATTAATTAAAGATAAGATTATTTAACAATAGAATAAATTAAAAGAAGAATGATGTTTCAAATTATAAAGTACATTATTTATCTAGTTGAAACTAAATTAGTGACATAATAATTTTACCATATTTGTTGGATTAAGGCTATAGATAATTAAATAAATAATATTTAGGTGAATGTAACCTGACACATTTTTCCAACACATTTTGAAAAATATTTTTTTGAGACTATGTGTGTATTTAAAATTTTGTTTAATATACAATGATAAATAAAATAGACTAAGGCTAGATTTTTTTCAAGGGGTATTTCTAATTTTAGGGAATATATTTTTAATTTACTATCAAACACATTTTTATATGCGATGAAATCATGAAATTTCTTACTATGTAAGAATAAGGAAAATATAAAACCTTTTAGATGGAATTTATGTAAAATTTTTAAATGATGATCTAGAAGAATAAGTTTACATTTATATGGTATATGGTTTTCTTATTGATAAATAAGGAAAAAGGGTGGTGAAATTGATGAAGGCTATGTATTTCATAAAATAGGTCACATTTTCATGGATCCCTTGAAAAGATAACTATATAAATGAATTAAATTTCTACAAAAGAAATATGTAAATCAATATTTACATTAATTAAATATAGGTAGACACACTTATTTTTATTATACACGTTTATAAATTCATTTTCTATGTTGATCATGAGAATGACTATGTAGAGATTGATAATAAAATGAGGCAAAAATTTGAGATTTCTATATTGGGTAAGATAATGTACTTCTTGGGGTTATTTTTTATGAGAATGGTAAATGTTATTTTCTTATATGGTGAAATTTATTCTCGAGGTTTATTAATTAATTTTGAAATAGGGGAATCAAATCCAATTCCTATACCCATTCATGTGGGACTACATGTTTCTAAACATGATTATGGTTATAGTTTTAATCAATGAAAATTTAGAATAATGATAGAAGTCCTTATTTTACTCATAGATTATATAGTAGATATTATTTATTCTAAAATTCAATGTTCGTGATTGTAATGTGACCATAAGCATTCACATCATGTGGATGATAAATTTTTTAATTAATATGTTAGGGGGACTATAATTTTATTATTCTTTATAAGAAGGGAAATAATTTTAATCCAATTGGGTTTATAGATTCTCATTAGGTAGGTGATAGTGATGTAAAACATTCCACCTCAGGTGGGATATTTATCTTTGGATTAATCACGTTTAGTTGGAACTATACAAAATTTAATTATATCTCAATAAGTGCTATTTTGGATGAATAAATTTATAGAACTTGTTCATGTTATCAAAAAAATTTGATGAAGGGGAAAATAATAATTTGATTTTAAAATATGAGATACTGAGTAGAATTTTTCAATATAAGCATAATGCTATTAAGCTATACATGAATCCTATATAACCCTCATAGTCTATGAATATTGACATCATATTTCACATTATCATATAGAGGTTTACTAATAGAGGAATAAAATAGAATTTTGTTACTATTCATGACCTATTGGATGATATATTCACCAAGTATGTAGCTTAGTATAGATATGTGTTATCAGGGAAAAACATTGGTGTTTATACCTGCCTGTATCATAAAAATATATGCGATATAAACCCGCTCAAATCTAGGGATTATATTTTAAAATTTTAATATAAGGTATTATATTTTCCTTATATATTCTTACTAGTTGGTTGTATTTATTGTGAAATAGAAGTTATTTAATTTGATTAGTTCATAGTTTAGGGGGTGGGGAACTTTTTCACATGGAAAAAGGTTTTAGCGATCATCAAGAGAAGAATATTTCTTATAATCACTAATCTAATCCATGGTGTCTTTTCAATATGTTTATCATTTTACCATGTCTATGATTTGGTGCGTCAAAAGTGATAATTTATATTGAGAATGAGTTTAATGACTTGATGAAAAATACAAAGGGGGATATTGAAGCGTCCTTTATTTGTTGAATTATTTTTCCTTTTTTTTCAACCATATATGATAATAAATGTGATTATTTTTTAGAATATTAGTAAAAGAGAAAATATAATGGATATATAATGATGAATCCCAATTTCTAGTTACCATCAAGTAAGTATATATAATAATGAAGTGTTTACATTCATAAACACCATACAATAGATACTACTATGTAAACATGATTAAATATATTTAAAGGTAAACTCAATGTCAATTGACTAACCATCACATCATTCAATATCTTATATATGTAGTTGGGCCACTAACTATTGTATCACATTGTCAATCAACAATTTTAACTGTGTGTACATGTGGTTACTCCAACAATTATAGTGAAATTTAGTATTCTTCCCCAGTATTGAATAGTACGGTCACATTTTAGGTATTATCAATTGGATTTATGAGGCATAGATGATTAGAACTCTTTCTGTGGTTTATTTAAAGGCACAATTTCTTTTCTATATGTAGTTGATGATGTAGATTAATACATATGGGTGATCTAAATGGTTGATATATATTTTATGAAGTCAATATAGATTGTTCTATCACATAATTTGATTTATCAGACTCATCATTAGTCTCACACTTAGAGAATTTATTTAGGAACATTAGGAGTAAAGATCATAGTTTTATGAATTATTAAATTATAAAAAAAGTTTACGTGATTCTTTACGCTTCTTGGTAAAATATTATGATCAATTAAATTATTATAATTAATGATTGGAAGAAATTAGAAGCACCCGTGGAGGAAGTACTAGATACTTGATTGGATATCCTTACTGTAGGAGTGTAACGACCCCAACCGCAATATCTTAGAGAGAGATCCTTACTTTATTACATAGGTCTAGATACAAGTGTTGAATCCCAACAGATAGATCAGTTTAATAGGTTTGAAAAGTAGATTATATACATAAACCTTACATTATAAATTACAAAAATAAAATATAACATAGTGTATTCTTTTAGAACACCAATATTCTCCTAGATTAACCTTGAATATCAGTCATAACTTACAGCTTGACATCTTAGGGAAAACAGAACATATGAAAGGTGTGATATCAGATACTCAATAAGGGTTATATTACCACAAAATATCATCATAAATAAACACAATAATTATGGTAAGGTGAATAGATGAAACACATGTCATTTTAACATAATCTTGAGTATAATATGAAATGAATACATAATACCATATGAAATAATCACATTATCTAAGAAAAAAAACATAAATATTTGATTAGTGTAATCATCCCATTGAGTAATAATTTTGGCATAATGCATAATGTTAGAAGTCTTCACTATCATGATCTATCATCATCAAAGATACTATAAAGATATATTCTCATGATAGTTTATGTTTGTGGGTAGAAAAAAATATGATTTATGTCTAGATATATCCTTCTAACAATTGAAAACTGATTTGAAACAAATGAAAAGGTTTTATTTCCAACTGATATCTTCTCATGAGACATACTGATACATCTAGGGGATATAGCGGACCCATCCTGTCACCTAATAAGTACAATGAATTAATCATATAAAAAAATATATAATATAATTTTTTTTACTAGCATACTAAATCTGAATATATTAGCCATAAACCATGAATGATAATAAAATTTCATATTCATGGAAATACATACCATAAATACCATAATAACATAAGATAGATTGTATTATAAGAGATATACCTCAATCAATCATAATATCCAACAAAGGATGTAGAAAATGATGAAAATACTCAAATAATATCTATAAAACTATCTTAAAAAAATACTATTTTATAGAGAAATCAGTTATTTAAAATCTATAAATTTATAAAATAAGACATTAAATTTTTTTAAAAAATATAATGGAATATTAAAAACATAACTGTGTCATGATGGCAGTAAAATACAATCATTATTTAAAATATAAAAAACATTATTTTCTATTTGTGATGAAATATTTATAAAGTACCTCATTTACAAAATGAAAAACTGATTCCTTTAAAAAAATTAAAAATTAAATCATGGGTTAAAGAAATCATAAATTGGAATGAGAATAGTAATTTTTTTAAAAACATGTATATCGATGATAAATATTCCAAAATATATACTTATATATAAATAATCCCACCTAATAATGAGATTATGAAATTAACTATTACCTTGTACTTTCATTTATTTAATGGTGTTTTATCCAATTTTATATTTGGTAATATACTTTATTAAATCACACAAGAACTGCATAAATGTTTATGATATCATATATTTTCCTATTATATAATTATGAAATTAACTATTACCTTGTACTTTCATTTATTTAATGGTGTTTTATCCAATTTTATATTTGGTAATATATTTTATTAAATCACACAAGAACTGCATAAATGTTTATGATATCATATATTTTCCTATTATATAATTTTTTATAATATTTCATGATTACCATTGTTTTGGGTGTTAAATACTTCATTTTCTTATGATTTTTTGTCATATATATCATGTTTCCTATGTATCGGATATATTTTACTCATTTATAGATTGACTTTATTCTCATGAATATTATATTCGCTCATCATATAAATTTTTATAGTAATTATTTAATGCTTAATGTTGATAATTATCTCATTGTGTCATGGAGATGGTTGGAAGTACGTACACACGCACAAGTGACGATATATTTCCCTTAATGGTAAATCACTAAGGAATTTAATTGTATATCAATTATAAATAATCAATATAATTTCATATTTATTTTATATAACCATTATAATCATCATTATGACCATCCATATAAAGGGGAAATGTAATATAAATTACACCACAATGTGGAGACGGTAAGTCGTACATATACACACATAGTGATATTGATTTTCATAATATGGGTAAAAAAAGGTATATGTTTGTGACATTATAATAATAAAATATCAATATATATATGAAACTTGAGTTATTAATTTATTATGTAAATTACATAGAAAGATTATGTAGAAGAAGAAATGAATTTAAATGAATTGGTAAAGCAAGTACATCATCTTAGGTGGACATACTTTTCATATCCTCCTAAGAACCCTTGGGATGGAATATTTAGAAGAACAAGTCCTCATGAAATAAAAAATTATTATTATGTGAGAAATGGGTAGGTATTGGATGATATATAAGGCTTAAAATAGTGTGTAGAAGTGAGTGATGAGGTTTATTTTTATAATAGATGGGAGGGACACTCTTGGAATCCAATATAATACTAAATTAATATGAATTTATTCATGTTGTCAGATAGCTCCAAAGTGAGTTATTATAAATATAAGATTATTAAGGTTCTAAATAATATCAACCAATGAATTTTAAAAATTTTTATTTAAGAATATTAACCCTTTATTTTAGATTTAACCCCTACATAAACACTTTAACACTTATCATGACATCCTATATTTTTACCCTTTTGGGTTAATATAGCTACTTTAAAATGCCAAAATAACCTCATATGTATCATTGATGACATATTTAACCTTATTTTAGTTATTATTTATAGTTATATATTATGATTAATTTTATATCATATAATAAAATATTATTTATTTTAAATAATCATCTATGTTAATTTTTATACAAGTAAATATTATTAATTTTACAAATAACCTAAAAATATGATAACTTATTACATAACATTATAATATGTAAAAAAAATTCAATGATATATATAATCTATTTTTTATGTTAACAATTATTTCAAATTATATTTATTTTAATATTTATAATATCATATATTGGAATTTTCTATTAGTTAAATTATTAGTGCATCATCATTATGAAGGACTTTATTTAAATTATGTATTTGAAAAAAAATAAAAATTTATCATGATAAATATTTATTTATTTTATTTTAAATTAATATATATAGTTTAATTTATCTTCTTTATAATCATATATTAAGAATGATATTTTTATTTAAAATATGGGTATGACATTTTTAACTTTTTTTAAATAAAATATAATAAATGTCATATTCTTAACCAATTGGAATAAAAAGGTTATACATCCATCTTATGTGTGATTTTTCTTGAAAAACACCCATTCATGTAAATTATTACTAGTTTTATGGTAATTTTGTAATAGTATATTATAATTTTTTACTATTAGTTACCAGATTTAACCTTAATCATATTTAATAAAAATTTATTAATGTTACTATTAAAATTATCCAAAAAAAATTTATTAATCCAATTGGACTCTAAATATCATTATTATTAAATTTGTGTATGTCTTTGTTTCAAAATTAAATTCACATATGTTGAAATATTATGTTTAATGAAAATCCTATAGATGTGGTGAGAAGGCTGGTAAAATGAAATGTTCAAAAGGTTCAATATGTTTGTATATATAATTTCAATATAAAAGTGATTCCATTAACAAAAATTGGATTAATATATTTATCAATAATCAATTTTTTCTCTGATATATGAATTGAAAATATAAAAATGATTTAAATGAAAATTTAGTTTTTAAATACAATGTTTTATATTTCACTATTCATCAGAAAATTATGCTTTTTTGAAAAATACCGAAAACATGAACCTAAGATAATTTTTACATTCCAATTTAAAAAATAAATTTTATTTTGGAATATAAAAATTATAATTTTCTAAAAATTTTATTTTAAAATATGTGGGATATTAGATAGCGGTATGATTACCCTTTGAAAAATATAGATTTTTATGCATAATTGTTTTCCATATATTATCTATATAAAATATATTTGATAAATATGAAAAATGTTATTGAATATATAACATATGTATATTTCATTAATATAATCCAACAAGAGTGATTTGATAAACACACTTTTTTTCATTTAAATATATTTTAAGTAAAACATTTCCTTTTATTTTAGTTATCATTAATTTATCACAAAAGAATTAATTATATACACCTATGAAATTATTAATTTAATAATTCAGTTAATATTATTCATTTATAAAATTATAATGTATATGAAACATTTAAATAAAAACAATTTTTTTTATTTTTATCTCGATGTGTCATATCATCTACACTATCAGAAAAAGTGTTTCCTTTTTAAAACTACCAATTTTGTATTCTCCCCTCCTTCAATTAATTTCATCCTTGGAATTTTAAATTTCACTAAAAAAAATGAAAGGTTGATTCCAGAGAATATCATTTTGAGATTCTAAAAATTATGTTTGGGTTAGTAAAGTATCTTCTTATAAAGATGGAAAATGATTTAAGAATGTCACAAAAAAACCAGGCTTCTAAATAAGAGGAAATTAGTGGAAATTAGAGATACCTACAAATTAGAAAAGTGTGATACTAATGGAAAGTGATTGAGGTCATTAATCAAAACCCAATGAATGATCAATGGAAAATTGAGAGCCTAAAATCCATAAATTTAAAATAATTTGAAATACCACCAGTTTAATAAAAATTAAAATTTTTTAGATCATTTTCCTTGAGTTGATAAATTCTATCACTTTGTATAAATTTAGGGAAATATAGTAACTTGATAAAATTATATTTTATAAACAAAATATTATTTTTTCGTGACTTGAACTATTTATAATTCATTTCCTAGCAGAATATGCATCATAGGTTGATGTAATACATTAACCTCTAATACCATCTCTAATGATTAAATTAAAATATTTCATAAATGGGTAACCATTCCAAAATTAACATATCAAGAATATTATCAAATTATGGGAAGCTCTTATTTTTCATATTCCATACATGTGAATACCTTCATAATTTATTCCCTTGAAATAAATAAAATAACCTTAATTACAATAAAACATAATTAAAAATATGCATGGTTCCTTATTATTTAAAAAGTACATCGTTTACTGGACATAAATCTTAAATCCAATAATGTTGTGAACTTCGTAAATGATGGTAGAAACCACTTTTTCAACATACCATTAATCAGTTACAAGGTAGTCGGTAATATCCAAATTACTTTATCCAAGTCAATCATCTCTTTATTATAACATCATTATCATAGTATCTGAAACATAGTAAGGGTTATCTTTACTACAACCATATTATTTACAGAATAGTTTAACATGATACCGAGTCACATTTCATGGCACCATATATTCTCAAATCCAAAATGAAATAGTATTTTAGTGAAATTATTATATATTTTAAAATTATTATAACCATTAAAATATCCATAAAATTCTCAAATAACAAAATTATTAAATAAAAACCTAATCACATTAATCATTCCTTTTTTATTGTATCAATAATATAGGCTTGACATTGATCCCTTGGATTATTATGAGTTTTGTTCCCATGAAGATTTGGAAATTCATTTGTGTAGTGTCTCATACCTATATAGTTGATGAATTTTACATAAAAAACCTTTTCAAATCCTTAGAAACCCAACCATGGTTTCCATTATCTAAAAACCTGTAGAAAACTCACATTCTGTTTAAGAAAGTACCACTGTGTTTCTTTCAACAATTATTATATGTGGTAAAATAATTTTTTCCCTTATTCCCTTTATCAATATTTTTCCCAGTTATCCTTATATTCTAGAGATTTTAATTTATTCCCTAATACTTTTATTATTAAATACCTAATTTATTATCTTCTGATAATATGGCCTCATATGATGATAATTCATGGTAGAATATTTCCCTTTGAAATATTTTCTTAATACCATGATTGAAAAGATCCTTCTTACTCTTTCAAACATGTGAATCAATGAGGTTAAAATTCCTTCTAATATGCTCAATTTTTAAATTATGATACACAGTTGATATGATCATATTGTAATGTATAATCCAAAACTAAAAAAATTCTTAACACTAAATGAATTTTTTTTTACATAGTCTCATAATCATAAAAAATGTTATTTGGGGCATATAAACTTTTAAATACTTTATAAATATTTGTAAATAAATATGATATATCCTAATAATATCCCTGGTATTTTCAAACAATGTACACAATAAGAAATGCTTTCATGTACTAGGTTACGCTAAATCAGGCCTCGAAATCCTTTTCAAAGTTATTTCCCTATGTCCATTTGTTCCAAAAACACGTCCACTTGTACTGTACAGATAGATATGTATTTCTTGGAATACCGATATAATCTATACCTTAAAAAAATTTCATGATATTTTTATATAATTATCCTCAATGTCTCTTATAGTTTTATCTTATCTAATATATGTTTTCTAAATTTAGTTAAAAAGTTTTCTACTAAACATGCTATGATTCCAACTATAATGACCCTAACCGCAGTATCCTGGATCTAGTTCCCTACATGAAGACTTTGACATATATGGAAGTTTTGAATCCCAAAGTATTGATGAGTTTAGCAGTATTGAAAACAATATTACATACATGAACCTTATATTATAAATTGAAACATTAAATTCAACTTATAGAGTCATTAAAGAACATCAGTATTCTCCTAGCTTAACTGCACCTATTAGTTATAATATACATCTTTTCATCCAAGTAAATAATATAACATAAGAAATAGATGAAATAAGATTCTCTATAAGGGTAATCATACATCATAATCTGATCATTAATAATAATAATTATGGAAAGTTTAATAGTTGAAACAGAATCTATATAAACATATTATTGATAATAATTTGAATAGAATAAATAATACTATATAAAATAATCCCATGAGATTGAAACCATAACCATAGATATTATAATTGTTGAATAATCAAGAATAATAATAATAATAATATAATTAATAATTTTTGACATTTTATCTACATATATATATATCCTCAATATAGCTTCTGTCAAGATCTGTCATCATGAGAGTATATGTCTATGGGAAATAATCCATCTGATTTTTGTCGAAATCTATAATCATGAAAATTTAAAACTACATGGGAACAAACATGAAGGGTTTTATGAAAATTTATTTCATCTCACGAGACATACCAATGCAATAGGGTTCTATAGATGGCCACATACACCACATACTAAATATAATTCATTCCTCATATAAAAGCACAAAAAAAAATCGTACTAGAATATAAAATGTTAATACATAAAACATAAACCATTAATGGTATCAAAATTGCTCATATACTGTTAAAATTATCATAAAACCTTCAATTAAATATGTTATATGGTACCATAATTAATCAAACTCAATCAATCATATGATTCATAAAAATATGTTGACATAAATGAAAATATTCTAATAAAATCAATTGAAATATAATGAAAAAAACCCTTTTACATGAAAATATTTTATTTTAAATTCAAGAATTTATAAAAAAAATTATATTTGAAAATAACATTATAAATATATTAGTGAAACATCAACAAATCATTGCATCATGATGGTGGTATAATAAAATCATTTTCTATAAGTTTAAATTACACATTATTTTTTTATTTTTCTGAAACAATTCATAAAGTACATCATTTGGAAAATGAAATAAATATTCCTTTTGATATCATATTATAAAAAGTAAAACATAGTTAAAAGAATTAATAAAGTGGTTTTAAAAAATTAATAATATTTTGATGAAACATAGACATAGATGATTAATATTCCCGAACATACACTTATATATAAACAATTCCCAATGAAAATGATCTTTTGAAATTCACCTTTAACATTTACATTCTATTAATTGAGGTTGCATTAAACTACTATATAATGGATAATGTATGTTATTAAATTATACCATAACTATATATATAATTATGGAATCATATATGATCTTCTTATATCATTTTGTTTATATCATTATTACTATTGTTTCGGGTGTTAACTACCTCATTTCCATATGTTTTTTTTTCAATTAAGACAAGTATTGTACGTATAGTATATGTTTTATTCATATCTAAAATTATATGAAGTTCATAAATATTATATTAAATCATTATATAAATTTTTATAATCTTTCATCAATGGTAAACATAGATAATGATTCTTATCACATCATGAAGATGGTAGGTCGTACATAGACACAAGCGATGATATCAATACATTAATGGTAAATTGGGAAAAATAGGGTGGTATATTAATTATAATGAATCAATATCGAATTTTAATTATTATTATTATTAATCATTATATTCATCATTATACCTATGAATACTAATTTTTGATGAAACAAATTTCACCACATCATGGAGACGGTAAGTCGTACGTACGCATGCATGATGATATATTATTCATTGGATAGAAAAAATGAGGAATATAGTTTTCCCATAATAATAATAACAACGTATAATATAGATGATACTGGATTTATTACATTAGTATGTAAATAACATATGAAGAGGAAAAAGAAGAAAATCTGAACATATATTAATTGGTAAAACAATTATCTTTTATACGGAGGACTTTCTTTGGATATCCTATTAGAGGCACTAGGATTGGTCATTTTAGAATACATAGACATCCATGAATTAACTAATAATTTTTTTGAGGAAAAATGGTTAGTGTTTTTTCATTCTACAAGTTTTAAAGTAGACTGATGAAGTGAGGGAGGTAGTTTATTTTTTTATGTTTGTAGGTGAACTCTTGGAATGCATTAATATATTAAATTAAAATTAATTGATTTTCAATTTAAAATTTCTCTCAAGTGAGTTATTTAGAATATAAGATGTGTATTGAAAAAAAATACTCTCATACAGTTATTTTTAGACATGTGTAGTTCAAATTATTAACCATATCTTTTGTCTTTAACCCTTACATAAAACATTTAACTCTTATGTGAAAATTTTGTTTTTCACACATTATGGTTTATATAGTTACTATAAAATTCCACAATAACTAGAAATGGAACATTGATGATATATTTAACTGTAATATTTTCATTTGGATTATTTTTTTATTTTTATGAACTTTATGACATTTAATGAACTATTATTTAATGTAAAGAATTATTTATTTTAATTTGGAAACTATTAATTATTTTTATTTATAAAAATAGAATTAAAATTTGAAAACATAGAAAAAATATATCTAATATATCACTAACATTTCAAGGTTTTAAATAAAATTTTTGGATGTCATTAATTAGTTAAAATTATATTTATTTTAATATTTTTAGTATCATGTATTTTTATTTATATTAATTAAATTATTAATGAATCATCATTATGAATGTATTTAATTAAATTATTTATTACATAAAACATACAAATAAATTATCAAGATGAATAAAAAGTTATTATATTGCATATTCTAATTTATAGACTAATTTCTATTCTATATAACCATATATTAAAAATTATTTATTCATTAAAAGTTTGGGTATGACATTTTTTACTTATTTTTAAATAAAATATAATAAATTTCATATTCTTACCCATGTGGCATAAAAATGATATAATTTTATCATACTGGTTTTAATTAAAGAAACATAATAATACCAAGAAATTGGGCCATGTTTTCAAACAATTTTATCATTTTATAATATTATTTTTTACCTTTAATTTCCCTATTTACCCTTAACCGTGTGAAATAAATTTTTTTGAAAGTTACAAATTATAATATAAAAAAATTAAATTGATTATATTAGACATGAAATATAATATTTTGTATAACATTATATATATATTTTTCCAATTTTGATTCTCATAAGTGGATTAATTAAGTTTCATGCTAATCCCACAGATGTGGTGAGATGGAAGGTAAAAAGAAATGTTCAAAAGTTTCAAAATGTTTTTATATAAAATTTCAATAGAAGATTTCTTATAATGAAATAAATTTTATAAGTATATGTATAATTGATCTATATTAGTATTAAAAATCAAATTAATATAGAATAATTATTTAAATAAAAATGAATTTTTCACTACAATGCATTATTTTTTCACTATTCATAAAAAAATGAAAAATCTCAATAACATAAAAAAAATTCACAAAAAGATATTTTCCGAATTCTTAAATAAAAAATTAAATATATTTTAATAAATAAAAAACACACTTTTGAAATGTATTTTTTCATAATTGGTTATCCGTTAATGTGTAGAAATGTTACCCCTTTAAAAAATATAGTTTTGAATGTGTAAAATTATGTTTTCCACATATTAGGACTATAAAATATAATGGATGGATATAAAAAATATTTCATTAATTATAAAAAATATGTATATTTCATTAATAAAATCTAACAATAGTTATTTCACAAACACACTTGTTCTCATTTAATTATTTTTTAACTAAAAATCTCATTTTTTTTATTTATACTGAATTGAACACTAAGGAATGAATTATTTGTACATGTGTAACAAATATTTTCAGGATTAATTTAATACTATTAATTACAACTATTCTTATGGATGCATAAAATTTAAATGATAATATATTTTTCATTTAAGTTCCATGTGGTGTATCATGTATGCTATTGAACAAAGTGTTTCCATTTAAAAACACTGGTTGTTACAAAAAAGGTTGCAGAACATATCAATCCCAGAAATTCAATTTTATAAGAATTTATGTAGGGAGATGTATAGGTATTAAAACGTTTACAATCAATAGAAATTATTATATGTGATATTATATTATCACATGGTGAATTAAATGTTGAAATAAATTTATATTGAAATGATGATTTTGCTTAAGTGGGATTAATGAGGAAGATGATATGTTGAAATTTAAATACTTTATGGTGTACTTATGAAATTTGTAGGTAATTTTTAAGGAGATAATTATTTTTTTATGAATTCAAATTCAAAATTATCTAGATGATTCAAACATCTATTGTCTAGATAAAGGTATTTTTATAAAAGAATGAAATATATTAATACTCTTCATGTGATTTATGAATATATATTCAAGGAGGATAATAAATGAAATATATTCTTGAATTTTTTGAGAAATATCATGATACTCTAATGTATTGATGATAAATTTATTGGCGACAATTTAATTGTATTGTGTTCTTATTGAAAAAGTGGTTGACGAAATCCTTCCTTATCACAAATGGGTATTATTATTATTATTGAGGAGGAATCGAATTATCCCATGAAAAAATTATCTCATGTATGCGATTATTATTATGATAAAATGTGATAGGAATACATATAAATTTTTGTCTCACTGTTACACATATACTAGTTAATGTATTTCTGTAAGAAGATCCATCCTATGGTGCTGATTATTTGATGACCTGATTCAAACAAAAAGCAAATTATGAAATTTTGATATACAATTGGTTTTATAATAAATAATACCACTCGTATTATAATTTTAAGTGTATTATACATACCCAAAATTTGTTATTGAAAATACATTATCTATCTTTCTATAAAAATTATAATAATTTGAAATCATTGTAAATTATAATGATTATAAAATTTGTGACCCCACCAATGATTGATCATAACTAGCAGTATGATCTCACATCAACGTGGAACCTCATAAAATAATCATCTGTGTTTCCTCTACAACTTATTTATATGGACATATGAGGTTGTGACTCAGTATAATTAATTATACAATTAGCATTTCATAAGGGTTTAATTCCATGGGAATAATTTTAAAATGACTTGTCCTACTTATTCACCCACACTAAATGGGTTTTTATTTGACATGGGAACTTCATAAAATATAATGTGTGGGGATGTTTAATTTAGTAAAATAAAAATTAATGAAATACATTTTTAATTACCATCAAGACAAAAAAACATCAATCAATTAAATGAATCAATATGAATTCAATAAAAAAATATTTTCTGTTATTTATTTATCCTCCGATTCCTTTAGTTTTTGAGAAATAAATTATGTGTCAAAGAAATGAAGCACTGATTTTATATCATACTGAAAACAATGATTATAATTACACCTAATAAAAAACAAATATATGTATTAATTTATATGAAATTTATATAATTCAATGAAACATGATGATAAAATTACATGGAATATACTTTTTTCATTGGGATGCCCATCATATCTGTAGTTACATTGACTAAGATATCTACCATTAAAATCATCATAATACATTCATGCCAAAAAATTTCAGCAGTTATTTCTAGATTATATAAATTAAATAACATAAATAATATATTTATAATTTAATAATTTCTTCCTAAAAAGTATAATGGGAAGCCAGAGAGTATTCACTATAATTATCTATTTTATTTTAAAATTATTTACCTTTAATTTATTTATATAATTTTTTTTTTTAAAATGTTAAAAAATTATCGCTATTATGAAATGAAGGATACATTATATTCATAACTCATTGGTAAATTCATGAAAAATTATAGATGAAAAAATTAAAAAATATGTGCCACATTCACTATTTGTAGAAACCTTATAATTTGGAAATGATAATATAGATCATACATCTATAATATCGTATACCATTACCCTAGGATGATCCATCTCCATCATCTAATGATATAGATTCTCCGTAATATAATATGTTATCCCATATTTGATAACATTGTATTTGGGATACTTAGTATATAACTCATAGTTGATGGGAACCTATATAGGAGGTGTAGGTGTGGGATATGTTGGCAGAGGTTGAAGAGTGGGATATTTAGATAATGGTCGAGGATCATGATAAGAATATTTAAAAAATAATTTAATATTTTTATACAATTATGGTATGGAAAATCTAATCATACTTACAATTATCAAACCAATATCATAAAATTTTCATTTTAAAGTATCTATTTTTATATTATATAAATTATCCATCAATGAAGTACTGGAATGAAAAACAATTTTTTAATTATACACCCACATAGTATTATCATAAACAACCAAGTTTATTTGGTTTTCCAAACACATGAAACAAAATATAATTCCAAACCTCAAGTAACAAGGTCCCCTATGTGCAATTCTACTCAATTTCTTATTGTCTAAAAAATGATAATAATTTATTTATTATTTAAAATTGAAAGGTAATTTATGTATAACATAATAAAATAAATAAATATTTCATTATTTTCTGATATAATCACTAAATCTTCTATATAATTTATTCTCCTTTTTATAAACTAGTTAATTTTTCAATTTTCATGCCCTACTTGGGTTGGGGGGATGGGAAATCTCTACTGATCTGGAAGACATGAATCATAATGATTCAAATTTTCATTCATTATTTATTATTCCAACAAAGTAAACTCTCCATGAGATAAATCATGAGAGTATTGATTTTTGATTGAATATACCAACAAGATCAATTTAATTCTTACTAATTAAGGAAAAGAAATTAATAATATGATCATTTTTACTAACTATAAAAAATAAAAATAACTGAAATATCACTTACCAAAAAATGATTCTTGTTATCTACTTTAAATTAACTTATTCTCTATATCATCATATAGAATAATATACATATAACATTTTTTTTCTCTTATGTTCAATGAATCTAAATTTGTGGTTGATTTGAAATCCCTATATCTCATAGAAGAAAAATATAAATATCTCCTCTTGACAACTATTGTGTTAGGTAATTCATTTTCATATGATGATAAGGACAAATAAATTATATTAACAAAAACATGTTATCATAATTAAAATAATTTTAAATGATATTATTATAATAGTCCCCCATATTTTAACCAGTGTTTTGATGTTAACAGTTTTCCAATTATAAATACAAATGTTTACTTCTATATGAGCTTATATAGATTTAAAGCAAGTAAAATGTTTATAATTTGGATAATTAAGAACATCATTACCATTATATTCGATAGATATCCATAGGTTTTGGTTATAATAATGTTATTAATCAAGAAAAAATATACTACCATATTTACCATTCTTATTAGTAACAATGAATATCTTATATGCATATAAATGGAGAGTATTTTTAGAATAAATATGAGTAGGCTACTCAAAAAAAGATACAAGTGACTCAGTTATTTGACATTAAATTACTCTAACAAAAAAATTTACATAAAATTAGTAAAATAATAAAAAATCCAAAAAATGAAATATGAAATTAAAATAAAATTTAGAAATGATAAAATAAGAACTAAAATGAAATAAACATATATATGATCACATTCTTAAACTAGTTAACTAAAATGTAAAAAATTGAGTGAAAAATTTATGAGACATGAAATTTTACCGATAAAATTAATCATATTTTAAGAAAATAATATTGCCGAAATACTATTCTAATATATAAATTTGGAAAAAAATTGATAATGATACAGAAAAATTAATATAATTTTATTATCATATTCATTAGACTATTTCATAATAATTCTAAACAAATACTAAAATTATTTATGATTCATTGAAAAATATAAAAAGAGGAAAAATTAAGTAAATATTTTAAAAAATTAAGTTATTATTTATAAATTGAAATTATTTTAAAATGCTACAAAAAATAAAACTAAAAAAATAATCATATTTTCTATAATGTTTTCTATAAATAAAAAAAAATATAAAAAATTACATATCATTCATTTTAAAAAATATGAAAAGTTAATCATTAAATAAATATAAGGTACTTATAATATTAGAATATTTCAAAAGGATTGGTTTCCCATATTTATTATACAATGATATTTATTATAGAACATATCATAAACCCTTCTCCCAAGGAATAAAAATCCTAAGCCAAAAATAAGAGAAATAGGATGGTGACTACCTCAGTCCTGCCTCCTGTAAACCCCAGGATTGCAGCTAGTACTGAGTGTATAATAAGCATAAATTTTGGAGGAATTACCATCTAAAACAACATGAAAAAATAGAGATAATATATATACACCAATAAAAACCTTCTAATATATAATATATAATGATTCTAAAGTTCTTATTTTCAATTATATACAATAAATAAATGACCAAAATGAAAATAAAAATACTAATTTGGTAACTTGAGATAAACTTCAATGCTTCAACAACTCCCAAAAACCATGGAAAATTAATACCAAAAAAATATCCAATAGACACTTGATAACCTAAAAAATTGTTTATATATATGTGAGTTGATAATAACTATATACTCAATATGATCCTCCCAAGATCCTCTCTTGAAAAAGATAAGGAATTTTTTCTATATCAAACTAAACAACAAGTGAATCTAACTCATCAACTTAACATGTTATGCCATGTTCCCATACTCATCGTGGACATCTTTCATTGAGTAACGTATAAAATAGATCATATAATATAATATAAAAAACAAGGGTACCCCAATACATCTTCCCCACTGGTTTTTCGCTCTTCCCAATGAGTCATGTCAAGATATATCTCCCTCCAAAATAAGCCATCCCATAGAAACATGGTCTATATAGACACATAAACCATATGAATCACATCATCTCATGAACATATCCATTTATATTAATAAAGTATTTCTCAAAATCCACTATAACCCATATGAAGTGTATCATATATAGAGTATTATTTATCAAGCTATGACGACTAATAAATTGAGTAAGGTTCCTCAAGAAATAACTACCTATACACATCAAACCAATAATAATAATTTCAATACAATATTCGATGATACATGTTAGTGAAATAACTGAAATCCAATACAACCATCTACACTAATATAAATATATTATATATATAGGGAAAATAGACTCTCTCAAAAACTGGTACATGAAGCTACTAAGAGAAGGTAGCAGGACTTGAGGGGGTTATCATCCATCCACCATCCCACTGGAATTAATGAGAAATCACCATTTTAGAGTCCCCTATGTGTTAGTCTCCCTGACCTATGTTGATGGGGTAACCTATAAAATCATATAATATGTAAGATATAATATATCTCACAACCACACAATGTGAATAAACTATTCATAGAAACAATTATAGATAATTTCACTCAAACTCCCATCTTCCACTTCTATTACATGACATCCTATAGGTACACACGAATTTTAAAGGGTGACATTAAATTATTTTATATCTATTTAATAATGAAACTTATTTTAATTAATTCGTTATCCATCCATTAAACATAATAATTGTTACACATTATACATTATTCTCCATCAATGCTAAATCCCTACACTCTAGGCATAATTCAATCTGACTCTATAGTTTCTAAAGGGTAACACCTCATTTTCATTCCTATAACCCAAACCCTATGGTTTAATAATTTATTAATCATTATGAAACATTACATTATATATTTAACTTAGTAAAACCAACATAAGATGTCACTATAAAGATACAATGAACCAAGAACATCCAGAAACCTCAATCAGTGGGGAATGGAATGCATATAAATAATAAAACTATTCTTATAGTCATTAAAGAAAATTAATTCACTACCAAGAATAAATATTTTTTACAAAAATTGGTATGACAACCCACATAAGATTCCTCTAAGTCTTGAAGCATCCTATACCCCAAATACATATCCTATTTCAGTTTTCTAATACATGCATCAACTACAACCATATCATCCAATCCTACCTACCCACATATAAACAACTGTCTAAGGCTTAGCCATCCTAGGATCATATGAAAAAAAAATATCTTATACACAAAACACAAAAAAGAGAAATGTAAAAAATAAATGTAAATAAATAATCATGGCCTATAAACATGGTTTTAATCCCCTTTATATAAAAATGAGAAATAATTGATCCCAACAAATTCAATTCATCATATATAAACATACATGTTCCCTCATCCCCAATGTATTATCTTTATCAATACAATTTTTTATTCTTTCTTGAATTAACTAACTTAATAATCACAAGTTACAACTCCCATTAACATAAGGAATCAAAAATCACAGGTTATCACAAATATGTTTACATTTTCTTATAGTCTATTTCATCATTCAGAATAAAACTGAATAACTTTTTATTAAAATTACCTTATAAATGTATATTCAACAATATTTATCATGTCCAGCTTCTCTAACCAATTCAATTATATATTGAAATATGTAGCTCAATTGAATTTCCGACAATGTGTTTATTTTATTTACATTAATTTACAAGAAACACTATATTCCTTTAACAAGCCACTTATTATTATTATTCCATTTAATCAATTAATTATAACATTATATTTTGTACCAATTATATCGAAAACATGATAATCCATAACATTAAACACTATCTCAACCAACATAGAATAGATAGAACAATCTAAAGAAAACATAGTTCAAAACCTTTGTAATGGTTGAATAAAACAATACATAATCACAAAAAAATAGTTATTACCCCATTTTAATATTAATTATGCAAATTGACCTTCCATCCAAATGAAAATAAAAACATTCAAACTTTATGATAGATCATAAATAAATAGTTGAATAAATGAATCCCTAAACATGAAATCATCAACGTTCATTGCACTATAATGAAAAAAAATTGTAGATAATTGATCACCTATTCCACTATGAACAATGGAATATAAACAATTAAGGCCATGAAAACATAAAAAATGACAAGAGACCCTATTATGAAAATGGATATCATGTTCCAAATTAAGGGGAGAAGAAAATGGAGAAGAAAATCAAAACATATGTAAATTATTATAAGGAATATATAAAAATCACATTGGATTTCTAAATATTATTCTCTAGGATCCATCTATCGATTCCTGTCATATGGTGCTTCAAATATATTGAAAACCCACATTGTGTAGCTTGTGGTTATGGAGAAAAAAATGAAATGAAAACCAAGATTAGGGGTCTCATAAACCAACATAAAAATAAAGACCATGACATAACCCCTTGGACCACACCCTACCTCTGGATGACCATGATAATTATACAGTACAACTTGAGGAACCATTCTGAAAACCACCCCAAGTCAAAGGTGACTCTATGAATCCATTCTAGATCCTATAAATGTTTATCAAGGGGTTATGATGAAACCATAAACACCAAACTTCCAAGAAAGGGACTATATCGCTGCGTATGGACTACATGGATGATACCACTAAAAAATAATTACAATAGTTTCCTTTCAAAATATCCCCTATTCCACAATAGATGTAAAATATGCTAATTACACCAAAAATACAATTTATTTCCTACCTCCATACCACAACCATATCATTTTTTGCAGTGGATCCCCCAAAACTATTAAATCACCCTCCAAACCACCTGGAACAATCTCTGGGTGTTACCAACCCCAAAATATCACAATGGAATAGGATTATATGATCCAATACATTAAATTAAATACATTTGAAGATATTATAATCCCAAAGAATTAAAAATTAAAACTAGAGAGGATGAAGAGAAATATGGGTTTCCTGAATGACCACCCCATGAGATTGCTCTGAAATATCCTTTTGTCATAGGCACAAAAAAGCCTCACTCTAGAGAACAAGAAAAAATAGGAAACTACAAAAACTAACTCCAAAAATGCTATCTTAGTAATATAAATCTCAATTAGGCTATAAAACTTCAATATAAAACCATGTCATAACCTGAAATGGTTCAACAAACACAACTATATTTACAATAAGAGGGGTCCAAATAGAAAATATATTTGGGTACTATGTGTGTATCTTGGAATCGCATTGCCAGGTAATGTCTTCCAAGACAACGTGTTTCCAAATTAAATGAACTATGAGAATAAACAATACATAAAACACCTTTTTGTATAGGTCCTAAATCTCCCCTTGTCATTCCCTGAAGGCCTCATAATCAACAACATCTATCATATCCCAATTGATTATGTGAGAGTCTTAATAATGGTAATGATAGAATTATGACATGTGGAAAAAATTTGTATTAAGATCATCATTAGGGGATGTTTTATTTGATACTTCAAGGAATCAATGCTATATAACACCAATAAAGGACCAACAGAAGGGAATAAATATTACTCATATGTCCAAATCATCACTAGCCATGATGAATAGTATCCATCAGAAACATGTGATCTCAAATTTCAAACTCTATATGTATCCTCCTATTTATATAATAGGATTTCAAATGATCAAATGCTACTTAAACTATCTCATGTATTACCTGAAACAAATATACTATATTTTATACAAGTTCATTATGGATAATTATCAACTCTTTAACCCCATTTCACCCCAATAGTGAAAGGAATGTTCAATAAAAATTGATTTAATTTTTTCATAGCAATTGTGGTGTCACGACCCGTCCCAGTGGGGCATGTGCTGTGACTCCCCAAGCTCTCATCCAATAGGCCAGATGTTAGGGACTATCATCAAGTAGGCATATTCCTAACATGGGAGGTATTTATAATGTACATGTACACACACACACACACACACATCTCCAAGACCAAAAATGTTGAAATGTAAAAAAACACTAAGGAACAAAATGCATGAACACAACTAAACCCTACCAACAGAGTATGATGGGAAGTAATGTACTAAATGTAAACTAGGACAAAATAAAATCCCATAAAAAACAAGACTATGAAAACTAAAAATTCCTACCTGTAAACACAAAGAGGGAATGGGACGGATGATAATATCCATAGGAGCTCCTTGGACTGTTCAGAACACTGAATGCTCGGTCTGGTCTTGGTCCGCCGTGGGCTCTTTCAAAAGGCTACTCATCTGCACAAGACACGACACATGCTGGAAAAGACCATGCAAGTGTTATTATACCAATACTCAGTAGAGAACCTTGAAAACCCCAATTCAATACATCAAGGAATGGTATTATCTTCTCTACAGAGAATATGTATACTAAACTATAATAGGTGAACAGAAACTAGATATACTCAAAACATAGACCCGTAGTCTAGATAAAAGTCATACATCTTTATTCCCCCACTATGAACTCAGTTTGAAGATTCCACGAGGAACTCATCCGAGAAAACATAATCCATTAGTCTTATAGATCTGATGACATCCGTATAAGAAGTACTGTTCATCAGGAAAAGTCACAAGAGATAGATACACTCATTCCAAGAGAACACACTCCTGAGTGGATAAGGATCTCGATACACATATGAGGATCACTGCTAGGGCCTTGGAGGATACCATGACATATCTGTATTCACTTTTTAAGTAGAGGATCGGTGCCCTGTGGGGATAGTCACGTCGATTACTAACTCTACCTAGGGTCAAGAATGGATTGAGGATCTCGCTCAAGGCCTCTCGGGGGGATACATGATTTTATCTCGGAATGTTTTGCTAAATGGATCATAATCATGAAAAGGGGAAATGATACCTGACCATCCACGGAATGAAAACAAGGGGAACAAACCCAAAAAAATACATTTCCATGATACAGTGGACAAGAAGATAAATCCATGTACTAAAATGTATATGGTGTGTAGAAGGGTCACATGCTATGTCCTCTGACCTAGGGTACTACCCTTCCGCAACAGCCTGTGTTGCTTGCCTTTTCATGTAGATATGTCAGTAAATGGTGTGTAGTACAAATCACACGCCGTGTTAGAGTAACCAGGTAGGCTCTATGTACACGGACATGTTCCCATACATGGTTGTATCCCATGTGTTCCATCCTGTGTAACTGGTACATGGGGTAACCCGTGAAGTTAGCATGGTCTGGCCATGTGGTGGAGAACACGGCTATGTACTGCATCCCATGTCCGTGTACCTCTTGGGATACATGCTGAGATCATGTAAGGGCCTAAATTCCATGTTCTTTGGAAAACATGTCGTGTCATCACGTCGTGCATCGCGGAACCCTAGCCGTCACTGAGTCAATCCCATGAGGTGTGTTCTTCGGAATGCATGTCGTGTTCTTCAGAAATTTCCTGAAATGATGCATGTCACCATCACACCCCGGTTACTCCTCCAATCATTGATCCGACCACCCAATTTCCTCGAAACACCATGGTTTAGGTCACCCTAACCTTACGGAGCTAAATCCATCAGTTTTTGGGCCTCTGATCGGCCCAAAAAATGCGGTATGATTCACCTGCAAGAATAAATCTCAAAGGATGAGAAATCCCAAACTCTGTTGATTTTTCTACCACAATCGTATTTTCACCACCGCTAGGTCGTCAAAATGTTATATCTTTAATTTTCGATCATTGCATTGAAAAATATGTGCCCAATGATCTGTTGTTCATCACCATGTAGAGAATGAGAAGAAAACAAGTAAAAAGTGGGAAGAAATCCCAAAGAAAATCGAGGAATGAACCTATCATGACATTGATCATCTCCCCTGTAAGTAGGATTAAACAGAGTGAAATCAAAACAACCTAAAAATTAATTTATAATGGATTAATTCCCTAAGATCAACCCAATAAATAACTTCCTGCTAGAACATATGATCTGTGGATCAATCTGTTCATGGGTTGACCCACGTTGGTCGTTTAATCAAAGAACATAGAAAAATTAAATCAAAATAACAAACCCCTAACTCAGTCGTCAACGAAGAGGGAGATCAGTCATCAGTTGGTATTTGATTTCTCTGTGAAATGATCCACCTGTCATCATTATTCAGCATTCTTCAAAAATTCACCATGGTTGGCACCTCTCAAAGGCCCGAGAAGATTCTAGGTGGAAACTCTATGGTTTTTAATCTTACCCTGGGCTTCTTCTCATTTAAATAAAATAAGCTTCCTTTCATAATGGAATGATTTTAAAATAAAATAAATTAATAATTTATTTTATTTTCATTAAATGGTCCAAAAACTATCATTTTTAGGTGAACCATTCTGGTTTATGTTAGGCCCTACCTAAGGTAAGGAAGCTTCAATGAAGGAAAATCTACCCTCAGATTTCTGATCTAGGAACCCATATAAATGTTATTCCACTTTTACCGGAAAACTACTCACGTGTGGTGTTTAAAATTTTAATTTAATTAAAACATTCATTCTAGGCACTCTGGGCCTCGGAATCACACTCCATCAATGGTTCTGGTCCTGAAATAATTACATACAATATTAAAAAATAATAAACAGAAAATCCAAGACATTACATTCTCCCCACCTTAGGGATTCACGTTCTAGAAAGCCAATATAATGATACTAAACAAGATGTGGGTACTAGGCATGGATTTGAGCCTCCCACTCCCACATGCTCTCCTGCTGATTCCTGTGATACCACCAAACGTGCACCAAGGGAATCGATTTCCCAATAAGGATCTTCTCCTAGTGATCCTTGATCTCCACTTGGTACATAGTAAATGTTGCTCCAATATTGACTTCATGCTCTCCCCAGTCGTTGACATGAGATGGTTCATGTACGTACCTCCACAACTGTGAAACATTGAATTCGTCATGCACCTAGTTCAACTATGGTGATAGAGCTAGGTGGTACGCCACCTCACCAACTCTGCATAGTATCTAGAATGGTCCGATGAACATCTAAGATAACTTGTCTCCTCGACCAAATCTCCATAACTCTATTCGTGGTGAGACCCGAAGGAAGTCATTGTCACCCTCCTCAAACTCCATAGGTTTCCATCATTTGTGAACATAAGTCTTCTATCGGATTTTTGAATTATTCATCTGCTCCTAGATGATATGCACCTTCTTAGTGGTAGTTCACACCCACTCTGGACCCATGAGTGCATACTCTCCGGGGTCGGACCAATAAATCGGTGACCGGCAGGGTCTTCCATGTAAACCTCGAACGGTGTCATACCAATGGTGGATTGGTATCATTATTATATGAAAACTCCATCAATGGTAGTTGGTCCTCCCAACTACTACCAAAGTCCACAATACAAGCCCACAACATATCCTCCCAAACCTAATTGGTCCTCTCTGTCTGACTATCATTCTAGGGATGGAACTACGTACATAAGTGTAGATGAGTCCGAATATCCTCTTGGAATACCTTATAAAACTAGAATGTGATACAGGAATCTTTATTTGATAATATTGTCGAATGGACACCATGAAGCCGAACCATCCCCTACATGAAGAGGCATCCCATGCTCTCTACGGAACTATACTCTCAGATCTCTAGGAAGTGGGCCAACATGGTGAGTTTGTCAACGATCACCCATATGGAATCATACCCCTTGGAAGTCTGTGGTAATACCATACGGAGGTCCATCGATATTCTATCCCACTTCCACTATGGAACTTCTAGGGGTGAGCTTATCCCGCTGGAACCTGGTGCTCAGCCCTCACCTGCTAGAAAGTAAGTCATCGATAAAAAAACTCTGCTACTTCCTTCTTCATGCTTGACCACCAGAAATGTCATCATAGATCCTGGTACAACATCACCACTCTAGGATGTAATTCCGAGGGGGATTTTTGAAACTCTCTCAAGGCCACCTCCCACAACTCTACTAGTATAACAATGCATCCTCTAAAAATATGTACGTGCTCCCCGCCTTGTGAATATCAATCCAGAGCATGTCCTGTGGATAACTGAGAACGTAAATCCTCATATTCGACATACCAAAGATGTTCCTCCTTAACTTTTTTTTAAGATTGGAGGTGTGTAATCCATAAAATGTAGGTAATATGCATCCTCTCTGTCAATGGAGGACAACTACTATGTGGATAACTACTTTGTCGCCTCACTCAACAGCTACGAGATAGACCTTATACTAAGATCAGCAACCACCTTTTTCCCCTTCCAATGAGTATAGATGGTCTCAAAATCATATTCCTAGATAAAATCCAGCCAAGGCCTCCATCTTAGATCCAGATATGTCTATTAGAATATGTACTTGAGTCTCTTGTGGTCAGAATAGATGATACACTGCTCACCCATAAGGTAGTGTCACCATATTTTCAACATTAAGAATACTTCTACCAACTCGAGATCTGGGGTCACAATGTTCTTCTCATATTTCCTAAGATGGTTTGAACCATTAACAATCAATTTCTATCTCTACATTAGGACACAACCAAGCCCAGTCCCTGATGCGTCACAGAAAACTACATACTAGAAACCCTCCTCCAGTAATCTCGATATCAGGGTTCTCGTCAAACTCTACCTTAACCACTTGAAATATTGCAGGAAGTTCTATGTCTACATGAAGGGATTCTCTTTCTAGTTAAAGGCTATCAACAGTGCTGATATTTGGGAGAAATCAAGATGAATCTCTTGTAATATCTTACCTACACAAGGAAGCTTCTCACCTCCACCACAGTCCAAGGTGGCTCCCATGATAACACTACCATCACCTTGGCTGGGTCCACATCTACTCGATCTAGTGAAATGAAATGTCCTAGAAATTGGACCTCCTGAATATAGAATTGGCAATTTGAGAGCTTCCAATTAAGTTAGTGATCTCGAAGTACATCCAGAACCATATATAGATATCTTGCGTGAACCTCATCTAATGTTGAGTACAAAAGGATGTCATCAATGAATACCACTAAAAACCAGTCTATGTATAGATTAGAGAACTCTTTCATTAGTCCCATGAACATTGTAGGGGCGCTTTTCCAACCGAAAGGCATCATCAAGTACCCATAGTGACAGTAGAGACAGCTGAAAGCCGTCTTCTCTATATTATTATCCCATACTAATGATTACTGGTAACCTGACCGAAGGTCTACCTTTGAGACCCATTGTTCCCCACTCAGCTAGTTGAATAGGTCAACGATCCTTGTTAGTGGATTGTCATTCATCACTGTCTCTATGTTTAGGTGTCAGTAATCCATGCACAAACTCAAACTCGAATTTTATTTCTTGGGAAAAAAGATTAGGGCCGCCTAGGGGGATACACTAAGTCTTATGAAACCCTTTCTATGCGAATCCTCTAACTTCACCCTCAACTCTCAAAGCTCTGTGGGAGCCATATGATATTCTGGTGAAAAAATTTGTGCCATCCCAGGGTGTTAGTGGATGTAGAAGTCAATTTCACAGAATGGAGGTAGTCCTGGAACATCTTTGGGAAAGATGTCCTTGTACTCCACCACAAATAAAGGGAAATTGAAACTCAAGACATATACTACTCCGAGGGTAATACTAGACAAATAATGAGTAATCAACAACACCCTCCTATGCATGATCCCATTATATGCTTCCTGGGTCTCCTTTTCTATGATAAATAAAATCCTCTTCCCTTTACTACAGACACACTACACCCTTCGCCTAAATTAGTCAATCAGGTCATGGACTCAAGATAACCAATCCATAACAATAATTTTTTCATAAAGTGTTGATACCCATATCTCGACGTACATAGAAATTACATTACATTAATACATAACAAAAAAAAATACACAAGGACCGTAATAGATTAGTGTCTTGGGAAACTCGGAAAAATAATCTTCTAATCTTGGTGAAAGATCTTCAACATCTCCCATAATGATCTTCCCTTTTTTTCTTACCAAAAACCTTTCTTTATATCCCGAGGAAAAGAAAACACATAAATATTGATCTCAAATGATCAGTAAAGGTAATAATGGAGAAAATAAAACAAACCAAATATATTTGAACTTAAAAATAGGAACATAAAGTTTAAACATCAAAATCATGAGATGTGAAATAAATATTGGTAGTATGTAAAGAATAGATCATAAAGGAACATCAATCATGATAAAATGGCATGGGAATAAAACATTTAATTGTTTTAAACCATTAAGTACATGATATGATTTCAATTGTAGCCAATGCATTACTGCTAAGACCATCTTAGTGGACAAAGTCCCTTTCTGAGTCGAGTTCAGTCCTCGTTCCAGTCCTGTATCACTGAACCAGATTAACTTACCATTCCAGAAATGTCTATATCATGAGATATAAATCATTACCCAATTCATTGGAGGGAGATATAGGTCCCACCCATCACATAATTAAATCATTCATTCATGTGCCACAAAATAAACATACTTCATTCATAATAAACCAACAAATAAAATGGGTTTCATAAACATCAACCCATCATAACATGATCCATATAAAAGAAATGGTTTTCATTTCATAATAAGAAAAATAAAACCATGTAAATAATAGATACATTATACTTGAAACATAATCATTCTAAATAATGTCATCTTAGATGGAAATTAATTTTGATGAAACACTTGAAATGGATTCTTGAAGAAAATATCCTTTCTTCTTCAAAGTAATTTTCTTCTCTCAAAATGCCATGAAATTTTAAAGTAAAAGGAGTTTTTTGAAAATAATCATGAAAAATTGTAGAATAAGCTTCATAAAAATTAGGCGTTATGAAACCATAAAAATCCGTTCATGCAGTATAAGTTAAAAAACATTCTCCTCATACTTTTGTCTGAAAAGTAAAAAAGTACCACGTATGGTAAACAAAAGAAATATTCATTACCTAAAACAACGTAAAAGTCAAAGAGTGGTAAACATTACTTTAAAAATACATGGAAGAATATTTAACACTTTATGAAAAACATTTTTATGGTCACAGATGAAATTTATAACCCTAGTAAATACTTACGTATAAGCAATCTCGAATAAAAATGAGATTGAAAAATTATCCCTTACCTTAGGTATGATATGCTTCGTACATATTAGAATCTCATGTATAGTGGGTTAAAAAATATTATTAACTTTTAAAATAACCGTAATAATATTTATGATATCATATATGATTCTCTTATGACTTTATATTTCCCGTTCTTTTGTCAATTCCATGTTAAAGCATCATTTTAGGTAAAATTGTTTCATTTATCGTACGTGTTTCGAATTTTTGTTTTTACTTATATCATGATTTACTTAATTAAAGAATGTAAACATGATTTATATATAATATATATTCCGAATATAAACATATATATATGATATATCGATAAATGGAATAAAATACACCGTTCATGGAGACGGTAGGCTATACGTACGCATGAACGCTGTTTTCGTTTCCTTATAGACTTGAATGGAAGTAATTAGATGACATATATATATGTATACACACACATAAATAATGTATCTTTATTATGTCATATATTTCATTATTATTAATTATATATACTTTATAATCATTCTTGATTGGTTAACATGGAGAATGGATCTCATCGCGTCGTGGAGACGGTAATCCGTACGTATGCACGAGCGATGATATCATTCCTATAATTATTGAATGGAATTGGAGTGGATGATATAATATCTCATAATAATTATCATGTTATAATAACCATATATAGTTATTCATTTCACCATTACACCAATCCAAGTAAGGTGGTGGTGGAAAAACAGATTACACCACAACTTGAAGACGATATTACATACATACGCAGGCACAATGATTTCATTTTTTATAGGATGAATCGAAGGTGAAATGAGGTTTTTCATATTTATAATATCATATTAGTATTTTAGTGATACTTATTGTATTACTTTATAATGTAACAACTAAATAAGAGGAAGTTGAAGAAGAAAGAAACTTGAAAGAATCAGTAGAAGAGATAACCTCATCTTTGACGCACCTCTTCTATGATTCCTCTTAAGGAACTAGAGGTGGTATTTTGAGAAGACCATAACCTCCAGAATGTTTGTAGGGAAGTGGATAAGAGAAATGTGTAGGGGTTGTCTGAGCTTTAATGCTCAAAATTTTGTAAAGAGGAGAGGGAGGAGGGGCCCTTTTATAAGGGAGGAGAGGTGCACTTTATGAAAAAATTAAAATATTATTTTATAATAAATTCATATTCAGTTTATAATTGCTCCAAAGTGACTTATTTTGAAGATAACGTGGGTTTGGGTCCAAATTATCTCAACCAATATGTTTTAGACAAGTTTAGGTTACCATTTTATCCTTATCATTTAGATTTTTCTCTAAGTTAAATAATTTAACTTCTACCGCGTCTTCTTGTTTTCTTACACTACATGGTTAATAAACGTACTATAAAAAGATAAACGAACACCAAGTGGTTAATTATTAATATATATAATATTATCTATGTCATTTGGCCTAACCATATATTTTTATAAATATAATAACAAATAATAATATAATATTTCTTTTAAAAACTATTTTATGTCAATTTTGACACTATTTGGTAATTGATTTTTGTGAAAATAATAACAGCATGATTAGTTATATAATAGTTAATTTAATCAATACTAACATGTCATATTAACCTATAAAATTAGTTTAATTAATAAAAAGTCTCAAATTACATTTATTTGGGTGTTTATACATCAATTATGTTAGTATTTTATTAATAAGGTATTTAATGCATCATCATTGTGTCATAAATAAATTAAATTATTTAATTTCATAAATTGTAAATAAAATAACATTATATAGGAAATACATTTATCTTTCGGATGAATATTTATAGTTGAACATATCTTATGTATAACCCAATATTAATTTTTTTTAGTTATTAAACATCAATTTTAAATCTTTTAACTCTTCTTTAAATAAAATAATAATAAGTGTCCTAATCTAATCCAAGTGGACCTAAAGGGTAATAGATTATTCTTAATGTTGTTTTTGGTCGAATTAAACTTATCCAATAGAATTAAGACATGTGTTAGGGTAATAATAATATCATTTTTACCCTTAATTACCCTATTTACTTTTAACCGTGGTAAATAAAAGTAAAAAGTTACTATTTACCAAAAAAATTTATCTTATTGAACCACATTTTACTCCTTGATATTCACTATGTCTTTCAGATTTTTTAAATTAAACTCAGAGAAGCAGTAAAATTATGTTTTATGTACAATTGCAAATGCTCCTATGAGGTGGGTAAAAGCAGGTAAAAAGTTCAATAAATTTTTTATTATCTAAAATTATTATTAAATGACTCTAATTAATTACATTGAACCTATATAGGTATTATGTTTCAATTTTGATATAAAATAAATTTAAATAAAGTAAATAATTATTTAAATAAAATGTCGTTTTTAAATATTAATCGAGTGTTTTCACTTTTCATCAAAAATTGAAAGTATTCAGAAAATACCAAAAATTCACCCTAGGATAATTTTGATATTCTGAATCCATATATGAAGTCCATTTTGAAAGATAAAATTTATAAAATTTCAAAAAGTGGTTATTGCTATTAATAACGGCTAATTCATAATAATATTATAATAATATCTCGTTTAGTGACACTCGGTATTTCATACTACACACGCTATTGGAGAAGGACTTGATTGTGTGTAATGTAAGCCAAGTCAGGGCTTGTTGTAGTGAAAGCTCTGTTTGGTCTTGCGTATAACATAATCAAAACTTATTTCATTTATACATTAAACAAAATCTATACTTAATGTTGCGTAGAATAATCTCCACAAAACGAACTTGAAATTGTATGTAACATGAGCTAAGAATAGTGTTGCGTATACTGCAAGCTAATATGGTGTTGCGTATAGTATAAGATAATCTTGGTGTAGTGTACAACAGATGATATTAAATATATTAAAAAGAATATATCTCATAAAATATTGGGGTGTTACAATATAACCCCCTTAAAATGATTTTTCCCTTTAAATTCGTCGAGGTTATATATCTATTACTACTTAAAAGTTTCTTTCATAGAATACCACATCGTAAAAAGAAGTACTAAAACTTAATTTTAAAAACTTAAGTATGAAATGTAAAGGTTACCCAAATTAACTCATCATTGGGTTTCCACAAAAGAGAATATATGTGAAAATATGGATATGGAAAAAATATAACCATCAAGATCAGATGGAGAGTGGTAGAAGACGTGGCTATGAAAAAGACAACAATCACAAAGCCATAAATTTTTGATGATCTAAGGTACAATCTAATTCAACGATATGGGGACACTAGGACAAAATTTTTGGTTTTCAAGATCATTTCCTTAAAGTTGAAGAATTTGAATTAGAAGAAATACTTACTTGATTTTGGTAAAATCATACCATTACTCGTGCCTTGAACAATTTCCACTTCACCTTTTAAAGAAATGAAGTTGAACTTGTCTTTTGAAAAGTGTTAGTAGATCATGAGATAGAATGATAGGTCATTCTATCTATCTCAAACATAAGGTTAGAAAAAGTTATAAGTCCATCTTTTGATGAGATTAATCGTATATGTTTCCAAAATCAGACTTATACTTTTCCTATCATAGCACTTAATAAAATAAAACTAGTTTATACTAACCAGGGACTTACTGTAGGCCAGTGGTATGCGATAAAGGCCTGTCGCATTTCTATTTTGGGTTTTATTCCCGCATCCTTGTCCGACGTGATGGGATGTCGCCCGTCCTATGGGGTTTCCTTTTTCTAAAACTACACTATTATAACATTCCAGAAATAATATCAAAAAAGTTATATCCTTAAACAATACAATCTGATTTCCAATATAATTCATTCCAATCTTTAGGCTTATCCAAAATACATATGTCAAATATCATAATATACAGAAAATGATAACTTGAATGGTTTCATAACAAGCACGTGAATACCATAATTTATCCCACATATATCATAAAATATATCTTGTTGGTCACATTCCAGACATGTGTATAACTTAATCATGTATTCTCTTAAAAAATGAATACCCATTGAACCTTAGTGAAAACATTAATTCTATCCAATGTTAACTCTTTCCACATACCAAAATCCCAAAATTTATATATACTCAAACCAGGATATAAATTTTTACATATATCAGTTATGAGATCATTTAATTTTTTATTTATCCCTTCATTATGCGCATATCATTTTCTTTCCAATAAAATTTCAATCACTTTTCATGGTTACCGGTACCATATAAATATTGAAAACCAATACATAGATATTCCAAAATTCCATAATACCATATATGAGATTCCATGATACTATTTTGAAATCCCATTAGATAAACACTTAATCCGTCCACAACATCATTTTCATACTCAACATCAAAAATATTGATCGCATGTGACTTTTCATTATCTTATTCCATAAGAGGTTTCTCATGTAGATCATCATTAAACCTTTTATGAGGGCATTGATTAGCATAATGCCCCATTTCCTTGCACTAGTATCATTAAAGTGTTGGTGGAGCATTCTTTGTAGTCTTTTCTGTATTCACGTCATTATAAACCTTTTTTCGATTACATCGGCACTCAGCTGCTCGATGACCTTATTTTCTAAACATGAAACATTTTCTAGTACCTTTAAGACAATCTCCACCATGCTTCTTTCCACACTTTGAGAATAAAGAAACATTCACCTTCTTTTCTCCATTGTTCTGAGATTTTTCCTTGAACTCCATCTTTCGTTTCTTGTCAAAACCATGAGATGGATAAGTAACACCAACTTCTAGTTCTACCTTGATAGCATAATGCCCAATTTCTTCATAGTTACTTAAGTCTCTTATAGCAAATGCCCTTCGAAGACATGGTTTTATGACACTGAAGAATCAATTAACTTTACTTTTAGGTTGGATGATAAATCCAGATACATAACTTTCATGCCTTGTAAAATTTGCTTTGTATATACCAAAAGATTCATCATCCTTTTTCTTAAGCTCAAGTAACTCCTTCTCCATCTTTGTTCAAAGAATACGAGGGAAGTACTTATTAAAAAACATGTTCTTGAACTCATTCCATTCTATGGATTCAATTTTATCTTGGGGCCTTGTATTCTTAATTAGTGTCCACCACTGGTCTGCTTCACCTTCAAAATGGTAAACAACCAGAATGAAAATTTCATGTTTTGTACAAATAAGTATGGAAAATATCATTTCAATGCTACTTATCCATTATTCAGCAACAAGTTGATTAAAAGACCCAGTTAAAGAAGGTGGACGTTGCCTCATGAAGGACTCAATAAGATATTGTTCCCTTCTCTTATTATTCGGAAGTCCATAATGATTCACAGCTTGTGTAAGTATAAAAATAATAATTTTCACTCCATCTCCCATAAAATTAGTTTGATTAGGAGGACAATCATTACACTGTCCATTACATTGATCAACACGGTTCCTTCGGGTTCCAGCCATCGTCTAAAACCCAAAAAGAATAGTATGAGAGGCAAAAATCATTCTAGGAAAACAGCATAATAAAATGGGATTACTTTCAATATATAACATATTATGTTTAAATCAAAGATAGTTACCATAATTATAGGACTATAACCTACACGTATACTTATCCATAGGGACATCCCTATACATACCATAGAAATATCTACAGGGATTTCAGTAAATTTTTCACATCCTATTTTCTAAAGGATAACTAAACCATTACTCTGATACCAACTGTAGAGACCCATAGCCTGACATACATTGAAATTACATTACTTTAATACATAACAAAAACAAACACACAAGGATTGTAATAGTTTAGTGTCTTTGGAAACTCGGAAAAATAATCTTCTAATCTTGGTGAAAGATCTTCCACATCTCCCATTAAGATCTTCCATTTTTTCTTACCTAAAACCTTTCTTTATATCATGGGGAAAAACATATAAAGGGTGAGCTAAAATGCTCAGTAAGGGTAATCATGGAGAAAATAAAACAAACCATATACATTTGAACTTTAAAACATGAATAGAATGTTTTAACATCAAAATATTGAGTTGAGAAAGAAATCCTGGTAGTACGTAAGGAATAGATCATAAAGGAACACGAATCATGATAGAATAGAATGGGAATAAAACATTTAATTGTGGAAAACCATTAAACACATGATATTACTTCCATAATAGCCAAGGCATTTCTTCCAAGAACATCTTAGTGAAAAATTCCCTATATAAATCGAGTTCACTCCTCGTTCTAGTCTTGTATCACTGAACCAGATTAACTTACCGATCCATCCATGTATATCTCATGTGATTTAAATCATTACCTAATGAGTTGGAGGGAGATATAGGTCCCACCCATCTCATAAAGAAATTATTCTTTCACGTTCCACAAAATAAACATACATCATTCATAATAACCCAACGAATAAAATTGGTTTCATAAACATCATCCCATTATAACATAATCCATATTATAGAAATGGATATAATTTCCTAATAAGAAAAATCAAACCAGGTAAATAATATATACATTATACTTGAAACATAATCATACTAAATAATGTCATCTTAGATGGAATATAGTTTTGATAAAACACTTGAAATGAATTCTTGAGGAAAATATCAGTTCTTCTTATAAATTATTTTCTTTTCTCAAAATGCAATGAAATTTTAAAAGAAAATTATTTTGTTGAAAATATTTCTGAAAACTTGTAGAAGAAGCTTCATAAAAATTAGGCGTTATGAAACTATAAAAATCTGTTCACGCCGTATATGTTAAAAAAACATTCTCCTCGTACTTTTGTCGGAAAAGTCAAAAAGTAGAACTTATGTTAAAAAAGTAAGATTACTTCCATAACACAAAGTAAAAGTCAAATAGTGGTAAAAATGACTTTAAAAATACATTTAATAATATTAAACACATTATGAAAAACATTTTTCTGGTCATTGATAAAATATATAACCCCAGTAAATACTTACGTATAAGAAATCTCGAATAAAAATGAGATTGAAAAATTATCCCTTACCTTAGGTCCGATATGCTTCATACATATCCGAAACTCCTATATTGTGGGTTTAAAAAAATTATTAACTTGTAATAGAAACAAAATAATATTGATGATATCATATATGATTTGCTTATGACTTTATATTACCCATTCTATTGTCAATTCCATGTTAAAGCATCGTTTTAGGTAAAATTATTTCATTTATCATATGTGTTTCGACTTGTTTTTCTTTATTATATCTTGATTTACTTAATTACAGAATTTAAAACATTATTTATATATAATATATATTATGCATATAAATATATATATGATAGATTGATAAATGGAATGAAATACACCATTCATGGAGATGGTAGGCCGTACGTAAGCATCAACACTGTTTTCGTTTCCTTATTGACTAGAATGGAAGTAATTAGATTACATATATATATATATATACATAAATCCAGTAGCTTTATTATTTCATATTTTTCATTATTATTCATTATATATACTTTATAATCATTCTTGAATGGTTAACATGTAGAATATATCTCATCGAGTCGTGGAGACGGTAATCTGTACATACGCATGAGCGATGATATCATTCCCGTAATTATTGAATGGAATTGGAGTGGATGATATAATATCTCATAATAAGTATGATGTTATAATTACCATATATAGTTATTCTTTACACCATTATACCCATCCATGTAAGGTGGTGGTGGAAAAAAAGATTACACCACGACATGGAGACGATATTCCGTACGTACGCACGTGTGGTGATTTCGTTTTCTGTAGGATGGATAGAAGGTGAAATGGGGTTGTTTCATATTTATAATATCATATCAGTATTTTAGTTATACTTATTGTATAACATTACAATAAAAAAACTAAGGAAGAGGATGTTGAAAAAGAAAGAAACTTGAAAGAATCGGTAAAAGAGATTACCTCTTCTTTGACGCACCCCTTTTAGGCTTCCTATTAAGGCACACGAATAGGTCTTTTGAGGAGACAATAACCTCTAGAATATTTCTAGGGAAGTGGAGAAGAGAAATATTCAAGGGTTTTCTTATCATGAAGGTTCAAAATTGTGTAAAGAGGAAAGGGAGGAGGTGCCCTTTTATATGGGAGGAGAGGGGAACTATAGAAAAAACATAAAATATTATTTTATAATAAAGTCATATTCACTTGATAATGGCTCCAAATTGACTTATTTCAAATATAAAGTTTGGGTGGGTCGAAATACTATCAACCAATATTTTTTATACATGTTTAGGTTACTATTTTAACCTTATCATTTAGATTTACTTCTATGTTAAATAATTTAACATTTACCATGTCTTCTTAGTTTCATACACTATATGGTTAATAAACTTACTATAACAAGCCAAAATAATCCCAAGTGGTTAACTATTAATATATATAACTTTATCTAATTCATTTGGACAAACCTTATATTTTTAAGAATATAATAACAATTAATAATATTATATTTGTTTTTAAAACTATTTTACGTCAATTTTGACACTATATGGTAATTGATTTTTTTTGAAAATAATAACATCAATATTAGTTAGAAAAAAGTTAATTGAATCAATACTAACATGTCATATTAATGGAGAAAATTAGTTTAATTCATAAAAAGTCTCAAATTACATTTATTTTTGTGTTTATAACATCAATTATGTTAATATTTTATTAATAAGGTAAATACTGCATCATCATTGTGTCATAAATAAATTAAATTATTTAATGTCTAAAAATTATAAATAAATTACCATTATGTAGGAAATATTTATATATTTTTAATTAATATTTATAGTTGAATTTATCTTATGTATAGCCATATATTAAAAATGTCTTAGTTATTAAACATTGATTTTAACTCTTTTAACTCTTCTTTAAATGAAATAATAATAAGTGTCAAATCTAATCCATGTGGGCCTAAAGGGTAATATTTTATTCCTATGGTTGTTTTGGTCTAATTAAACTTATCCAATAGAATTATGACATGTGTTAGGGTAATAATAATATCATTTTGACCCTTTATTACCCTATTTACTTTTAACCGTGGTAAAAAAAAGTAAATAGATACTATTCACCAAAAATTATTTTTATCTTATTAAACCACATTTTACTCCTTGATATTAACCATGTCTCTTTAATTTTCTAAAATTAACTCACAGAAGTGGTAAAATTAAGTTTTATTTACACTTGCAAATGCTCCTATGAGGTGGGTAAAAGACGGTAAAAAGTTCAATAAATTCATTATATATCTAAAATTATTATAAAATGAATCCAATGAATTTCATTGGAATTATATAGGTATTATGTATAAATTTTGACATAATATAAATTTAAATAAAATAAATAATTATTTAAATAAAAATTCGGTTTTTAAATAGTAACCTAGTGTTTTCACTATTCATCATAAATTGAACGTTTTCATAAAAATACCAAAAATTCATAGTAGGCTAATTTTGATATTCAAAATCCAAAAAAAGGACCATTTTGAAAGAAAAAATTTATAAAATTTGAAAATGTGGGTATTAATATTCATAATGACTAGTTCATAATAATATTCTAATAATATCTCGTTTAGTGATACTCAGTATTGCGTACTACACACTCTATCGAAGAAGGTATTGATTGCATGTAATGCAAGCCAAGTTAGAGATGCGTGTATTGAAAGCTTCGTTTAGTGTTTCATATAACATAATCAAAACTTATTTCATTTATACATCAAACAAAATCTATACTTAATGTTGCGTAGAATAATCTCTACAAAACAAACTTGAAATTGTGTGTAACACGAGCCAAGAATAGTGTTGCGTATACTTCAAGATAATACGGTGTTCCTTATAGTAAAAGATAATCTTGGTTTATCGTACAAAAGAATATATGAAAGATATTAAAAAGAATATATCTCATAAAATCACAGGGTGTTACATAAAACCTCGACGCTACCACTAAGAGGTTCCAACCAAAACACTTTCCTCTAAGGGTAAATCACACTATTTGAAAAGATTCATGATCATAGAGTATCCTCCTGTAGGTGTCTCCAAGTGTAATGATCTAGTCAAGGGATCTACTAGATTCTCAAGGTTTCGAACAATACATGTGGAGATGAAGGAATGACTAGAACCTATTTCTTTAAGTATGGAATCTATATTAGAGAAGACACAGATCTTACTTCGGATTATCCCTAGAGTCCCTGGGTCTTATGCCTCGACTTCATGTAGCTGTCCCCACCCCTATCCCCCAGAACCTTGAGCCTAGTGCAAACATACTAGGGGTAGTGGTGGAAGTAGATCGAAGCATCTTGCACAACATGCAGCTCTCCTAGCTCCTTTCCCACATCTGCCGCCTAGCTGATCATTTTGCTCCACTATCTGCCTCTACCTTAGTGGTCCATCCACCATCTCCCTATCAGCAGCTCGACATGTCAGACAATCTTTTGTGAGATATCCCCTACCATGGAATGAGTATTATCTCCTCTCTGCAGGCTTACTGAATCTAGCCTGAGAGACCAGGACTGCCAAACCCCTATCCTGGGTCCTCCAATGATGTCTACCACATGATTATACCAATTCCTGACATCGTCTCCCTACTACTGATGTATTCACACATGCTTGGCAACTACTGATTGTCACCGGCTATCTCTGCTCCACAAAAAACACTTGATCACCAAGTCCCTCTTGATCACTCTAACATTTGTGAAAATGAATAGAGGAACGACACTAGCTCAGATGTCCCTTTGTACGCCTCACTTGAAGGTCCAAGATCTAAAGTACTGATCCCTGACTATATCCATCGAGTAAATAGCAAGGTTGGTGATCCTTGATGAATAGTCAGCCGCTGTCAAACTACCCTGCTAGTGCTAAAGAAGATTCTAGATACACACTTCTCTTATAATAACCGGTGAGAAATCCTCCCTAAAGAGTCTCTCAAACTCCATCCATGAATGTGTCTCCTCATCATATGCCTGTGTGGTCAGACTCCACCATATTCTTATAGAACCTTATAAAAGGCTCGCTCCTAGGATCACCATCTGGTCTTCATGTGTCCTCAAGAGATGGAAAACTATGGTCACTGCATAAATCCAGTCCTCACTTGCCCATGGGTCGGGCTCACCTCAGAACATAAGGGGTCTCTGTCTCTAGAACCCATGTAGTGCACTCATCATGACCTAAACATTCATTAATGGAAATCTCTCACGATCTCATTAAATGTTTCATTATTTAATGTGTTTTGTGAACTTCATTAGTTTTATGTGTTTGGATTTTAAAATACCATTATGGATTTTGACCATTTATAATATAGACATTGAACAATGATCACATGATTAGTATAAATATAGGGCTTAAACAAATCCAATTTACTCAGAAAAAGGAAGCGATGGCCTCATCCAGTAGACTTTCCCAAAACGATGCCCATTTTTTAGAGCTCAAAAAATGAGGTGGCATAATTGGGCTTCACACTTGACCAATCCCAAGACAATCTTGAATATGTTAAGCTCGAGAAGAACCTCCAATGATAGAATTGGATGTTGGTAGAGATTACCGCTCTAGCAATGCAATAAGAGCCACCCCAAGAGTCTGTCACCATCACACATCTTACCCTTTAGTCTTATGAGGGTGTTATAAGGGGTTATGTAATAAGAACTGAAAACTATTAATAAGTACATAATTTTTGTATATCATAATTAATATACATTAAGATTATTATTTTTACTCTGTATATAGTTTTTAATGTAGAATAGTATTTTTAGTAAATATTCCACTAAGAAAACTATTTTGATGAATTAATGGATTTTTGAATAAAATATTATTTGTATAAAATATTATTATTATCATTAAATTAAATTTTATTAAATATAATTGATTGTATAATTTTATGAAGGAAATTGTAATTGTTTTATTTTTTGAAAGCTATTTATATAAAAACCCATGATTTTTTGATAAATGTCGGTTTTTATTTTAAAAATAAAAAATTTATATATTTAGAAAATTATTTAGATAAAATTAATATTATATATGAATCAGGATGTAAAAATTATCCAATGTTGAATTTTTCCAAACTTTATGAGACAGTAGGATTTTTGGTGAAAAATTAATGACCTTTTAAATAAATAATGTGATTTATGACATCATAATGTTCCAATAGTGATGTAATATGATATTATAAATGATATGTTCAGCCAATATATTTTTTATCATTAATATAATGTGATTTTTTGTTTGAGTGAATTATTTTTCAAAACTGTAGTGAACCCTCGCAGAGTTATAAAACATTTTCACTTTTTAAATGAATTTCCTTGAGAGTGTGACTCAACTCCACATAAGCACCCTCAATATTTTAAGATGTTCAGACATTGGACTTATAAAGTTTCTTTCCACTCCCCTTTGGAAGAAACCATGGGCAAAAACTGTGGCCTGGTTTCTGGTATTGATTAGTTTAATATGTGGTGACCCAAACCAAAATATTAATGAATTCCCTCTCCTTTCCTATATAAACCCACCCATGATCCCACTCACTCTTCACTAAAAACATTGGAGTTTAACCAACCTCTACCCTTTTATCTCTATAATCCTCCCAAGTTTCCCCAAGCTCTCATGAATCTTCTCACAAGCCTCTCCCAAGCCTTTGGGATCCCACCACCAAGTAAGGGGTTTCCTCTTTTCTCAATTTTGTCTCAATTTCATTATGTTGTTATCCCCTATTGTTTTCAATTGTAAATGATGGAGTATGATGTCACACCTCCCCCATAATGACCTGTTTAGGTTTAAAATGTTGATAAACCTATTTATCTCTCATTAATGTCATCTGTGTACACCCATTACCATGCCGAAATTCAGTAAGGAAATTCTATCTTCTAATTCATTTTCAAGCAATAGTTTTGCATTATAAATATAATTTCCATTACAATTTTTGGGACATGCATGTATATTACCCCCTTACTATCTATTTCCTGTACAAATGATGAGACTCCCATTTATCTCTCATCAACTATTTTTATGAATTCTTATGTCATGTCATTATGCTACCGAAATTGCACCGCTATTTTTCAAGCCAATGTCATTGTATAATGAATACCATGCCCATTTATCAATAAAGGATATTAGCCTTTATACACATTTAGATATTTATTTTAGGGTTTCATGTATGTATTCTACATTTCCTTTATCATGGATAAATGATGATGTTTTTTCAATCCATGTTATATGATCCATGTGGCACATTTATGAATGAAATGAAATTTGTAAGAAGGGTTCGCCCTGATAGCGCTTCAATGCATTGGGTAATGATTAATATCATTATATGTTATGTTCAATGAGGATTTAATAATTCTAATTCATGTTATATGAGGGTTTAATCATACATTTCAAGTGAAATAAGGGTTTAATCATGCTCTATGTGCAATGAGTCTTGGATCATGCTAAAATCATGATAAATGTTGTTTCTACATTTCAATGTTACGAATATCAGGAGTTATCATGCCTTTATGTAACTTTTTATCTTATGATTCATTGATATGGCTATTTTCTAAAATGTACTGTACTCCTAATATCATTCCATGTTTATTTCATTTCTGGGATTTATATCTCACCCTTTTCTTATGCATGTACTTAGGTTATCCCATGGAATGATAAGTACGAAGGATTGGAGTGGTCATAGAAATAATTTTTTCTATATAGATGTTTTATTTAAAGTTTTAAGTTTTTATGTAATGATCCTAAGAACCAAAGACACTATACCACTCTATCTTCTATGTTTTATCAAGTGATGTTTATGTAATAAATCTTGTTTAAGTGTTTAATAAAGTGCAAGGTTTTCATAGTAGGTATCAGAGGATAGGTTTAGATATTTTTGGGATTAGGATTATAATACCCTAGTGAATTATTAGAGACAAGAATAAGTATAATAAAAACAAACCTAAGTATTGGTGAGTATTTAGTAAGTGATTTATCATTCAAATACCTCCCTGTCTAGAAATGATCAGGTAGAGGCGGCTCTGCCACAGATGTATCGAAGGGGAAAAAATTGAAAACACCATTTTGAGCTATACTCGAATAGGAACTAGTGAACAAAAATGGTCCTTGATTCACTATTAGTTATGACACACCCAGGGGATATGCTTTGGAAAATTCAAAAGATTAGTACGAACCATTATTAAGGAAAAAATACCCCTTAGAATATTTATTGGAATGTAGATCATGGATAACATAGATTGAATCCTATATTTTAATATGTTAAGGAAATTAAAGTATTATATATGTCATCCATTTTTTATTTGGATTAACCATTATGTCTTACCCCTAACATTCCTTTTATTCCAGCCCGTGGCTGGTAATAGGAGGAATCGGGCTAAAAACCGATGTGAAGATCAATGTGATGATTGTTCTAATGAAATTCTCAATCCGATGGGAGTGGGAATCATAAACTTAGTCACGCTTCTCTATCAATTAACTCTATCTTTTAATAGAAACATAGGTAAAGAGGAACATTCAAGCCCCCCCCCCAAGAAAGGTCATGTGGCTATCGAGAGCTTCCTGTGACAAATGCCTCCTACTTTTAATGCATCATTTGATCCCTCAATTACTGAACAATGAATCAAATCCATTGAAAAGATCTTCTACATACATCAATGTTACAATCAAGATAAGGTTCTCTTGGCTTCACATTTTATGGAGGGTGAAGTTGATCTGGGGTGGACGTTGATCAAAATTACGAATCCTGAGGAGGAGATCAAGGTGTTGGAATGGAAGGAATTTCAGAATATTTTTTTTCGATAAATATTTTCCTTGCACCCTCCAACTTAATATGGAACGGTACTTCCTTGAAATCATGAAAAAAGGTGAAGAATCTATTTATGCATATGAGGAAAACTTCACACCACATGCATGATATTCCTTCGGCTGTTTCATTACCCCAAATGTAATGTTGACCACTTCTTTGGTGGGATAAAACCTAGCCTAGAGAAACCGTTGGTGATCCATGACTCCAACAGCTACGAAGAAATTGTATGATGTTCCTTCTAGGTCGAAATGGAGATCAGAGAATCTCAGGGGTATCATGGGGATAAGAAGAGCAAGGTGGAATTTAATGTTGGAGGTCTAATGTATAAATCCAAATGTGGTTAAAAGATACATCACCCCACTTTCCAATGGTGTGGAAAAAATCACCAAGGAAATTTCCTGAAGGGGATGAGGAAATTATTTATGTGTGGAAGAGAAGCACACCTAGCAATTAGATTTTAGCAAGGAAAACACGTGGCTGCAAAAGAGGAGAGGAACGATCCACTCGAACCTCAAAACATTGTTTATATCATCTACTACAAAGAACTAGGTCACTTTTCAAATCGGTTCCATAAGACAAGGGTTTTCGAAGGCAACCCACAACCTTCAAGTTAGTAAGGGTGATATTTCACCATCACTACTACTGAAGTGATCCCCGATAAGGATGTGGTGACATGTATGATAGTTATTCATTCAAGAATAGTGAATATACTTTTTGTTTCTGGTTATAAAAATTCTTCTATATCATGATTTTTTATTAGAATAATCCTAACACTACCACAAATCATTGATGTAATGATTTCGGTGAGTATGAAAAATGGGGAAATCATTACATCCCATGATTATAACTCCCCCTGTCATAATTTGTGGATTAAAATTCCCGATGAACCCCTTCATACTCTGTCTTATGGAATTTCATGTAATTCTCCACATTGATTGGAATTCCATATATTGATCCATCAAAAATTTCCATGAGAGGGAAATCACTCTCCATATAGAGAACCAACCCCTGATTCTATACATGTGCTAGGAGAAAGATGAATCTTCGTTAGCTCCATCATCTGAAACATGGATATTATATCCCAATTAGCATGCGTATTGTAACATCCAGATTAATAAGGAACCAGAAACTTTTCATTTTTATTAATATTTTTGAATTAAATATTAATTTTATATTAAAGGGGATGCTATGTTCGATAGGGTACCAGATACACAACAACATGTTTCTTGGAAATCTTACGTTGCACACTAATAATATAATATTATTATTTTAAATGGTCATTAACTCCTAGCCGTTGTATTGGTGGGAATGAACAAAACTAAATACAATATGATTATACATGTTTGTTAAATGTAATTACTTTTATCTAATAAATGTTAGAATCTTAAAATGTGAATAAATCTAATTTTAAGCATAATTTACATTAAAAGGTCGATTTACAGCCTTTTAATGGCAAACCCTTTTTAAATATGGTTTTGTTAACTTTAATACATTCTATATGACCAAATATAAATCCTTCTTTAGAATGGGGACATCAAAATTTACTTTGTGTTGATTTTTGGAATTTGTTGGATAAATATCATTTTTTAATGAATAGTGAAAATTATTGTATTATAATTCAAAACCGTGTTTTAATATAATTTTTTATATGGTTATATTATATTTTAAATTGGTATTAAAGTTTAGTTAGAATATATTTTTACAATTTAATCCAATGTTGGTCATTGGAATTAATTTCACTTTGAAATTGGACATAAACAAGTATCAATCTTTTGATGGTTATTGCTTCTTAAAAACACGCTATTTGTTTTCATAATGTAAATTAATTTTAAAATTTATTAATTCCACTTATATATTTTGAATTTTGAAAAATAGACATCCCTTTTGAATTCAAAATATCAAATATAGCTTAGACTGATTTTTTGGTATTTTTCTGAAAAACGTCAATTTTTTATGAATAGTGAAACCATTTAGTGGTAGTTAAAAAAAACTGACATTTTCATTTAAATGAAATTTTACCACTTTTTTGAATTGAATTTCAAAAATCCGACATACATGGTTGTTATCAAGAAGTAAAATGTGGTTCATTAAGATAAAAATAATTTTTGGTGAATAGTAACTTTTGACTTTTATTTACCGCATTTAAAGGTAAATAGGTTAATTGAAGGTAAAAAGAATATTATAATAATTTAAAATTACTTTAACACTTGTAAAAACATTATTGGTTGAGAAATTAACGACCATGGGCATCTTTGGGTCGATTTTGGGACAACATTGAGTCAAATGGGTGTGATAATGACAATTTATATTAATTAATTTAATGTAAAGACAAAATTGACATTAACAAAAATCATTTAGTAATTAATTTTTATATGGTGTTATATAAGTCATATTTTCGACTATAAATATTCATTAGAAATATAAAATAATTTCCTATATCATGGTATTTTTTTATAATTTTTAGACAACAAATAAAATAAACTATTTATGACATAATAATGATGCAGTATTTACCTCATTAATAAAACATTTAAATAAATAATATTATAATGATTAATTTATTATCCAAAACATGTCCAATTCTGATTGGATGATTTTATTTATAATATGAGTCATCGTCTCTTTTTCCACAATGATTTTTGGCCTATTAGAAACCAAATATCATTATATTATGAAATAATATTTTCACACTTTCTTAAAGAGCCCCTCCTCTCCCTTATATAAGTGGACCACTTCTAACCAATTACTTACACCTCTCAAGACATTTGACTCATCCAAAATCTTCCCAATTATACTTCCTAAATCCATCTCCTCCTTCTAGAAGCCTTACCTTAGTCAGAAGACACTTCAAGAAGTTCTTTTGGTTCAATCAAAAGGAAGTTACCCAAAATAAAGGTACCAATTTCTCTTAAATTGTTTTATTTTATATTAATTCTCCAACCCTTAAACTCTTTCTATTCCTTTATTTTGTAAAAAATTTAGTATCCTCATTATACTAGGATGTTTTTATGAGAATTATTCAAGCTACACTTAAACACACCTCCATGTAATCGATGAAGAACATAATGTTTCTGTGGATGGAAAACTAACGCCTCAAGAAACGATGATTGTTCAATTACATCTTACCGCGTCTCATGGTGGCCATTATGATGGAACTGTATTTATATATGATATATATTATGTTTATTATTTCCTTATTCTTTTGTACTTCCCAATTATATCATGCCTTTATGGTTTCCATAGTGGGTAAATATGATAATCTCATTTGAGGAAGTACGGACTACCACCCCCTTAAAGTGACGTGACTCGTTAATGCCCTATGTTGGATGTATAAAGGATAGAGTTAATGATATTATATATGATATTATACTGGATTTATAATCTACCTATGTATCATTATTTTTTAATTCCATTAAAATAATAAATAGAAATGAAAGTAGCGTGCATGCGTACGTACAACTTTCCGTCTCCACGAATGGTGCATTACATTTCTTACCTCCAAATGTTATGTACTATTATAAATACATGTATATAGCGAATATATATGATATATAAGATATTTAAATCATGAATATCATTCTGGATATAATTTACTAATGACCACATGGACAAATTGTAATAATATGGTGTTCATTTTTTACTAAAGTACCGAATATCGACAAAATTAACGTTATTAACTTAAATGATTACATAATGTTTTTAACATGGTAATAAGTTATATAAAAGGAATAATAAACTTTAAAAAGGTTATTAATCAATTCTAAATTAACTTTAGTTTATTATTCAGGAGATTAAAGAACGATTGAGTCAAGTCAGACGTGAGGTAAGGGATCCGACCTCTCTCTTTCTTTTCAAGTACTCTGTTTTATGAAATTTCATTAATAATCCATGTTCTTATGTTTGAGGATGTTCTTTTATATCCACCATAATGTAAATTGTATTTTAATATGACGAGAGACCCTCTCTTACTCTCTTAAATTAATTTTAATAATTTTTAAGTTGCGCCATTAGGCTGCCGAATTTTCTTAATGTATTTCATATCTCACAATTAATTCTGTGAGATTTCCATTGTTTTCCACTTATTTATTTCATGTGGTGTATTGTGTTCTGGTTTTTGAGGTATATTATCATGGTTCTAATTATATTCATGGTATTCTGTGATTCATTTGGTGGTTATAAACTTTGGGTCATACGACTCGATTGATTACAACGTGGTAAGGGGTTTTCATCTCACTTTTTATCCCCATGAGATACATGCTATATTTGCCACTACATTATTTTGTATTGTGTATGTTCTTCCCATGATTGTAATATTTTTGTAATATAAATTCATTTAGGAGTATATATATCTTCATTTTAGGATCCTTCTTTCATGTGGCATATTTTTTGTAAGTTACCAAATCGGTAAGGGAACCTTTCACCCCCCTCTTTTTAAAAAGTCTTCTTTTTTGTTATGTCTTTTAATTTACATCTTATTATGTTGGGATATATTATTATATATCATTATTGATGTAAAAATTATGTCCAAGTTATGAGATACCCTTTTTATCTCATCAACTCATTTTCTGAATTTTAAAGAGACGTCGTGAGGCTGTCGAATTTTTACAGGGGAACTTCCTAACCCCATTTTGATTATTTGCGTTAAACATATACTTTTGGAAAATGTCATCCTATGAATATGTGTGAATGACCTATAATTGTTTTACACTTAATATGCACTTATATTGGTTGTATTTATATTTTTCACACATAATTATGTGATTGATTTATCGTTAATTTAAGGATGTCGTCTTTATAAGGGATTTCATCTCAATTTACATTTTTATTGAGACTTCACTGTTGTTATGATCCAATTCCCTCTTATATGGTGTATATACTGTACTTTGTCTTATTATATCATGAATCCCATTATTCTCATGATATTATAATGTTTTGATTAAATGTTTTTCCTAATTTTTTTTTATTCCAGTGTCTCTTATTTTGTTAAAAACTCATTAACTAAAATATTGTTTCAAATGTTTTAATGATTTGTTCTTATAAATCTTTATCATTAATTATCATGTTTTAAAAATGGTTTTAAGGATTTATTTATATGGAAATTATTGTTTTAAAATTTTAATTCCTTTAAAATATTCAAAGTGGTATGGGACACTTTGATTCAAAAAAATATCTTTATTAAATGGTTTTGAAAATGGTTTGATAAAGCATTGATTTTTCCAATATCATGAAATGATATTTTGTGATTTCAAATGAAATGTTAATAGTGTAATGTTTATATTAGCAATATTTTATGTGCTATGATTTTATAATGGTCCTTGGACATTTGACTGGTGGTTACGTGATTAACCAAATGACGGGTGGTGTCGTGAATACCAGGATGGGTGGTTACGTTATAACATCCTATGCATTGGGTATGGAAGTCAGCAGTATGGCTATTCCATTTAGTGATATGTGTGGAAGTCGACCATATGGTTATTCCATTTTAGTATGTTTTTTTCCCAAGTTACCTTTATATGTTATGTGTTCTTTATATGGGTTTTATGTCAATCTTTTGGTTAAAAAAGGGTAAGTTATGATCTCTTATTCAGGTAAAAGTATTTTCTACTTCATAAAGGTGAAATGTTTTACTTATGATAATGTATTCATGGTTTACCTGTTGTTTTGAAAAACTAACAGTATTCCTTCTTTCTGTATCCCTTAATGAGATTTTTATGCTCATACCATGTTTTTTTTGAAATTTTTTTCACATGACATAATGTGGAATTGGGTCAAGGATGGGATCATGGAAAAGTCATGCTGTATAAAATATGGAACAAGACATGTTTCTTTTTAAGTGTTTTTATTTTATGGAAAATATGGATACTTAGTTGTAGTGAATACTTTGTAATCTTTTGATATTAAATAGTTGTGTCCTAATTCTTTAAAAATCTAAACCTGAAAATATCCTGATCTTGAATTATTCATTTAATTCAATATTATGTAAGGTTTAAGGCTGGGTCCTTATAGTTGGTATCAATGGTCGGTTTAGACAACTTTAGGGATTAGGAACTTTCGTTAGACATATGGTTAGTCCAAATCTATTATTTCAGTTAAATCATTGTTTTATAACTTTTTCAGATCAAGGAAAGTCAGTTACAAATGGAAGGAGGATGATCTCAAATGACATTCATATCTCTTCCTGAGGACATGCTTGCAATAATTATTGCAAAGTCATGTTCGGATGATTTGAAACATTTTATAGCACATAAATCACTTGCAAGTATTTGTTTGAGATATCAAAAACCTCTACTAAACCTCATTATCATCATGGGTCATGGGTTGTATTTAGAAAAATCCTATTTTTACAATATTCTCATATTTTCACGAAAGGTAAATATTATCAAGGCATTTTCAAATATTTTACCTTATCACAATATTTTGAAGCATATTATGGTTTTAAAAAAGGTGATGAAGAAGGATACCCTTGTGCAACCTATTTATATTTTATTATAAAATATAGTCTCTCAGTACATACTTATGGTATTTTAAAAGGACCTTTAATTGAAAGTTTTAACTCAAATTCAGTTCGACTGTTTTATAAAAATCATGTTTTATCAGATGTTTTGAAATTATATGTCATACATGATTATTTTCCAAAACTGTTTTTCTGTGAACACCCATATGACCCATGTTGTACAAGGTGTATTTGGATGGAGGAAGAAAATGATTTTGAAGGATCTCTAAATCATTATTTCAATGCATGGACCTTCTACCTAAGTAAACAAGATAACGATGAAACCAAATGGAAACCATGTTCAAGGTATGATGTTCTTCATTTTGGGGATTGCTTTATTTTATCATATGGTGGTTAAATAAGACTTCATGAATTAAGATGTTGAGATCATAATGAATTTGGATGAAAATGAGAGGTATTAGGAAACCATTTAGGTTAAAACATGTTAGGGTTATTTTTGAGTTTTATAAAAAGGACAACCCATGGGGTTGGTGAAAACCCGTTGCATCCGACAAGGCTGTAGGAATCGAACCCACAATGGAAGACCGACAAGGGCGCATCACCTACCACTGTACTTCAAGAAGTCCCTGGTTAGTATGACTTATTATTTTAGAAAAATGTTTTTATGGATCAAGAATAAGTTGATTTTTGGAACATTTGTTTTATCAAATATATATACTTAGTATTGAAAAATGATTTAGTGATTAAGTGATAAAAGGATTTTGTGGAAGATGTTCTCTATTTTGAGGAAACACTATATACCTGAGGAAGATAGAATGCTATGGGATATCAGTTGTGGAATAATGGTTGAAATTTTAGTTTGAAAAAATATATGTTTTTATTATGGACACATGATGATTTGATTTATTTATGAAAATGATTAACCTATCTTGGAGAATATGTGATTAAGTTAATTACTTTTCAATATGAGACTTTATGAGTAACTGGTGTTACTTGGAGATAAATGTTAAGAAATATAATGGAATTCTATGTAATTAAATCCTTATGATATTTGGGTTAAAATCAAAGTTTGGATTACTTTTGAAGAATTTTAGGGTCAAATGTTTATTGAATGGTCTTTGGGTTTTGTTAAGAAAAATTTTGGAGATTAAGAGTAGTATCTCTTTATGTAATGGTTTTTCTTTTTAGGGGATTATCTGATCTTGTACTAAACGTTTTGTCTTTAGTTAATATCAAAAGACAAGGTAAATATATAGTTTATATTTTTTTTATTTTTTAAAAGTTTATATAACACTTTTAATGTAAACAAGTTATCCTGAATACTCATCATATAGAGGAAATATGAGTTTGTGTTGGAAATATAGTGAAAGATAAAAGTATACATGAAAATTATTTGTGTTTCCTTATAATATTAGATAATCTCATAAATAAATTCCTCAACGAAAAGTAACTTAAAACAAAAACCTTGTCTGTTAACTTTTCTTACTGGGAAATCAAATACTGTTTAACCCATCACATGTTTGTGATTTTCTGGTGGTTAACTTTCTATAAATCATGTTTTCTATCACTCTCCATCAGAAAACAATGGTTTTTTTCTCCTACATATCCATGTTTTCATGTAATACTTGTATCTGTTGTCTTGGGTAACCTTTTTACTTCTCTTACTTTATTTTAAAGTGATAGTTTTATTGACTCTTTTTTCTGATGTGGGGCTTTTAATGATGTTTCCATGCCCAGTTTAAAAATTGCGAGGACACAATTCCAAAAAGTGGGAAAGGATGTAACATCCTAGATAAATAAGGAACAAGAAACTTTTCATATTTATTAATATTTGTGAATTAAATATTAGTTTTATATTAAAGAGAAATCTATGTTCGATAGCATACCCGATACATAACAACATGTTTTTTGGAAATCTTATGTTGCACACTAATAATATAATAATATTATTTTAAATAGTTGTTAATTCCTAGCCATTTTATTGGTGGGAATGAACAAAACTAAATAAAATATGATCATACATGTTTGATAAAGGTAATTACTTTTATCCAATAAATTTTAGAGGCTTAAAATGTGAATGAATCTAATTCTAAGCATAATTTACATTAAAAGGTCGATTTACCACCTTTTAATGTCGAAACATTTTTAAATATAGAGTTAGTAACATTAATACATTATATATGACCAAATAAAATCCTTCTTTAGAACGGGGACATCAAAATTTACTTTGTGTAGATTTTTGGAATTTTTCGAATAAAGTTCATTTTTAATGAATAGTGAAAAATATTGTATTTTATTTCAAAATTGTGTTTTAATATAAATTATTTATATGTTTATATTATCTTTTAAATTGATTTTAGAGTGTAATTAGAATTTATTTTTACCATTTAATCCAATTTTGGTCATTGGAATTAATTTCACTTTGAAATTGGACATAAACATGTATCAATCTTTTGATAGTTATTGTTTCTTAATAACACGCTATTTGTTTTGATAATGGGAATTAATTATAAAATTAATTAATGCAACTTCTATGTTTGGAATTTATAAAAATAGAAACCATTTTTGAATTCGGAATATCAAATATAGCTAAGGCTGAATTTTTGGTATTTTCCTGAAAAACGTCAATTTTTGATGAATAGTGAAACCACTTAGTAGTAGTTAAAAAAACTGACGTTTTTATTTAAATGAAAGTTTACCACTTCTGTGAATTGAATTTCAAAAATCCGAAATAAATGGTTATTATCAATAAGTAAATTGTGGTTCATTAAGATGAAAATAATTTTTTGTTAATAGTAAACTTTTGAGTTTTATTTACCGCGGTTAAAGGTAAATAGGTTAATTCAAGGTAAAAAGAATATTATAATAATTCAAAATTACCTTAAAACTTGTCCAAACATTATTTTTGAGTCATTAATGACCGTGGGCATCTTCGAGACGATTTTGGGACCAAATTGAGTCACTTGGGTGTGATAATGACAATTTAGATTAATTAATTTAATGTAAAGACAAAATTGACATTGACAAAAATCTTTCAGTAATTAATTTTTATATGGTGTTATATAAGCTATATTTTCTACTATAAATATTCATTAGAAAGCTAAAATGATTTCATACATCATGGTATTTTTTTATAATTTTTAGACATCAAATAATCTAAAATATTTATGACATAATAATGGTGATGTATTTACCTCATTAATAAATCATTTAAATAAATAAGATTATAATGATTAAATTATTATCCAAAACATGTCCAATTATGATTGGATGATTTTATTTCGAATATGAGTCATCGTATATTTTACCTTAATGATTTTTAGACCATTAGAAACTGAATATCATTATATTATAAAATAATATTTTCACACTTTTCTAAAGAGCTCCTCCTCTACCTTATATAAGGAGAACACTTCTAACCAATTCCTCACACCTCTCAAGACATTTGGATCATCAAATATATGGAAAATTACACTCCCTAAATCCCTATCTTCCTACTAAAAGCCTTACCTTAGGCATAAGGCACTTCAAGAAGTCCTTTTGGTTAAAACTAAAAGAGGTTACCCAAATTAAAGGTAACAGTTTCTCTTAAATTGTTTTCTTTTATTTTATTCTCCAAACCCTAAACTCTACTAATTACTTTATTTTGTAACAAAATCAGTATCTTAATTATACTAGGATGTTTTTATGATATGTATTCGAGCTACAATTACACACACCCCCATCTAATGGATTAAGAACATAATGTTTTAGTGGATGGCAAACTAATGCCTCACGAAACGATGATTGTTCAATTAAATCTTACCTCCTGTCTTGGTGGAAATTATGATGGAAATATATTTATATATTATTTATATTATTTATATTATTTCCTTATTCTTCTGTAATCCCCAATTATATCAAGCCTTTATTGTTTCCATAGTGGGTAAATACGATAATCTCATTTGAGGAAGTGCGGACTACCGCCCCCTTAAAGTGATGTGACTCGTTAATGCCTTATATGGGATGTATACAGGATAGATTTAATGATATTATATATGATATTATACTGTAATTATAACATACCTATGTATCATTATGTTTTTATTACATTAAAATATGAAATAGAAATGTAAGTAGCGTTCATGCGTACGTACGGCTTACCGTCTCCACGAACGGTGCATTTCATTTCTTACCTCCAAATGTTATGTACTATTATAAATACATGTATATACCGAATATATATGATATATATGATATTTAAATCATTAATATCATTCTCTATATAATGTAATATTGACCACATGGACAACTTGTAAATATAAGGTGTTCATTTTTGACTCAAGTACCAAAAATCATCAATATTAACTTTATTAATTTAAATGATTACATAATGTTTATAACATTGTAATAAGTTATATAAAAGGAATAATAAACATGAAAAAGGTTCTTAAGCAATTATAAATTAACTTTAGTTAATTATTCAAGAGAATAAAAGAACGATCGAGGAAAGTCGGATGCGAGGTAAGGGATCTGACCTCTCTCTTTCTTTTCAAGTACTCTATTTTATGTCATTTCATTAATACTCCATGTTCTTATATTGGATAAAGTTATTTTATATCCAAAATACACTAAATTGTATTTTCATATGATTATAGACCCTCTATTACTCTCATCAATTCATTTTAATAATTTTTTAGTGGTGTCGTTAGGCTACTGAATTTTCGTAAGGGATTTCATATCTCACTATTAATTCTGTGAGATTTCAATTGTTCGCCACTTATTTATTGAATGTGGTGTATTTTTTACTTGATTTTGATGTATATTATAATTATTCTCATTATATTAATGGTATTCTATGAATAATTTGGTGGTAATTAACTTTGGGTGATACTACTCAATTGATTACAACGTGGTAAGGGATTTTCATCTCACATTTTATCCCCATTAGATACATGCTATATTTTACACTACTTTCGGTTTTGTGGTGTATGTACTACCCATGATTATACTATTTTTGTAATATAAATTCATTTATGAGTATATAAATCTTCATTGTATGATCCTTTTTTCATGTGGCATATTTTTTTAAGTTACCAAATCGGTAAGGGAACCGTTCACCTTACTCTTTTTAAAAAGACTTCTTTTTTCTTATGTCTTTTAATTTACATCTTATTATGTTGGGATATATTCTTATATATCCTTATTGATTTAAACATTATGTCCAAGTGATGAGATACTATTTTTATCTCATCAACTAATTTTCTAAATTGTAATGAGACGTCGTTAGGCTGTCGAATTTTTACAGGGGAACTTCTTAACCCAATTTCGATTCTTTTGTTTAAACTTCTACTTTTTAAAAAAGTCATCCTATGAATATGTGTGAATGAACTCAAATTGTTTTACACTTAATATCCACTCTATTGGGTGTATTTACATTTTTCACACATAATTATGTGATTGATTTATCCATAATTTAAGGATGTCATCTTTATAAGGGATTTCATCTAAATTTACATTTCCATTGGGACTTCATTATTGTTATGCACCAATTAACTCTTATATGGTGTATATACTGTCCTTTGTCATATTATATCATTAATACACTTATTCTCATGATATTATAATGTTTTTATTAAATGTTGTTCCTCCATTATTTTTATTCAAGCATCTCTCAGTTTGTTAAAAACTCTTTAACTAAAATATCGTTTTAAATGTTTTAATGATTTATTCTTCTAAATATTTATCATTAATGTCAATGTTTTAAAAATGGGTTTAATGATTTATTTGTATGGACATTATTGTTTTAAAAATTTAATTCTTTTAAAATATTCAAAGTGGTATAGGACACTTTGATTCAAAAAAACCTCTTTATTAAATGGTTTTTAAAATGGTTTGATAAAGCATTGATTTTTCCAATATCTTGAAATGATATTTTTTGATTGAAAATGAAATGTTAATAGTGAAATGTTTATATTTGAAATATTTTATGTGGTATGATTTTATAATGGTACTTGGAAATTTGATGGGTGGTTACATGATTAACTAAATGACAGGTGGTGCCGTGAATACCAGGATGGGTGGTTACGTTATAACCTCCAATGCATTGGGTATTGAAGTCGGCGGTATGGCTATTCCATTTAGTTATATGTGTGGAAGTCGACCGTATGGTTATTCCATTTAAGTATGTTTATGTCCCAAGTTACCTTTATATGTTATGTGTTCTTTATATGGGTTTTATGCTAATCATTTGGTTACAAAAGGGTATGTAACATCCCCAAATGATACAGGGTGAAATGACTAAATGATATGACTCATGTCAACAAGGTGCACCTTCCTTTTCGAGAGCCTACCTGATTAGAACTCTACAGTTAAGCGTGCTTGGCCTGGAGTAGTGATCAAGATGGGTGACCTTCTGGGAAGTTTCCCAGGATGTGTGTGAGTGAGGACAAAGCACACTGGAAAGGACATGTGTTGGCCTGTGGGGACTATCATTAGTAAGATGACCTGTTCAAGCACGTGGGTGGACCCTGGGGTGGGCCCCACGTGTCTGCGGGGGCAACTGGTGGTACTTGGTGGGCCAGGACCCGACGACCATGTTAAGGCGGGGTGGTTGTGCTGTCACCGGGACCCGGTTGTCACATTTGGTATCAGTGGAGGAACCCAGCCTTAAGTGCGGTGCACTGGCTGGGTTGAGATGTAGGGCCCACAACGAGGGCGTTGTTCTCTAAAGGGGGGGGGGGGGGTGATTGTAACATCCCCAAATGATACAGGGTGAAATGACTAAATGATATGACTCATGTCAACAAGGTGCACCTTCCTTTTCGGGAGCCTACCTGATTAGAACTCCACAGTTAAGCGTGCTTGGCCTGGAGTAGTGATCAAGATGGGAGACCTTCTGGGAAGTTTCCCAGGATGTGTGTGAGTGAGCAAAAAGCACACTGGAAAGGACATGTGTTGGCCTGTGGGAACTATCATTAGTCAGATGACCCGTTCAAGCACGTGGGTGGACCCTGGGGTGGGCCCCACGTGTCTGCGGGGGCAACTGATGGTACTTGGTGGGCCAGGACCCGACGACCATGTTAAGGCGGGGTGGTTGTGCTGTCACCGGGACCCAGTTGTCACATTTGTAGTCTGAACCCGAGTACGTCCAGTGGTTTTCTAGGGATGTTCAGGATCGCCCATGGTTATTGCTGATAACTTCTGGTTTATTTGGCTTGCACTTGGTTTTCCTTGCTTGTTTCCCTTTACTTACACTTGTTTTCCCTTCTTGTTTACTTTCAGTCATCCTTCACAGCCTGTATTGTTAGACTTTGGGAAAATGGTTTTCAAATTAAAATGATTTATTCTCTTTGGGTAAGATTTGAAAATGTAACACTTTGTTTTTTTTAGAATGAGTTGAAAACTGATGAAAGGGAACTAACTTTCAAAAAAAATAAGGGAAATGTCTCGTGTTTGATTTTCAAGTAAAGAATTATGAAAGCTTACTTTTATACATTGTAGTTCAAACCTGGAACATGTAGATTCTTTATTTACTAGCAGTGCTTTGGGGTTTGTTGTTGGGCTCACCTACTGAGTACTTTTGTGCTCACGCCTGTCTTTTACCATTTCAGCTGCAGGTTCCTTGCGTTTAGGTTTTCCTGGCTTGAGTCGCTCAGTGTGGGAGCGACGTTGGTTGTAGTTGGGTGGTGACCTGCGAGGTCACGTGGAGGTATGTCGTGGAGTAGTTTTGTTTATGTCTTTAGTGTTTGTCTATTTGTTTAGTTTACTTCCGTTCTTTTGATCCTATTTTTTGTTTGGGCTGAAATCGTTCCCAACGATTGAAATTTTAATGCCCAGCACTTGTTGCCATCCCGGGGGGATCGGGAACACCCCTCGAGACTTGCCGTGGACCAGCTCAGGTGACCGGTTTAGGGTCGACCCGGGCAGGTTCGTGACAAAATGGTATCAGAGGAGGTTCTTATTATTTGGGTTGTCCGGTAGAAGGAGATTAGGACTGTCGGAACTCGAGGGGTAGGTGCGGGAAGAGCGTCGCGAACTCTTGCTCGCACTGATCTTCGAGTTACCAGGGGTAGTTCGGGAATTGTGTCCTTGTCTTTCCTGGTTTGTCTTGGATTGAGAGATGATAATGGAGGCAAGCCGACGTTACATCGTAATTTCACATGGAGTAGTGACCCATGTGGAGTCCGAGTACGCGGTTTGAATTCCTCCTAGTGGTCGACGCTGACGTGGGACATGGCCCACTACCATGTCGCCAGGTAGAGTGTGACTACTAGTCCCTCATTTCAGTGATTGATGCAATTTTGGATGCTTCTTTTGTTTGGGTCGGTGTAAGTACATTGTTGGAAATGAAAAAGGGTTTTGGAAAAAAAATTTGGACTAGTTTCTTTTAAAAAACTTTAAATGTATGAAATGGGTTTTGAAACTGAAATATCTTGATTTGGAAATCTATTGTTTTCTTAGAATTGGTTATGAATGATTTGGGGAGAAACTTCAGGTCCTCCTTATGAACGTTTTCACATGTGCGAGAATGTGTGGAAGGTGCATGTTGGTGCGAGTATTATTGGACAGTAGATGAAGACATGTGCAACGGTTCATGAGATTTCCTGGGTGTGTATTTGAAATTAATGGCTTGACCCTATTTTCTAAATCGGTTTTAAAGGGGAAACAGTTTTGGAAAGTTTTTGGTTTGAAAGTTGATTGGTTTTGGAAAGTAGTCTTGAAAGAGGATGGTTTTAATGTCTAAAATAAAAAGGGGATTTTAAAAAGGAGTTTTTATTTTTGGTGGTGTTTGTGTTTGTTTGGTTTTGTGCTGACTTTTGATGAAGGCGCTTTTATTGAGGTTTCTTTGGGTTGATATTGGTTTTGGCTTTGTGTTTTATATGTCGCTCAGGAAATGCCGCCTAGAAAGGTCTCTAAGGATTCTGATAGGTCATTCCCAGTTTTTGGTCCTCTTCAGACTTTGCATATTCTCCATGGTGATCAGGGTCCGTTAGAGGCAGTGAAATGGCTCGAAGAAGTGGAGCGTGTATTTGGAATGTTGGGAACTCCCGATAATGTTAAGGTTCGTGCAATTATGGAGTTGTTTGAGGGTCCAGCTCTGGACCAGTGGAAGAAGGTTACCCCATCATCAACTCAAGTTAAAATGACGTGGGATGTCTTTAAAATCGTTTTCATCCAATGGTTTGTACTTGAGGAAGTGAAGATGGAGAAAAAGGGAGAGCTTGTGCATATTCAACAAGGAAAAAAGACGGTGAAGGCATATGTTGACCATTTCAAGGAACTGGTTTCCTTTTCCCCAGAGGTAGCGTCACATGAGCTCATGAAGGTCTCTCTTTTCACTGGGGGTCTTCGTCCAGAGATCAAGGAGCGAGTCCTCCCTTATAAAGACCTTTGTTTCGAGAAGCTGGTGGAGGAAGCTTTCTTGGCTGAGTTGGTTTCCGGTGTGTGGGTGGTTAATACTTCAGCATTCCCTGTTGTTCGTAATAGTTTCCCCTCTAGTGAGGAAAAGGCGCCAGAGATACCTGTTCCTAAGGAGTTATCCCCTTTGGTCCCAGCTTCCGGTTCATCAGATCATTCAATGGTATGCTATCAGTGTGGTCGTTTCGGGCATTCAAAGCCGTCTTGTCGCACTCCTCCGAAGACGTGTCATCGATGCGGCTGTCTGGGTCATCTGGAGAAGTTTTGAAAGAAGCGTCACTTGAAGAGGAAGCTGTGATTGGAGAATGTCAGTACCTGAGTGTGAGGCAGAAGATGCTTCAGCCATCAGAGCCCCAACCACAGGTCTTGGGGTGAAGCTCGCGCGCAGTAAGGAGTTCCCAGGGTTGTGAAGCCTTGGTCCTGGTTCTGTTTTCCGTATTGATGGTGGAACAATTAGAAACCTCTTCCATACTTGTTTTCCTGCTACAAAAGTTTCAACAGCGTTGTAAATGCGTTGTTTTTCTATAAAGTGACGATGGACTTGTTCTATGATAAATCTAAGTGGACTTGTCGTGTGAATGTAATATTCTAAATCATGTGTCCTTCTTAAAAGTGTGTTTGACCCTTGTGTGGGTTGAACTCGTTTTAGTTATGTTGTCGATGTGGTTATGTTTTGTGGACTTCGGTGGATCATGTCTCCAATTTGATATTGGTTAAATGTTTTTCTATGGGTTTTCCCTGGTGTTGAAGGATGTTGACTCTAGTCGACGATTCAATGTCTCGACGGAGGTGTTGTTTTAATCGTGCTATAAGAGTTGGTTTGAATCGGTTGGGAGTTCCCGCGTTGACCCCCCCTTTCCTAGGGTTTTCTATTTAGATGGTCAACTTTTCTGCACTAGTTAAGTTCTTGTGGTGGGGAGAACCCCTTCGTGTTCTCCCCTCAACCTCGGACTCCAGTTTTCTCTTGGATGGGTCGGGTGTGACCTGTGTGGGGTAAGGTTATCCTGAAAATCTCAGTTCTCTTCAGTTCCTTTAGTTCTGTCTGGGCATAGACTTGGATTTTTGGCTGACTTGTGGCTTGGTGACTTTCTGGGGGCAGAAAGTGTCTGTGGTGGGGAGAATTGTCACACCCCGACCGCAGATATCTTTATTTTACTTCTTTCTTGGTCCCGATTTAAATTTTTTTGAGGTTTAGTTGTGTCGGCGGTTTCGCGCCGGTGCGCGGTCATCGTATCGCTAGCAGTGATCGTGCGTTCGGCCCGGGTGACTATGTGTTCGCCCGACGTTTTAAATATTAAAGTTTTTACGTTGACTTTTTATTATTGTTACTGTTTGAGTTGCGTTATTGTTATTGTAGTTATTTTTATTGTATGTATGTTTATATATGTGTATATGTATGTATATATATATATACATATGTCTATTTAGGTATATATATATATATGCTTATATGTGTTATGTCTATATACGTATATATATATATATGTTTGTTGTATCTATGTGTATATGTTTATATATAGGTATATATATATATATGTTTAGGTATGCGTATACATATACGTGTATTTTGATTATAATAATTATTATTGAAATTAACTAACTTTTATTTATTATCATTATTTTTTTTTTATTATTATTATTATAAAGTTTTATTATTATTATTATTATAAATATTATTATAAATTTTTATCATTTTGATAAAGTTTATTATTATTATTATAAAGTTTTAATATTATTGTTATTATAACGTTTTATTATTATTATTATTATTATTATTATTATTATTATTATTATTATTTTTATCACATATATATATATGTATATAAAACCTAATCTAACCCTAACCCCGTTTCCCCCCTCTCTCTTTTGCACCGCAACCCCTTCCCTGTATTCCTTCCAGCAGCCCCTGGACTTGCCTCCTCCCTTGCCCTCCGGCGCCTCCCGCGTCTGCCTCGCCCAGCCCTCAACCTCGCTGCCTCGCCCAGCCGCAGCCGCCCCCGGCGTTTCTCCTGCCTCTCTCAGCCGCCATCCCCTCTCCCACACCCTCTCCGGCAACCCCGCGCGCACCAGGCTTCCCCCCGGCCTCTCCCTTCCCTTTCCCTCTCCTGCGCGCAGCGCCGCAGCCGCCTCCACCCATCTCACTGCCCAGCTCTCCCCTGCTCCAGCGTTCGGCGGCCCGCATGCCGCCCTCCTCTGCTCCCGCGCCCGGCCAACCGCCACTCTCCGCATCCCGCACCTCCCCTGCAGGTCCTCCCTCCGATCGCCGACCTGTCGCGGCTCCCCTCTCCCCCCTATCCCGGCCTTCCCCCGTCGCCGGCACACCTCCGGCCGCCCGTTCTCCCCGCTCGGCCGGCCCTGTGAGCTTTAAGTGTTTGTTTTATTTTGATATTATATTGTCTTATATACTTGATTTATTATTATTATTAAACATACTATGTGTATTATTATTATTATTATTATTATATTATTATTATGTTATTACTATTATCTTATCATTTTTTTATTATTATATTATTGATTTTTATAATTATGCTAAATTATTGTTGTTATTATTGTTATTACATTATGATTATTTTTATTACTATTATATTATGTGATGTTATTAATGTTGAACCTGTTTAATGGTTTTAGGACCCGTTTGACGGCACAATACAGTGTGACCATTACGTAACGGAAGTTTTGCGCCGTGTCGTCCTTCGTTCCGATTCGAGGTAGGTCTCCCTTTGCACTCACCTTTAAATTTAGAATTTATTTATTCCTTGACTTTTTATTAAGTTTCAGTAAATTTAAAAGTATTATTCAGTAGTTATCTATAGTTTGGTGATCTGCTGATGATAAAAGTTGTTTTAATTCTAGAGTTTCATTAAAAGAGTTTTCTTGTATTTAATTGTGTGCTTCCATGGTAGTGTTGCTAGATGGTTCTTCCTGAATAATGAAAGACATGTTAAATTGTGTTTTGAAATGTTTTTAGCGTGTGTAAATTAGTAGATGTATTGTTAAAAAAAAGGGGTGTTTCTTAGAACCTGGATTAGAGAAAATGACCGTATGTCCTTTAAACTTGATTTTGGAAACTTAAAGTGTGGTTCTTGGTTGACGAGAAATGTTTTCCTTTGTCGCGTGAACAAAAGTTTGGATTTCATTTGAGAAATGGTGTTTCTTCAAAAAAATGATTTAAGGCCCGTTTGGCTCTTGATAAAAGTGGGTGCGTTTAGATATTGGAAAATGATTCTACTTGTGGAACCAGTGTGTTTCGGGTTTAATATGCTGATTTGAGTTTCTTAAATAATGTTCTAAGTGTGTTTCTGGTTTTCAATGGCATGGCGTGTGTCATATCCCTTTGGAAATGTTTTAGTGTTAAATGTTAAAAATGTAAATGATATGACGGCCCGGTTGGAACTTTAATAAATGTGAAGTGATTATACATATATATATATATGTACTTGTGAGGGCATTTCTACAGGGGGACTTCCCTTAGAGGGTTGTCGTGTAGCGATGTCTGTGTAAGGGGTTGGCAAGTGCGGTGAGATGAGTCACGCGTGCGAGGGTCTCCCAATTACACAGTGTTACTAAAACCACCATGGGTTCCTGGGCGTCTTGTAGATTATCGAGTGACGGTTGCTTGCTAACCCTGATTAGACGGGTTAGTACCCCTGGAGTTGTGGACAGGACAGGAGGGATGTGCCACTGGTTGGCTATTAGGGCGGCCAGTTGGTTATTGACTATGGAGTACCACGCCGGCAGGTAGTCTGAACCCGAGTACGTCCAGGGGTTTTCTAGGGATGTTCAGGATCACCCATGGTTATTGCTGATAACTTCTGGTTTATTTTTCTTGCACTTGGTTTTCCTTTCTTGTTTCCCTTTACTTGCACTTGTTTTCCCTGCTTGTTTACTTTCAGTCATCCTTCACAGCCTGTATTGTTAGACTTTGGGAAAATGGTTTTCAAATGAAAATGATTTATTCTCTTTGGGTAAGATTTGAAAATGTAACACTTTGTTTTTTTAGAATGAGTTTAAAACTGATGAAAGGGAACTAACTTTCAAAAAGAATAAGGGAAATGTCTCGTGTTTGATTTTCAAGTAAAGCATTATGAAAGCTTACTTTTATACATTGTAGTTCAAACCTAGAACATGTAGATTCTTTATTTACTGGCAGTGCTTTGGGGTTTGTTGTTGGGATCACCTACTGAGTACTTTTGTGCTCACGCCTATCTTTTACCATTTCAGCTGCAGGTTCCTTGCGTTTAGGTTTTCCTGGCTTGAGTCGCTCAGTGTGGGAGCGACATTGGTTGTAGTTGGGTGGTGACCTGCGAGGTCACGTGGAGGTATGTCGTGGAGTAGTTTTGTTTATGTCTTTAGTGTTTGTCTGTTTTTTTAGTTTACTTCCGTTCTTTTGATCCTGTTTTTAGTTTGGGCTGAAATCGTTCCCAACGATTGAAATTTTAATGCCCGGCACTTGTTGCCATCCCGGGGGGATCGGGAACGCCCCTCGGGACTTGCCGTGGACCAGCTCGGGTGACCGGTTCAGGGTCGACCCGGGCTGGTTCGTGACAGGGTAAGTAATGATCTTTTGTTCAGTGAAGAGTATTTACTACTTCATAAAGGTGAAATGTTTTACTTATGATAATGTATTCATGGTTTACCTATTGTTTTGAATATCTAACCGTATTCCTTCTTTGTGTATCCCTTATTGAGCTTCTTATGCTCATCCCATGTTTTTTTGAAATGTTTTTCACAGGACATAATGTCGAATAGGGTCAAGGATAGGATCAAGGAAAAGTCATGTTGTCTAAAATATGGAACCAGACCTGTTTCTTTTTAAGAGTTTTTATTTTATGAAAAATATGGATACTGAGTAGTAGTGTCAACTTTTTAATCTTTTGATATGTAATAGTTATGGCCTAATTATATAAATCTCCAAACCTGAAAAGGTCCTCAATGTGAATTATTAATTTAATTAAATATTATGTAAGGTTTAAGGCCGAGTCCTTATACATATCTAGCTTTGATGATTGAGTCCATGGAAGAAACCATTATTGAAGACGTACCTATTGTAAGGGAATTCATCGACGTGTTTCTGGAGGAATTGCATGGTCTTCCTCCTAGAAGAGATGTTGAATTCTCAATTGATCTTATACCTGGAGAGTATCCAATATCAAATACTATGTATAGAATAGTTGTGGTGGAGCTTGATGAGTGGAAGAATCAACTACAATAGAATAAGGATAAAGGGTTTATATGCCCAAGTTCCTCACTATGGGGTGAACCATTCCTCTTTATCAAGAAAAAGCATGGATCAATTCTCCTTTGCATCAATTATCATGAGATAAAAAAATCATGATAAAGAATAAGTATATCTCCCAAGAATTGATGACTTGTTTTATTAGCTATGTGGAGAACAATACTTCCACAAGGTTGATTTGTGGTCAGAATATTATCATGTAAGGATAATAAGGAAGATATCCCCAATACTACTTTCCATACAAGATACGAGCACTATAAATTGATAGTAATGCCTTTTGGACTCACTAATAATCCAACAATATTCATGGGCTCGAAGAATAGAGTCTTTAGTGATTACCTCGACAAATTTGGGGTAGTATTAATAAATGATATTCTAATATACTCCAAAACCAATGAGGATCATGATGAGAATCTAAGAACTGTACTAGAGACCTTTCAAAAAGAGATTCTCTATGAAAAGTACAACAATTTTGAGTTCTAGTTGAAGGAGGTCTCATTATTTGGCCATATTATCACAAGTAATGGGATATATGTGGATCCCTCCATGATAGCTAAAATATAGGGATGGTCGAGGCCAATATCGGTAACATATATACATAGGTTTTCCGGATTATTAAGATATTATCGATGATTTTTGAGAGAATTCTCATGATTTTCCAACCCTCTTACCAAGATGACTTGGAAGGGGGTATAGTTTTTCGGTTTGATGAATGTGAAGAAAGCATCATGTAGTTGAAAATGAGGCTTATCACTGCGCCTGTTATAACTTTACCCACAAGTGGATAACTTTTTGTGGTATTTTGTGATGATTTTAAGAAGTTCTTGGGATGCGTGTTGATGAAAAATGAAAAATTCATTTCCTATAATTCAAGGAAACTGAATGTTCATGAGAAGAATTATCAAACAAATGATATGGAGTTGGCTGTGGTGATATTCGCTTTAAAATTTTTGAGGAATTATCTCTTTGGGGAGATGTGTGAAATATATATGGACCACAAAAGCCTCAAGTATATATTCACACAGAAATAGTGGAACATGCGCCAACGATGATAGTTAGAGATGATCAAAAAATATTATTTCTCAATCCATTACATCCTGGGGAAAGCGAAGATGGTGGTAGATGCTCTTAGTAGAAATGACCCATCAAATCTATCTTTGATGAGAATTGAGAAATATCCAATCTACGTATATTTGATGAAGATTCACATGTGAATCATAAAGAGGGGAACATCACCAATCCCTTAACAAATTATTTCTCAACCTTCTCTTTTGGAGAATATAAAGGATGCTCAAAGAAAGGATGTGAAAATTTTGAAAAGGGTGGAAGCTATCCGAAATGGTAAATCCCCATAGATCATGGTTTAAAAGGATGGAATTGTGAGATTTTGGTCACAATTATGTGTACCATCCGATCCAGAGATAAAGAAGGAGCTTCAAGATAACTCACATTGCTCAACCTTCTCTATTCACCCGGGGAACAAAAATATGTTTCAAGATGACCGAGAGAACTTTTGGCTGGACAATAGGAAAAGGATGATTGCAGAATATATATCAATGTGCCTGGTATGTTATCATGTGAAGGATGATAGGAAAAAGTCTAAGGGGATGATGCCTCTGGGCCTTCGGGTCCTGTATTATGAATTTTTTGGGCCTTGTGCATTGGGCCTACGGGTCATGTATGGTTTCCCCTTAAAACCTTATAAGGGAGTTATCCATAATAAAAAAAGAAGGCCTTCAGGCCATTCAAGCTTAATGGGATGATGCAACCACTACCCATACCATCATTGAAGTGGGATAACATTACCATGGAAATTTTTACTGGATATCCAAAGAAATACAGAAGAAAACAATGCTCTATGGGTAATTGTGGATCATCTTACAAAGACAACACACTTTATCATGATTTAAGAGGAGTTTTCATTGGATCAACTAGAACGGATTTACATCAAATAAGTGGTAAGTACGCATGGAGTATTACTATATATTATATCTGATGGTGATTCGGGATTCACCTCAAAGTTGTGGAAAAGTATCCAACATGCCCTAAGTAATGATCTGATCTTCAGTTCGACCTATCATCCTCAATTTGATGGCCAATCAGAGTGAATGATTCAGACACTGGATGATATTCTATGATCATGTTCTATGTACTTTTATAGAGAATGGGACCAACATCTTCCACTAGTTGAATTCTCTTACAATAATAGTTTCCACTCAAGAATCCAAATAGAACCAAATGAAGCCCATTATGGGAAAAGGTTCAGAACACCAGCGTGTTGGGATGAAGTCATTGAGCATAAGCTGCTAAGAGCAGAAATGGTCTAAGAGATTTAGGAGAAGGTGAAAACCATTCAGCTACATATTAAGGCAGCCTAGAGGTGACATATGACTTATACAGATAACTGTCGATGAGACCATGAGTTTAAACCTAGAGATATTGTATTTCTACACATATATCCTTGGAATAAGGTCATGAGGTTTTGAAATAAAGGGAAGTTAATTCCTAGGTACATTAGCCCCTTCAAGACTCTTGATCGTGTTGGGACTGTGGCCTATTGACTAGAACTTCCACCTACCATGGAAAATGATCATGATGATTTCATGTATCCCTCTTATGGAAGTACATACCAGACCCTTCACATATAATCTCATTAGAGGATGTACAGTTGGAGGATAATATTTCTTACAAGGAGAAGCCAGTGGAGATCTTTGATTGTAGAGAGAATGTTCTATGAAATAAGACAATGCCCCTCGTCAGGGTGTTATATAGAAACCATAAGTTTGAAGAAGCGACTTGGGAATCAGAGGAAGTAATGAAATAGAGTTTCCCACATCAGTTTTAGTGTGGGAAAAGGAAATTTCGACGATGATATTTCTTAAGGGGGAATATTGTAATGACCCAAACATTCATTAATGAAAATCAATCTTGATCTAATTAAATGTCTCATTATTTAAAATGTTCTAAGAACTTCTTTGGTTTTATGTTTTTGAAATTTAAAAAATCATTATGGATTGTGACAGTTGCTAAAAAAGATGTTGAACAATGATCACATGATTAGAATAAATATAGGGCTTAAATAAATACAATCTACTCTGACAAAGAAAGTGATGGCCTCATCTAGTGTCCTTAACCCATACGAAGGCTGTTTGTTGGAGCTCATAATATTGGTGGAATCAATGGAATTCACTCTTGACAAAGCCCAAGATTACCTTGAATATGTTAAGCACGAGTGGAACTGCCAATGATAGAAGTGGAGGTTGATAGAGATATCCACCCAAGAAATGATAACCGAGCCACCCCAAGAGTATGTCACCATCGAACACCTTACCCTTCTTTCTTATGCTGGTGTTATAAGGGGTTATGTAACAAGACTGTAGAACTATGAATATGTGAATTATTTTTGTAAATAATAATTAATATACATTTATTTTATTATTGTTACTTTGTAAATAGTTTTTAATTTAAAAATAGTATTTTTAGTTAATATTCAACTAAGAAATATATTTTGATGAATTAATGGGTTTTTAAATTAAATGATATTTTACTAAATTATTATTATTATTATTATTATATTAATTTTTATTGAATATAAATGATCGTATAATTTTATGAATGCATTTGTAATTTTTATTAAGGTTTGAAAGCTATTTTTATCAAAACCGATGATTTTTCGATAAATGTCAGTTTTTATTTTAAAAAATGAATTCAAATATTTAGAAAATTAATTAGATAAAAAGATTATTATTTTTGGAATTATTATGTTGAAATTATCCACTGGTTAATTTTTCATAATTTTCTGTGACATTCGAATTTTTTGGAAATAACAAAATACCGATTAAATATATAATGTGTTCTACGACATCATAATGACACAATAGTGATTTAATAAAATACTATAAATCATATGTTCGGCCAATATATGTTTTATCACTAAAATAATGTTACTTTAGGTTTGTTTGATTTATTTTATAAAACATTAGTGGATCCTCCAAGAGTTATAAATCATATTCAGTTTTTAAATGAATTTCTTTGAGATTGTGACTCACCTCCACATTAGGACCGTCATCATTTTAATAAGTTATTCCATTGGCCTAATAAAATATATTTTTTTCCACTCCCCATTTACAAAAACCATGGGAAAAACCATGGTCTTGTTTGTGGTATTGATTAGTTTAGTATGTGGTGACCCAAATCTAAATATTAAGGAATTCCCTCTTCATTCTTATATAAACCCACCCAAGCTCTCACGTCATCTTCACTCAAATCCTTTGGAGTTCGACCAACCTATTCCATCCTCTCTCTAGAATCCTCCCATGGTGCCCGAAGCTCCCAATAAACCTCTCTCGAGCCTCTCCCAAGCCTTTGGGATCACACATTCAAGAAAGGGGTATCCTCTTTTCTCATGTTTGTCTCAATTTCATTATGTTGTTATGCCCTTTTGTTTTCAATTATAAATGTTGGAGAATGATTTTTCACCACACCCATAATTCTTTATTTATGTTTTAAATGATGAGATACCTCTTTCTCTCATTAATGTCATCTTTATACACCTATTACCATGACGAAATTCGGTAAGGTAATTTTCTATTCTCATTCACTTTCAAGAAATTGTTTTGTATTATAAATATAATTTCCATTACATTTTTTGGGAATTGTATCCATATGACCCCTTACTGTCCATTTCATGTACATATGATGAGACACCCATTTCTCTCTCATTAACCATTTTTATGAATTCTTGTGTCACGTTGTTACGCTGCCGAAATTGCACCACAATTTTTCAAGCCAATGTCATTGTGTAGTGAATACCATTCCCATTTCTCAATAAAGGGTATTCAAGTTTATGCACATTTATGTATTTATTTTATTGTTTTAGGTATGAATTCCACAATTCCTTTATCTTTCAATAAAATATGAGGTTTAATGAATCCATTTTATTTGAACCATGTGGCATATTTATGCATGAAATGTAATAGTTAAGAAGGGTGCACCCTGATAGTGCTCCAATGCATTGGGTAAAGATTAGTATCATGATATGTCAAGTGCAATAAGGGTTTAATCATGCTAATTATAGTGAAATTAGGGTTTACTCATGATAATTCAAGTAAAATTAGGGTTTAATCATGCTTCATGTGCAATGAGACTTAGCTCATGCTTAAATCATTTTAAATGTTGTCGCCAAATTTCAATGTTATGAATTTCATTCTTTATCATGACTTTATGTTAATTTTCTTCTTGTGCTCCATTGATATGAATATTTCATACAAAAGTACTATATTTATCATAAAATTCCATGTTTATTTCCTTACTATGCATTATATCTCACCCTTTTCTTATGCATGTCCTCCTGTTATCCCATGCAAAGCTAAGTATGAATGAGTGTAGTGGTCAGGTAAATGATTTTTTCAATATCGATGTTGTATTTCATGTTTAATGTAGTTATATAATGATCCTAATCACTAAAGACACTATACCTCTTGATATTTTATGATCTATCAAGTGATTTTTATGTAATAAATCATGATTAAGTGTGTAATAAAGAGTAGGTTTTTCATACAGTCATCTCTACAAAATATATGTCTATGGAACATATAATAGGTTAACACAAACCAGATATACTCAAATCCCAGACCCATATTCTTGATACCAGTCACACAACCATATTCCACCTCTTGGTATTTATTTTGATGATACCATGAGGCACTAGTTTGGGAGAACACACTCCACATGTCAGATAGCTTTGATGATATCCGTCCGAGAAGTACTTCCCATCATGAAAAGTCACGAGAGATAGATACACTAATTCTGGAAGGAAACTCACATAAGTGGGGAAATATCATAATACACATATGAGGATCACTACCAAGGTCTTCGTGGATACCACGACTCATCTGGACTGACCTGCTAAGTAGTGGATCAGCACCATGTGGGGATAGTCATGTCGATACCTAACTCTTTTTAGGGTCATGAATGGATATATGATCTCCCTCTGGTCCTCTATGAGGGATACATGACTCTATCCTTTAATGTCCTATAGATGAGATCATACGTTTGAGAAATGAAATGATACATGAACTTTAGGGGAATGAGAAAAGGGTGCACTAACCCAAACAAAACATCTCCAGCATACGATGGACAAAAATATCAAGCCATGTACTGAAAAGTACATGGCATGTAGAAGGGTCACACTTCATGTCCTCTGAACCTCGGTACTGTCCATTTACAACGGCCCATGTCGCTAGGATTTTCATGTAGAAATATCAGTACATGGAATGTAGTATAGATCAAACGTCATTTCTGAGTAACTGGGGCCGACTCCATGTACGCTGCTATGTGCCCGTACATGGATTTTTCCTGCCTGTACCATCCCATGTTACCGGTACACAGGATAACCCATGCCGCCAGCCTGGTCTGGCTAGGTGGTGGAGTACACAGCTGTATACTGTGTCCGTGTACAACCTGGGATACATGCTGATTCTGCATAAGGACCGACACACCGAGTTCTTCGGAGAACACGTCATGTCATTGTGTCGTGCATCTCTGAACCCTAGTCAACTCTGAGCCGGTCCCACATGGTATGTTCATCAGAAAACATGTCGTGTTATTACAAAATTTTCATAAATGACACCCTTTTCCACCATGCCCTGGTTTCTCCTCTAATATATAATTTGGCCACCCGACCCCCTCGAAACTCTTGGGTTTAGGTCGCCTCGACCTTACGGATTTGAATCTTCCAGTATCGAGCCTCTGATCTGCCCCAAAAAATGCATTCTGATTCTCCCACAAAAATAACACTCGAAGAACATGAACTACTGAACAATTTTGATTCCTCTTCCACCATCGGTGTTGCACTCCTATAGGTCCTCACGATGTCGGATCTCAAATTTTGGATCGTTGCGTTGCAGAACGGGTGCACAATGATCCATTGTTCTTAGCCCGACTACAAATGTGAAGAACTCTAGTAAAAGGGGGAAGAAATCCAAAAGAAAATCATGGAATTAACCTCCTCCATTTTTGATCATAGTGTTGATCCGATCCTATTAGTAGGATCAAACATAGTTGAATAAATAAACCAAAAAACTAATCTGGCATGGATTAATTCCCCGAGATCATCCCAATAAAAACTCTCCTGGAAGAACGTACGATTCGCGGATCAAACTGTTCATGGTATGATTTGTGATCATTTTTTAATTGAAGAACGAATTAGAATCAAATAAAAAAAAACAAACCCCAACATCAGTTTTCGATGATGAGGCGAGATCGGTCATCAATTGGGATTTTATCTCACTGTGCAATGATCCACGCAGCGCTGTTCATTGGCGTTCATAAAAAATCCTCCAAGTTTGGATCCTCTCAAATGATCTAGAGGATTCTATGGAAAAACTACAAGTTTAGGATTATAATAATGGGATTTTTCACATTTAATGAAAATAAGAATCATATAGTTATGGAAACAATTTAAAATAAAATAATTTATTAATTGATTTAATATTCATTAAAACATCCAAAATCTATCCTTTGCAGTCGACCCATGCTGGTCGATGTTAGACCCTACCTAAGGTAAAGTCACTGCTCTGAACGCAATTTTTCCCTCATATTTTTGATCCGGAAAACTGTTTAAATGTTATTCAACTTTTTTTGGAAAACCGCTCATGTGTACTGTTTAAAATTTTAATTCACTTCAAACATTTATTCATGGAACTCCAGGCCTAAGAATCGCATGCCATCGAAAGGTCTATTCCTTAAATAATTCCATATAATATTCAAAAATAATACAAAAAAATTCAAAGACATTAACATTGGATTATAAAATGTTGTTCTAATAAAACTCAAACAATTTTTTTCCTCACCCAAAAAACCTCTAATATTCCGGACAAGAGAAAGATACATGTCTCCAAATGACTGGATGGTATAATTTTTCTAAATATCTATATCTGGATGAAAAGTAGTGTTATAGAATAACTAAGATCTAAAATCATAAGGAATTCCTCTCCACACACTAGATGTAAAATGTGGATTACAATCTAATATTATCATCCTTCGTACTATGTGGATCCGCACCACCTCCTCTATGTACTATCTTGTTAAACTATAACATTCTTAACTCCATTATCCCAATAAATTGGGTTGATATTTTCAAATGATCCACTATCACACATATATCATCATAGTCTCTGTAATATTCAGTTAAACTGTTAAAATGTGCATCCAGATATCCTAACACATCCACTGAGGAGTATCTATAGGATTTAATAATTATTGGATTCATGATACTTATACATAAACTTTTGGTAGACCAAACATTAATATATTTACTTTAAAACTAAATTATTCAACCCGTGCCACCAAAATTGACCTCTCAAATATCAGTACATGTTTTTTACACCATGGTATTCTTTAAATGATAATCTATTGAACTCATGGATTACCATCTCATCCAATGAAAATGAGTATGAAATCCATCCCTAGAACAACCCTGAGTTCTGTTTATCCTTTAACCGACTATCAAGGGAAACCCAAAAAATAGCTTGTTCTATCCAAACCACTACCTCATGATCCTCCAAATGGAACTCCTAGAACCGGTACACCAAATATAAATATACTTTCATTTGTAAAGGAAACAATTTCCTCCAACATCTCGCATATCCAGATTTATCATCAATGGTTCTTCAATTACTCTATAAGAATCTATAAATTCACATATGACATCACTATGTGACTTCATTCATAGGGCATCAACTATATCATTTACATTTCATTGTGTATAAACAATCTCAAATATATATAATTTTATGAATTCCATCCCTAATTTCTATCACTAGTTCATGATATTCTGGGTTAAGAAATAACTCAACTACTTATGGTAGTTTAAAACCGCAAAACACTCACCGCTGAGATAATATCCTCACAAATTCAATAAAAACACAACATCCCCCATCTTGAAAACATGGGTGGAACAGATATGGTCATGGTGATATAATTGTTGATACTCATATTGATCAAAAAATCATTACTAAATTTTAGGAGAGACATATAAATGAAGTGAGGGATCATAAAATACATCATATTGAACTCTCTCTGATGGAAAAAATATGACTTGAGCACTGAACAAATTCTCTTTTTGGTAATTAAATGTTTCAGGACATTTTCCAATCCATAAGAACACATGATCTTTTATGGTCATGTATATCATAGTAGTCACAACTTTAGAGAACAATTCCTTGATAATCCTCTAATATCCTTCAAGTCCATAAAACGTCCTCACATCTACCACTATCTTTGGGTAATCCCATGAAAATTACACCACCATCCATAAAAGATCAACAAATACTCCTTACTAGGACTTGGAATTCCCCATAAAAAACATCATTAGCCTATAAATCACACTTCAACAATATCCCAAACTACCGCTAATAATGAAGAACTCATAAAACAGCATATAGAGTTTTTTCAGGTTCCTCCTTTGAAACGTACTATATAAGGATTTTATTTATTAAAAAAAAAATTATCTACGAACCCTCTAAACAATACTTCCATCTACCACATTAACATAGATATAGAATTATACTCACTGAATAAAAATAAAATTATCTCTTAATTCCCATGAAGATAAAAAATAGTCTTCATAATATCCTCATCCTTTACCCTCATATGATGATATCATGATAGAAAAATGAACTTTAAGAACCAATATTATCCCTACAAATAATCGAATGAATCATCAATTTGTATAAGGGGATAATTTTTCATCACTTTTATCTTTTTCATGTAATTATAATCAATACAGAGACAAAAACTTTCATCATCCTTAGTTGAGAGAAAGATTTTCTACTCAATGGTGACACAATCAACCAAAAAAAACATGACACAACATATCATTGAGATACACTGAAAAATCTTGAATCTCATAAGGATTCATCCTATAATGTTACATAAATATAGGAGACACACTCATATACATCTAGATCTCAAATTTGATCTCACATTAATAAAGGAAAGGACATAACTTGGCTCTGATCCAGCCATGGGCCTTTCTCTCCAATGAACATTGTTGGACCTCCATCTACATCATAGTACACAACAAGAATACTAATGAAAAAATTTATATACTTTACCAAATAAAACCTATACATTTCAAATATTATATCATATTCCTATATTTGTAAAACATTAAGTCTCCTAAACAGTGGTACTTCCCCAGAACTGGATCATAGTGTCTACAACATTCATATTAGTCATCTCAACCAGAAATAAGCATATTCAAAAGAAAAAATTTTAGAATTATATCCAACTCAAGTCCCAATTGATTGAAAGATGTCACTTATATTGAGTAGTGTGTGGAAACTGAATCAAACAATGAATTAACCCCTGAAGAAAATAATTGATTTTTATAATGAATGTTGTTGTTCTCTCCATGAACTAGAAATTCTAAAATACAAACCAGATGATTACTAAATTACAAACTCTATGAATATATTGATGAATACCTCTATAGATGGACTCTTCTCTTAGTGTACAATGAGCATCATAGGGATGTCATCTTCCACCTTCATCTTCTCTTAGCTGATCCCAAATCAGAACATCCAACTACTACAACCTAAGATAAAACCATCTAAACAAAGTAACCTGATAGAGAACATCTGCAATATCTTAACTAAAAAAAATACACACTATCACCACTAATTTCATTATCATACACAATAGAAACATAAATCAAATCCCTTTCCATGAGTCTTAGAGACACCACCCCTATATGAATGATATGATGAGGGTGGGACATACCTCCAGCTGAAAAAATCTATTCTATTCAAGAAAATGGGAACCTCTGACCAAAACACTACTTCATGAGAAATCACGAAGACTCCCCTTTAATAGTGAATTTTTTGGGGGATGTTCCCTATCAACAACATCCACTATCACAAAACCTATGAGATATGTTAGCTCTATAAAAGAAGTGACAGAGTTTTGGATCTATATATGAAATTCCTCCTCAAAATCCCACACCATGGGCCCTTCAACATGAAATATATCTGTATTATATCCAAAAGGGTTCCTAAAATGGATCCCGAAATTATAAAAACATTAACTCCCCTAGATAAGGGAATGTACCACTTTTTTGATGGACTCCTTCATAGTCAATGAATTAAAATCTTCTCATAACTAGTCTCATAACATCACCCATGATACTATTGAATCCATGAAATATTTGAGGAATAAGAACCGCCAATGCCTCTATACTATACAAAGAATCGACATATCCATCAAAAAACATTTCTAATTATATGAATTGATTTAACTAAAGGATACTAGAACCATATTTAACCAGTATTTGGTTTCTATTTCTGAAATGGTGCCTTCATAATTCTACAAACTCAATGCTGAAAATCTCATAGTTTTCTCTTCCATGTGTAATTTTCCTAAAACTATCATTGTTAAATAATCTATTGGCATATCCCAATAAACATAATAATAATGAACCCAACAAGGATATCTACCTATAATCATAACTTCAACAAAAATGGTGATATTCATAAATATAGATTATAAAACACTAATACTAATTAATTTAAAAAAATTATCTTTTAGTGGTCAACCTAACCTAAGGACTACCTATTTCAAACATAGGTTCAAAAAACAATGATCCATGATCCATTCCTAGTTATCTACCCCATAACTAGTATCAACATGTTTTGGAGTCTTAGTGAAAAAAATTTCTATATATCATATCATTAGTGGCATTAATACCCATGTTTTATCCATTATATGGTGTTTATATTTCTTACTATACATAGTTGACACTGTTTCCCTACAATCCCATTCAATATTAATTGTGCCATACTCCAAACACTATCATATCCTTTATCTTGTACCTTTAATATGTCTTTTTCATGACCACTACCACTAGAGAGTAAAAATCATTGGATAGAAATGAATGAATGTGGATAGTGACAATCTAAGTCTTACCTCATGTAGGTCATATGATGGAGAATAGAACTGAATGTATAATGTGAATATCAAGGGGTGGAATTATCCTCTAATATAACATGTAGAAAAGAGATATTAGAATGATACATCAGTCAAAACCATGCCAGATATTTATAAGGATTCCCATGTACTTTCATCTAATGTTATTCAGCACTAAAAATTGTAAAATTAACTATAAAAACCATAATGGTAACTTGGTAGTGACCAAAAATCCAAAAATCCTCCTCCAATAGAAGAGTAAGTAATATCAAGATCAATCTTGAAACTCCTATTTCTATCCTGAAAAACAATTTATATATGTGGATTGAGCATAATAGTATACTCAGTTAGATATTTCCCAAATCCTATGATGAAATAGATAATGAAATAATGTTAAATCATAGTGAATAATAGGTAAAACTAACTCATCGCCTAACCATGTATGATAAATATTGATCTTGACCACATATATCAATCACCAAGTAATGTATACAAGATATCATATATTATAAAATCAATAATAAGGGTACCCCACTACAACTTCCCCAGAGGTTTTCCACTTGACCCCAATGACACAAGTGTTGATCAATCTCTCACCAAATAATCCTACTACTAGACGCCTACTCTAACTATAATAATCTAAACCTTGTGCATCATATCATCGCATTATCCCACCTATGTATCCATATATATTAATGATTTTTTTGAGGATCCATCATAGTATGTATGATGTTTATTACACATAGTGCATTATACCAAAAGCCATAAAAACCCATACAATTATTATAGTAATGAAAATAATCAAATCAAATACACTTCATAACAATAATTATCCATTGGATATTATATAAGGAGATACATGTTTGTTAAATAACCTCAATCCATTATTTCACTCTACACACACATATATATATATATATATGGAAAATAACACCCATGTATACTAACACATGAAACTACAAAGAGAAGAGAGTAGGGCCAATGGGGGTATTCATCCATCCATCATTCAACTAGAATATTGGGAAAAAACCCCCCAATGTCCAATAGGTGTCAGTTGACTAGACCTACATGGGTGGGGTATCATATGATATCATGAACATACATGATATAATATAAATCACAGCCACTCTATTGGTGTAACTTGGTCATAGACTCAACTATCATTAACATCACTTAGACTCCCAACTACCACTACTAATACTAGTTATCATTTAAGCACATGGTCATTTTAAATATATGCATTAAATAAATTTCATTTAATTTAAAAAACCACCTCACTTTTAGTAATACATTATACATTAATTAACAAGAATCATTGTTCCAAATTACAAATTATAATCCATCAAACCCCAGTCCACATCCTTCATGAATTATTCAAACCAATTTCATGGATTATCAAGATTACCAACTCATTATCAATCTAGACACACCAACCCCATCGTTTAAAAATATATTAATCATTATTAAAGGTTCCATAATCAAAGAACTCTAGGAATATCATCCTAAGCTACCACACAGTAGAAACATGAAAAAAAGTATATCCAGTTCCATCAAACATTGTTGAAAGGAATATAAATAAACAAGAAACCTCGCAATACAACCATTAAATAAATTTATTTCAAGCAAGAATCAAAATTTAACACAAAAATTTGTAAGCATAGCTTTAACCAATTCCATTAACTCTAATGCCATTCCTGAAACAAACATGCCTATCTTGATGAATTTATCCATAAAAGAAATCTATTACTGCCACTTCTTCTGGGCCTTCCCACTCACATATACTTAGGTATCCAAGGATCTTATCACATAACAATATTAAAACCATATCAAATCACATGGGAGTAATAAAACATTCATATTCAATAGTAAAACATGTCCCTATAAAGAATTCATTTTGCATTCACATATGATTGAGCCCTCATGGTTCCCAACACAAAGAGATTAGCCTTTATAAAAATTGAGATCTATCACCCCCTATTATTTTTACTTATACAAAAAACATAATTTATTCAACATTTATTTAACTGATTAATTTTTCATGTGATCCCACTCCGGAAAACCTAATTCATTTTCAACCTAATGCTATTACAATATATAAACATGCTATTATAATTTATTCAACATTTAATAATATTATATTACAAAAATTTATTAACAAGACCTTTAAAAAATATCATCAACAAACACTATCATTCTCAGGAACTTCAACTCATTCTTTTATCTCATGAAATAACATATTTAAATAAACATGCTCACATACATCCATTTTATTACCATAACATTATAGGAAAAACTGGATTCCTTTAACATGCCACTCCTTTAATTATTAAAAAACCTATTAAATCAATTAAGGCTTTAAATTATGTAAAAATTTCTTCAGAAACATGTTAATCCATATCATCAATACATGATCAATCTACATAGAATATATAGAACACTATCATTCAATTCCAGAGAAAAACTATTATCAAAATAAAAATAAAAGACATGATATACTTAACAATTATTTATTAATCATGTTGAATAATTAATAAGTTAATTTAACTATTATCAAATGTGTTAAAACATTATAAATTTCATATTTTAGGTTACTATAGAAGAAATTAATAAAATCCCCTACCTTGAATGCATCAACATTCCTTGCTAGAGAACAAACCAATTTTGCAGATCTTTGATCACCTCTCCCAAGAGGAACTATGATCTCCTAATGATATCCTGCCATGATCACAATGTGAAATGATATGAAAACCCATTTGAACAGTAGTTAACAATCTCCTTTTCATAAAATAAAGAAACATAATGAAAATGAATCCAAATAAGGGGAAATAACTATATATAAGAGGTAAAACTCATAATTGATCACTTTAGATTGATCTTGATCACTATAGTTGTATCTATAGGAGTTTATGATCAATCCCTACCCAGAGGGGATTCAAAGATGTTGAAATACATATATGGTGCAATTTTTTTTAGTGTAATAGTAGAATGAAATCGAGTTTAGGGGTCTATTGGTATTTATAGGCCCACAATAAATTGAATACCTTAGTGAAACCCCTCAGACCATTTCATATAAATTTTTGTCACTTTTCATTCTACTCCATAGGCTAAGGGACCATGAAAAATCCACCAAAGATAAAAGGAAATTACAAAAAATTCCAATTTATATTAATGTGGATCTAGTTGTTATGGTACTGCCATACAAACCATGCCACTTGACCTCCCTCACCCAAGAAAGGGACCACATTTTAGTCTATTTCCCATGGTGTTGCTATGACAAAAAATGATATAGTTTAGATTCTTTTACCAAGATCCCATGTGCTGCATATAATGACTTTTACACCAGATATACCATCACTATAGCATAGTGCCTACTTCCACATTGTGAACATGCCAGTTTTGGCAGTTTCTCCCCCAACACACCTCAAACACTCTCCAAACAACTATGAACATTCTCTAGGTTCCGACCCAAAAAAAAAAAAAATAAATGGATTTTAGATCATAGAACATATATAAAAATACATATATATGATGTGGTCATCAATATCACCTAATAATCTTTCTAGGAATGTGGGTTTCTCACATTAATCAATATCATTAAATTCAACATCACCAAGATCGTTTTTTTCTTGAAAAATGAATGAAAAATTAACATATATTGTATGATGAACATTCAATTTTTGATTCATGTGTTTCCAGGATAAATGTTTCATTAATATATTCCAATTGATTATGATTTAAAAGTTTCATAACAAATTCATTATGTTTAACACTATCTTTACCCATAACCAATTTATAACAGGATATATAAACTAAAATTTTATTATAAGGAATATAAAATTGTTTTTCAATATCATTATAATATGAACATGATATAGTGATTGGGGTTTTTATATTTACTCTTAAAAAATGAATTTCATTAATCGTCATCAGTGAACTATGATCCAGAATTACACTTCTGTTGTCTGAGTGATTGTGCAAAATGTATATCCATTAATGTTATACCTAGCTATGTTATCATATTCGGCATTCAATAACCCTCTAACCATCCCAATGTTATAATAAATATATTATAAAAACCATAGTATCTTAAAAATGTCAACAAAAATTCACATTAAATACCCACACATCATTATTTTTTGGATAATGTTAATTTGACACATTAATATGCTTCATTATATATATTCAAGAATCATCTAGGTTAATCAACATATATAAACAAACAATGATTATTTTCCATCTCCCAATGAATTTATTTTTAGTACATAGATACCCATTCCCCAAGAAATCACCCATTAATTATGAGAAATAGGAAAAATGATGTGATCCTTGTTCAAAATATGTTTTTACAAAACTCTTCTGCCTCCATTGAAATATACAGTTCAAAAATGCAGGGTTTTGGTACATATAGATTCTAATAGACACCATCCATATCTTCATATAATTTTTAAAATTATATATCTGACATAGATATATTGTAACATAATTATTAATTTCCCATGCCAAATGAATCATTAAATACACAACATTATCAATGAAGGATGATGGAAAGAACATTTATAGTTGAAAAATTATATAGAATGTATCATTATGTAATTAGTCCAATAAAATATGATATATCACATTATTAAAAATGGAATTGAAAAATAATCAACTTAATGATAGTCAATGTGGATTCTATAGGTAATATACCACCTAATTAAAATGGTAGGATATGTTCCTCCAAAAAAATAAAATCTATGAGATTTCATGCCTATTGACATCATATATTTTGTTATCACAAACAATTTTACATTAAAAGAGTGACCCAGAGTCACTATGATGCTATGAAGGCTTTTATATCACTAATTAAATACCTCATTGATAATTTAATGAAATATGAATGAATTTATTATTATTTATCTTATATTGTTGGGGAAACACAATATTTATTACCTTTGATAGGAAGACCAATCTTTTATTAAACCCATAATTATTATTTCCTTTAAAATATAACAATATTACAATAAAACTATAACATATATTCTTCTCAATATGATTCATATCAATCAATAATTTCACCACTTGATATATCCAAAATAAAATTTAAAAAAATTGATTTTTTATCTGTATATTTCTATAATAACCAAATCATAATGTCTTTCTAAATCAAACAAGAATGTTTTTCACCATCTTAGAATTCTGAACAAAAAAAATGATTTAAAGAAATATCAAATTCCATTAATATGTTCAATTCCTCTTCATATATTATAACATTGATCTATAAAAATACATTCCATAACCTATATACTCATTTTTTATCCCTCGTTTTTTTTGATAATAAGATGTTCCTTCTTCTCAAATTGAATATGTTTTTTAAACATTAACCATATATCTAGAATATTTTTCACAATTATTGATGACAATTATAAATTATTATATTTATTTCATGTACTAAAATATTCCATCTTATAATAATCATAAACTCTCATACATAAATCCCATAGAAGATTAAAATCATTAATTAATGGGTATAAGTGACCATTTATATCAATTTTTTGATGTTTTAGTCTAAATTTTTTTAAATTCAACATGGTATATTTCTACAACATATAAATTTTTCCGATAAGTTATTAATTACTAAAAAATATGCCATTAAATATGATATCTAATAAAGATCCAATATGGATTCATTAAATTTTTTCAGAGTTGATGTATGATATTTCTAAAATCATTTAAAATGGTAGGAAAATATTGATCAATTTTCTTTAATTGTGGGTAACATGCTAGATAATGTAATTTTAAATTTGATCTTCTATCATATATATTCCATCAATGTATTTTTTCAACTTTTTATTTTTAAAATAAATATTTTACATGAGTAATAATAGGATGATACCTAATTTCTATTATTATAATATTAGTACATTGATTAGTAGATAAATTATATTCTGATAGTTATTTCAATTTATACCATTGTATACCATAATTAAGAAACTCATATAGAAATTATTTTTCATTCCAATATAAAAAAATTTCATTGTGGATGAAATATATATTCATTGACCCCAATCTCATCAAATATAATATTATCTCATCATTATAATGATAATATAGAAGAATATTTTATTTAAGATATATTTCATTCATCATAATTATAAATTCTATAAAACACTTTTCACCCCATATAGTCTAAAATTTCACGAAAACTAATAAAAACATAGTGGATAAACCATAAATTTCAAACAACTGAGATATATTGGTTTTTCATAATCACCAATTAACCACATGACTAACAGTTTTTCTTAATTGATTCTAGTTGGATATCAATAATCATTCCCTCTATTTGATCAGAATTATCAACTTTATAATCAACATAATTATTAAATTATACATTATTCTATATTTATGTTTACTAAATATAAGGATTATAACTCTAGTTATGAGCATAGAAATTTAAATGATATTTGACTTCTATTCTTGTTGGAATCTTCCTATTTTAAATAGTAATTTTGAGTTCCACTACCTTTTTATTGGAAAAAAGTACACCAATGTTACTATGGGAAGAGGGATCTAATTACATGGTCGTTGTTAACACATTAAGAAAAAAATCCAAATTAAAAAATCTCTATGGTTATGAAAATGGTCTGATCTTACTCTAATGGATGCGTGCACTAAAACCCTTTGTCTGATGGTCTATATAATATCCAATATAGCCATTTTCCATCTTCCCAAAACCAAAGAAACCACTCACTAGTCAAGCCAATTCCACCACCACCCACCTATAAAACCGTAGATCATCAGATTCCCATGCCACTACTACTACAACGATGAAACATTATCACTGACCATGTAACAAACCTCCATCATCACCGATTCCAGTGCATCCCTCACCATCGACACATCTTTGATCATCATCGTTCATCACAAATAAGATACCTTTTTACGAATGACCACAATATCCATAACTGGTCATGTTTGTCTTAATAATTATTCCACCCATATGCATCAATACGGTACTGCACCGCTTCATTCTTGTACCAACTCACCGTTATGTATGAAACTGTGGGGAAGGATCATAAAAACTGACCCCCAAGAGATGATAACACATTTTCTCATAAGTATCATCCATCCGACATATGCGAAATTTTGAAATATAGCTTTAAATCATGTTCCCCCATCCAATTATCTTCTCACTTGAATGATTTACTAATATTCAAACATGCAACATCATATCTAGATCATCCAATGACCCTAATGATTATATCCTACCACAATTCCCTCTATCTCAATATGTATCCCAATATTGAATCATGGGTTGGGGACTACTGAAGACATAACCCAAATTTAAGAATTTTGGGGGATTTATCCCCTTCATTGGATGTAGCAAAGATGGTGGTGGACCACTCACCCACCACCTTAACCGCATCTGCCTCTCCATACCAAATCATTTCATGCATTTATAGAAAATTAGTTCATTGGTTTGGGAAATTTAATTTTGAATATTCTAAAATATCATAAACCACTTCTTCATATTCAACACTTATTTGGTATGCAATAATTAGACTAAAATTCAATCTCACATATAAAAAAATTTGTATATTTAATATTAGTAATTTTATTTTAAAATATTAATTAAAATTTATTTACATAGATAATAATAAAAAATAATACATTTTTAACATATATAAGAATGAAAATTCTTTAAAAATTATAAAATATATTATAAATAATAAAAATTAATTAATTTCCATAGTTTTAGATATTTATTATTTTAGAATGTTAATGAATACATGGAAATAAAAAATTTAAAACATATTTTTATATGTGAATAAATGATAAAAAACAGTCATTCCATTAAAGAATAATTCAATATAGTGAAATGATATTTGATACATAAAATGTGATATTTTATATGAACTATTCATGGGAGAAAATATATAACAAACACATAATAATTCTAAAAAATAGTTGTTAATATGCAAGGATTTCATATCACAAAGAATATGTTGTACAAAAATTCTAATGTGTTTTTATAGAACTAAATATAAGGTGTTTATAAAAGTATATTATAAAAAATATCTTATACAGAGATTATAAATATGTTAAAACCAATTTATGACAAAAATAATCATTCTAAATAAAAATAGGTTAAAAAAATTTAATTTAGTACACATGGGCTCCATATTATTAAATATACAAGATTATAGAAATAACATAAAAATGAATTCAAAAGGAAGACAATATTTAGAGAGTATGAAAATTTAAAATTAAAAAAAATTCATTTAAATTAAATATTAAATAAAATGGAAAATATAAAAAAATACCTCACAAGGTATATTAAAATTAATCATATTATAAAAAAATATTTCATATTAATTTATTATAAACATATTATAATAAAAATAATAAATAATATAATTTCTCTATAATACCCAAATAATAGCTTCTTGAAGAATATATAATAAATCTCAAACTAATTATTGATGTAATTAAATATAGATTCTATATTTTAAAAATATTAATACATGAATATATGGAATGTATCAAAATATAGGAAATAACGTAAGGGGAGGAAGAAAAAACCATTTTCCAAAAGATTGCACAAAGATCCTAAAGTATGATGATGAGGGTGGCTAATGAGGGTGGATTAATGATATTTGAGGATAATATATTGAATAAAGAGTTTTTTAGGGTCACTTCATAAGTGAAATATGACTTGTGTCATGTAAATAAAACAATGTAAAATGATTGGTCCTCACTATTTTAAATAGTTTTAATTGGTTTACATGTTTTTTTAATAACTGATATGAAAATATATATTTTCATGTTGGTAAATAAATAAAATATTTTAAAAACGTTATTTCAATATCTATTTATCAATAAATCACATAAAAAACAACCCAATTTTTTTTAATCCATTATTAAATAACTAAATTAAGAAACCATTTATAATGATGGTTATAAATAACAAAAATTATAAAAACTTTTAAATAAATTTATTTTTTAGAGGAAAATATAATAAAAATTTTACAAATCAATTTGGGAAAATAAAATTGGTTGCACAAACACCCCATATAACTACTCTCATTTCAAAATCTTACGAGATGTTTGGAGGGACACATTATTTCAAAGGGTCATGGGCTTGTTTAGAAGATAATCAGTAATTTAATTTTAATTTTTGAATTAGAACCGACATTTACAAAAATTATTAAATTCTAATGGTAGATCTGTATATTCTATTCTAAACGAAAATCAAATATGTTACAAAAAACCTAGTGTAAAAAATATCAATGGGACCCACGGTTCATGTAGACATGATCGGAAACCTCAAGGAAGAGAACTTTTCAGTAAGTAGTCCCACATATGAGGCCATTATATAATTATCCTCAATATTATTTCCATCTTCAACCACAAAACATCAAAATATTATCCAGATGATAAAGATATTTATTTTATTTAGTAGGTGAAAATTTTTTGGTAAAAAACTAAAATTATATTACGAATAAATAATTATCTCTTTATAATTGTGAACATAAAGTAGAATAAATTTATGAAATGTTGTTATTTTAATTATACTACATACTATCAAGTATCACGAATAAAAGTCAATATATTTTTTAAATATAATAATAAATCATTATGGGATATCTCTTTATGAATATAAACCCAATGAGGATAAGAAATAAGTGGGTATTATAAAAATAAAGGAGTTCTTGATGAAAAATGAAGGAGGATAGTAAATATCAAAATGAAGAAATACCATGAACAAAAGAGGAATATATAGAGTAATACACAAATATAAATCCATAAACATCATTATTCCATTATTATATACTATGAGTCCTAGAAGTACTGAAGAATATATAATAAGTTCCTTTATATCTTCCAAAATCTTCATATCAATATTCTATTAGCATTTTAAATCTATAAAATATTGATGTATAAAAAATTCATGAATGAATTTTCTTCAAATTAATGAAAATTTTTGTATGGTAGAGTAATATATATAATTAGTAGTGTTCTATCATTGTTCAAAAGAAAATAATTTTGAATCATTAGGAACCTATAATATTTTCTATCTCATACACAAATAGATCATGTATATTTAGAATTAAATTATGTAACATATGTAAAAAATACATTTCAAGCACATAATTTTTCTTTGAAATATGGGTGTATATGATTCTAAACTAACAAAGGATCCAAATCAACATAAATATTGACTAGTTAAATATAATATTTAAACTATTTAATATATTCTTATAAAGGTGTGAAATATTTTTTTTCCTTTGATATATATATTGATGAGAGTGAATATGATGTAGATGTAAAGAAATCATAGACATTGACTGATGCTCGTGATGCTAAATGATAAATGAGGATTTGATATTACTAAAATGTTATATAGAAAATATATTTTTAAACATTATACCAATATTTTTAGAACTCCCAAAACATCATTCTATTGTATTGTGTATCATTTTGATAACTCTCATATAGAGATAATGATATGAGTTGTTATTTGAGAGACTTAATTTTGGATTTATGATGTTTATTTAAGTTCAAATTTATTCCAAAAAAATATCATGAATTATTTTAAGGATGATTTTGAGTTTAGTTTATAATTAATTAATGAAGAAATATTGTTGTTAGAAAAACCATGTAGTTGAGTTGTGTCGTTAAACCATAATGGGATGAAGGAGAGGAATATTGTTCCTATATAAGAGAATCAAAATGTATTCCATGTGAATTATGATATGATAATTTATAGTTTTTTTTTGATCCTATAATACATTATAATTTCACTATAATTTTAAACCATGGTTTTTTATGGTACTGTCCAGTATTAGTAAGCATTTCACATTGCATACTGGAGTGCTACATCATAGTAGGAGAGTTAAATACATAATGGTTCAATGTGTGAATTTTTTTCTTCACCATAGTTGAGAGAAATACAATAATAAATTTTATTAATAAATAGAAAATTCATTTTGGAATAATTAATATGATAATATCGATGAGGATCTGAAAATAATAAATAAGAGTCAAGATCCACGAGATTCAGATATATATTTCAAAACTGATCACCACATAATGTACATTATCATTACATTTTATATCAATGTAAAAAATAGAGGATTTTTTCTTAGTAATGAGTGTAAAAAATTATTATATCCAACCATATTTTTCAATTAATGTTTTAGAAAGGATTATTTTTAGATTTATGAGAATAATAGTGATTCACACTTAATCTAACACCTAAAGGAAATTGAAGAAGAATTTAAAATAATGATTTACTTTTTAAAACATTTTCTCTTTCATTTACATGTAATTATAGAACATCTTCCAACCCCTATTCAATGTTCATTTTTATAATAATATAATAATTTGTAAAATATAAAATTTTTAGTCCCCAAGAGTTTTCCAATATATAAAAATGGAGTATGAGTCATATTAAATCCCTTGAATCATGTGTGGTATCTCCCCCGCTCTATATCATTAATAAACTATTATTGGATTCATCAATGGATATTATATTAACTACCATAATAATACTAGTGACATTAGAAGCAATATAAAATTTTTCTCAGTGTTTATTCCTATGAAATTTAAACTGGTGTTATATTAAAAATTATTCTGGAGGATATGAGGTATTTCTCTTTTGATATATTTTTTATTTACTTGTTATATAAATGTTTCTTACAGTAAAAATTAAGTATGTCCACATGATTTATGTAAATGAATTTAATTTTTTGAGGGAAATGATTTTTATATGTCTAGTATCTCTTAGATTATATATTCTTGATGTCATAGATAATTTTAAATATATTCATGAGGAATGGATAGAATTGAAAATCCTTGAAAATAACAATATTTGTTTCTTTGGTGAACAAATAATGAGTTACAATCATATAACATAGAGATATAGTTAACTTGTGTTATGGTATTAATGAAAAAAATTAATTTGATTAAAATATAATGATATATAAAGTTCAAGGAAATAGGATATAACAATGATAATGGGGGTTGAATCCCTGAATTGTTTTTATAATTTCATATATTAATGTACTACTGTGAAATTGTAAAATCAAGATACAAAAAAACATTAAATCACACACTCAAATATATAAAAAAGTAAAAGATAACATATAAAAAATGAAATTTTCTTCATGGTTCAATCCAAAATTGGGTACTTAATACATTCTTCTTTGGGTTTATACTATAAAATATGTTATTTTTTAATAATGAAATGTGAATACACATTGGGTATCTCTATAAAATCAAGTTATATTTCTTGATATGTATATTGTCATTTTATGACTACCTTATACTTTCTCCAAAAAAATTATAATGATACTACAAAAAATTGAATATAATCACTTAATCACAAGTATCTATTTAAAAAAAAAACTAATCTTCCCCAAGCTATTTGAATTATACAGAAAACTTTTCCTTCCTTATGAATTCTTCAATCAAAAAAATTCATTATCATAATTTTTATCCTTTTAACATCACTATGTTATTCAATTTATGAACCCTATTAATGATTAGATCATTGGTCTTATTTACTATTTAAGGAACATCACTTTTGGGAAAAATTATTTATAGAAAATACATATTTTTTTTCAATTTTATGAATATCCATAATTTCATCTATTCCATTAGTACACAAATAACTTCTATAATCCCCACTAATCTCTTAAACTCAATATATTTTTCGAACATGTAGTATGACTATTCTTACTCCCATAATTAATTAATTCGACACTACTCTAAAATTTTTTTACTCATAATTGAATTGATGTATTTGGATAAATACTTAATCACATGATAAAATGTGTGAACAAAATTTTGAATATTATACTTTTATTAATTCACCATCTACCACCATAAACTACCTTGAAAATATTCGAGTATATCATTGTCAAGGTATCTATAAAACATAGTGTTATCCATATTCAATTAATCAAAAAATATCAACTAAAATAATTACTTGAGTATCATGATTTTTAAGTCTTGAAGTATAACTCATCATCACTACACATAAGTACCAATTTATTTTATAATTTCAAAATTTATGTATTTTTTATCTAAAAACAAAAAAAGATTCAAATTTTATGATTCCTATATTATTCATAAATAGTAATAATTCATTATTAAATCTCTATATTATAGAATCATGTTATACTTCTTCATAAATCTTCTTCAAATATTTTAGTCTTCTTATATTATGGAAATATTAAATTTCCCATTATCCTCTCGCAAATAAATTTATTTTTCAAGGAATATGAAATTATTCATCATTAAACTCCTACTAAAATTATTTTATAAAAATTAAACATAATCTTAAACTTTTATAGTTACATTAATTAATTGACACCATCCTATGTTTATTTTTTATGTTTTGAATCTATGAAAATAATTCAATTATACTTATATTGCCTAGATACTTTCATATTTAAATCAATTTATATTATCAGCAATATTGATAAATTCAAGTTTTGATCTCAAAATATATGATATTATACTTCTCATAGATGTATCTTAAATAGATGATGCCTTCAATTCATGTCACCAAATATATTTTTATTAACATAGACTCAGCTTATCTTCTTATGGTCATGTTGAATTTGACCTCAATCTGCCTAATCATGATTTTAGGTAATATTCTAAAAATTTATTATGTTTGACTATATTATATTATAAATTAACACAACCTATTTTCTTTAAAATATTATATCTTTTTAATATTTAAACAGTAGACTTAAAAAAACCCCACTTCTACAATCATCTTGAGAAACAATATGTTCTAAAAATATAATGATATTAGTTGCATTTAATGATCCAAATATGTTATTTTGAATTAAAAATTTCAATTCACCATCCATAACATCTTCACATTTTTACATGTTTCAATACATAAATGTGTTATAACATACATAAAAATCCTTAGAAATGTTTTTCTTATTCATATATTCATTTTTAATAATCCTCTCACTATGAAAATATTTACTTTTGAAATGTGTGAAAATTCTTGATATGTAATTTAGTCACCAAATAACATATGTTCTACATCCATAAATCTAAATAAAATCTTATATGATAACTATTTGTGAATAAATCCTTACACACAATGTAAATGAAATAGAAAACCCCATAAAACATTCCATGGGTTAATCAGTATCCATGAGGGAGATAACATAGTCTAATAATCATTATTAAAAATATTTAATGATTATTTTAATATTATTATAATGGCATAAAATTTGTCAGTGGATGAGTTTTTTATTTTGGTGAACATGATTATAATAATTATTCAACGTAATAGGGTAGTTGAAAAGGAATCAACCATTATTAATAAATTTGTTTGATTTATCACATAAAATTTTGATATTTATTTTATGATGATAAATGCATAGATTAGTAGAAAATTGAAAATCCCAATAATATATTAATTTCATATGATATTATTATGGGGATTCCATGAGGGAGACATTAAAATATTAAAAGTTTGAAACTTTCAATTAATCCATGTGTTTAGAAAATTTCTAATATAAGAGTTCCCATAAAGTGAAACCCATTGCTAAGGATAATGTAATAAAATCTCAATGAGATTATTTTATTGTTATCTTAATTAATGGAATGAGAAAAATGTAAATATAATAGAAAATTATGGGGTTTTGAGGGTTCATGTTATTATTACTAGAAGAATAAAAAAATAAGTTTTTTATTGATATATCATCATGGAATAAAACATACAATAGTAATGAAGAATAATATAATTGGAATGCTTAAATAGTAGTTTACATATTGTTCATAAAAGAATTATGTTTGATGATTTAAAAATGTAGCTGAACTAAGCCTCCTTCCTTTGAGGGGATTTAATTTAAGGGGGGGGGGGGTGGTTTATAATCATATCACGGGGAATAAAAAATGAAAAAGGGTTGATAAAATAATCATTAAAACACATTTATTGAAAACTCAAGAAGAATTTTTTTATAGAAATCATATAATGAAATTGTTGATAACACATATCAGTTTATTCTAACTACACTAAAAATATGTGGCATTTTATCTCCTAATTGTTGGATTTTTTATAACAAAAATTATAATCACAACATGCTTTTTGATCAATGTAACATACAATATGATAAAGTCCTTAGTGTACTTGTCACACTTATTGTTCATGGAAATTTTATTCTACGATGAGAACCTACATGTTTTATTAACGTATTTTAATATATATTTTCTATAAATGGATGTTACCATTTTATAGGAAAAATGATAAAAGCTATTAAGGGTACACATTCATATGACATTGATATAACTTTTCATGGTGTAGTCCCTAGGTAATCTTCAGTGGTGGAAATAATGGGAACATGAATATCCAATAAGAAATCAAAATTTATATATTTCAATGGAATATCCTATCTATAGATTAGTATAAATATCTTTAAATATTATTTATATTACTAAAAAATTTCATGATCCATTTACTTTGATGTATTGATAAAATCTATGATGTCATATTCTATCATTGAATTTTGATATGTTGTATTCATTATGATTGATCCTATGATAATGAATTATGTGATAAATGATTTATCATTATTTTTCTTTAGTAGATGTTTATATATTATAACCTTTGATGATAATTGAAATTTCTAATAAAGTATATAGGAATGGTGGAGTTTTTGAAAAGTTTATTTCCAAGAAGTCATTGAAAGAGATATCCATCATATAGTTTAATGAAAACTATATGTATCCTACAAGATTAAGGATATTTAGATAAAGGGATTATATTACACAGTGTATGTTTGTTGGAGGTTATTTGAGGTTATGAAATTAACTTATCTCTTTGGGATCCATGGCATGATATTAGATGTTACTGTTGTACTTTTGGAAACATATCCTAATTCTATTGAGAAGGGTGACTAAAGTAGAACATCCAAATAATATTCAAAATAATAGTTAAATTCTAAATTAACATAACATTAAGGAATATTATTATAATACATTGGATAGTAAATATTATTTTTTTTCAAAGAGAAAAAATAATTATTCCAGAGAATAAATATGTGATTTAAATATTTAAAAAATATTTATTCAAAAGGAAATCCTTTATTTATTCATATAAATATAAAATATGTACATATTCTAGTTTATTCATTAGTTAACAATATATCTATTTATTTTTTCACTTGAATATTTTTTAAATATATTGTCACTAGTTTAGAAAATATAATATTTATAGTTTCATTGGATAATAGTGGACTGGAATTTATTTATTATATTAATAGTTATTCATCAAGGAATGATAAATATTGAGGAGGATTTGTGGACAAATGTTTATGGTCCAATGATATATGTTATTTTAAATATTATTTATATAATATAATTTATAATTTATAAAAAAGAATAATTATTTTATATGTGATTTCTATTCAATTTAAGTAAATAATAAAAATAAAAATAATATTTACACATGGAGCTTAGTAAAAATTAGGAAAATAATATGGATTATTTCAAAATTAATTATTTCGTATTAGTGGACAAATATAAAAAAAGTTATGAAATTTTGTTCCCACCTGATCCACTGTCCATCATTAAATATAATGAATTCGAAAGAGGTTTCTTCATATTTGTAGTGATATCTCTTCCTATAATTATCTGAAGATAACATATGAGTTATCCTCCTCTACCAAAATGAATTCTTCTCTACATGATAGTATTGGTTGTGATTAGTGATGATAATCATAATAATTATATTCTTTCCCAATATACTCCATATAATTATATGAAGTTTACTTTTAGGTCTACAATGCACATGTAGATCTCAAATATATGGAATATACCAATGATTCTTATGGTTCAATTATGGCGTGAAAAGAGAGTTCTAGGGATTCATCGACGATGATATAATTCAATAAAAGATACATTTTTAGTTAAATGAATTAATTATAAATTATATTTGAAAGGATGCTCTCTTATTGGTTATGGGTTCCATTTATTTAATAATTGTATTTATTGCATTGGTTGTGAGGGTTTTTATCATGGAAATCATTATTTATTCATGGTTTACAGAAAAATTCATGTTAGTTACAACCTTTATGGGTGATGTCGCTGCTCCTAAACATTCAAGTATTATCAAATATGTCACCTAATAATTTATAATTTTTAATAATTTGTTGATCAATTATACTCAATTTATTTTGGTTTTTACTTACTATACAATTAATTCATTAATCTAGAGTTTAATTAACATGTATTTGAAACATTAATTCTATCCATTCAATTTGTATATTACCTCAAATAGGTGAATAATGATAGGACTCACCATTGGTAGGTTCTGAGGATTCTCTATGGTTAACATATATACATGTTTTTTACAGAAGTAAATGCTATGAAAAAGAGCTCCATATACTTAGACATGCCATGAGATGCACAATAGATTGAATCATATTAAACCATAGTGAATTTATTGTGCACATTTTATCGATCGAGCAAGTACAAAACAATGTTTGTTGGGAAAAAGGGTGTGCATCTAGAATACCCAATGCGTGTTTGAAAATATGTATCTGTGAAATTTATAGTAAAAGTGAGGTTTCATGTATGGAATAATTCCTTTTCAGATTTATTACCTATATAAATAATGAGATACATAGTTTCATGTTTTTTCTATGTCACCTAAGTCATTATTTCCCAAAACCTAAGGACATGTTGAGTCCACATGTGGGTTATGAATACACAATGAATGTGGATGACACGAAATTTATCTCATTAGTTAACATCACGTAACACAACAGAGATACATATCATGTCCCTATACATTTATCCATGACACATGAAAAGAATAAATGATTGAATGTATTATTATATGATCTGCAGAAACCTAGTAATGAATAAAATAATATTATATAGAGATGAATTAATTTCAATATTGAGCAACCTAATTTTATTTTTGACATCTTTTGTGTCTAAAATGTTACAATTTTTTTTTAAAAATTAATTTAAGAGCCCATACTATAGTAACCCAGATCTAGTGTCTACTTTATTACATTATCAAAGACATAAAGGGATAAATCCTAAGGGACCAATAATATTTGTTTTCTTGGAGATCCGGATTCATACATGATACCATATTTTCATTTGGGATAAAATATAAATAATAGTAGTGGGAGAAATTTTTTATCATTGAACATAATAATATAATTCTTCTCGATGTCATGGGGAAAGGAAAAAATAAGAGTTGACTAAAATGATTTATAAGGATTAAGTACATCAAATGATATCATAAATAAATAAGGATGATTTAATAATATAAGATAAATATCTCAAAAAACTTTCATTTAATCAATAACATGACTATCATAAATATATAAGGTATCCTCAATATGGAAGGGTAAATAAATCAATACACATTACAATCAATAAATTACCGCTGAAAAAATACATCTATGGAAAATATCAATGTAATAATATGATGGGAAAAAATAAATAAATTATCGATTAAATATAAAAATATTATTTTGTCATATTGATAAAATCCATCAAGATATTTATACCATCATGACCTTAAAGAAGGGAATATTTAATATGTGGGTAATGACATATTTTATTTGGATATCTGATTTGTGTCATAAGACCTGTTAGAACATCATATGACTATATAATTCTATTCCCCACCCATCAACCCATGCCTAATGCATTCATCATATATCAAAGTTTCTATTTATTTCAGTGATAATATTCCTTATAAAGAAATATTTGTATTGATTAAGGGACACAAACTTATCTATATTTTCACTTTTAATGAAAATAACATTTGAAGTAAAAACCTATGTAAAAATTGTATTCAATTGAGGAAAAAATCATATCCATGTGGAAAAGAATATGTATAGTAAAGAAAACTTTGACTTACAATGAAATATTATCTCAATAAATATGTTGTCTGTAGATATATTTTACTATCAGAAAAAATAATCAATATATGAGAGGTGTCCATTAGTTCATCGTGAATATTTTTTTCAATAAAATATTTTCCTATGGATGAATATATATAATATAATTGAAAAATTAAAATAATCATTTATAAAAGAGTTTTATTTGTTAAAACAATTGAAAACATGTTGTTAGAACCAAAATTTTTACATTATTTACTATGCCGTCAAAGACTGGAGTTAATTTAAGACCATGGAAAATATTTATATAGTTTGATTTAAAGAACAAGGAAATGGAATACTTGAAGGGATTTGGTTTATTTTAAAGAGATACACATTTATCCCTTGTTACACACATGCTATAACATTTCTTTTAATTAGTTACAAATCTTTTTTCCAAAAAAATTAATGGCTAGCCATTAGCCTGCTAGGACAATTTTACAACATTTCTATGTGGGGTCGTAGGTCAACCATGGCCAAAGGTAGTCAATTAATGGTTATCCACTAGCCATGTAATCCAATTATACAACATTTCTACATGGGACCATGGATTGACCATTCATAGTGGGAGTCATCTTAAGTATGCTAGTGGGTCAGCCAGAGATTATAGCTATCACAAGAAGAATCTACGCACATGTATAGGACCCACGATGTGAAAGCACACATGAATACATATACTGAGCTAAAGACATTGTGGGATAAAGTATGGGGGTGGAATTGATTCATATTATACATGTGTCAACCCTATTTTTTGAATGAGATCAGGCGTCATGAAGTTTCTTATATATTTTTAGGAATGCATTGGTGTATTTCTATGTGGGATGTTATTTTTCCCCAGAGATCAATTATAGACCATCCAATCATGCCCCGATTATCTATGTCATCCAATCATGCCTCCGTTTAATTAAAGCCATTCAATTGATCCCTCACCTCATGAAATAAATCTCAAACTATCCTTCTCCTTATGAATTTGGACTCGACCAATCCCGTTATGCACAAGACCTCTAACTTCAATTACCCGATACCCTGTTTCAATGTCCTGTGGAACACAGAATGCTCATTTTATTTCAATGACATCTCTGCATTAAATAGATGATATTTAAGTGGGTTTGGGATTAATTTATAAATATATCATGTAAAAAAATCATAGATGCCAGTAGCCTTTCTTTAGAGTGACCAACAATGATCTAATCCATCACATGATCATCAATTGATCATCCAACCAAACCAAAGACAAGCACCAAGGAGTTGTGAGCGATTCAAGAACCACAAACTCCTACTATATTTTTCATATTTTTGGACGATTTAAATAGGATTTATTGGGAAGTCATAGTTTGAGATAAGGGATTTATAACTATGACTTGACCATAAATTGATCATTTGACCGAAGAATTGAAATCAATAGAGATATTGTGAGATGTTTTTTTACTATGGAACCTTCCACATAAAATTTATTTTTCATCCAATTTAAATAATATTTACATGATTGTTTGATTCTATAGAGTGAAATTATGCCATTACCTGATCATAGGAAATGATTAGAAGATGATGAATAGGAGAATGAATGGTCTTGATCTAAAAATATTCCACCGATTCATTCGGAATGAACATCCCCCAAATAATAAAATGTGGTATGAGACTAAACCTCCCACGATCGATATAAACTATCTCCCATTAAGAAAAAAACAGAAAGGGGAAATGATAGGTTCTTTCAGATGGAAATAACAACAGTGAAACATTAGGGAAATAGAGTCATCAACCACTGATTAACAGAAAACTCTTTAGGTAATCATGAGGGCCTTATATGTGACCTATTTATGATCAGGCAGTCACATGACAAACCAATTTCATGCAACACCTAGATAATTAACATTGTACACATGATCTCATGATATATTCTAGGATCATGACTTCACCAAATAATATTTGTTCCTCCTTTCTTTCAATCTTACCTTTTGTCTTATAGTTCCAAGCCCCCCTTGCCTTGTGATATTCGAAAATGGATCTGTACATTACCACCCCATCTGAGTTCGAGTGTTTATCATTGAACCCTATTATGGTTATATTATTGCAAATAGGTGGCATCTAGATCGATGTTTTAAACCCTATGAATCAGTGTAAATGTGGCTAGTGGTGTTGAAAAACCTATGAACTATCCCACAAGACAAACCGAAGAACGTTCAATAGTATCATGTTATTTAATGAGTGATGAATCCTCTTAGTATGTAACGATAAAGGACCTAGAATTCATGATGCACTCATTTTGATGCCTTCAAGTTTTCACTATTGATCATATGGAACATTGGGCATGGTAGTTTTGGCATAAAAACACCATCTTTATGTCCTTATCATGGTTGAGGAAGCCATCACATAGTCCTTTTTTATAGACATGAGAATATCATTAACAGGGGAGACTCTTGATATCATGAACCTATAATAATTTGAGATGCCACCCATGGATTTTTATAACCAAGAGAGATATTTACCAACATATGTTCTCCATATATTGTATACCTTTACACATCCTAAAAAATATGTTTGTTTTAGTCCTATAGTCTGGTGGAAAAAAGAACATTCATGACTCTCAATTCCTATATGCATCCCTCAATGATACATAATCCATGTAAGGTGGGAAATGAGGATATACAGCCTAGTATTTCATTCACCCTCTTTATGAAATATGTACCCTCACCCATGTGGGCAACATCAATAGATAGACCAATACATTGTGGAAGAAGAAATAGAAATACATCATTATGGTCATGTGATCCATGTAACTGTAGGTGATGCCATACTAAGAGCACCCTCTAGCTTGTTTATGTAATAAATCCCTTGGAAACCACATGGGAAAACCATTCTACAACCTTGTAACCCTATGAATATGAAAATATTACCTATATTGAATTAATTCCTGATCTCATTGGGCATGCACTTGTGGTATTTGATCAAACACAACATCTTAAACATATCCATGAGATCCCTATGTGAGAATAGGTCAAGGATATGTGATCTAAAGATTCGTCATGGCACTTATGATGTCATTAGAAAACATTGTTCATGTCACTTTGATTTCATGATTGACCTCAATTGAGTGAGATGATCTTGTGGAAACCCATTCAAATGTCGCATTTTTTAAATGATATGCATATAACAAAAACAATATTTTTTGTGAAATAACCCCCACATGTCTTATTTGATAAGTTGAATGCACTCGAGATAAGAATGTTGATCATATTTAAGGATCCGTACATGACCAATATGATCATGTGAAGGCATCCGAGACAAGTCAATTGATCATTCACAAGACCCCAGCCATATCTTCTCTAGTTATGTGAGGAATCTCAGATATGTTTTGTTTACCTATGCAAAGTAATCCAAGACATGTTAATTATTTAGTTATACAACCTCGTGTATTTATTCCATTCCATATTATTTTCCCAAAATAATTGTGATACAATCGAGAACTATCTAATAGACAGTTAAGGCATGTCATACTAATCCTCTTAGAAAATCCAACATTTTCTGGCATACACCATCTCGACTCAGGCAATGAGGACCATGTCTAGGAACCTTTTTCCACATACCGCTCATATAAGGTATGTGTCCTTGATGATCTTGGTCCATACACTCATGTAGAATTACTAATATCAGGTTCTAGAATAGACGATCATGTTAATAAGCCCCAATCATTAATCAATCAGAAGATAAAGATTGATTTTGACCCATTGGGAATCCTCAGAGTGTTTTTCCTAGGCAATTGGAAAACCCCATAGTGTAATCACTGAGTAGAGTATAATAATTTTGAATCATCAAAGTATAAGCCTCAAAAAAGGTAGCAAGATCAGTTCTTAATACCCACTTACCAACATAATATAATATGTCCCCAATATATTAGGGAATACAACTTGTCATAATCCTTCAGTAATCATAAAACCCTAGGGATGGCCATAATTTAATTGAGAGTTATCATCCTTCTTAACCCATCAGTGAGTTTGGGATAAACCAAATTATGGGGATTCTGGTTCCCACCATAACAGGGATATATAGGACTCATTTATAAGGCCAGATATCCAATAGGAATACATATTTATAAAATCCCCTGGAATCCCAAAAACCATGGGGACACCAATAATACCTCAGAGTGTGATTTTATGCATTATGTCATCAAAGGGTTATGATGTACCTCCCCAACCACAGATGCCTAGAGCTAGTGCAATTTTTTAATAAATTGAAATGATTACAAGGAAATTGTTCCCTAAGGGACTGACTAGTTTAGTAGTTTTGGAATACCTTGTATATACATAATTCCAACAACATAACATGAAAATAGAAAGAACATATAAGTTTTTTAGGGACATCCAAAACTCTAATATTATCCTTGAATGTCAATCATTAAATAAACTTCTTCATGTCCTAAGAAAAACTTACATAAGATCGGGGTGAGCTCTAACGCTTAGTAAGGGTAAGAAATACAATGTAAGATACCATATACATGAGTATTAGGTATAATAAATAATTGAAAACACATGCCTATACAACTAATCAATATGAACACATTATGGCGGGACTGTTATATGAGTAAATAATTCCACAATAAAAAATAACCATGGGTATTATACTAGAAAAATAAACCCCAGAATTATTAATTTCTAGATTCATAATGAGATAAATTAATATTCTATACATTCTAAAAAATATATTCAATGCCAAGGAAAATAATTATAAAATTTATTAAGGCTCCATCCCAAACCATATATCAATTGTTATGGCCTCGGCCATGTCCATGTCTATTTGTCTCATTAGACATAATATTGAATTTAGGGGATATGAAAGGCCCCAATAATAACATAATACGTCCAATTCATTCCACATATGTGTGGATATAAACATAAAAATCTTATACATTCATATTGAAACTAACTCATGATATGTAAATAGCTTTCCCTGAACATTAAGCTGAAACACTAACCATTCAAATTATATTCGTGAATGGTTTTTGGATAGCACATACAAAATGAAATTATCCATAAACTATTAAATTAAATATGGTATATTATATCATATAAAGGAATCAATAAATGTATTGAAATATATGAATATACTCTTATAAAATCATTGATTAATTTTTGCGAATTTTTTTTACATTGAAAAGAAGAGTTGTTATGGAAAATTATTTTTATAAAACCAGAGATGAAGTGAGGTAGTATTTTCATAAAAAAAATCTATTTTATAATTATAATGGTTTCTACAAAAATATTATATAGTTCCCCTGAAAATAGGTATGAAATTGGGAAATTCCCTTAAAATAGGCTTGTATTTCAGAAAGAATTTTGAATGTTCCCTTTTAATATGTATTACTACCCATAAATAACGTTGTATTCTGTTTGGTAAACATATTTAGATCAATCACACATAATTTATTAGGATTATATAATAAGAAATAATAACTTCATTGAGTTATGTAGAAAATAAAAGTAACCCGAATAAAAATGGAGGTTCAGGTGGAAAACCCCTTACATCTTTGCAATCAATTGAATCAAATTCCCAAAAATTAATAATCATAAAATAAAAAATTTCATGAAAATAATTATATTCATGATATGAAATATCATTATGATTTATACATACAATATAAAAAAGTAATATTATTTGATATATAATATCTCACAAATTTGGATGTGAGATGAAGAAACCCCTTACCTTAAATTTGGTGGTGTTCGTCACATGATCATTGTGTCTAGGATAACCAGATTAAATTCATCAAATAATATTTACAGAACCTATAAATTATTTATTAGATTTATTATAGACTTAGTAAGTTCATTCACGACATTTTTTATAGGTTTAATATGCTCAATTTTATTGTTTTTGAATGTTTTCTTCCTTGTTATTCATGACCGGTTTACTTATATTAATGTTTGAATAAACATGTTGAATGATAATGGATGTCTAGAATAGAAGTTTTATTTTATTAGTGATCAACCATAGGATTAATTCTTCATAATTATTTTTTAGTTATTGGTATTGAATATGATTAATTATATATAACATTAATGATAATTGTTTGTGTTGGTGGTAGGTTTTTATAACAATGAACTCATATTAATTTATAAATTAATATCACTAGTAAAAAAAGATTAAAGAAACTTATATAAGTTATATTAAATATATTATAGCCTTTTTCAGCCATAAAATTTTTTCATGACCATAGTATATGATGGTAATATAAATTGAAAACCCATCGTCCTTGGACGTGATAAATTAACACATCTCGGATGAAGTTTTCATTTATAGTATAAAAGAAGGGGAAAAGAGAGATTTTGATGAAATATTAAATTATCACAACAATATTAAATTAAATGTAAGGTACTAGAGTTATAATTTTTTTTCTATAAATGTATGTGATGAAATAAAAAGAAAATAAATCAACTCGAAATAAATGAAAAGTTGAGAAATATATTTTGAAATTTTGGAAATCTAATGGAACAATTTAAAAATTCATAAAATATGTTTGATGAGAGAAAAATAGTATCTCATTATTGATAAATAATAAGGATATTAAGGGTTTTATGGAACAAAATACCCCAACATAATCCAATTGAAATTAAATGATAATAACATTATTAGAGTGCTTCAAAAAGAGAGAGATTTTGTGATTAAAATTAAGCTGCATAACGACTGTGCTACATGGTTTTAGAAAACATTAAAATGATAGGGTACATGGGTAACCCATTAATAAAAGAACAATAAAATAGTAATGGGAGAAAATAAAATTTAAATAAGAACATTATTTGAAAACATAAAATACATACCGTAGAAAAGAGAACATGAAATAAAAAATAAAAAAATTGAATTTACCTCTTGAAGTAATCTTCAATTATAGCCTCTTTAAGGGAGATGAATTGGTATTTTTTTGAGACCAATGGATTTAATATGTAGGGAGGATATTGGGTAAATATTTTATTAGAATTTAGACAAAGACACAAGGCTTGAGAGGAGTGAAGAGAAGAGGTAGTGAGGGGTGTTTTATACTATATGTGATGGGTGATTTGTGAATATTTTATTCATTATTTTATTATTTCCATCAAGGCACCCAATAGTATAGATTTATGTCACCCATAATAGTAATATGTTAATGTGATTTAGAACCTATTAGTCTTACATTATCCTTACATCACTTATGACCCAATAAATGATGTATTTATCATTTATTATAAATTATCGTATTTTACTATTCACTAAAAATTAAAGTATTTTAGAAAAATACAAAAAATTAACCCCCACCATTTTTTTACGTAGAGAATTCAAAAATGAAATAAATTTTTTGAAATGAAATATATTTTTTTAAATTAATTTTTAAATAAAATCATAATTTATTCAGATAAAACAACCTTATAACTATAGGTCATTTTATAACACTTTAAAATGTTACTAAGGACCCATATAATTATCATATAACCATAAAAAAATTAACTAAAACTTTATGATTAAATATTATGAAAATAAAATTCAAATTTAAATTACTAAATTAATCATATATTGTAAAATAAATATTTATAACATACAATAATACCAGTACTTATACTATGATCGTTTTCACTTTTATAACATCTATATAGTATTTATACATTCATGGGTGAATTTTCTATTTTTTTGGTAATTTTACTATTATTTACTAATAATTACTATTAATATGGGTATTTAAATATTCATAAGGTATGTTAAAATTCCTTAAAAAATATGTTTGTCTTATCCGACTCCAAATATAAAACTGAATGAAACCATGTATGTCAGTTTTTAAAATTCAAATCACAGGGGTGGAAAAATCATGTTTACTTGATAGGTTATAAGAATGTGGTTCTTCTAGAGACTTAGTTTTTTATGAATTCAATTTTTTATTTATTTTTAAAAACTAGTTGTGTTACATTATTCCCTTATCAACATAATTATAACCTCACAATTCAAAATTTCACTTTAAAAGAAAAAACATTTATTCTTGAAAATTCTATTATGGGAAACCCACATCAAAAATAGGGTTAACAAAATATCCTCTTAAAACAGGATAAGTGAAATAATGAGGTCACAAAAAAATTATGATTTTTATGGGGTGAAATTAGTTAAAAATAAAAAACCAATCATGGAAGAAAAATATACTTATGAAGTTATAATGAAATGTGATATAGAAAAAGTTCAGATGATTGTTTATTATTACAAAACTATAAAAAACTATAAAAAAAGCTCAATATTATCAAATATTGTGATATGAGGTAAATTTTTTTTAAGACACTTTTCTATGATTTGCAGAATTATTCCACTCAATAAGATTATTAATTTACGTTTCTATTTTTAAACTCATACTTGGATTGCACCTTGAACTATATATACCTTATCACATAGCACAAGTTACACCATATGGTGAACTAATAAATTAACCTCTAAAATATCATTCAATTGTCAACATAAACCATTTAATTAATGGTAAAAAATTCCAAAATATAATGAATCAACAACTTAGAATAAAGGTCTCTAAATTTCCAAGATGAACTTATCATTAACCCTTAATCAACATGAAGTATCTCTAAATTTTCACATTCCAAACATGTGAATAACTTCATCACGTAACCTCTTGAAATATGTTAAGGACATGAATTACCATAAAACCATATTGAAAACATGAATTCTTTCATATTACTTAGGTAAGATACATATTATTCCTCAAATCCAAATTTTTTGTAAACTCAATCGATGAAAACAGAGAACACATCCTGAAATGTCGACAATTAGTTCCAAGGTAGTATGTACTTATATGAATCAATCATCTCATTATCTTTATCTCAACATCAAGTATATATTAAGGGTTGTATTTCCCTTAATCATTTTTTTTAAATATTTACTTTCTACTGAATCACTTTTCTATTGTACCATTCATCAGGTGACCACAAATACATAATAAAATAATACTAATGTACAATTCTTATATATTTCATTATTCTTATAAAAATAATATCATAACATAGTTTGGGAATACAAAAATATAAATGCATTATTTATTTTACTTCAACTATAATATCATCATAATATTGACCCCAATCCCTTTACTTTTTCATATTCATATTTCTATGGTTTATATGACATTCCTTTTTTAGTTCCCCATATCCTTATATTTGAATCATTGACTATAGGAAAATTCATTAGATATCATGAAATTATGATCATAGTGGTCCTTTTATCCACACTTGTATGAAACTCTTTTTTCCTTTTAAACATATACCATGGTGTTTCCCACCACAGTTGTCACTTGTGAAAAAAAAAATCTTTCCCTTATTCCCTTTATACATATTTTTCCACGTTTTCCTCTTATTCTAATTCTTCATTCCAAATCCAAAATACCTATAAATCTATTTAAACTTCTTATTTGGACATGATAATATATTCTCAGATGATGAGAATGTTTTATATATTATTTCCTTTCAAAATAATGTCCTAAACCCATCGAAGAAACGATCATTCTTACTCATTGAATTATGTGGTTTGTTGGGATTCTCATTCCTTTCAGTATGATCCATTTGAAAACAATGTCATACGCTATATTAGATTATGAATCATAATTTATAATCTCAACTAATAAAAATAAACAGCATAAATAGAAATCATATATATAACAAATCTCATTATCATAAACATGGTTTCATTGTGGGGAAAAAATAAAATTTAATTCCTTCATAATGGTTTTTAATGAAAATGTGAATTATCCCTATCATATCCCCTAGGAGTGTCAAACCAGGTGTGCATTAAGGCTCGTGGTTGTGTACTGCGATACAATGATTCATGCCCAAAACTCATTGTTGATGTTTTCCCTCTTAGGTATATCTATTCCGGAACCATGTGCACATATAATATCTAGACAAGGATGTATTTTCGAGAATATACACATGATTTATTCCTTATCAAAACACCCAATATATTATTTTATTTTATCTCAAAGACTATCTTAGGATTTTTTTAATAATATTCATTTTCTAAATCTAGTTTCTATGTTATCTACTAAACCTAATCTGTTACCAAATGTAACAACCCAACCCCAAAAACATAAAGGCAGTGTATTATTTTAATACATTGGAATGATTAAAAATAATAAAATCTCAAAGGACTGAGTATTTTATTTGTTTTGTAAAACCGTATACATACACAATTTTAACATTAAAAAATGAAAAGAAAAAAAAATATAAGTTTTATTTGGAATATCCGCCAATCTATGAATATCCTTGAAGTTCAATCCTAAAAAAAACTTCATATGGTCCTGAGAAAATGAATCAAAAGAAATGTGTGAGCTCAAATGATTGTAAAGGGTAATAAATACAACGAAGTATATCATAGAAATAGACAATATGATTTTATAATAATTTAAAACGTATCCTTTAAAATAAGAAACATGAACACATAATTATATGAATATTAGATGAATAAATAATTCCATAATAAAACATAACCACATGTATTATACTAGATTAATAACCACATGCACTTTAAATTATAGGCATCATAATGAGGGAAATTCAAAAGGAGATAATATAAATCATAAAGTCAAGGAATCTACCGTGATAGTAAATAATTATTAAGGAATCATCCAAGACCACATCTCAAAATGGGAAAGTCCTCGGCCAAGTCCACACACATTTTTCTCTTGAGACGTACCAATTCATTGAGGGGATATATAGGGACAAAACCATCACATAATAATACCAATGTACTTCTCATATGAGCGTGGAAAGAAGAGTTCTTTTAGAAATTTATTTGTAAAAAACATAATTGATTAAAGATAGTATTTTAATAATAAAATTAGTTATTTTAGAATGATAATGGTTGCTAAAAACATTTTATATTTTTCCCTTGAAAATAGGTAAGAATTTGACAAATCCCCTTGAAACGAGCGTGTATTTCTAAAATAATTTTAAAACATCCATTTTAAAATGTGTCACTCCCCATAAAATAAAGTTGGATTATGGTTGGTAAACATATATAAAACACTAAAACATAATTTATTAGGATTACATAATAATACATTAGAACCTCATTTAGGTAAGAAGACAATAAATGTAACCTGAACAAAAATGGATGTTTGGGTTGAAAACCCATTACAACTTTGTAATAAATTGAATCATATACCCCAAAATTAAGAATCATAAAATGATAAATTGAATTAAAATACAGTGATTCATTATATGAGGCATCACTATAGAATATACATACACTATACAGAAGTTATAGTAGTTGACACAAAAATATCTCATAAAATTTGATGGGAGATGAAGAAACACCTTACCTTACGTAAGTTGGTGTTTTTCAAAAAATCTTAGCATCGAGTATAACCAAATTAAATTCATTAATTATTAGTTCTAAAACATATTATTTAATTAATTTATTTATTATATCCTTATACAATTCATTAATGTCTATTTTATGGGTTTAAGTGATTCATTTTTATTGTTTGGGAGCGTTTTCTTTCTCGGTATACATCATTTGTTTACATATATTAATATACAGATAAACATGTATAATGAGGATGGTTGTCCAGAATAAAAGTTGTAAGTTATTAGATATCATCCATAAGATTACATGGTCATAAAATTTGTTTTGTCATTTTTATTAAGGATGATTCATTATATAAAACATTAATGATAATTTTTTGGGATAATATGCTATTTTTTATCACAATAAACACATTTTAATTTATAAATTAATATAACATGTAAAAAAAATTATTACCCATAAATAATAAATAATAAATATATTATAGTCTGGTTAAAAAATAAAAATGGTTTCATGATCATAATTGAATATGGTAATAGAAATTGAAAACCTGTTGTCCTTGAATGTGATAAATTAACACATCACGGATTGTGTTTTCATTTCCAGTGTAAATGAATGGAAAAAGAGAGATGATAATGAATTATTAAATTATTAAAACAAAAATCTTGTACAGGTGTTGTACTAGAGTTATCATAACTTTTTTAAAGGAGGTGAGGAATTAAAAATAAAATAATAGAACTCGAAATAAAATAATAGTTGAAAACTTTCTTACAAAAATTCGGTAGTCTAACGATGTGACATAAAAATTAATAAAATATTTTGATGAGGGAAAAGAGTATCTCATAATTATTAAATAATATGGGTATTAAGGAGGATATTTAATGACAAATCACAGAAAAATACAATTGATTTTAAAATCTAATAACACAATAAGAGTATTTGAAAAAGACAACGATTTTGAGACGAAAATTCTACATCATAACAACTAAGCTGCATGGGTTTTGAAAACATTAAAAAGAGAGGGGGAAATGGTCAACCATTCATAAAGTACTCATAAAATGGTATTGGGATAGAATAAAATGGAAATAAGAACATGTTATGAAATCTTGAAATACATGACACATAAAATAGAACATGAAATAATTTAAATGAAAAGAGGAATCTACCTCTTGATGTAATATTCCTCGAGAGCCTCTTTAGGGGAGAGGTTTTGGTATTTTCATTATACCAAGGGCTGATGGATGTGGGGTAATAGATTGGAAAGATATTTGATCAGAATTTAGACTAGGCACAAGAATTGAGAGGAGTGAAGAGAAGAGGGAGTGAGGAGGTTTTATAGTGGAGGAGATGGGTGATTCGTTAATATATTATTCATTATTCTACTATTTCCCTCATGACACCCAATATTGTTCATTAATATGACCCATAATAATCATGATTTCCTATGAGTTCAAACCTAATGGAATTTAATCATACTTAAATCACTTATGACCCCATAAATCATGTATTTTGCATTTATCATAAATTATCATATTTTACTATTCAACTAAAAAATTCATGTATTATAGAATAATCCAAAAAATTCACCTTAATAATTTTTCAATGTGCAGATTTCAATATTGAAATAATTTTTTTTTGGAAAATAAATGTTTATAAATATTTAATTAAATATTTTTATTATGTCAAAATTTATTAAAAAAACCACATTAAAACTATTACTTGTTTTATAACACCTTGAATAATTATTCAAGTCCTATATAATTAGCCTATAACCACAATAAAATAATGTAACAATTTATTATTAAATTTTATTAAATTAAATTTCCATTTTAAAATACTAAATTAATCCTATAATTGTTAACAAAATATTATTGATAAACAAAAACAACAATACTTATACTATGATCGATTTTCCCTTCAATGACGTCTGTATAATATTTATACATTTACATGTGATGTTTCTATTTTTTAAGCCAAATTATAATTCATTAATATTAATTACTTTTCATATGGGTATGTTACAATTCATAAGGGTATGTTACTATTCATGAAAATTAATATTGTTTTATCAGACACTAAAAATCATTCTAAATGAAACAGTGTATACTATTTTTTCCAAATTCAAATCACAGAGTTGGAAAAATCATGTTTAATGGATTGGTTATAACAAAGTGGTGCTTCTAGAGACTTATGGTTTCATTCATTCAATATTAATTTATTTTTTCAAAAAACTTCGGGTGTTACATAAGAGATATTTGAACATCGTGAAATCTAATTCCTGATATATCTAGGATACGTTGGATACCTTGAAAAGGACCGAGTTACATTGAATATATTCCATGAGATGGGTGATCATTCCACTCAAAGGTAAACATCAATGTTTATGGCACGTATGTATATGATCTCTTGCAATGTGTCAAATTTAACGCTATCTATTACTTCCCAAACCATTCTTGGCTCACATGGGCTTAGAGTCCAACACTAATTTCAGTAACAACATGTCAATAATTACCATAGAATGGACCCACCATTATGATGTAAGTCTGAATACATCCCATTTCATCTCAATGGGATATATTCTTGATTAAGTGATATAGGAAATTCTCAAATGAAAAAAATCCCACTTTAGGACTCTATTATTGTATCTTTAATGATACATATTCCCATTACCTCAAATTCCTATATTGTACATGATACATTAGATTTTTTATTGAGTCTCATGCCAAATATTCACACCCTTATCATATGATGTTAAAATTCTTGGATGGGTCTAATCATATATCATTAAAATATGTCAAACAGACTACATGGTTTTTGATTTTTATTTTCAAAGAATAAATAGGATGCCTCTTTTAGTTTCAATCCCATCTCCAAGAAACCATCCCTTTCGTTGGAAATAAATTATCTCTAGAGTCCAAGAGCCTGGGTATGGACCAAATAATCAAAATTAAATAATAGAGTGATAATGAACCCATAATATAAATGTGATTATACATATCGATACACGTCTATAATAATGTCATTGAATCAGGGATAAATAGTCCAATATCAGGTTCTGGGAATGATTTCATGAACATATATTAAGTCTACAAGAGAGTATTGGAGTAATAACCAATCCCTCAGAGGGTGATATAAGCCTATGCTTTCATCCTTCGACCAATGTGATTCTTAAAGAGTCATTGGCCCTGAAAACCCTGGTGACCAACTACCTTGGGAAATAAAGTCTATATGATGAAATAGATGAGAGAACAATTGAGAGTTTTTGGAAATGATGATAAATTAAGAAAAACCAGATGTGCATGATTGAGTGAGTCCTTAACCCCCCCCCCAAATCAAACCATCCAAATAAACCTATACCATTGTTTAAAACCCAATGAAAATAATGGTAAACCCGAGATTAAATCCTTTAACAACGTCATCCATTTCACTGGTCAAGAAGAAATTTTTCTGTGATGCATGTTAATCTAGTTTATGTCTTTCTCATTGCAAAAAAAAAAAAAAAACAGTGAACCTGACATGTTTTGGTTAACTACACAAAACCTCGCATAAAAAGAAGGTCTCACCACATTATCCGTTAACTATGAAATTTATTGATAAAATATGTTCTCTTAAAAATGATGATACACTAATAACATGTCTTGTTTCATTCACAAGGAAATATCAATATTCATTGTAATTGAAATGATGTCACCAAATATTCCAACATATTTCATGATCACTGGATAAGATGCATTGGTCTTGATGCACAGGTGTATGTTATCAGTAAAACACCACTTCTAGTATCCAATAGTGAGTTTACTGTACTGGAAACACCAAAAACACAACTCCATCACAAAATTGTAATTGGATACAGAAATTATATTGAGGTTGATTCCACACTAATCATCTCTCTTGTGACTGTCATAGGAATGGAACTGTCCCTTCTATCCACATTCAACCTCTTTTGAAAACTATCATGGGAATGCATCAACATACACCTTCCCTATGTTGGGGATGTTTATGAGGGTAGTAAACATGGAAAATAAATCACCCAAAATATTTCTATGAGGCACCGTCCATTTTTATCATCAACATCGATATACATCCTTGATTCTATAAGGATCTATAGAGAAGGTTGTGCCTACACAAACTATCTCGGGTGGGGCACCCAGTAGGAGAGCCCACCTGGGGTATCCAAAAAATTTATCTTCAATGTAGGCTTAAATACCTACTACATCCAATATGTATGAGGTCCACCAGTGTATCCTAATAGTAGACTAGAATCAATCCCATAATATTGGTAGCCTGGAGACTATGATTTCATCACAACTATCCTTAGTAACTGTGGAATCCCAAGGACCACCCCAGCCAATAGGTATGGTGAATTTTTACAATATTCAATAGTGGGATCATCTTCTTTATGGTTACTAACCACCAAAATAGTATAATGGATACCCCACCCCAAATATTATCTTGGTCACTGACCCCCAAATTGTATCATGGGCACCAACCCTCCTAAAGAATATCATGGCACCGACCCCCAAACATTATCATGGGAACTAACCAAAAAACGATATCATGGGAATAAAACCCCTAAATGGTATCATATGAATATACACCCCAAAATTTATCCTGGGGAATGAACACTCAAATTTTATCATTATCACTTACCCCTCAAATGGTATCATAGTCACCGACCACCCAAATGGTACATCAGGAGTCAACCCATCAAACGAGACGCTATATCATGGAGGAGAACAAGATTAATTTTTTTCCAGTCAATATGATTTCTGTCAAATATAAATAATATTCATTGAAATCGAATGAGAAAACTCCTAAAAGGTATAATTATACCATCTCATGGTTGTCAGTGACACATCAATTTATCTTACCATGTTCCAATTTCATATAGAAAGAATGGCTTAGCGATATTTTACATATATCTATATAAGGGTTTTAAAACCATGTTGGAATTTAGAGGATAATTGAAATAAAAAATATGGATAGAGGAAATGGGGTATTAAATATTTTGGGTCAGCATTTGAACCCCCTAATCTTCTACTCACACTGGCACCGATAGAGGAAAGTGTGTTTTCAATGGATCTTGAAAGCCAATTTCTTCAGAAAAAAATGTAATTTATGAAGAATAACTGGACTCTCGAATCAAATAATAGAATATATATCTTAGGGATATAATGTTGTAATATTATTGACATATTTTTTTAATGAATTACCAGTGTCTTCCTATGAAATCCTTCCTTGTAGTGAAGTGGAACAACCCACAATGATTAAGGAATTTTCATATATTACTTCCCATCATCTAGAAAATACAAACATTTTCCTCCTCACCCCATCCTAAAGGTATATATGAATTTCAAAATTTTCCACATAATCATCAGGGATATTCAAGAAATAATATGACCTCAGGTGTTTCCACAAAACATTAAGGATAGTCATGTCCTTTTAATCAATGGGATGTATCTAGGTCATCTATGCCCCTAATGATTTAGTACATTCACTCAGATCAATAGATACTTAGACACTATATTTGAGACTCCGGACTCATCCACAGACCTACACCAATGATGGCATAAATAACATGCAGGGGAAACTTTCTATTCACCTATCTACTGAATGAAGACAAAGAAAAGTATATTTATTACAATACAAGCATGTTTGAGGGTATTTAAATTATTCCATAGATACCTGTTTGATAGAGATCATGATTAAGTGAAAAAAGAGTGAGGTGGGATTGATAAGCCCTGAAAATCCTTAACCCTACCATCAAAATCTCAGAAACACCACATATGGTTTCATTTCCATTTATTTTTAGTTTCAATGGAAGATATACATGGGGAAATTGGAACCCCCTACAACAGAATCCCCACTTTATTCATCTTACCACATTGAGCCGGATTCATATATTGTGTGGTGTAGAAAGCACCATATAAATCCCAACGATAATTCAACCTCATTAAAATCATGATTACTAAAATAATATTCTTTCTAAATTAAGCATCTCTCCAAATATCTTTACGAATACACAGTTAATAGTTTTATGGAACTCTAAAAAATGAGGAAAATTCATGAGGAAGGGTTGATCAGCCATGAAAACTGTTACCCCTACCATCAAAAACTCAGTCACACAATAGAAATATTCTATTTCTTCAATGATTTATTGGGGGATCATGTATCTATAAGATAGATCAAGTTTAATGATCATGGAACATTTGCAATATACAATAGAGTTATCAATGCTCCTTCAGAAGCACAATCTTAATAGGTTACTCCACATTTTCCTTGCCTTAAGATGTTAAACTACATGGGTAAAATCCTTACCAAAAGACATTAAAATTCATTGAACTTGTCCTTACCATAGGATTTTTTATTATTGGTATCTTTTCCTCAAAGAAAAACATTAAACTGCATGGTTCATGTTCTTGCTACATGATGTTAAACTTCATGGATCTTTTCCTTAATAGAAGACATTAAACTCCAAAACTAATGACCTTACCAAAAGAATGTAAACAAAATAAATAGCATCCTTACCACAAGACATTGAACTATATGGATCATGTACATTATAAAAGACATTAAATTGCATGGATGATATACTTTTCACATGACTTTATACAGCAGAGTTCTTCTAAAACTACATAAGTCATGATTATCACTCTAATGAGATACATATGGATTCATGGATTGTATATACTATCCTAGCCACCTATATTTACCTCCTTATCACATGATGAAAAACTAAAAAAAATACTTCCCTATCAAAGGATGATGAACAATGAAACATCTTAGTAACTGGGAGATATCATAAAAAATAGGTGGAAGTTTAGTATAATGCATGCCGAAAATGCCCCCAAAAGGCTTGTAGTGCCACATATAATAAATAATATTTCTAAAAATAGTTGGTAAGTTAAAATTCAAGGATGGTGATATACATATTTTTTATCCCAATGCCTTAGGGGCTGCCCTACTGAATCCATGGAGCATGCATGATGATGACTATTTTATCCTAAAAAACATGGTCACATTTGAAGATCTAATCCATGATTTATAAGACACTTCTATACATAGTGATAGTGAAAATGGAAAATCAACTATGAAATCACTTTATGACAACTCGGATATCATCTAATAGTGATGTCTCTTCTAATAGACCCCACACCCTAATAGTGATAGAGAAACCCCCATAGTTCCATGTTCTTATAAGAATATATCCCCAGATTTAGGATGGGATGTGGATGAGGATAACCACCGGAATTCCACTCTCACATTCCTGGAATGTGTCTCCACAACCATATAAGATCTTAGATATATAAATCTAGAAATTAAAGAATACATATAACCTAATCTGATTAGTGTTTCCATTCCCTTGAATAGAAAGAGATATACATTGCATTTCAAAATAAAAAATCAATATATGTTAACATTGAACTATATAGAAATTCATAATCATTGTCTATATGAGTTTATGCACCATCTGAAACTGCCAGATGAGCATTGATGCCTAAAATATGTATCCGAGAGGATTCACTCTTCTTCTGTCAAAAAGTCTATGAAAGTCCCATCAAATACATGATTCTCCCAATCGATTTGATGCCTCTTATAGAATAGATTTCACTCATCTTATATGAAGTCATCATGGGGTGATTACTGTGTGTCCTCCTCACATATAAAACTATTATAGAAAGTGAGATTATCATCTATAAGGTCTTAAAGATGATGCAAGAACAACGCAGTCTATTTAGACTCTCATATTGATCCGCTCATAAGTGGGAGAAAGGACAAGCCCTTGTAGATTTTTTTTGTAGAAAATCACAAGCCTGAAAACACACTGAAATATACTGATATCTTAGGTGAAGAGGTCTTATAATCCCATGAAACTCTTTAGATATCGTAGATGTACATTTATGAAACCTATGATAATCATGTATGTAGAAGGATGGAAAAATTGAATCTCTTCTTGGACGGTTTAGGTAATTTATTTGACTCTCTAGACAAAATATAATTTTCCTAAACTTATTTAGTATCCGAAGGATGCACAAATAATGAGGTAGAATACAAAGCCCTCATCACTGGATTGGAACTATCCCTACAACAGAAACATCATACCAAAATATTATAGGGGATTTATAATTGGTAATATATAAGTTAAATGGATAATATACAATTAAAAAGAATTATTGGACAGTTTCACTAGAAATGAAAGGGGAATAATGATAGAGTTCCCTTTTGATCCCATTTTGAATCATGATTGCTCAGACACATTTTCTATTGTTTCAACTATCCAGACCAATCCTGATCAGGAGGAGGAGATCTTCTGTATCACCCATCGAAGAATGTTATGGGTATAAACATTAGAGTTAGCCATGTCATTCTCCCAAAGTACATGACTTTAAACTATACATGTTTGTCCTGAGTGCATGGTGTTAAACTACACATTTTTTTCTTGACTACATGATGATAAACAGTACAAGTCTTTTAGAATCCCATGATAATAAACAATACAGATCCAGTCATTATTGTATGATGTTAAATTGCATGGGTTTCCTAGAACTACAAATTTCTTTATTACTATCATCAAAGTATACATAGTGATGCCTGAATCACTATTCGTGGGTCTAGATACAGGATTAATTTACCTTCACAAAAAGTGATATATGTCATCACCTCAGGACATAAAACTACACATATTTGCAACACCCATCTTCATTGACATTTATTCACCCACGACCTTACCTCATGACATTAAAAAACATTAGTTTCATTGAAATATGTATGGATTCGTTCTCATTTTATTTTAGATATGTAGGGACATCTAGATCATATATCATGCTCTATCCACCACATGATACTAAATTCCCCTACTATGGACTTAAATTCCTCTATATGGGACCCTTTCTATTCCTTGTTTCCGACATCAAACAAATTTCAGGTGGAATTTGTAATTTTAGAAGGGGATTCCTCATATGGTCAGGGTGTATCAGTTTTAATAGGCTCGTCTTGTTCCTTAATAGGATACCGTAAAAGGCATATCATCAGCCCTCACTACAAGATGAAAAATTACATGGCACATTAGAACTACATGTGGTCAGATTCTCTATTTAATGACATATATAGTGATTCCTAGACATCCCCCTATGGGAAAAACCACAATTTTCCCATAAATTTACGATGGTGCACATACATCCTCACCACATGGTGTTAAAATTCATTCAATTTATAGAAATATGTTTTTCTTGATTACAATCATTAATGAGATACATAGTGATGCTCAAGCATCCATCCACGGGCCCAACTACAACATTATAAATCATTATGTCAATCCATATATATCCTCTCTACATGATGTTAAACTACACAGTTTCAAAAAAAATGTGTAGCTTGATCCCTATCATTAAAGGATATATAGTGACTCCTAGTCCTACAATCCTAGGCCCCACTACAAGAATCAATAGAAAAAATTCCAACCTAACCATATGTGTCATACTAGTGAAGGGATAGTTTCTCATTTAAAAACTACATATGGTTTAATTATTTTTTCATGAGATAGGTAGTGAAAAACATACATTCCCCCTTTGTCACAACAAAAACATTTTCTTCTTCTCATTATAGAAATATTCCATAACTCATCATGATAAACTACATAAGATTATTTCCATACTACATGATGATAAACTGCATGGAAGTATGTTCTCACCGAATACCATTAAACTGAAAGGAAAAAGTCTTGGTAACATGATATTAAGTCTTCCCAAAATAAATCATTTCCACATGAAATCAAAATATAAAGAAAACATTATGGTCACATGACATTTATGCTGCATGAAAAACTTCCCAACTTCATTATGGTGAACTATAAAGACCATGTCCTATTTTTCATTCCTTATTAATAGACCAAAGAATATTTACCTTATTCAACAATAGTATGGGGGTTCTTCAATCATCTTTTTAGATAAAATCAATGCCTATGCCACACTTCGGTTCTTGTATGCCTCGATTTATCATAATCTGTTCATTTAACTTGAAAAGGGAAAATTAAATCTATCAGTTTGATATGATATTGGGGAAAGAGGCCTTTATAACCACCAAACAGTGACATCTGGGTCCAATATAATGGGCTATATCATTATTCGGATCCTGTCGTCACTGAGGTGGAATAAAAAATATTAGGGTGTTTCAGGACGTACATGGTATGACTCTCTCATATCATTTGTCTTTACCTATGGAACATGAGCCATTATTTACAACATTTCCACCTACCATAGTGAATGATATTGGAGTAATCATGACCCTATGTATCTTAATTAGTCTTTTGTGTGAAATCTCCGATATTAGTTCCATATGAGTGATGAAAATAAAATGACTAAATTATGTTTAATATTGTATGAACTTATACTTCATCCTATATGGTTCAAATCAGAAGACCGTAACCTTCAAAAAAAAAGAGACACAAAAAATTTTAGATTGAAAACTCGGATAGGGAAACAGGAGAAAAAGTAAAGTCTTAGCCTGATAATATCTTCACATCTACAGTTTAGGAAAAACTATGGCATAAATTGAAGTAATAATGCTCATAGGGTTTACTTTATAACCCTAGTAAAATAAAATATATGCTTTCTATTCCCAGTGCTCCAAGAAAATGTTGTAGAAATGAAATTCCACATTTCCTCTCCATGAGAATTTGTTCAGTAGTTGGTGGTGCAACATTTATTATTCTCTAACCCTTCATGGATATAACATTTTCCATAAATAAAAAATTTATCATTTAATGAGTTTTAGGCTTTAAAATATTTTGTTTCTTTTAAGAATGATAAGATATCTCTATACATGACCATTCAATCATGGTAGAAGACCATATGCCTGATAATCAGATATTTCTTTGTCTGATATAAATGAATTTTTGATTCTTGGGATCCTAAAGTCAAATCTGTGGAACTGATCACCTGATAGTGTTTTGATATATCCCTGATGTGGCTTCAATATACCTTCATCATGATATAATCACCATGGACTATAATTCACACTATCCATACCAGACTACTCAACTAGATCTAATAACCTTGACATTGACGCACCATATTTTATACCCTTTCTCAATGCTAGAATGTGACACACTATTCCTGAACTATTAATGACTCACACATCAGGATTTGAAACAATGTGGTCTAGGGATCTTTCTTCATTATATAAGAGTTTCATTTCCTTAGGGTTGCAGAGGCCTTCCTGGATAGCATTCCATCATTAACCAACTACACCATCTAGACCTTTGAGGCTTGAATAATATTTCATGACTATTGTGAAATAGTGGAGATGATCTTTTCTTAGCTATACTATCGATTCCTGAGGGATTTTACTCTCCAAAAAAGACATTTTTTTCATTCCAGGAGAGAAGATTCTAATCCTTGTGAGCCTTAGCAACATTGAGTCAGAACTAAACCCCTCAAAATGTTTTGGGACATACCCATCCTTTCTTCCCCATCCCAGATTCATAGACCGATGCTTTTTGGTAATGATTTATATCACCCATACTCTAACTATATAGGTAGGAATACTATCTCTAGTATGTCACCCTCAAACATAGTTCCTACCTTAATTCGTCCATAACTCATTAATAATAGTAGAGATCACGATTTTTTGAACATTATATCGATCCATAAGGTATTTAACCCATCAAATAAAGGAATATCCTCCTTGATTGAATGGAACTCCAATCCTCATGATCCATAAAAACACCATAGTTGAAAGAAACACCCCATAGTGTTTTGAGTCATCCCTAGACTACTAGTCCCATATTCCATTAATGTCCAAGAATGAAGACAATAAAATATATAGAATCCCAATGGTCTGAGCTAGAAGATCATAAACTATAGTAAAAAAATGGTTTGATCTCAAGGACCCTAAAATAAATCATAGAGATAGTCTAGATTTTTAGACCATACAATATTAAGAAAAATAATACTAACTAAGTTTAATCCCCGATAATAAAATCCTGAAAAAAATAAGTGTATTTTCTCACAGGGTATTCACTTTGAATATTGCATGAAATATTTAGAATTTATAATAATAAATATCCACAATAACTTTTTAGTTTGAATACCTATAAGAAGGTGACTTGAGAAAAATCCAGGTACATGCCTGCAATTTCATCCCCCTTATAAGGCTTAGAAAAATTATAGAACTAAAAAGACTAATTGATACAAATATTGTGAGTCCCATCATATGGGAATAGGAAATATAAATATATTCTCACTATTTCCCCTAACATAGGCATATGATAGAGCATTTTGGAAGGATAACATGTCAAAACCATCCTTGGAAATTGGATGATTTAAAAAATACTTTATCCAGTGCATAAAAGAAGAATTTTATATCATGGGAATTCTAGAACATTTCGTAAAGTGAAACTTGTTGGACATCAAGTAATAAAATCCATGAAATATGATATGTTTGGTATTACACACAATGGACGAGAATCAAGGATGATCTGACCAAAATCCCTAGAGAGAAATGGGTACTCACCTGGGATTTCACAAAAAAATTCATATTTCCCCATATACGTATGATCTAGAACTACTTTAGTCCATATTAGAGTTATTTATCTATGAATTTATAACCCTACTGTACGAGTTTGATCTACATAGTGTTATATCCCATATCTACTTGCATCTTGATTCCCATACTCATGTGATACATAGGAACATTTAAATTATCCTACTATGGTTAATGAAAAATGTTCCATTCTAACCAATCCTTGTTACATTATGGAATGCATATAATATAAAATTTCAGGGTTTATAGTCCATGAAAAAGTTACTACCTATATTTTAATTTAAAAAAATGTTGTGTCCAGATGTATCATCTTAATAACACTTGAGAGTACCACATATACACTCAGGACACATACTTATAGGATGTTCAGTATCATGGATTGTCAGATATTCAAATGTTCATAAAAGTGATATGCGTTTACCTTAGAATTACATTCTGTTCATTATGGTGAATCTCATTCAACAGAGGATATTTTGTTATCACCAATATTTATTCAATTTTCTCCTTCACATCATAGACTTGAGGGATGTGAAGAACATGCAAAATTTAGGTATAGTTTTCATGAAATAACATTGAAATTTCATGCATGGAAGGTTTGGGTTTTTCATTAGAATATACACCTTGTGAACTAGTCACACCCATCCTAGAACATTTCGTCAATTTTTTTCACATCCTTTTTCCAAACAAAAATAATAGATAGTTATGTGAAAGATTGGTATGAAAATTCATCCACAATCTTATGTTAGACTAGAGGTCTGCCACACCCAATGGGTGTTGTCATAATCCTACCAGAAGACCCGTAGAGGAGTATATAACATGAATGTGGAATTTTAGAATGTGTATAGGGCCCGCATTGTGCAATCCCAAAGGCATTCATAGACCAATCCAAAGACATGGTGGTATGAAGACCGATGGTATAAGTGATGCATATAGTATGGGTTATGACCCCGTTTCCAGATGAAGAAGCAGAATTCAAATTGTGACTTATATTTCAAAAGGTAAGCAATGTGGGATTTGAATGTGGGGTGAATTTTTTAGAATAGATAAAATCTCGACACATCGATCATGCCCATTGATGATATGTTTCTACTGATCATGCCTCCTTCTGATTCTCACCATCCACTATGATACTTCATGTCATAAACTCAAACTCAAACCATTATGTTCCTCTTGAACTCGTACTTATAAAATCATGAATATTGAAGAACCTCCCACATTAAGTGGCCAACACCTAGGATCGATGTCCCAAGGAATGCTCTATGCTCAATGAATTTCACTACCATCTATCTCGTACATGGATCATATCTGATCATGTTTGAGATGACCAAACCAATTCATCATGAGATTCAAGCATAGAATCTAGTAGCCTTCCATGAGGGAGCTCTATGGTGATCGAAGAATTCAAATTATCATCCTTGGATCATGAAACTGAATCAATGAAAATCACTAAGGTGTTATGATTGATTCAATGACCACAAAACCCTTCTGCCATCAAAATATTTTTAATTAATTTATATAGTATTTATTTTTAACACACGACACAATAGAAGGGAATCAAAACAATTTCATGATCATTTTTTGAACAAGGGTTCAAATATTGTATTACCAATGGTGGTGTCATGAGATTTTTATAATAATGGAACCTTATACCCCTGATGGAATTTTATCTAATATAAATATGATTTACTAGATCGCATGATTCCATATGAACAAATTGTGGCATCGCATGATCAAATTAAATAATCATGCAATGAATTTTAGGTAGTTTTGTGTTGTAAATATTGATTATCTTCAACACTTCTATCAGAACGAGCTTCATGCAGGAAATAAAATTTTGTAAGAGACTCAGCATCCCATTGTCTATATAAACACACTCTCACCAAGAAAAACTAATTTTAGGGGTACGGATATGAGATATAGGTAAGTAGAAATAATGTGAAACACCATAGAAATAGATTCACTACCCATAAACTATTGGGGAACTCTTCAGAAAATCATGAGGGCTTGGACAATGATATATAAAACAGTAGGAAGCCTCATGAAAAACCAAATGTTATGCTTTTAATAGTTCATAACTGGTGTTCACATGATCTCCTTAAACATTTGAGTAATGAGAATTAACCAATGAAAGGGTATTTGGCCTTGTCTTCAATCATACCATTGGTCTCATATTTCCAAGACCCCCACTTTCATTGTGATATTTGGAAATGAATCTAGACATGACCACACCTCCAGAGATGTAGAGTTTGTCAGAAGTCCCATTTTAGGTCATGATGTTGCAGACATATAGTGCCTAGATCGGTGAATCCAACCCTCTGAATCAGTGTACATTTTCCCTCTGGTGTCCTAAACCATTATCCATCTCCCATAATACATCCCAATGGACCTGTACCTAAATCATGGGATCACTTTAGTGATGAAACCTCACGTAATTCAATAATAAAGGTCCCACAATTCATTGACAACCCATAATGATTCTCATGATTATGCACCAATGATCTCATATAACATTGGTTATGATAATCTCATGCTGAAAACACCCTTCACGTGTCCTTATCAAGTTGGAAGAAACCATCACATGAATATTTGTTGAAGACATGGGAATCAGATGAATACGAGAGCTTCTTTATCTCGCAAACCCATGATCATGTAAGATGATACAAATTTATTTTTATTACCACGAGATACAATCCCCAAAAAATTTTCTATACATATTCAATGCCTTCAGGAATCCTTATAATGGTGGTCATGTTGGTCCTCCAGTATTGTTGTATGATGAGCTGTCATGACTCATAATGCATGCATGCATCTACCATAGTTACATATACATAAAGGTAAGGAAACTAGGATGCATGACCTAATATGTCATGCACCATATTCATTAATGATTCACCCTCACCCTTCCATGTGTGTAAATAGATTAGACCACCTATAATGGAAGTACCCATCGCAAGACCTCTTTGAGGTCATGCAAGATGAGGACCATCATGTGGTTCCATCATTTGAGAACCCTCCCTCATGTTTATGGCCTCAAACCATTGGAAACTTCATAGGAAGAACATTCCATAACCATGGATCCATTATCCTTGGAAAATAATGCTTATATGGACTTAAGGGATGGTCCCTTTTGTCATACACTTGTTAAATTTGAAAAAACACAATAACTTAAACGTATATGCCAGACCATTGTTTATGAATGTTTTAATTATATATATTCAAGGGAGTCCGAGTGGTACTAATGATGTGAATAGAAAACATTGGACATGTCACTTGGATCACAAGATAGATGTCGGATCAGTCAGATGATCTCGCGACAACACCTTCACACGTCAGCATTATCAGGAGGTGAGCATAGTAAGGGGTCAATTGATCATGATCAAGAAATGGAAAATTTACAATTTGATCATGATATGGAAGCCAAGACATGCTTTTTGATCATGCACAAGACCCCTGACATGTCAACATTGTTCTGGTGAAGGTATCTGAGATAAGTCACTTGATCTCCACAATACCCCAGACATGTCGGCTCTAGTTATGGGAAGCATCTCACACATTTTTTTCTTCTCCCCTGAAAAGGAATACAGGGAATGTTAATTTTTTAGGTAGACACCCTCAGATGTGTCTTCTATGATATATTGGTTCCCTAGATTATCATATATACAATTATAGAATATCTAATAGATAGTCAAGTCATGTTAGAAAAACCAATAGGGCCTGCCAACCTAGCCCATCTTACCTCATCTAGACTCATTCCAAGAGGGAAAAAACCACAATACTTTTTCCACATAGCCATCTTATAAAGGAAGCATCCGTGAAGAGCTAGGGCCATGTAATCATGAAAATATACCTATATTATACTCTCGAACAAACCATCTGAAAAATACAACATCCCTTTAATTATTCAGAAGTCAAAGAATGAGTATGAAAAATTGTTAACAGTCAAAGTGTAAGCCCCGAAAAATTGGGAAACCCTAGAGTGTAACCCCTAACCAATGTATATCAATGGGGAAACCTCAATGTTTATCCCTTGACCAAGTATGTATCCTTAGGGAATAAACCCCTCATACTGAAATAATATAATATTTACCCAATAATAAGGTAATCCACTTTGGTATTAGCCCATATCATTCATAAAACCCTAGGGATGGTCATAATGTCTCCAAGCATGACCATTCACATAAACCCATATGCGGGATTGGGATGAACTGAACTATGAGAACTATGATTCATTCCAAAATAAATACACATAATATTCATTTCTATAGACTAACATCTAATGGAATTATATCTTGGTATAATCCTATAGCATCCCCAAAACCATATGGACAACAATAATACCCTCGAGTGTGATCATCCACCTTAACCCATCAGTGTGTTATGTGATTAGTTAACTATCAAATCATTGATTCCATCCATATTAGATATACTTTGGACACCTTCCTAAGGCCAAAGATTCATACCATATCCTTTATGGGATGGGTGATCATTCCTCATAAAGGGAAAACTCAATGTTTAAGCCCTGTATGAATATTCTCTCATAAAATGATTCTAATTTACAATAATATCTAGTATCTCACACTAAGCATGGATCATGTGGGATTAGATACAAGATAATATAATACTAACACTATATTGAAAATTCCTCCAACATGGACCCAACATTGGGATGTAAGTTTGATTATATCCCATTTCAGATTAAAGGGTCATATTCATGATGAAGAAATATTGGGAAGTCTAACATACATAAGTTCTACTTAGGGACTCTATTGTTTTATCTCTCAAGACAAAGATGAATTTTATTTGAACAACATGGACTATAATTCATGCATTAAACTAGATATGTATGAAACCTAATTAATTCCTAGTACTGATATGTACATCCTTACCATATGATGTTAAACTTCAGAGATGGGACAAATCATATGACCTTAATCTATGTCAAACAATCTACACGGGTTTTGATTCCTATTTCATAGAATATGTAGGTCTTCTATTAGAGGTTATATCCTATATCCATAATAAAATCAATTTCCATAGATAGCATTAAAATCTAGAGTGTGTAAAAATGGATATATCCCAAAGAATCATAATTAAATAACAGAGTGATAGTGAACCAACAATATAAATGTTAATGTCCTTATCGATACATATTTGTATTAAACTCATTGAAATTGGGGTTACCCATCACATATCAGGGCTTGGGATGGATTTCATAAACACATATTAAATCTATATGAGAGTCTTGGAGTAGGAAAAAATCCTCATCCCCCAAAAAGGGTGTAATGAGGTCAGCCTCACATCATATCGACTAGTTAGATCCTCCAACATTCGTTGGTCCTGAAAACCTAGGAGAATGCCTTCTAATGGAAAGAAGGTTTGTACCCATCTATAGATAAGGGAACCTTTGTATGATTCTCTTAATGATAGAACAAATAGAGAACCCAGTGCACACAATTGATTGAGGCCTTTAAACCCATTATAGTCAAACCATCATGCGAATCCCATTCCATGTTTTAAAACCAAATGATATTTCATTTAACAGAATCTATATTTCATAAAATTGTTATAATAGTTTTTATGTTATTTATTTTCATATACATTAAGATACATTCCTTTTGACTTATCTAAAAAACATTCCTTTTTAAAAATAGTAGAGGTATTCCATTAAAACTATTTATTAAAATTCAATGATATCATTAGATTTACATAAAATATAATATTTTTAAGTAAATGGATATATTTAAAATATTTGTTAATATCATTTACATGGATGAAAAATATATCCAATTAAAAGTGAAATAAAATATTACTCTATTTTTAAGAATTATTTTCTTAATTCAATTACCAAAGAGATGAATGGATTGAAGGGACTATATAATGTCCTGAAATATCAATTGGATATGAAAATTCATGGTTCTTATGAATAATTAATGATAAGTTTCATTAAATGATAGAAAAAACCCCAAATGAAAATTAAAATATAAAATAACTTAGTACCTCGTTAGTAACCTCCAAATTATATCCTATTGAGAGAAAAAACTGAAATTGAAACATAAATAATCATGTATAAATTGGTATTAATGTTAAATCCATAAATGTGTAATTATATACACTGTATTAACTTAAATATGTTCATGATAACAAATATTTCATAGTGGAGTGTAAATTAAGATGAAATTCATTACCTCAAACTTCTAGTTTGTTCAGTAAGATTTTAAAACATATATAATGGTATTAAACATGTTATTAATTTATATAAAACAATATTTATTTTTATTATATCTTATATGGCCCTATTACAACAAATTTCCACCCATTAATTAACAATAATTTATTATTACTACTGTTTTTTGTTATTTTTCTTATTTTCTCATGTATGTTTTGGCTTCGTATTTATGGTAGTGGTGTATAATATATAGTTCCAACATATAATTAATTAAATTAATGTTATTAATATAATATTTATTCATTAAATAAATTTTTAGAACTATTATTTAATATTTATCAAGGGAAATTAATCACTTCAAATCATGGAGATGTTCGGTCGTACATACGCACAAGCAATGATCTAATTCCCTTAATGGGTGAAATGGAACATTTTTTTCGAATATATTAATAATATAGAATTACAATCATGAGATAAATATTATACGAGTTAATTATTTCCATAATTATGACTATCATTTTGATTTTTGATGGAGAACAAATTAACTCAGTTCTCGATGTAGTAGTCCGGCAGACGGACGAGCGATGGATTTGTTTCCCATTTGATGATGAAGGGAATAAATAAATACTATGAATTAATCACAATAAAACCTATTTATAATATATATAATTATTTAATTATATTTTAATTTTAATGCACATTTTAATGTGATAAAAGAATAATTGAAAAAGAAGATGCTTAGTTAAGACAATTAACATCACCTAGAAAAATATCCTTTGTATCTCTTATTAAGGACCCTAGGAGTTGTCTTTTGTAGTTATAAGAAAATATTAAATGTTTCTAAGAATATTAGAAAGAGTTTTTTTAGGTTTTCATTTACCGATATTTCTTCATATGTGTGAGTAAGTAAATGGTGTGGAGTTCCCTTTTATAATTGATGTGTTGTATAATTTTTGTAAGTACCCAAACTATTCCACAATTGGATGTCACTCTCACCCAAAGTGTCTTATAAATTGATAAATAAGTTTTTTAGGGAATATAAATTTGATACCAACATAGAACACTAAAAGGAAACATTTTTTTAACTTTTCATTTCTTTTACCTCCAAACTTACTAATTTTCCATTTTTTATTTCACCATGATAGTTAGTTTTTATCATAGGTAATTTATCCATACAGAATAAAATAAATTTACTATTATTAAATATTCTGGACACAATGATTATATATATATATATATAATCACATTTATCAACTAAAAAATATCTTTATGTAGAAAATTAATGTCGACCCAAGAACATTTCACATATAAATCATATTTTTTATCTTGAACCCATAAAGAGTGTTGAAAAAAAGAACCCATAAATAGTGTTGAAAAAATGTTCTCACGAAATATATATTCCTTGCATAAGAAGATCTTATATAAACTATATGAATAGTAATAATCATTATAAAGAATTGAATTAATATAGTTATGTATATATTCAATAAATAAAATTATAATCATTCGTCATTAAAAATTATTTTAATTAATTTAAATGGATATACGTTGTTCCTTCTTAAAATAAAGAATAGTTTTCTGAAAAAAATTGTTTTATAAAAAATAAACCTTTTCCTATAAATGATTTTATATTTATTTACATAAAATAGTTAGTTAATAAATTATTAATTATAAATATTATTATGCATTATTATTGACAAAATTGGGACTAGTTATATTTTTTATTTTTTGATTACTTGAAACGCTTATTTATAAGGGAAAATTTCCTAAAATTATTCTATACTCATTTTGAACATAACTATTTAAAATGAGTAAGAAACCCTTAAAAAATAATTTTTTGTAATAAAAATTAAATACTACATTTTTATATTAATATAGAATTTTCACCAACTATAATTGAGGCTTGGATGTTATATTTTTCTTTTATATAATGATTTTATTCAGAAATATTCATTGATATTACATTTTAGAAAATTAATATTGGTTATTATTAATAAAATATTATATTTTCCAAATTGGTTCTAATTTTATATAATTTCTCTAATTTACCTTTATTAGTCAATTCATTTGATTCCCCATTACAGGTTCTATAGTATCAAGAATTTATATGGTATATTCACATTAAGATAGATCGGGTTCCAATTCTATTTTTTCAGATGATCAAATATGCATTGGGTTTTTCATGTACTTCTTTAAAATAGATATATTTATCAAATCAGGTATTTTAGAGATTATTTATGGCATTTAAAATTTTTAAGGCACATCTCTAATTCATTCCAGTTATTTAAAGGGTTTGATATACCTTGGGGCCAATATTCCCTTCTAAGAAAATCTTACCACACCTTTCCATAGAGAAATAATTATGAAAATATTATCTCCCTCTTGAAATTAAAAATCCTTGCTTCAGTTATCAACATATCTCTTTTTTAAACTCCAAACGTCTTTAATTTGAGCCTAAATTTCCGTTACATTTTTTTTTCATATTCAACATGTTCTGGGGATACATGTTTCTTTTCACTAACTTCATCCCTACATGTTGGAGTTAAAAATATTTTTCAATATAGTGATTAATAAGACACCATTTAAATTCATGAATGTAAATTATTTTGATTGAAAAAATTAATCCAAAGGTAAATTATGATCCCACGTACATTACAAGTAAAGTGATCATATATAAACACATCGTTCATGTTTTATATAACAATTTCAAATTGTCTATTTGTTTTTGGATGATAGGTAGTGCTCAAATGAAACTTAGTATCAAGAGACATACGATGACTCTTCCAAATTTTCATTATCAAATAGGGATCATGATTATATAATATCAAAAGTTATGTGAAATTATGAATTAAAACATAATTAATATATATATTTGGAAGGTGAATAATTGGTAAATCTTATAATATATGGTGGAAATGTGTAGATAAGTTATGATGATCCATAATAAACCATATTATAATATTCTAAATTTGAGCCTTTGATAGACATGTGGAAGATTCCATAATAATTTCATCCCAATTCAATATTTGAATAGGAGGATGTTGGATTATTCCAATAGGATGATGACTCTCATCCTTCACCAATTCGAAAACCAATTATGTTAATACATAATATGTAACTTCGAATTTCATGTTATCCCACAAAAAATGTTCCACCAAATCCACGTAAATATTGTTTATACCATAGTATATATATATTCATTCTATGAGAATAATTTATTAAATACATTATTAGCACAAGTATATATGGAAAATATAGAATCTTTCCAAATTTTATAACTCTATCTTCACTAATGAAGTCTTCCAATTTCTCATCATTTTGGAATTTAATTTTTGTTCGTCAAAAAATTATTATCATTAGACTAAGACAATTTTATATTTTCAAATAAATATGGTTTCACAATCATTTGAAAAAGTAGTGATGTATCTACTTCCTAAATAATTTCCATTCCCATGTTATTAAATCCATGAATATATAATCCTTCTTAATGCATATTTTGGTCCAAAATACATGATATGTTCTTATCAATACATCTTCGACCTTATATTCTTTTCCGGGGTGGTACTATATTGTCAAATAATAATAATTGAGCATCTCAAACCATTGTTTCCCACATGTTGATCAGTTTCTATGAAAATAATTATTTATGTTTTTTTGGTCTTTTTATATACCATATATTTTACCATATAAATAATGCCTATGCATATTCAATGTAATGATTAAAACTTCCAACTCATGATCATATGTTATGAGACTCTAACTAATTAGATGTATATGTAATAATTATATCATTTTGTATATTTAAATATTAATATCCCTTTATTTATATGTCACTATATGTCAAAAACCCATCATTTAATGATGGTAGATAAAAAATTAGAGCAGTGAGAAATATCTTATTTAATTCTATGAAGTATTCTTCACATGTCATTGTCTATATGAACCTAACCCCTTTACATGTATTCTTGGTTAATGGGGTAGCCAATCAGAATGAATTTTGAATAAATCATTAATAGTAATCTGCCAAACCATCAAAACTATGTACGTCCATAATGTCTATTTGTGTAGTCTATTCATTTACATTATTCCACTTCAAATTATTAGCTATAATTCAATCCTTAGAGAAAAAAGGCCAATAAAAGAATCATTTTTGATGCCAAAATTCAAACATGTAAAATTTACCCTATAACTCTATTCGTTTGGGATACTCATGAATGATCAAAAAAGTTTTATTAGGGTCCTTATAGTTCTTCAATGAAACCAATATATCATCAATGAACCTCATAGTGAAATTATAATGATATTATTTGAATACTCTATTCATTAGTTGCATAAATACCGATGTTACATTTGTAATTTAAAATTAAATTACTATAAAATTCATAATGTCCCTACCCTGTTCGGAATATTGTTTTAGGATGTCTACCTTATATAAATTTAAATGATCATACATGGAATGTAGTTCATTATTTAAAAAATATTTAGAACCATTAAGTTGATAAAATAAGTCAAAATGGTGAGGAAAAGGGTACATGTAATTAATCATAATTGCTTTTATTTATCTATAATCAATGCACAACCTCTTGGATCAATATTTCTTCTTAACAGAGAGAATATGGGCACCCCATATAGAAACACTAGGTAAAATAAATCCATTATTACACACCTCCACTAGTTATTTCTTCAACCCCACTAATTCCACAATGACCATTCTATATGGAGTTTTGGATTTTGGACATACATATAAGATTAAATCAATGAACATTTTGTCTTAATTATATGGATAATGTATATGTAATTCATTCGTAAATACACTTTTATATTCATGGACAACAGTTATATCGCCTAATTGAATATTACATTTTCCATCTATATAACGTGTTTCCAATCCCCCCAGGAATCACATTTAGAAGAACTACAGTGGTTGGATCAATAAATGAGTAAGAGGATGTGGTCTCTACTCAAAATATAAGGAATTAAATACATTCATCACATTCCATATTTTAATTCTCATTTTAACAAGTGTTTTTGTCACATTTTGAAATCTATTCCATACGAACAATTATATCAATTTCAACCATAGGTATGATAATAAATTATTCAAATATAGCATATTAATGTTTAATAATTGAGACAACCTAACACTTCCTTATTGTAGTGAGACTTACACTAGGGGTTTTGACACATAACTCCCATCGAAATGAGCTAGGTATGTATCCAATTTTATTAGAAAACACAGAAGATATTAAATTGTGTGGAGAAACAGAATAAAAGAAATCATTATTAAAATTTGAGAAAATGATTAAAGTATTTTACCCCACATCATTTTGTACTTACACCTCAAATGATTTATCACATAATCTTTGTCTTATCCCATTTGTCTCTTCAATGGAATATTCCTTTGACACATAGGTCAAATGTGGGAATAATTACGATTTTCTTTGCAACAAATGCACTAGGAATCATTGATTTATTTATTCTCATTTCATTCATTATCTAAATGACCTTTATCACAATATTTGTATTAAACAAACCTTACCTTAAAATATTTCAATGGATGTTTCTTCCCACAGTTTTTAGATGATAAAAATTGATTCATTTTCTTATTATTGTTTAATGTAATCCCTTATTCTAGGTGTTCATATAACCTCTTATTCTCTATATTCATCTTGAATATATATGATCTAAAAAATTGTATCTCTTTTTTGATGACCCGTAAAAATATTCCATCATATAAATGATGTTCTGAGAATCCAATTCACTTCATATATTTTTTATATTCCCATCAAATATATTTCCAATCATTTATTCAATATTACAAAAGTAATCGGTAACATACATTTTTAGTCATGGAGTCGTATCCTCATACTCCTATAGACATTATCCTTCCTTTTACTTTAATATGAGGATCTTTCACTTCGTTTTAGTCTATTTCACTGAAGTTCCATATTTTTGGAAGAATTGTTTTTTGAAATATTCCTCTTCTATCTAACCTATTTCTTATTCCTCCAAAGTATTTCGATTATCAACCACCAATATTCAATATCACCTTTTAGGGAAAACACTACAACTATAGAATTTTTTTCCATCAAATCTCAAGGTCAGAAATAACATTTTAGGGGTTTTAATAAATTTACCAACTAATAGAGGTGTACCATATTGAGTTTATTGAAAAACTTTTCCCAAATAAATTCATTCCCATTGATAGATTGTGATATACAGAAAACTATGTATTAATGAACCACGACATACTATTAAAACTATAATTAAAACATGACCATTATAACAAATCCATTAAAACTATTTTTATGAATATGAATAACCACATTACAAATATTATGAATAATTATATTATATAATGATAATATATTAAAAATGGAAATTTAGTATTTAGTAATGTATTTATATTCTTCATAAATACAATTTTTTTCAAAAAATGTTTTTTATTTATATTTTCGAGTAAATCATAAAATGAATTTTTAAAATAATAATGAAATTTATTTTAAATAATGATGTTAATTTATCAAAATATCATTTAAAATCCTGTTGGATTAAATTTTTTAAGATTTATTATAAATATCATTTTTCAATAAATTGTAAAAAAGATTCATTTTTATTAAAAGAAACATTTTAATTTAATGAATTTATAATTTTAATTTATAATTTAAAATGGTTTAAAAAATAAAATTACCACAAATATATGACTATTAATCCAATTTATATTATTTTAATCATTTTCTTATTAAATTTAGAAATAAATACATTTTATACTAATAAAAACATTCTCTTCATAAAATAAGTTATATTTCACATCTAAGGGTTTGAATTTTATTATAATTAAAAAATTCTATGAATTGAATAGGATAAAATGGATTAAATATTTTAAATCATTATAATTAATACTATTTAACAATTTTAGTTATATTTTTATAAATAATGAATAATAAAAATTATAAAAATTGATTTTCATGGTTAAGGTTAAATCGAGGGTTCTCATGTAATATATGTTTATAGTAAATTTAATTTTCTATAAATAAAAGAATTTTATTTAATAAATTGAGTTTTATATTTCCAATTAGTTGGTAAAATTTCCTATTAATGATCATTTTAATTTTTGTATTAAAGGCTAAATTATCGTGGTAAAGAAAAAAGTAATTTGTTGCCGTTTCCATAACTAGACTAGTAAAATTAAGAAATCATGTAGGTAAAGGGAATAAAATATTTAAACCATCAATTTTTTTGAGATTTATATCCACCATATATTCCATCCACAAAATTATTATCAATTTTGGTGGCACATGGTATGAGAGTGGTTTCCATTATTGAATAGTTTTGATTATTTACAAAAAAGATAGTGATTTTCTATTATAGAAGGGAATATCCTCCATATACATATTCACAAAAATTTTGGATGTTTTAATGACGAAACCCATAACATATTTCTCCAAAAATAAATTTACTAGTTATATATAATTTTTTCCTTCCAAACTACCATACCTCTTTCTTTAATAAAAGATATAAATGTGTTCGTCTATGTAAAGATATTTATCTTCACTAATATCATTCTTTATTATATATATAAACTTATTCACTCATATTTTAATAATGAAAATAAAAAAATGCATATATATAAAATATAATCATATTTTATTAATATTTATAGAATAAGAAATAAGTATATACTATTTAATCAAATGGGAAATGAAACTATTGATCCTGTATACGACAGATTGATGCTTTGCGAAGAGATGAAATTTTTTTACAGAATCTTTTATCATGAATAGAAATAATGATATAATTAAATTATATATATTATATTCATGAAATTATTATTCTTTCAAAAATACAATATCAAATCAATCTTCTGACCTTCCAGGACATTATAAAATAATAGTGTTAATCACCCAAACATGTAGACTATGCCCTCTATGAAGTGTTGTGATTAATTTATCATTTTATATTATCAAAAATTGTAATATGGAAATATTTAATGAAAATATATATCGAACAAAAAAATTAAATGTAATATTTTATTTTCCTTTATTTCAATTAATCCTTAGAAAAAATGGAAAAATCATTCAGTCTTAGATATGTCCAATCGTCTCTAAGAATGGTGTAAATCATTTTCTATCTATATATTTTATGGATTAATCTAAATACAAATATAATGATAATATATGATATTTCTATCCTAGATAATTTTTTATATTATTTAAATATGAACAATGTAAAAGGACATAAAATAAAAACCAAAACGTACATGAAAAATAAACCATGAATTACATTAAACTTTTTTTTAGTAAGGAATTGTCTATAAACATATTATAGAAGGTCATATGTAAATAATTTATAGTAATAAATATATTTTATTAAGGTTGTAAAATAGATTTTTAATAAACCTATTTTTATTATATAGGATGTTTTAAAGTGTAAATATTAATTCAATACATTAGTTTTGTCATTTAAAGTATCAATTTTATTTCTTAAAGGAATATTCCATATTCCCCAATAATTTATTTTTTAGTGTATATAATTCCCCTTGGAAAATTTATATCATAAATTTATTTATTATCCTAATATTAAATGTTTTATTTAACGTTATTATATCACGTGGCTTATTATTCTAAAGTTACTATAGCACATAAGAGATTTTTATATAACTTTTATTTTTATGGGTCACCTTCCATATTCTGCACATGTATATTTTATGTGGAGTATATTATACCTATTAAATTATTTTATGATCATTATTATGAATACCATTGGGATTAAAATATACGTAAAATTTTATTTCATTTATGGGGATTACGATTGAAATTTTTTTAATGTGGTAATGGTTTTCTTTTTTTAATCTCATTGTTTACCAGGATTGTTTATGAATATTATTCAGATGATGAAATATTATATCTCTTATGAAAATCATTTATTTTCTTATAAAATGTTTATTTATATGCAATATAAGTCTCCATATAAATTTAATCTATTTAATTATTCAAGAAACTAAATACAATGTTTTTAGGAAAAATTATCTTGAATTTTCCCTTAGGGTGATATTATTTTATTTTACACATCCATTTTATCGAAAAATATATTAATGAAATATTTTAAAATTATAAAATTATTTCTTAAAGAAATTTTTTTTCTTTTAAAAAATTTTATATTGTATTCTTCCGGTAGTTTTATGAATAATGCACTTTTTAATTTTTTACTAAAAATGTTAATGGAATATTCATTTTAGAATATAAAAAATGAATGGTATTTTCATCCATTATAACACATCTATTATTTAATTAATACTATAAAAATTTCAAAGATTATGTTATTAAAAATAATTTCATTATATTTTGGAAATTTTTAGGTTTTAAAATATTATTTTTAATTATTGAATGATAATTTTTCTCAATAAATATTACATGTGATCATTCAAAATAACATTAAATATAATATAACATACATTAATGTTACATAAACATTCCATGTTATATAATAAAATGTTGTAATCCTTATTATTTCATTAGATTATTTATGTTTACAATGAAAATATGTTTATGAAAACAATTCTTCTTCTTTCAATTATATTCTTTTGTGGTTTTTTGTAACCTATTTACTTTCTAAGGTTTTGATATGATGAATATTTTGTGATGTTGTGGAACAAAAATTTATGGATCATGTGATGGGTGGACCATATATCTTCCAAAATCACATTTGATATTAATTAATGTTTCATGATCACGATGGGTACATTATATGTTTTACCAACCATAAAAGAGAGTATATTGAAGGTTATACCAACCCCAAAAAATAGTACATAAGAGGATATAACAACCTATAAAGAGGTTACATGAGAGGTTATCCCAATCCTGAAAGTGTATTTAAAAGAGTTTATCCAAATCCCAAAGCATGTACATGGGCGATTAACTAAATTTTATCCTACTAAAATGCCTTGGTGGGTATCCTAAAAATAATCTTCAATTTTATTATTTATATTACAAAAATATATTTCTTATTTAAATGTTAAGTTATCACAACTCATGTTATTTTAATTCATTTTCATTTATGTCTCAATAAATTATAATATCAATTCCATGAATAATTTTAATGATCTAATATTAGCAGGATATGATTTCAAAATTTCATTCACATGTTTTCATACCATTTAGATAATGTTATGTTGATATATATTTTATTTACATTTATTAAACCTTTGAGATCATCCTTCATTATTATTTAATTCCCCAATTTATGAAGAAATATATTGTAAATGATATTTTTAAGAATAATTCATGATATGATGACCGTAGTGGGAGATGTTGTAGATCACATATGAAACAATTTTCTTTATTTAAATTTCTCCAAATAAAATAGACCTATATGATTATGGTGTAGACCATTAGGATATATAATTTATATTCATATAACAAGATGTAATATAAATGTATAAAAATTGTGTGCCATTATAGTTCCTATCAGTGATAGGATTATTTATACTATGGAAAATAGGATGATAAATGTTTAGAGAGATCCCATGGGTCATATTTGATTATAATTCAATGAATAAATCAATGTATAGGAAAATGTTATTGAGTTTTCATGAATTAATGATATAGTGTTTTCCAGAAAATTAAATCCATTTATAGACACTACAAGTGGATGTGGATCTTAAAAATATGTCATGAGTTGTAATTTCTCTAAAAATGGAACATTGTTCTTTGAAGTGTTCATCACCTTGAACAAGAATTTTATTAACGGGTGATCCAGAAATAATTTCATGATTATGTGTTTTCCCAATATGGTAATTATTTTTCACTCTATGACTTTTTGTTTTATTGAATGGTTGGAACTAAGAAGAATCTTTTTGAAACTATATGTGATGTAAAATTTTAGTGATTTGGAGGAACACAATTGGATGATGATAAGAGATAGATATACGGTGGTTATTAATAATCATCTATCACAATATACAATTTACAACATGAGCTTTGAAGAGAATACTAAATTATCAAATAATAGGAAGATTTACTTTTACGAATCTTCATGTGGAAATCAACATAATGAAAATAATATATATCTTCCTAAAAGTAATAAAATTTCTTAGTATAACCAAGAAAAATATGTAAAATATATGAGAATATTTTTTCTTTATAAAAATCATGGATATAGAGAAATGAATAGAAAATTAATTTGATGTCTTATATATGAGGAAATTGGGAGTTATCTTAGTAAAATCCTTAAATGAAGGTTTACCCCTAGAACAAGTAAGTAATTATGTTATACCAAATCATTTATGTAAAAGGTTGTAGGTATTTATATATTTGGAATCATTTTTTATTATGTATAAGTTTTTTTCCAATGTTATTTTGGTTATAATAATCATGAAACATATACCTATTCGGTTAATCATTTAAGCATATATATCTTCATGTAATATTAAATTACATTTAATGGATACCAATATGATTTTATATGTTCAAGGTTGATCATTTGTTTTATGTCAGAGAAAAACCATTTCATCGTCTTTGTTATTCGATTTTGTTGAGTTTAAATAAATTTTTGGAGGTGAATTATTTGTATCAGTTATATATAACTCTTAGGCTAAACCTGAGGTTTCATTTGAAGAAGAATGATCTTTTTACAAGTTAAAATGTATTTCTATCCTTTAGGGTTTATATGAACATTTATGATTTTAATTTTTTATGGATGTTAATTATATTTCTAGGGACATTATATAAATTATATTAAAATGGTTTTGTTGAAATGGAAAACATGTGATTTCCAAAAATGTTATAGGACTTCAAACCCTAAATGAAGGATGATATGGTTGAAAATCTTATGATTATCCTACGTATTGTATTTTTTAGTATGGTTTTTTTACGAAATGAAATGATATGTAAAAATTTCGTTAATTCAGAGAAATTATGTTTTATCATATATACAAACATTGGAATTAAATTTTTTACTATGATAACATACACCTTGTAAAGAAAAGGTTCATGAGATAAATTACCCAACTTATTATTTGGGGTTTGATGTAGTAATTTTTACATTAAAGATATATAATAATTATCATTACATAAAAAATTATGATATATATACTAATGAAAAATGGTAAAAATTTATACACATATAGAAAGAGTTAAAAATTCTACATAAAAGATAGATAGAGTTGATTATTGATTAATATGGCTCTATAAATTACACACCTGGTAAAATGAACAAGGTTAATCTTGATTTTAGTTGAAAGTGTCATTATATTTTATCTAAGATGAGGTTCAAAAAATATATAATGTTTATGGAATTAAAATAATTGAATTTTTAAATCGTGATGGAATGGTAGAAATATTATCATTCTCAAATGGTTTAACGACCATATATCTAGTTAATGATTAGAGCGAAATATCAGTAATCTGTATAGTTTTATAAGAAGGTGAAAAATGATCCGGATTTAAACCCTTATTAGTATTGATTTATAAGGCTAAAGAATCATGTATATGTTCCATATATAGAAAATTTAAATAATGATTTATTGGATGATGCACATAGTTCTCCATCAATTATTCATCCAAGAAGTATGAAAATGTATTGAGGTTATAAGGATTATTTTGGTTAGAAAAATGATGAGATATGTTATAGAGAATATATATTGGTTCTTGTTATGTCAAAAATTTATGCCTAAGGAAAAAAGGTCTAAGACGATGTTACGACCATTAAACATTCCTTGATTACAATTAGAAAACTTCACTATGGATTTTGTTGTCAGACTCCCCATAATGTGTAAAGATAATAATTATAAATGTGATGAAGTCAATAACATAGTGAAGTTAGAAAAAATAAATTTGATGAGATACTATTTCACACTAGATGAGATCATTGTGATTTAAATTAATGTTGTGGTATGGTTTCCTAGAGTACAAAAATATATTATATCAAATTGGTATATAAGGTTTACCTCAATGTTCTGTATAAGTCTTTAGTAACATATTAACATGATGATAAATATTAGTACAACATATAATTCTCTGATAGTTTTATGTTCTGATAGAGACATTCAAATCATAAATGATATCATAATATCTTGTTTTATGGATTACAAAGGTGGTTCGTATCAACATGTTCCTCTAGTAAGTTATTCATTCTACAATATCATTCACTCAATAATTATGATTACTCATTATGAATCCATATAAATATAAATAATTATTAAACTCTAATGTGGTAGGATAATGTTTGATAAATATTTCTATTGGAACCTGATCTAGATGAAGAAATGGTATATAACATTAGAGTCAACCAACGACACCTCAAGGAAGATCATATGTGATATAAAATTGATGCGTACAATCATCCACAGGGTCTAGAATAAAATGTTTCTGGGAATATGTATATGTGAATTTCTCGATGGAATATTTTATGAGATTTTGTAATAAAATAAAGATGTTCCCATGTTATATTTTCTATTTTGTTATTCTTTTCTGAGTATTGATTGTTTCTTTTCACTTGGATCTTTCACCAAACATATCAATTGCCCAAGATGTGTTCCATGTATGTGTAATGGGGATGTGGATACCAGATCCATCATATATCTTGAAATAAAGATTCATTTTTATGGTTCATCTTTATTATGAGAACAAAAACTGGTGGACATTCTTTTTTCAGTGATAATGTTATTTGAAATAAGAATACTCTTCAAGTTGTTGTTTTCTGTTTAAATCTACTACTTTAAGTAGCTGTGTGGGAACCTAAGGATATGAAGGGATATTATTATCATCACATTATTAGGTAAAAGTGATAAAATTTAAATGATAAAATTCATTTTAAGTTAGGGTTTTTATAATATATAAAAAATAGTTTTTATAAAATATATTTTTGAAATAAATAAATTTATTTGATAGCTTTCGCCACACACAACAATGAGGTTTAACGAACCACAAAATACCATTATTAATGTTTTTTAACAAAGACTGCTATATACTATCCATTAAACCATATGGTATTAATAGTAATAACCAAAATTATAAAATTTACTATAGTTATTTTATATTAATAAATCATATTGATAAAAATGTATTAATTTTATGTAAATTTTATATTAATCGAAAGTGGAATTTTCTAAAAAAATTATTTATATTTCTTATTATAAAAAAATAACAAAACTAATAAATGAATAATTAATATATTTTTATTAAGAATATAAATATTCCCTTTTAAATCATAAATTCAAAATTACCTATGAGTGGATTTTTGGGAATTTTATGACAGGATTAATTTTTTAATGAATATTAAAAAATATTGATTTTTATATAGAATAGTCGTTATAATATATTTATAAACAAAGATAAAATGTTTTTAAAATATTTTTAAATGAATGAATATTTCAATTATATATTTTTTTCCCCATTAATATCATTTTAATAAATTTATTATTTAATTTTTTATATAATAACTTTCAACACCTATGACAATATTTTTATAAGAAAAAGCATTTTCATCGCATCTTTGAATATCAATTTAAATTAGATTCTATAAATTATTTCAATTGGATTTGAAAAAATAGATTACTTATTATGAATAATAATATCTAATATCCCTTAACAAGAAGATTTTAGTTTTTTTTAATAAGGAAAATTATAAATAGTCAAAATTATTTTTCTTGGTCAGGTATCAATCAAGGTTTTGGTTTTTGAATTAGTTTGTATTAAAATTAATATTCATCACATATATGTTATTTTTTAAAAAAATATGATTTTATATTTAAAATAATTGGGCCCAAATTATATATTATGGATCATTTTCAGGTTTTGATTAACTTGAAATTTCTAGGGTAAATAAAAAATAGACTAGTTACCATGGTGAAAACTAATAAAGTAAAAGTATTTAAACATAGTGGATACGAGAAAAAATGTTTAAAATTAATGGATTTATATTGACTACTAATTATTGAATTGTTTTTGGTATTTCTAAAAATTCCAGTCCTCCTCAAATTTGAAAGGGAACTTCCTCCCCTTTCATATTCATAGACATTAAGCCATTTTCATGAAAAAACCTAAAAAATATATCCCAAATACATTATACATGATTTCTATCTACTGATATTCAAAGAATTATATCCCAAGGCCCATTGATAAAAGAACCAAAGGATGTTGTTCTAAGAGAAGGTAATTGTCTTCACTAAGTTCTTTCATTTTTTACAACATCTCTTAAAACTTTTATTAATGTATTCATAATTACTATACAATGAAATGAGTATATACCATACACTAATATGTAATTTTATTCATGGAATTACCAATATCTATCTCCTCTTCCATTAAATGAGAAATGAAACCGTCAATCATTTGTGTTGTGGGGTTCCACCTCGAAAATAGATTAAATTCATTTTCCATAACTTGCAATCACATAAGAGTTTAATGATGGTTTTAAAGTATATATATGATTTTTATGACATATTTATAATTATGTAATAATATTATCATACAATCCTTCAAACCTTCCTTGTTGTTGGAAAACAATTATGTCACTCATGGGTATAAGTGTATTTACGCCTCCATGAAGTGACGTGATTTGTTTTAATATTCTATTGACATTGATGTTAATAAGGATTGAATAAATGAATAAATATTATATATATGATGTAAAAATGATACTATAAAATTATTATATTATATACCTTTCTTTAATTCAATTTTTCAATAAAATGGAAACATAGTTCAAGAAAAAATATGTCATATTGTCTCCATGAATAGTTTAACTACATTTTTATATATAAAATTTATGGATTAATATAAACACATATAACGAATATATATGAAATTATTAAAATGTTTTTATTTATATTTATTATGAAACCATGACCTATGTGAAAGGAAAAAAAATACCAAACCAAAACATATATGAAAAATGAAGTAGTTATTAGTCAACATTTGATTTTAAAATGGAATTTATATTAAACCAGAAATAAAATATCATAATTAAACCAAGTTTGGAAAAATATTTATGATTATGGATATAGAATATATTCATAATAAAATTATATTTAATGTATATTATTTTTTAATATGAACAATTAAAATCAAGTGATGAGGTAAGTTTTGTTCCCTCTTATATTTACGGGAGACACATGTCATATTCACCACTCGTCTCTTCTTTGTGGTGTATACAGTTCCCATTTGACATGATATATTGTGAATTTAGTTATTGTACTTATATCATCCCAGCCTTTTCTTACATTAATATTACATCATTTCAAAGATAAACAACATAATATTATTACACATAGAGGATCCAAAGGTTTGGTACCTTGGGAAAACTAGGACCATACATAGAAAATACAACATCAACCATAAACATTTATTTAATTTCTTCTTTAGTAGCATCGTAGTGGCACTTGTCCTCTCTTTAGTACATTTATCCACCTGAGTATATACATCAAAATGGGTGAGATAGAATCCTAGTAAGAGTATAGGTAAGAAAAATATAACATGGGGTGAGCATAATCATAAAACAGGCAAAAGATCATGAACATGAGAGGAGCATAAATCAATGACTTGAAATGTGGAAATGCATAAAAATAAATCATTATGTATTAGTGGTTAACTACCACACATACTTGTGAACCAAGATAGCATCTTCTTCACACATAATTTGACATTTACTCATGAGATTCATCAATTTACCCAATGCATTGGAGCTCTATATAATTCCGAGTGCACCCGTCACATTTAAACATTCATATTGCGCTATATAATTCCGAGCGCACCCATCACATCATAACAATATCATTTATCATGAATGCCACAATGAACATATAAAATAAATAAACATAATGAACCCATGAAAATGAATGGGTTTCATCTCATAATAACACATTCATAAACTTTGGGTTTCCAAAAGATAGATAGAACAACATACTTGATACAGGAACCATCAACCTTGAATGAGAGGTAAGAGTTGAGTTCTTAAGAAAAGTGTTCTTTAGAAAAACATATGGATTGACAAAAACATCATTAGAAAACATGTATATCCCAGAAATGTAAAGGAACTAATGAACAAATGATCTTTGAGGAGTAACCATATCAAAATGGAGTGAAAGAGGGAGAACCCGAAGGAAGAAAATTGGGTTGGAGATTTACCCTTACCTTGTACCCGAATTCCTACTTCTCTTTAATGTCCTGTATAATGAAATTATATTCATTAATTAGAAATCCAGAACCATGTGTAAAATTAATAGGGTTCATTCTGGTTTCATTATTTCATATTATGTTCCTTTGGATGACTTATAGAGTTTAAAAACATTGTTTGAGGATGTTTGTTTTTATGGTTTTTCTTGGGTGGTTCACTTGTATTCTTAAATTGATGTTTGGGTAGAACATGGGTAAACATATAGAAATGATATGAAATGTTATTAGTGATATTATAGGAGCTTGAATTATTTTATAATGAATTATATTATATCCATGTGGGTGAATCATTAGATAAGAATTAAATTATGATTATTTGGGTTAATTTGAGCGGTTTTTGGATCACAATGAACTTGTTTTAACTTTTCACATAGTAATATGGCCATAGGTTATTTACAGAACTAAAAATAGAAATAATGCATATAACATATTCTGGTTCAACCATAAAAATGGTTTCATGACCAGATATGAAGGTAGAAATGGAAGAAGAGAGCATGTCGTTTTTAAAGGTGATAAATTAACACCTCATGAACACTGTTATCTTTAATAAAATAAAATTAAAAGGGAAAGGGTGCGGGGTGATATAATATCCCATTAGAATCATAAAATTACAGTATATGTATAATAATAGAGTTAGAAAACAATTTTGATGAATATAGGTGGGGAGAGATCAAGAAAGGAACTTGAACTTGAAAGGAAATTAAAGGAGAAGAGGGAGGGAAATTACCTTTAGAATCCTCCTCTTGAGAACCTCGTTAAGGGACTATGCTTGGTCTTTTGATGAGAACAGAAGCTCTTGGACGTGGGGTAGGGGATAGGGAAGATTTTTGGTCAGATTTTAGAGGAGTATTGGAGCTTGAGAGGTGTGAGGAAAAGAGTGAGTGAAGGGTGGCTTTTATAATGGAGGGGAGAGGGGTTTCCTTAATATAAAATTCATTAGTTTATTATTTTCCCCTAAGACAAGGAATAGTGAGTCTTAGATGACCAAGAATAGTAAATAAGGCATTTGAGTTCGGGATTTGGGTGCTTACATCACTTGTGATGTCAGGAATAGTGGGTTTTAATAAAAATGTATTTATACGGTAAATTAATGTATTCTACTATTCACCAAAAATTCATGTATCTCAGAAAAATCCCAAAACATTACCCCAACCATTTTTTGTCATGTAGAATACAAAAATGATTTCCATTTTTCAAAAATAATTTTCTAAATATTATTAATTTAATATTTAATTAAAATTATAATTTACTTAAAAACCATTTTCAATATTAAAATTGATTTGTAGTGCTTTCAAAAATTTTGTAGGGTCAATAAAATTATCTAAAAACTATGAGACATTGATTCAATAATTTATGAATACATTTCAGAGAAATTAATATTCTTTTAAATTAATTAATTAATTATAATTATTAATTTATGACTTACAAAATACCAAAACATTTACTAAGGTCAAATAGTCACTTTCTAAGATATCTAAATTTTATTTTATTATTCACAGGTAATGTTACTCTTATTTTGGATGATTAACTATTCATAAGGGTCATATTACTATTCATAATGGTATGTTACTATTCCTAAGGATACGTTACTATTCACCATAAATTATTTTTGTTTCATTAGACTCCAAAAATCATCTTGAACACAACCGTGTATGTCAGATTTTCAAAATTCCAAACATAGGAGTGACAAAATTATGCTGATATGTCACTTATCACTTAGTAGTTCATTATGTTGTGATTTCGTGTTATTTTATGACATAAATATAAGATAGGAAATTTTCATTGAAAAACTTTGGGTCGTTACATTCTTCCACCCTTAAGAAATTTCTCCCCCGAAATTTCACTTTACACAAATAGGTAAGGGTACTTCTCCTTCATTGCCTCTTCTGATTCCCAAGTTTCTTCCTCAAACTTATGGTTCCTCCACAACACATTGAAAAGATGGGTTGCCTTGTAGCATATAACCTTATCACTTCAGTCTAGAATCTTTATTGGCAGCTCCTCATAGGAGAGATCATCTTACAGCTGCACCACCTATGAGTTTAGTACATGTGAGGGGTCTGGAATGTACTTCCTCAGTAGTGAAACATGAAACACATCATGAACTTGATCCATATTCGGTGGAAGTGCAAGACGATAGGCCACGGCTCCTATGCGGTCATAGATCTCAAAGGGGCCAATATACATTGGGCTTAGCTTCCCTTTCTTCCCGAATCGAATGACTCTCTTCCATGGAGATATTTGAAGGAAGACTTTGTCTCCAACATCGAACTCCAAGTCCCTTAGACGGTTGTCAGCATAGCTCTTTTTCCGACTTTGAGCAACTTTGATGTGTCTCTGGATGACTTGAACCTTCTCGGTCATCTCTTGAACAAGATCGGGCCCTAGTAGCTTTCTTTCTCCAACTTCATCCCAACAGGTTGGTGCTCTACATCACTTCCCATAAAGAGCATCTTACAGAGCCATCTGAATACCTGAGTGGAAGCTTTTATTGTATGAGAACTCAACCAATGGGAGATGTTGATCCCAACCACCTTTGAATTCAAGAGAGCAGGCTCTTAACATATCTTCAAGCATATGAATACTCTTTTCAGATTAGCCATCGGTTTGGGGGTTATAGGCCCTGATGAAATTTAATTTAGTACTCAAAGCATGTTGAAGGATCCTCCAGAATTTAGATGTGAACCTTGGATCATGGTCAGAGACAATGGAGAGTGGAACACCGTGAAGTCTCACCACTTCCTTCACATATATCCTTGCAAGTTGATCAAGCGAGAGATCTTCCGGAATAGCGATAAAATGGGAAGTCTTGGTGAGTCGGTCAACCACAACCCATATCACATTATTTCCCATTGATGTCTTCGAGAGACCTGTGACAAAGTCCATAGTAACTTTTTCCCATTTCCACATTGGTATAGGCAATGGCTGCATCATACCTTTAGACCTTTGCCGCTCAGCTTTAACTTTCTGACATACCAAGCTCCTTGATATATATTCTGCAATCTCATTATTCATGTTATGCCACCAGAAGTGTTCTCGGAGATCACGATACATCTTTGTACTCCCCGGATGGATAGAGAAAGTTGAGCTATGTGCATTATCCAAAAGCTCCTTCTTTATCCCAGGGGATGAAGGCACACAAAGCCGTGTTCCAAACCGAATCACACCATCATCGTCGATATGGAACTCTTGTAGCTTCCCTTCCATTACTTCATTCACCCTCTTTTGTATCTCCACATCATCCCTTTGTGCTTCCTTAATCTTCTCTTGGATGGATGGTTCCACAGTCATTTGGGCAAGGTAGGATGTATCCCATTCCCTTTTTATTTCCAAATCCATCCTTTTCATATCCATGAAGATTGGGTCTTTCTCAATCTGCAACATGGATAGAGTAGCAGGTTCTTTCAAGCTTAGAGCATCAGCTACCTTTTTTGCCTTTCCAGGATGATAGTTAATAGATCAATCATAATCCATGATTAGCTGTAACCATCTCCTTTTACACATGTTGAGCTCCTTTTGTGTGAATATATACTTTAGGCTCTTGTGGTCGGTGTATATGTCACACTTCTCACCATAAAGGTAGTGCCGCTAGATTTTCAAGGAAAAAATCACGGCTTCCAGCTCTAGATCATGCTTCAGGTAGTTCTGCTCATGTATCTTCAACTGTCGTGAGGTGTAGGCTATCACATTATCATTTTTCATGAGTACACAACTCAAGCCTTTCTTTGAAGAATAACTGTATATCACAAAACATTCTCCACTTTTTGGTAGTGTGAGTACAGGTGCAGTGATCAGCCTTCACTTTAGCTCTTTGAATCTTCCCCCAAATTCTTCCGTCCATACATACTTTACCCTGTTCCTTATTAACTTAGTTACCGGGCTTGAAAATCGTGAGAATTTTCTCACAAAACGTTGGTACTACCCAGCTAATCCAAGAAAACTATGGGTTTCTATGACACTAGAGGGCCTGTGCCATTCCTCAATCACCATTGTCTTTGAAGGGTCCATAGAACTTCCCTCACTTTTGATCACATGTCCCAAGAACGTGACTTGATTCATCCAAAAGTCACACTTGCTGAACTTGGCATACAAATTCTCCTTTCTCAATGTCGCCAACACAAGTATTAGATGTTCTTCATGTTCCTCCTTTCTCTTAGAGTAGATGAGAATATCATCGATAAAAACTACCAAAAATTTGTCGACATAATTTCTAAAGAATCCATTAATCAAAGCCATGAAGATTGAATGGGAATTAGTAAGTCCGAAGGGCATCAACAAAAACTCATAGTGCCCATACCTGGTACGAAAGGCAGTCTTCTGAATATCTTCCTTCTTCACCTTTACCTGATGATATCCAGAACGGAGATCCACCTTTGAGAAGTATTGAGCTCCTCTTAACTGGTCGAAAAAGTCATCAATCCTTGAGAGAGGATACTTGTTATTTATGGTGATCTTGTTGAGTTACCAATAATCGATACACAACCGCATGGTTCCATCCTTCTTCTTTATATAGTGCACTGGCGCACCCCAAGGTGATTCACTAGGGAGTATGAACCCTTTGTCTAGATTTTCTTTCAGCTGCTTGTTTAACTCCTCCAGTTCAATAGGAGCCATCCTATAGGGGCACTTTGAGATAAGAGTATCTCTGGGTATGAGTTTAATTGATAACTCTACCTCATGATACGAGGGAATTTCGGGTAACTCATCGGGAAAAACATCGCTGTATTCCCTCACAATGGGCATTTATTTAAGGTTGGAACTTTCCTTCGACTCAACCATTTGGGTGAGGTATGCTTCTTCATAGGGAATAAACACCCACACCATTGAAGGGTTTTTCAAAGGATATTCATGATCTTCCTTTCATTTGTAAAGGATCATGGGATGGTTCGGAATATGAAAAGATATTTCCTTTTCCCGACAGTTGATATGTGCTCTATATAACGAGAGAAAGTCCATTCCCATTATATAATCGAATTCCACCAAGGGAAGTATTACGAGATTTGCTGGATGAATCTTCCCACATATGCCAACAGGAGAAGAGTCCAACACTTGGGTTGCAATGATTACACCACTTGGTGTTTTTACAGATATCTCTACTTCAAGGTTTTGGGCCTTCGATTCTATAGTTCTAGCAAACTTGCAAGATATAAAGGAATGCGTAGAACAAGAATCAAATAAGACTTTTGCCATTCTTGAGTGAATAGTAAGTAAACCTTGTATGACTTCATTATCATTATCCACCTCCACAGTAGTGATGGCATAAGCCTTCTCTTGTTCTTTTGGATTTGGTGGTTGCTGACGCTGATTACCCTCGAGATCTCGAGTTTTAGTGAATTGGTTTGCATAGTGCCCTAGCTCCCTACAACTGTAGAATTGAACCACGAGTGGTTCTATCCTTTCATCAGCAACATTATCCTTCATTTTCATGACATTTCGACACTCTTGAGCATGGTTTCCTTCTTTCCCACACATGATGCATTTCCCCATCCCTTTGAGGTAGTTCCAATGATGCAACTTCCCACATTTTTGGCATGTGGGTCGTTGATTTTTCTTCCCACCTTTATCATTAGATCAACAGCTTGAAACTCCATCTTTCTTTTCTTATCACCATATCCATGGGTCAATTCTCTAAACTCCATATCCACTTTTAGAGCACACCAAACAAGTTCTTCATAACTCCCAAAGTCTCTAATTTCAAGAGCCTTTCAAAGGTGTTCTTTTAATCCACTAAAGAAACTATCAATTTTGCTATAATTGTTGATAACAAAACCCGAAGCGTAGCTTGCAAGCCTTGAGAAATTAGCATCATAGGTTGTGACAGATTCTCCTTCTTTTTTGCTTGAGCTCTTTAAATTCTCTCTCCATCTTCGTGCGAGGAGTTCGTGGGATGTACTTATTAAGAAACATTATCTTAAAGTCTTCCCATTCCATCTCTTCAATTTCCTCCCCTGGCTTGGTGTTATTAATCAAATAACACCATTGATAAGCTTCTCTATCTAGAAGATAAACGGCTAGAGTCAACTTCTCCATCTCAGAATAGTGAAGAACAGAAAAGATCTTCTCCATAGAGTTGACCCACTATTCCGCAACTAGTGGATCGGAAGATCCACTAAACGTCGGTGGTTGTTTCCGCATAAAATATTTGATAGCCAGTTTCTCCCTCTTTGGTAAAGAAGTATGTTCCCTATTATTATGGTTGTTATTCATAACCTGAGATAATTGGGTAAGAATTTCCATGAATTTTTGAACTCCACATCCCAAATCATTGGGGATGTCATTCATGAAATCGTTGCATTGGCCCTCGCATGAGTTGTTGGCCTGATTTCTCCTGGTTCCCACCATTTTCTAAAATAGAAAAGGTTAGAACAAAACATAAGTAAAAAAGTCATGAATACATAAATTATTCATTTGAACAATTTATAATAAAATCATTACATGTGTGATCCCTATGTAAATATTCTTGTGTGCATTTTTTTAATTAGTCTCATACTAGAGGTTTTCTATAGGGTTCACTAATCCTAATTCCAAAATTAACGAAACCTTGCCTCTGAAACCAACTATAGCATCCCATCCTTTTCTTACATTACTATTACATCATTTCAAAGATAAAAATCATAATAGTATTACACATAGAGGATCCAAATGTTTAGTGTCTTGGGAGAACTAGGACAATACATAACAAATAAAACATCAACCATAAACATTTATTTAATTTCTTCTTCAGTAGCTTCTTAGTATAACTTGTCCTCTCCTTAGTACATGTAGCCACCTGAGAATATAAATAAAAAGGGGTGAGATTGAAGCCCTGTAAGAGGATAGGTAAGATCAATATAGCATGGGGTGAGCATAATCATAACATAGGCAAAAGATCATGAACATGAGAGGGGCATAAATCAAAGACCTGAAATGTGGCAATGCATAAAAATGAAACATCATGTCTTGTGGATAACTACCACACATACTTGGGAACCAATATAGAATCTTGTTCACACATAATTTCACATTTACTCATGATATTAATCACTTTACCCAATGCATTGGAGTGCTATATAATTCCGGGCGCACCCATCACATTTAAACATTCATATTGTGCTATATAATTCTGGGCACACCCGTCACATCATAACATTATAATTTATCATGAATTCCACAATGAACATATAACATAAATCAATATAATGAACCCCTGAAAAGGAATGGGTTTAATCTCATAATAACACATTCATAAACTTTGGGTTCCCAAAAGAAAGAGAGAACTACATACTTGATACAAGAACCATCAACCTTGAATGAGAGGTAAGAGTTGAGTTATTAAGAGAAGAGTTCTTTCAGAAAAAATTTGGATTGACATAAACTTCATTAGAAAACATGTATATCCCAGAAAATTTAAGGAAATGATGAAAAAATAATCTTTGAGGAGTAACCATATCAAAATAGAGTGAAATAGGGAGAACCTGAAGGAAGAAAATTGGGTTCGAGATTTCACCATACCTTGTACCCGAATGCCTCCTTCTCTTTAATGTCCTGTATAATGACATTATATTCATTAAATAGAAATACAGAACCATGTGTACATTAATAGGGTTCATTATGGTTTTATTATGTCATATTATGTTCCTTTGGATGACTTTTAGTGTTTAAAAACTCTGTTCAGGGATGTTTGTTTTTATGGTTTTTCTTGGGTGGTTCACTTTTATTCTTAAATTGATGTTTGGGTAGAACATGGGTAAACATCCAGAAATTATATCACATGTTATTATTGATATTAAAATATATTGAATGATTTTATAATGAATTATAATATATCAATGTGGGTGAATCATTAGATAAGAATTAAATGATGATTATTTGGGTTAATTTGAGCGGTTTTTGGATCACAATGAACTTGTTTTAACTTTTCACTTAGTAATATGTCCATAGGTTATTTCCAAAACATAAAATAGAACATAATACATATAAAATATTCTGTTTCAACCATAAAAATGGTTTCATGATCATATATGAAGGTATAAATGGAATAAGAGAGCATGTCGTTTTGAAGGTGATAAATTAACACCTCATGAACAACGTTCTCTTTAATAAAATAAAATTAAGAGGGAAAGGGTGTGGGGTGATATAATATCCCATTAGATTCATAAAACTACAGTATATTTATAATAATAGAGTTACAAAACAATTTGGATGAATATTGGTGGGGAGATATCATGAAAGGAACTTGAACTTGAAAGGAATTTAAAGGAGAAGAGGGATGGAAATTACATTTAGAATCCTCCTCTTCAGAACCTCCTTAAGGGCCTATGCATGGTCGTTTGATGAGACCAGAAGCTCTTGGAAGTGGGGGAGGGGATAGGGAAGGTTTTTTGGTAGAGTTTATAGGAGGCATGGAGCTTGAGAGGTGTGAGGAAAAGAGGAAGTGAATGGTGTCTTTTATAGTGGAGGGGAGAGGGGTTTTCTTAACATAAAATTCATTTGTTTATTATTTTCCCCTAAGATAAGGAATAGTGACTCTTGGATGACCAAGAATAGTAAATAAGGCATGTGAATTCGGGATTTGGGTTCTTACATCACTTGTGATGTCAAGAATAGTGGGTTTTAATTAAAATGTATTTATATGGTAAATTAATGTATTCTACTATTCACAAAATTTCAAGTGTCTCAAAAAAATCCCAAAAACATTACCCCAACCATTTTTTGACGTTTAGAATACAAAAATGAAGTCCATTTTTCAAAAATAATTTTCTAAATATTATAAATTTAAATTTTATTAAAATCATAATTTACTTAAAAAACCGTTTTTAATATTAAAACTGATTTATAGTGCTTTCAAAAATTATGTAGGGTCTTATAAAATTATATAAAAACTATGAGACATTTATTCAATAATTTATGAATAAATTTTAGAGAAATAAATATTATTTTAAATTAATTAATTAATTATAATTAATTAATTATGACTTACAAAATTCCAAAACATTTACTAAGGTCAAATTGTCACTTTCTAAGATGTCTAAATTTTATTTTATTATTCACAGGTAATTTTACTCTTATTTTGTATGATTTACTATTCATAAGGGTCATATTACTATTCATAAGGGTATTTTCTATTCCTTAGGGTATGTTACTATTCATCAAAAATTATTTTTGTTTCATTAGACTCCAAAAATCATCTTAAACAGAACCGAGTATGTCAGATTTTCAAAATTCCAAACATAGGAGTGACAAACATATATTGATAGGTCACTTATCACTTATTAGTTCATTATGTTGTGATTTCATGTAATTTTATGACGTAAATATAATATGGGAAATTTTCATTGAAAACATTGGGTCATTACAGTACTAATATGTAATGTTTCTTTTAAAATTATTCTTTCAAGGGGTAATGATTGAAAAGTGACCAAAATTTGTAATGGATTTTGATCTTCCATTAATTTCAATGGGCACATGCCATATTAACCACATGTTTCTTTTTTGTGTTTTATATTAAACCCATGAATATCTCTAATAATGATACATATTAATATTATTTGTATTTATATATCTATAAAAGGTTATTTATTCTAGGGGGATTACAATTCAAACATTTCTAAAGTGGTAATGTTTTTTGTATAAATTTCATTATTTATTAGGATTGTTAAAAATAATTCTTTTGATGATGAAATATAATGATATCTCTCTCAAGAAACACAATTAATTTATCCTCTTATGGTTATTTCTATACAATAATTTTTTCCATTTCATTTTACCCTCATTAAGTAATGATGACAAGGAATTTTTTAAAATAAAATTAAGTTTATTCCTATCTTCTCTTGATAATCCATTTTAGTCCATATATATTTTTTATATAATCGAATTATAAAAATATTTTAAAGTTATATAGTGACTGTTTAAATATATTTTAACCCTTATTTTACATTTTAAATTATTATCTAAAATTCATATTCTTATCATTTTTAATTCAATTATATTTCCACTTTTTATTAAAAAATTGAAAGGAATAATTATCATAATTTGTACAAAATGAATAGTGTTATATTTTTTCATGAATATTTAATTATATAATTATCACGTAAAAGGTTTCAAATTTATTTTCAAACAATATTTTTTCATTAATTTTTTTTAAACAATATATTTTAAAAAACAATTTTCAATGTGGAAGGTATATTTTCTTTAATTAAGTGTCCAAGTGAACATTCGAAATCATTTTCCATATAAGATGAAATAATTTTATGTTACGTAATGTTTAATGAGGATATAAACCAGTGAAAACATAATTATTATTTATCTTTCTTACTAATATTTTTGAGGATACCATATTTATTAAACCCATTTCCTTTCAATTGGTAATTTTATGATGAAATTTTTATGATACTCATTTAATTCTAATTGGTTATGATATGAATAATTTTTCAAAATATTATGGAACAAAAATTTGAAGATTATGGTATAGGTGTGATATATATTTAATTTAATGAATTTTATTGTGATTAATATTTTATGATATCAAAGAGTACATGGTTGGTTATCCCAAGACCAAATGAGGGTACACTGGAGGTTATCTGGAGCTTAAAAGAGGTTATATGAGAAGTTATCCAATTCTAAAAAGTTGGTACATGTAAATTTATCCAAATATTGAATAAGGGTACACATGATGTTATCACATGACCTCTATAGGTATATGGGTAGTTAGCCTATGACTGACATGGTATTAATGTCTTCATGTGTATCATTGACATAAATTTTCTTATCTTAAGTGTATTTCATAAATCTATGTCTTATACCAATGTTATAATATCATGAATCATGTTTTTAGATTTTATTATGATTAATGTATTATGAACTACCATGATTTATGACATGACCCTTATTTATGATATATGATATTCATTATGTGGGTTTATATTGTTATTCTCACATTCTCATACCCTTATCCACTCATTATATTTTTAACATTTCAAGTAAATAAAGAAAACAACATTTTTATATTTATTTAAATTTGTGATTTAAATATTAATTTTTCTTTAAAGGGGATTCTATTATGGTGTACGAGACACACATCAATGGGTTTCTCCGAAATTATTTGTTGCACACAAGGGTGAGTAATACTGGAAAATAATAACATAATATTATTATTTTAAATGGTAGTTAATGTCTAGTTGTTGGTTTAGCCGGAATGAACAGAACTGACAAAATTTTGATTAAATATGTTTTTTAAATGTTTTGATGTAATTTAATAATATTTAGAGGATTAAAATGATAATGAATCCAATTTTAAGCAAAAATACTATAATTGTTTTAAAAGGTATTTTTACCACCTTTAATTTAGGAACCCTTTTTAAATATAGTTTTCTCACTATATTATATTTAATTTCAAGAAATAAAGTTATTATTTTAGAATTGGTATATCAAAATTTAACTTGGGAAAATATTTTGTATATTTCTGATAATGTTCATTTTTTTAATGAATAGTGAAAAACTATTCATTTTAAGTCAAAACTGTCTTTTTATCTGATTTATTTATATGGATATATTATCTTTTTAAATTGTTTTAAATTTTAATTATATTATATTGTTACCATTTAATCCATTTTTTATTGGAAGTATTTTCACTTTGAAATTGGACATAAACACCTGTTAATATTTTTGTAGTTTTTTACTTCTTAAAAACAGGCTTTCTAGTTTTGACAACGGAAATTAATTTTACATTAATTAGTGAAAATTATAGGTTTATAATTTGTTAAAATAGATATCATTTTTGAGTTTGGAATATCAGAATTATCTTTGAGTTAATTTTAGGTTTTTTGGGAAACGTTCTATTTTGGATGAATAGTGAAAAACACTACATATTAGTTAAAAAACTCCCTTTTTCATTTAAATCATATTTTACGACATATGTGAATTGAATTTAGAAAATCAGACATGTGTGACTGTCATAAGTATGTATAATTTGGTACAATATGATGAAAATAATTTTTAGTGAAAAGTTACTTTTGATTATTATTTACTACAATTAAAGGTAAATAGTGTAATTCAAGGTAAAAATAATATTATAATAATATAAATATTCCTTAACACATGTCATCACATTATTGGATGATTCGTGGAAGACCCATAAAAATCTTTTGTAGAAATTTTTTCTTCTGTAAGCCAATTGGGTAAGCTAATTACACTAATAACATTTTATTTAAAGTGAAAAAATAAAAATATCATAAACATGTATTATTTTGCTAATCCAATTTTAATGTGGGGTTATAAAATTGATATCATTGACTATACATAGTTATTTAAAATATAATAATATTTTTTACATCATGGTGTTTTATTTATAATTTTTAAACAATAGCTAAATAAATTTATTTATGACACAATGATTATATAATGATTACATCATTAATGAATGTTTTAAATAAATGATATTATAAATATTAAAATATATTTTTTTCATACTATTTATGACATAATATAATTTTATGGATGATTATGACTTGTTATATTTGAATTATTGAATTTTTTCAATTTATTGTGTTGTTTTGTATTTTTAAAAATTCATGATATGAATAGTATAAAAATAGATATAAATGATTTTTTAAATCAATTAATATTTTATTGAATTATAAAATTTTCCTAAAAATAGATGATTTGGAAAACTAACAGATATGATGCTAAAAATGTCATTAATGATAAATTTTTTGTCTCTTTGAATTTTATAGTAAATATATTAACCATATAGTATTCATATAAAAGACGACATGGTAAAAGATAAATAAGTTAACAAAGCATTAAATAAAACTGATAAGGATTAAAAAATAACCAAAACCTAGTCAACTATTATTGGATGATTTTATTTGGACCTGTATTTATCTTAACTTTGAATTTAATTAGTTGTGGACCTTTTGAAACTGAAAATCATTTTATACTAAAATAATACTTTTAAACTTTCTTAAGGAGCCCCTCCACCCTCTTATAAAAGGACACCACCTCTATCACATTACTCACACCTCTCAAGCCCCTTGTCTCATCCAAACACTTCCCAATTAATCCCAATAAAACCCTCTCTTCCACCTAAAAGATTTAATTTGTGAATAAGGAATTTCAATAAAGCCTTTTGGTTCAAACCAAATGGAGTTTCCCAATTTAATGGAAGATCAAGAAACATACAAGGAAAATCAGACATAAGGCAAGGGACATCGTCTAAATATCTTTTCATTGATGAATAATTTTATTTATACATGAAAATTATTTATATGGTTTATAAACCCCATTAATTTTTAATTTCATGAAAGGGGAATCATTTCTCTACGAAGTGTTTTAATAAACAACAAAAAATGGTTCTTTTTAACGTACACAGTGACAATGACTATTCTTCAACTATATGCATTATTTTATATTTTGATTTATCTATAATCTGTAGTGTTTTTAATAGAAAAATAAATACTGTATTCTTTATTTACATATTGTGTTATGGAAAATGGTTTTCAGAATGGATTTATTTTGTCAATATATTGAAATGTTATATTGTGATTTCAATGTGGAAATTTTATCTTTACATTATTCTTATTCATGTGTTATGATTATGTTATGTTTCATAGGAATTGTTTACCCATATGGGGGGTTCTGTGGTATCATTGGGCGGGTGAGATTGAGATATTTCTCCAATTCATTGGGTCAAATAACAGAGGTAAACATAAATGTTTCTCCTAATAAATTTATGGAATATACTATGATGGGTATTCTAGATGTAACTCCATATATAGCTGTGAAAGCTATTATGTAAGTATGTTATAGATGTAACAACTTACATTTATGATTTATGCTTTCTATGTGTTATTCATAAATCATATGATTTCATGAAGTATGTTAAAGATCTTTTATTTTTTATGTGTTGATGGACTATTGATTTCGTTCTTTATATTATATCCCTCACTGAGCTTTTTATGCTCATCCCATGTTTTTAAAATGGTTTATATAGGTCATAAAGATAAATAGGGTCAAGGATGGGATTATGGAAAATTCATTCTGTCTAAAACATGGAAGTATACATAGTTATTTTTTTAATTTTTTTTATTTAATGAAAAAAACTGTTATAGAGTTGAAGTTCCTACATGTAATATTCATGATGTTTTCTATTATTTATTACCTAATTATTTAAATTTATAAACTAAAAAATATTATCAATGTGAATTATTTACTTAATTTATGATTATGTAATGTTTAAGGATAGGTCTTTACAGTTGGTGTTAAAGGGTGGTTTGTATAACATAATAGGTTATGGTGTTATACAATCATAAGCGAGATAACCATAATTGTTAGCAGATTAGAAAGAGACATAGTTACTTTAGATAAATTTAATGATTTTAAGATAACAAGAATAAGTATATATTAGTTTTTACCCATCGAAAAATATATTTTATGATTATTTTACTAATATACTTATACTGAGCTTTTTGGTTTTAGTAAATCTTTTAATCTAATAGGCACTAAAGTAACAATTAATGTGATGAAAACTGTGACAGTTTTATAATTAATTTTCCAAATTAAATGGGATCTTCAATTAAAACCCTTTTGGAAATATTTAACAAAATATTTTGATTCATGATTGTCATCATGAACCTTGGTTATTTCTCTAAGGCATCATATATGCGATAAATGAATCCCAATGTAATTCCATGTAATAATCATAATGTTATGTATACTCTAAATCCTATTTGTTAAGGATTTTGAAAGAAACACTTAAAAAAATACTTCAAAGGTATGGGAGTTTGTTTTAGATGTGGTAATTAAGGTCATAAATAAATAACCTTCCATGTAAAAATGAAGCATCTAGTGGACTCTAGTAAAGTGAAAGAATTTCTTTCTAAGGGATCAATTGAATGTTTTAAATGTGGTGTGCATGGTCATTATACAAATAGATGTCCAAAGAAGATGGTTCAAGAATGGGATCAGTAGGACCAAAAAAATATATTTTTACCAATAGCTCATGTCATTTCAATTGATGTTGATGTATCTAACAATGTTCAACGAAATGTATGGATTATTTCTTATCGGTTGGTTTGATATTATTGAATCTTAGGGCATGATTCTGGATTTTTTTTAGAAAGACGTATTACAAAATATGTTAGAAAATAATGTTTAATAGATCATGAAAAACCTTGAATGAGTAAGAAGTCCTCATATATCGGATTCAAGAGTTTGGGTATATTTTAGAATGATTAAATTATTAAATGTATTAATTCTATTTTTTATGATGGGATTACTTTTGAATACTTTTTGTAATTTTTTTAACTCAAAAGTTTGATATGTGAAAATGTTATTAAAGGATTAATTATAATTTTTTTGGATATAGTTATAAAAAACCATTTGGGTTTATATGATCCTTAAATTTTAGGCATTTACATGTTATTACATTTTGGGATGAAAATGAGAGGTATGAGATAACATTTTTTGTTAAAATATGTTATTTTTATTTTTTATGAATTTATCTCATTTATAATAATGTTATAAAATGATATAATTTTTTTAAAAAGGATAACTCATAGTCTATGTGACAAAGCTTCACGTTGAACAAAGCTGCACGAATCCAACCCACAACTAATATGTGATTGGTATTTATCGCCAACCATTGGCCTATGTGAATTCCTTGGTTATTATAACTAATTAATTTTATTTAAATGATTTTATGGAGCAAGAATATGTTGATTTTTGAAACATATGTTATATAAAAAGTATATCCTTTGTATTGAAAAATTATTTTGTGATTAAGTGATAAAGGTTATTTTGGAATATGTTCACTCTTTTGAGGAAACACTACATGCCTTAAGGAAAGTAAAATACTATGTAATTTCATTTTTGGTGTAATGTTTGAAATTTTATTTTGGAATAATCTATGTCTTTATTGTGGACCTATGTATATTTGGGATGTTTTTGTAATTTATTAACATATCATAGAGAACGTGCCATTAGGTTAATTACTTTTCTGTATGAGACATTAATAGACACCTAGGTAATTTGGAGATAAATGTTAACGTGTTTGTGGAAGACTATGTGTTCAAATTATTATAAGTTTTTTTGTTTCAATCTTAGTTTGGAAAATATTTAAATTTTTTAAGTCTAATTGTTTATTGAATGGTCTTTGTTGAGCTTTGGTAATTATTAGTTAAATTTTTTAGATTAAGAGTAGTATAAATTTTTATAAAAGATTATCCTTTGGGGTATTATCTAATCTTTTACTAACCATTTTTGATTTCGTTAATATATAGTTCTTTTTTTTGGGATTATGTGATTCTATAGATTTTTATTATAGTTCTTTTTATGTGACCACATTATCTATAATACTCATCAATTTAGGAAACATGATTTTTTGGTTGAAACTTATTAAAGGATGAAACACTACTTGAAAAGTAAGTATATTTTATTTATGTCCCTAGTTAATTTCATAAATAAATTTTCCAAATTTATGAAATGGGACATAAAAAAATGTTTTCCATTTAATTTTTTTACTAGGAAAAAATGACCTTTTAACCCATGTAATTTTTGTTGTTTTTGTGTTGTTAAAATTCTCCTGATCATGTTTTCTATCACTCTCCATCAGAACATGACATTTTGTTTCTCCTCCATATTCATGTTTTAAAAAATCACAGTATTTGTCATCTCGGGTGACCTTTTTTACTTCTATTTCATTCTTTTAAAGTGATAGTTTTGTTGACTCTTTTTCTGATGTGGGACTTTTAATGATGTTTCCGTGCCCAACATTAGAATTGCAAGGACGCAATTCCCAAATGTGGAGAAGGATTTAACATCTCAGGTAAATAAGGAATATGAAATTTTCCTATTTATTAATATTTGTGAGTTAAATATTAATTTTACCTTAAAATTTATTCTATGATTGCTTACCTGACACACAATAATGGGTTACTCTAAAATCATATGTTGCACATAAGGCTGAGTCATACTGAAAAATTATAACACTATATTTTTATTTATAAATGTATTTAGTGCCTAGTTATTGTACTGGAGGGAATGAACAGAACTAACAATATTATGATTAAACATGTTTGTTAAATATTTTTATACTTCTCCTATAAAATTTAGAGGCATAATATAATAATGGATCCAATTTTAAGAATACATACTCTAATATTTTAAAAAAGGTAGTTTTACCTCCTTTTGATGGAGGAACATTTTTTAATATAGTTTTGGTCACTTTCATATATTTAATTTCACATAATAATTTTCTTAATTTATAACAGGGATATCAAAATTTAATTTGGGAATTTTTTTAATCATATAATAATGTTGAATTTTTAATGAATTATGAAAATACTGCATTTTAAGTCAAAAGAATCATTTCACATGATTTATTAATATTTAAAAATTATCTTTCTAATGTGTTTTAATGATTAATTGGATTATATTTTTACCATTTAATCCAATCTTGGTCATTGGGAGTAATTTCACTTTGATATTTTACATAAACACATGCCAATCTTTTTGTAGTTTTTTACTTCTTAAAAACATGCTTTTTAATATTGAAAACATAAATTAATTTTAATTTAATTAATGAAACTTTTAGGTTTTCAATTTGGTAAAATATAAATCTATTTTGAATTCAGAATATCAAAAATTATCGTTGGTGAATTTTTGGTATTTTTCTGAAAACATTCCATTTTTGATGAATAGTTAAAAACACTGCATAGTAGTTAAAAACCAACATTTTCCTTTAAATAAAATTTTATAGATTTGATGAATTGTATTTAAAAAATCATACATATAAGTTTGTCATCAGTATGTAAAATGGGGTTCAATATGATGAAAATTATTTTTGCTGAATAGTAACATTTGGTTTTTATTTACCCATATTGAAAGTAAATAGGGTAATTCAAGGTATAAATAATATTATCTTAATAAAAAATACATTAAAACATGTCCTATACATATTTTATGATTCATGGGAGACCAATAAAATCCTTGGGTATAACCTTTGGCCTTTGAAAGACACTAGTGTAATATAATTACATTAATAGCTTTTTATTTAAAATAAAAAATAAAAATATCTTAAACATTGTATTTTTTCTAAACTAATTTTAATGTGGGAGAATATAATTGATATATTTCACTATAAAAAATCATTATAAAGATAAAACTATTTCCCACAACATGTAGTTTTATTTATTATTTTTAGAAATCAGAATAATATATTTTTCTATGACACAACAATTATGTAATGATTAGGTAATTAATAAAGGTTTAAAATAATTAAGATTATAAATATTACAATAAATTTATTTTGAGATATTTAATTCCATCCACGAATTATATGGATTATTATAACTTTTTATCTTTGAAATAAAGAAGTTTTTTCCAATTTATCAAGTTGTTGTGGATTTTCAAAAAGATTTGATATGAATTTTATAAAAGTTGACATAAATGAGTTTTTAAATAAATTAATATTTTATTAAATGATAAAATAGTCCTAAAAATATAATATTCTAAAAAATTACATATATTATGTTAAAAATGTTCTTAATGAGCCATTTTTGGTCACTTGGCATATTATTGTAAATATATTAACCGCATAGTATCAATATACAAGAAGACTTGATAAAAGTTAAATAAGTTAACAAAATGTTAAATAAAAAATATTATGATTAAAAAACAACCAAAACCTATCCAATTATTATTATATAGCGTTCTATTGAATTATATTAATCTTATTTAGTATTTAATGTGTTTTTTCATTTTGAAACTGAAAATCATTTTATACTAATATATTACATTCAAACATTCCTAAAGAGCCCATCCTCCCTCTTATAAAGGGACACCACCTTTAAACCATTAATTACACCTCTCATGCCCCCGGTCTCATCCATACTCTACCTAAATAACCTTCTAACATCCTTCTCTTACTCCTATAAGCCTTAATTTGTCTAGAAGAAATTTTAATAAAGCCTTTTGGTTCAAACCAAAGAAACTTCCTGAATTAGAAGAAAAATAAGGAACATATAAGACAAGTCAGAGTTGAGGTAAGGAACTTCTTTTGAATATCTTTTTATTGAGGAATAATTTAATTTATAAATGAAATTAATTATATGGTGTATAAAACCCTTTTAATTTTAATTTCATACAAAGGTAATCTTTTCACTACGAAGCGTTTTACTAAACCAAAAAAAGTTTCTTTTTAACGTACACAGTGACAACGAACTTTCTACTACCGTAAGCATTATTTAATATTTGTCTTAATATATAATTAATTATGTTTTTAAAAGGAAAATAAACACTATATAATATTTTTACATGTTTTGGAATTGTAAATGGTTTTGAAAATTGATTGATTATGTCAATATATTGAAATGTTATATTTTGATTGCAATGTGTATGTGTTATCTTTCCTTCATGCTTGATCATGTGTCATGATTATGTTATGGTTAATTAGAATTGTTTATGCATATGATTGGTTTTTGTGATAAACCTAGTGTAGTGGATCCTGAGATAGCTCTCCAATGCATTGGGTAACATGACGAAGGTGAATGTTAATGATTATCGTAAGAGATTTTGGGAATATATTGAAATGGGTATTCCAAATGTAACTCCCTATGTAGTTATGAATGCTAAAATGTTAGTTTTTTATGGATGCCACAAGTTAACTTTATGATTTATGATTTATATGTTTTATTCATAAATCTTATCACTTCATGAGGGATGTTAAAGATATTATGTTTTGTATGTGTTGATGGTTTAATTTGTTCTTTCTTTATTTTATATCCCTTACTGAGATTTTTATGCTCATCCCAAGTTATTGAAATGTTTTTCACTGGAGTTAAACAAGTATAGGGTCATGGATGATGTCATGTTAAATTCATTCTATTTAATTCATTGAATTATAAATGTTTATTTTTCATGAATTTATATTTAATGAAAAAAACTGTTACAGATTAGAATTGTCTATATATAATATTGAAGATGTTTTGAATAAGTTATTACCTAATTCTCAAAATCACTAAACCAAAAAATATCCTAATTGTAAAATATTTAAAAGTTCATGTTTATGTAATGTTTATGTCTGGGGACATAGAATTGGTGTCAAATGGTGTCTTAGATAACTTTAGAGGTTAGGGTGTTATTTAAGAATTAGTTAAATAACCATATTGGTTAGAATATTAGAATGGGTCATAGTTATTTTATACAAATTGAATGAGTTTAAAATTACACGAATAAGTATATCAGAATTTTTTACCTCCTCATATGATATTATATGATTATTTTACATATATAATCACACAGTCCTTTTAGGTTTTAGTAAATGGTTGGATCTAGTAGGAACCAAAGTATCAAATAATGTGAAGAAAACTATAATGGTTTCTTGAATAAGAAACTGAATGAATTGGGAGATGAAATTAGAACTCTTGTGGTTATTCATAACCCTCTATCTGGAGTCCAAATTAACCTCATAAACATTTGTGATTTTTCTAAGGCATTATATATGTGATAAATTAATCTAAATATAATTTCAGTTAATAGTCATGAAGGTAAGTAAATAAAAAAACTATGTGTCATGGATTTGGAATGAAATATTTAGAAAATTTCTATAAAGGTACAGGAAGATATTTTATACGTGGAAATGAAGGTCATAATGTAATAAACTACTATGGAAAATGGAAGCATCTAATTGACTCTCGTAAAGGGAAAGAGGTTATTTCTGATGGTTCAATTGAGTGTTTTATATGTAGTGTGCATAGTCATTAAACAAATATATGTCCTACGAAGAAGGTTTGGGAATGGGATCAGTAGGACTGTTCATATATATGTTTATCAATACCTAATTCGTTTCCAATTGAGGAGTAAAAAACTGAAAATGGCCAATGAAATGTATGGATATTTTCTTAGCTGTTGTTTTGATATAATTTAATCTCTAGGGAAGATTCATGATTTTGTTGGTAGTAAATAAGTATTATGGAATAAGTTAGAATATAATGGTTAATGGATCATGAAAAAAATTTTATGAGTAAGAAGTCTACATATAAAGGATTGAAGAGTTATGATATACTTTAGGATGATGAAATGATTAAAATAATTATGACACTTTTGATGATGGGATTACTTTGAATACATTTTATTGTTTGTGTAGACCTGATGTTTGATTTGTGAAATGTTATTCAAGGAATAACTATCGTTTCTTTTATGGATATAACTATAATGAACTATTTGGATTTATATGATCCTTGAATTATATGCATTTATATGTTATTACTTTTTTGGATGAGAATGTGGTGTATGAGATAACAATTATGGTTAAAATATGTTATTGTTATTTTTTAGGAATATATCTAATTTTTTAGGAATTTTATAAATTATATAATTGTTTAAAATGGACAACACATAGACCATGTGACAACCCATTGCATCAAACAATGCTTTGAGAATTGAACTAACAACCAAAGTGATATTGATATTTATCATATACCATTGGCCTACATGAATTCCCTTGTTAGTATGACTAATTTTTGTGTTAAATGATTTTATGGATCATGAATAAGATGATTTTTTGAAATTATTTTTTTTCAAATGGATATGCATAATATATGAAAATTATTAGGTGATTTACTGATAAAGGTTATTTTGGGAGATGTTCTCTCTTTTGGGGAAACACTATATTCCCAATGAAAATAGAATACTATGGAATTTCATTTGTGGAGTAATTTTTGAAATTATATTTTGGAATAATCTATGTTTTTATTTTGAACATATAAAGATTTTGGTTATTTGTAGAAATGAATAACTTATCATAGAGAGCATGTGATTAGGTTAATTTCGTCTCAGTATCTGACTTCATGAGTGGCTGATGTTATTTGGAGATAAATGTTAACATGTTTGTGGAAGACTATGTGATAAAAAACATCTATGTTTTGCATTTCAATATATTTATTGATTATATTATATATTTGTAAGGACAATTTTGTATTTAATGTACTTTTTTGAGAATTGGGTATTGGTTTGTTGAATTTTGGAGATTAAGAGTAGTATTTATTTTTATAAGAGATTATCCTTTTAGAGATTATCTGATCTAGTACTAAGCATTTTGGTTTTGGTTAATATAGAGTTTTTTTGGATTATGTGATTCTCTAGAAGATTATTCTAGTTATTTTTATGTGACTAGGTTATCTTCAATACTCATCATTTTGAAAAATGTATGAGTTTTTGGTAGAAACTTATTAAAGGATGAAACTCTACTAGGAAATTATGTATATTTTCTTACTTCCTTAGTCTATATCATAAATAAATTCTAAAAATTTATGAAATTGAAAATAAAAAAAAAATTGATTCACCGTACTTTTCCTACAGGGAAATAGATGACCATTTAACCCATCACAAGTTTGTGGTTATATTGTTTTTAACTTTCTTCTGATCACATTTTCTATCACTCTCCATCAGAACATGACACTTAGTTTCTCATCCATATCCATGTATTCATATAATACTAGTATGTGTTATCTCAGGTTTCCTTTTTTACATCGAATTATTTATTTGAATGTTAAATTTTTGTTTCATCTTTTCTGATGTGGTGATTTTAATGATGTTTATGATCTCAATTTTAAAATTGGAAGGACGCAATTCCCAAAAGTGGGGAAGGATGTAACATCCTAGGTAAATAAAGAATATGAAATTTTAATATTTATTAATATTTGTAAATTAATTATTAATTTTAATTTAAAGTGTATACTATGATTTCATACCTGACACACGACAATGGGTTTCTCTATAGTTATATGTTGCACATAAAGCTGAGTCCTACTAAAAAATTAAAACATGAAATTATTATTTTAAATCGTAGTTAAAGAATAACTGTTGTATTGGAAGGAATGAACAAAAATAAACTTATTATTATTAAACATGTCTTTTAAATTCTTTTACAGTTATCCAACAACATTTAGTGGCATATAGTTAGAATGAATTCAATTTTATGCATAAATAATATAATATTTTTTAAAAGGTAGTTTTACCACCTTATGACGGAGAACCCTTTTTAAATATATATTTTTTAACATATATATGAGTCATTTAAAAAAATTATCTTCTTATTTAGTATCTGGATATCAAAATTTACTTTGGGTTAATTTGTTTTCTAATAAAGTTCATTTTTTAATGAATAATGAAAAATACTGCATTTAATGTCAAAACTATCATCTCATATGATTTATTTATATAGATAGATTATCTTTTAAATTTTTTTTAAAGTTTAATTATTGTATACCTTTACCATTTAAACCAAATTTGGTCACTGGATGTAATTTCATTTTTAAATTGGACATAAAAACATGTCAATATTTTTGTAGTACTTACTTATTAATAACACACTTTCAAGTTTTAACAATAGAATTTAATAATAAATTAATTTATGAAACATCTATTTAATGAATTTGGTAAAATAGATACCATTTTTGAATTCATAATATCAAAATTATCTTTAGGTTTATTTTTGGTATTTTTCTGAAAAAGTTCAATTTTGGATGAAAATTGAATAATGCTGCATAGTAGTTAAAAAATGACTTTTTCATTTACCACTTCTATGAATTTAATTTCAAAAGTATCACATACATTTTTGACACAATTAAGTAAAATGAAATTCAAGATGATGAAAATAATTTTTGGTGAATAGTAACTTTTCATTTTTATTTATCGCGGTTAGAGATAAATATAACAATTCAATAGAAAAATCATATTATATTAATAAAAAATATCTCAACACTTGTCATGAAGTTATTGGATGAGTCATGGATGACCAATAAAATCCTTGGGAAGAACATTTTCCCGTTTTAAGCCTCTTAGGGAAGATAATTACATAAATAACATTTTATTTAAAGTAAAAAATAAAATTATCATAAACATATATTATTTTTCTATTTTTTTTAATTTTGTGTTATATAATTGATATCACTGACTATAAGTAATCATTATAAAGATTAAAAATATTTCCTAAATCATGGTAATTTATTTATAATTTTTATACATAATATAAAAAAAATTATTTATAACACAATGATTATGTAATGATTACCTCGTTAATGAATGTTTTAAATAAATGAGATTATAATATTAAAAAAAAGTTCAAAATTTTTTCCATCCTAATATTTTATGGATAATTGTGAATTTTTATCTTCGAATTAATGATGGTTTATAGAATTGATTAAGTTGTTTTGGATTTTTATAATGTCATGATATGAATATTACAAATATTGGCATATATGAGTTGTTAAATGAAGAAATCATTTATTAATTGATAAAATAGTCTCAAAAAATCTATGATTCTTCCAAATTACATATATGATGTTATAAATTTCATTAATGATACATTTTGGGTCTCTTTGAATTTTATGGTAAAAATATTAACCATATATTATGAATGTACAAGAAGACCTGGTAAAATATAAATAAGATAACAAAGGGTTAAATAAAAATGATAAGGATTAAAAAATAACTAAAAACTTTATAATTATTATTAAATGATTTCATTTCTACATATATTCATCTTATATTCTTATTTAATGAGTTTTAAAACTTTTGAAACCAAAAAACATTTTATACTAAAATAATACATTCAAACATTCTTAATGAACCAATCCTCTCTCTTATAAAAGGACACCACCTCTAACCCATTACTAACACATCTCATGACATTTGACTCATATATCCTCAACCCAAATAGGTTCTCTAAATCTCTCTTTTCTACCTAAAATCCTTAATTTTTTCAGATGCCCTTTCAATAAATCCTTTTGGTTCAAGCAAAAGGTAGTTGCCATATTTAAAGAAAGAACAAGGAACATACCAGACATGTCAGACTTGAGGTAAGGGACATCGTCTCAATATCATTTCATTGAGGCATAATTTTATTTATAAATGACTATCCTGTATAAATTTTATAAACCCCTTTTATTTTTAATTTCATTAAATGCTAATCTTTTCTCTTCCATGTGTTTTACTGAACAAAAAAAATGATTATTTTTGACATACACGGTGACAACGAACATTCTGTTCCTGTGAAAATTATTTAATATTTGGATTCCTCTATAATTTTTAGTGTTTTTAAAAGGAAAATAAATACCATATACTATTTTTATGTATTTTGGTATTGAATATGGTTTTGATAATCGATTGATTATGTGAATATATTAAAATGTTATTTTGTGATTGCATTGTGGAAAGGTAATCATTCCTTTATTCTTGTTCATGTGTTGTGATTATGTTATGGTAATTGGTAATTATTTATGAATATGAGTGGTTTCATGATACTCCTATGGTGGGTGATCTCAAGATAGCTCTCCAACGCATTGGGTAACATGAAAGAGGCAAATGCTAATGATTCTCCTAAAGGATATAGGGAATATACTTTGATGGGTATTTTAAATGTAACTCCATATAGAGTTGTGAAATCTATAATGTAAGTATGTTATGTATTCCACATGTTTCTTTAATGATTTTTTTATTTTTATGTGTTATTAATAATTATTATGATTTCATGAGGTATGTTAATGATCTTATGTTTTGTATGTGTTGATTGACTAATGTTTTCATTCATTTTTTATATACCTTACTAATATTTTTACGATCATCCAACGTTTTTGAAATTTTTTCCACACGAATTAAAGATGAATAGGGTCATGGATGGGATCATGGAAAAGTTATTCTATCTAAAACATGGAACAATACATGTTTATTTTTTATGATTTTTTTTATGAAACAATGGTTACTGGGTATAAGTGTCTACATGTAATATTATAGATGTTTTATATAAGTTATAACCTAATTTTGTACAGTTATAAACCAGAAAAGATCCTCAATTTGAATTATTAACATAATTCATGATTATTTAATGTTTATGACAGGGGCCTTACAATATTTATTTCTCCCTTATTTATGCTTATTGTGAATTAGTGGTCACCCTTTATTATATTTAATTTACCTTGGTTATGAAGAATGGTATTATGTATGAAATATCTAAGAAGGGAGCATGATATAAATAAATTACTGGGATATGAAGTAGTTTAATTAGGATCCAGTTGTTTATATATCTATGTCTTCAATAGAACTATACTAAAATGATTCTATCCTATATCGTTATGTTATGTAACTAATATTCATATATTACGATATAATATTTTTTTTAAAATATGTGTAATTATTTTTGAAATTATATAGTGGTTTATTTATCATTTTAAAACTTGTATGATGTAAATTGAGAGAGGTAACTATAGATATGTCTAAGGATTATTCGAAGGATAAGTCAAATATAGGATAATTTAATTTAATTTTTTGGAAACATAGCGAGATTGGTTTCGAATAAATTTCATCCCTGTATGGATACTACATGTTTATCAGTCTCTGAGAAATTTTTTCCAAGGAAAAATAACTTCAAAAGGGGGTAATGGTTAATTGGTTATTTCATTATTTATAATGGGACAACTATCCTATTTAAACACCTTGTTTAGGGAACCTAGGTGATAGGTTTTTGGAAATTCAAAAAAAAATCATCATCATAAAGGATTGGAATTATTATCCCAAATGACATATGATAAGCCTAACATGTCATAGATTCAAAAGAATGTGTAATGATTTTAGCATCCTATAATTTTTTTTAATGATTATGTGGTTTCCAAATGTGTATATTGTTACTAATATTATGATTTTTTATTTTATTCAATTACTTTAACTTGGGTGAATCATGTTAATAATAAAAATGAATGATAATTCATTGATTATGATCAGCCAATTTATTTTATAAGCACATAAAAATATATTTTTATTATGCCTAATCAACTATAAAGATATCTTGATTAACAATGTGATGTTTTATGAGATTTCTACATGTAAAATAAGATGAATATGGACATTTAATAATTCACATGTGGTTATGAACATATAATAAATAAGATTCAGCTTCCTTCACTTCAATAATATGTGATGAGGAACCTTGAATAATATCTCAATTGGAGGGGAAAATGATTTTTATGTGGAAATAAATTTTATAGAGTAGAAAATATCCCAAGGAATTAGTAATATTATATATGGGGAACTTGGTTATTTTTTGATTAAATTCCCTAACTTATGTTTTATCCCATACAACATGTAATGGCCTTAAAAATACCAACTAATTGATGTAAAAGGGTTGAATTATTTATGTATTATTATTAAATAATTTTTATATTGATTTATTTATACAAATGTTTTTTCTGGAATAAGAATCATAAAACATATACGAATTATGTTAATATTTTAAGAACATATTTCATCATTTAACATTAACTATAGAGTTACAGATTCAATCATTGGATTATATGTTATAGGTTGATCATATGTTCAGTACCATAGATACGACATTTAATGTTCTATGTGAATGGTATTTTTGTATTATAAATCAAATTTTTGGATGTTTCTTATTGGAATAATATATATATATATAACTCTTAAGTTAAACGTGATATATTATTTGAGGAATAATTTCCTTTTATATGTTTAAATTTATTGATAACTATCATGGTTTATATGACCATTGATAAATAATGTTATTTTTTAGGATGAAAGGAATTTGTCTATAGATGATATAAAAATTATAGTAATATATTTTAATAAAAAAAGAAATCATGTCACATACAACATACCACAAGGCGTCAACCCCTGATTGAAGGGCTACAAGGGTGAAACACCTTCTACTGGACTATGTGATGTCTTGATTGGTATTCCATTTTTAGAATGATGTAAAATATAAATTTTAATTTTATATTTCAAAAATATATTCTATCATAGTTATATTAATGATATTTTAAAATGATAAAATGTTATATTATTCCCCACAATAATTGAATGTTCATGGGAAGAATTACCAAGCTCATGATTTGGAGTCAACTACAATAATTTTTTCATTAATGGTATATATTCTTTTTATTTATATATAATGGTTTGATATGTTTTTTGGTTATAATTGTTTAAAACATATATTGAAAGATAAATAGTTGAGCATGTTAAAAATATGTTGGATGGATATGACTAATGATTATGAAGCTCAAAGAATTACCACCCTTAGAAACAGAATAAGGTGGTTAATTCTTTGAGCCAATAGGATCCTGATTGATCATAAATGATGAGGATAACAACAGATCAAATATTAGGGTATTTTCAAAATATATATCTAGAAAAATTTATAGAATGGGGGAAATCTCATATTTCTATAATGAGTGTCCAACCATCTTGTCACAACCCGACCCTACCTAGGATCGAGCCGAAACTACCCCAAGCCCGCTTCCATAGGCCAGGGGCTGGCAACCAGTGCCGAAGGCACAATAACCCGGGGAGGCCTTTGCCTAAGTACCTGTACACACGCACGCAGCACACGCAATGAAAAAGTGCAGAGTAAAAGAGGAAAGACAATTAAAGTAAAGGGAAAATGCTATATATAAACCACAAAGTGCATCGACCTCTAACAGTACAAAGAAAGCTGAAGGTAAAATGAAAAGAAAAGGGGCAAAACACGCGCCCAACCAAAAAGTGAAACAACCTGGAAACAGGTAAAGAAAAAGGAAAACAGCTGGAAGGTTCCCCCACCTGGAACCTGACTCCGACCACCACATGCGGTCCACGTTCCTGAACTCCTAAGCTCCAATGAAGTCATGACCAACCTGTCCGTCGTCTGGAAGGGCACACCAAGTGTGGGCAAAGCCCAAGAAGGGGTGTGTATAAAAATACTTAGTAGGATTCCTCGAAGGATCGAGGGAGAAAAAAAGGATGTACCGAAGGGTGAGCAATAGAGAGAACAAGAAATGTAAAGGAGTACAACCGAGAGTGCAGTAAAGAGTAATAGTAGAGAGTCTAGCTCAACCCAACAAAAGAAATGAGGTAGAATCATCCAGACACAAGGATCTAGAAATGGTGAGAAGATGAAATTCTCGTCGAGTCTTCGCTACCTATAGCAGGAGATTAGACTCGTCCAACCATGAGAAGATAGACATGTAAAGCATGTGGCATACCCCACACGTCTTCGCCTCTCCTGGAAGGAGAGTATCCAAAATCGAAAGAGTGGGTACTGGAACAAGGTATATACATATACATATGTTCAACAAGAAGCCTAAACAAGGTCGTAAGGGGATCTCCATCTCATAGCTCAGCCCAAGAAATGTGAGTATATGACTGTCCCAGAAGTAAACCCCATCGATGCCCAACATCCCACATGTCTGCCTCGAACTACAAGTCAAGGGGCTCAATCTACCACACCTCAAAACTATCGGCATTGGGCAGTACTGACTCGCCCACACAGTTTTAGGTCACGTCACAAGGACACGTCTTAGTGGGGGAAAATCTCCTCATACTTGAGAGTTTTGAGGGAACGTCAAACCACAACTCGTCACTGCCCCGCAATCGAGAGGTATCCTCAAAGTCGACAAGCGACCCCCTTCCCAACCCCGCTGGAGGGTCCCTAGAAGTCGACGGGTTCCCACTATAGGAAGACCCGGTAAGAGTCGATGGGTTCCACACTGCCCAGTCCCGTAACAGGGTAATCCACTGGAGGGAGACCCAGCTAAAGTCGGTGATGGGACCACTGCCCAGCCTAGCTAGAGGTAAACCGGCATTGGGGACCACTTACCAGCCCAACTGGAGGTAATCCCGACATCGGGGACCACTGACCAGCCCAGTTGGAGGTCAGCCCGGCATCGTGGACCACTGCCCAGCCCCGCTGGAGGTAAGCCCCGGATCGGGGACCACTACCCTGCCCCGCCAGAGGTAAACCCGGAACTGCTCTGGCCATCCCTGCGGGATGGTACTACTTGGTGAACACCATTGTACTGGCCATCCCTGCTGGATGGTACAACTGGAGTGCCCTGCTTGAAACAACCTCAACCCTGCTAGAAACAACCTCAGCCCTGCTGAAAAAAACCTCAGCCCTGTTGGAAATAACCTCAGCCCCGCTGGAAACAACCTCCTAGGTAGAGGATCTATGACCGCGTTAAGTGTTTGTCACACCGAATCCACCAGAAATCTACCAGGGAACACATAGTGATGGGAGAATCTCTCTGGGCCTCACAAGGAGATCCCACTCCAATCCGATCGCTGAGTTAGAGTCGAAGCGGACTGAGTCATCTCATCCCAGAAATTGGGAAAACACCCACACTGTATGAGCACATGTAGTCGTAAATGGTGCCACAATCCGGTGAAAGGGAATGGTACTGAAACCTCTCAAGGATGAATTAATAGAGGAACCAAACCATCTCTACCGGCCAAACCATCGAGAACGAAACCAGGGGAGACCACCCAACCCTACCGGTCAAACAAATGAACACAAAGCCCGGAGAAGACTCCACCCAACTGGTCAACAAAGGAGCATAGAGGGACCCTCTACGTTGTAAGAGGTCAAATGTACGTAAATCAGAGCATGGAACGCACATGGGGCCCACACGACGTGTGGCACCAAGTCAACTCCAACCAAGTGCACAAACATTCTTAGGTACCAACATCCACATGTACCTCCCAGCGTTCTCATATACTCCTAGAGTATACCACGTTACATCCCAAAGGCTAATGTGCACCCGACACCCAACGTCAATGCGAAGGCATGACGTAACAACTCCAACCTTCCACCTCAACGACTGAGGCATAGGCAACCACATCTCATTTAGCATAACTTTACTCACACGAGAGTGCATGCGATCACACGCCAAGGGTTCTCTACAAACGCCACAGGAAGAACCACCACCGGTTCACCTTCACATTCAACATTTAATAAGACTGTTCAAGAGGCTCCTCACAACCAAATGGATCACACCGTTGTAATCCTCACTGAAAATCATGCAAGATCGACTACTTACTCTCCTCAAACAGATATCCGACGGAAAAGTCACCAACACTGCCTCACGCCCAAACGACCTCCAGTGATCCCGAGCCTCGGCCTTGAAAACAGTCGGGAACATCGCACCATTGCTATACCCTCAGGAAAACACGTCAAAAGGACTACTCACTTGAGTGAAATGGATATCCGGAGAAAAAGATGCATTCCGATGCACCGCACATGGGAGGTGCTTCGTGGGACCCGCATCCTGGTCCCAAAACTCGACGGACGGATTGCACCGTTGCGATCCTTTCGAAAAGGTGCACAAGTTCAACTAATCACTTTTCTAAAACAGACACCCAGTGATAAGGTTGGAAATCACCGTCAACTCCCGAAATGGCCCTCGCGGGGCCCACAGTAGCGTGCAGAATTAAAGCGGGCAGACTATGCCAATGCAATGCCCTAGGAAAAACTCTAAAAAACGACTACTCGCATTCCACGAACGGACGCCCGATGAAAAATTAGTGAAACACAGCACGAAACTCAAAAGATGGGCTGTGGGGCCCGCACCTCAACTTCGGCCTCAACACCTAAAACCACCCTGAAAAGCTCTGCCTCGGTGCCAGGGTTCCAACTCCACTAACAATAATAAAAATGGATGTCAGACGCGTCCGTGCTGTCCAAAACAAGATCCCCCGAAAAAATGTGAATTCCCTTAAAGACGTGTCGTGCCTCTGAGGCCCCTCGTTTCGGGAATTAGAAATTCCCGAATCCATCTCAAAAAGTCCGTCTCGTCGATACGGTTCCCCTGCCGCAGATAGCTCGTGAAACCGACTCCCAGGTTATGATTTATTAAAGTATAAATCATTTTATAATAATAATAATAATAAAATATTATTGTTTTTATTATAACCTTATTCTTTTTTTCTCTTTTTTTAGGCAAAACCAGACCGTCCATTCCACTGGTCTTCTTCTCCCTTCAGGACCCGTAGCTTGTGGGTCCTTGTCGGCCAGCCGGGGTCCGTAGACCCCGGTCTTCCCCCCATGCGCACCGACCGGAAAAAGCCGGTCGGCCCTGGAACTCGCCTCGTCGGCACCCCCGCACACAGACACCGCCATCCCCCGCTGGCTCGCCATCGCCTGCACCTGCTCGCTCGGCCGATGCCGCCTCAGCCTGGAGCCCCCTGCCGCACCGACAACCGAAGCCCCCAGCTCGCCCTGCCGCTGTCCGCGTGCTGCTCTGAGCCGCATCGAGGAACTCACTGACACCGGCCTCTCCATGGCCTACTGTGCTCCCTACTCGCCCGGAGGACCCTCGTGACCGGCACCGACCAGACCCCCCCCGGAAACACTGGTTTTTGGCTGGAAAACACTCCAAAACCCGCTCACCTTCAGTGGACAACCGCGACCACTTCCGAACTTGGATTTCAATTTCAAAACAAGATTTTGAAAGCATAGAATATAGGCTATGAAATCATGGGAATTGCTCGAAAATTGAACAGAATTTCAAAGTATATAATTGAATTCAAAGATGGTGCGAAAACCAAAAATGAAAACGCAAAAAGCCTACCTGCTGGGCGTTGCCCAGAGCTTCGTCACGATCCGTCGGAGCCACACCTCGCCGAAGAGAAGGAGGTAAAGCTTGAGGGTGGAGGTCTCTCTGGGATGAGCACTTCCGCCAGGGGGTGAAAATGGAGGAGGAGGGGTGATTAAGGTTTTAAATAAGTTAATGAATTAAAATTTTAATTAACTTAAACCCCTAATTTTAACCTGCATCCGAACCTTTTGGAGATGTAAAAATTAAACCTCCTCTAGGGTAAACACCACCTCCCAAGCACAACGACGACCTCCAAATTTGATTCCGAACATTTTTTTGAATGTTATAAAACTGAATGCCCAATGCCGCCAAATTACAAAAACGCCCTAGGGGCCATTTTTCACAGACAACCCATGCCCGCGAAACTTACAACCCTCCTAGTGTAAATGGAACATTCCGGACTCAACGGTGCCCTCGATTTTCCAATCTGATCCACTGTTTAAAAGATACTTGAGTTTCACTATTAAACGAATTAATTAATTAATTTATTTATCCATTTAACGTTCCGAATGCTGGTGAGGGGTCCAAACATCTAGCGTCGACATGTTTTATGTCGTTCTTAGGGTAAACACCACATTACGGACCCATCCGTACACTCAGATATCTGATCTGAAGCACGGTATAGGAGTTATCACATTTATTTGGCGTTTCCAGTGTGAACGCGCTAAAAATTTAATTCCGGCCACTCTGGGGCTTGGAATGACACGCCTTCTGAAGAAGATTCTCGGGAATAACATCAAGAATATACCAAAGTATTTTGCATCAAAAACTGGGTTCTTAAATGATTCTGTCCTTCAAGATTTTCGTCCCCGAAAAGCCAAAACTATGGAACAACCTAGGGTACTAATCCCACACCTGGATCTCCCGTACTCAGAAGAAATCATGCACAGTTCTGCGCCACCACACACGACCTAAAATGGCCCGAAGGACCTAGAGGTAAACTGACCTCCCCAACCTAATCTCCACGTCGCACGCCGCGACTGGAATCACCACCCGCACCTGGAACATGGCCCGATGATTCCCACCTTCAGAATATCCATATGCTGAAGCACACAAGGATATCTGGTCACGCATGATTAACATTCAGTGTATCCCAACCAATAATCTCTTACACGCTCAGAAAGAAATGGAGTCGACACCATCGACTAAAGAAAAAGGTCTCACACATTCTACTTTACCAAAACAAGGTTACACCCGACCCCTGCGTCACCCTGGTATCAAATCAAGCATGGATTGGGGAGAAAAGCACTTCACACACAGAGTATAACAATTATATTGCAAGAAACAGAAGAGTCTTAAGGGGTATCTCTCATCCTCCCATTCTCTGCAGGATCGTAGACATCCAAGGCTCATAGTTGTATTTGGTCCCATATGTCATCTCCCAGAGCCTGACGTGGACCACCTGATGGTGATGGGAAGACCTCATAACGTCGTCCCCCCACCTCCAGTGCCTCCCTCTCCTCTAGTAGCACCACATCTCTGGGCACTACTCCGATCACGGCGCTGCTTCTGCCGTGGTGGTTTGCCTGCAGCCTGCCCGATGCTCTCAGAAACTGAGGTCAGCAGTCTCGTGCCAAGTGATCTCGACCATCACAAGCACAAAACCGGCGCTCTTTGGGCTGCACCAGTTCCCTCCGGTACCACTGTGGGGTACGACCACGCCCATGAGTCCAGTTGTCATAAAACAGCCTGCGACGAGGTTCTGCTTGCCGACTACCACTTGTTGCGACAGACATCTCAGCTCCAACGTGCATGCTGCCACCACCAACTCTAAAACGTGATAGGAAGCTCTGTGTCACCAGCGCCTGCTCTAGCACCCTGAAATATGTGAAAATTCCCAAGGGTACTATAACAACAGGAATCTCTCGGCGGAGAAAGGGCTCAAACTTCCTCGCTCGGAGATTGTCGTCAAGAACCAAGTCCAGGTAAAAGCGTGCACGATCTGCGAAACTAACCACGTACTCGGCCACTATCATCCCTCCCTGCTGAAACTGCAGGAGCTCCTGAATCCGAACGGAGCACAAGAAGAAGGGGAAAAACTCCTCATGGAACAACAATAGAAAGTCACCCCACGAAAGCGATGACTCGTCAAGAAACTGAGTCACCAGACTCCACCAACGCCAAGATGCTCCATGAAAAAGGATATTGGCCAAAGACACCATAAGATATGATGGCATATGCACAAGACTGAAAAGGTGAACAACTGTCTCAAGCCTAACCTCTACTACCTGAGGGTCTGGCTCACCACTGAACCTCAACGGTCTCTACCGCTGGAACTCACACAGCGCGCATAACCTGCACTCAAGCCTCGTCTGCTCTGCTAAAGTTGTCTTCTACTGAACAGGTGGGGGTGCTTCTACCATCCCACCAAGAGAAAGGGGCTCGCATGATGGGTCCAAGACTGAGGCCTTGTAGCTCACAGGGTTGTCATCACGAACCAAAGCTGGTATCCTGGATGGATGTCTTCGCGGAAATATCTTGAATATTATCAAGGAGTGTCGCGATCAGATGAGCATATATGTAGATAACCATAACAACAATGGGGAGCTTACTCAAGAAGGACAGTCAAATACTCAATCCTATGTGATGAAAAAACCAATTTTCCCTACAAGAAGTTTCTTAGCATGCCGAGTCGACAAGCGGGTTATCAAGGTCCTGGTGAATAGATATGTCGGCCGCCGCAATATCACTAGACTCCCTGGCCTGAGAGCCGCTCTTGAGACATGTTAACACTGCTTCCCTAAATCCCAACCAATTCCTTTTATTTTAGGGACGTCCGAACAACGTACCAAGGAACGAACCACCTTTGATACCACTTTTTCACGACCCGACCCTACCCGGGCTCGAGCCACAACTACCCCAAGCCCGCCTCCATAGGCCAGGGGCTAGCGACCAGTGCCAAATGCACAATAACTCAGGGAGGACTTTGCCTAAGTACCTGTACACATGCACGCAACACACTCAATGAAAAAGTGCAGAGTAAAAGATAAAAGACAACTAAAGAAAAGGGAAACTGCTATATTTAATCCAAAAAGTGCATCGACCTCTAATAGTACAAAGCAAGCTGAAGGTAAACTAAAAAGAAAAGGGGAAAAACCCACGCCCAACCAAAATTTTCCACAAACCGGAAACAGGTAAACAAAAAGGAAAACAGCTGGAAGGGACCCCAACCTAGAACCCGACTCCGACCACCGCATGTGGTCCATGCTCCTGAACTCCTAAGCTCTACTAAAGTCACAACCAACCTGTCCATTGTCTTCAAGGGCACACCAAGTGCGGGTGAAGCCCAAACAGGGGTGGGTTTAAAAATACTCAGTAGGATACCTCGAAGGCTTGAGGGAGCAACAAAAGAGGTACCGAAGGGTGAGCTGTAGAGCGAACAGGAAAAGTAAAGGAGTACAACCGAGAGTGTAGTAAAGAGTAACAGTAGAGAGTCCAGCTCAACCCAACAAGAAAAAGGATATAGACTCGTCCAGACAAAAGGAGCTGAAAACAGTGAAAAGATGAACTTCCCATCAAGTCTTCAAAACCTATAGCAGGAGAGTAGACTCGTCCAACCACAAGAAGCTAGACACGGAATACACGTGGCATACCCCATGCGTCTTCGCCTCTCCAGGAATGAGAGTAGACAAAACCCAAGGAGTGGATACTGGAACAAGGTATATATATATACATATGCTCAAAAAGAATCCAGAACAAGGTCGTAAGGGGATCTCCATCCCGTAGCTCAACCCAAGAAATGTGTGTATCCAACAGTCCAAGAAGTAAACCCCATCGATGCCCAGCATCCCACACGTCTTCCCCGAACTACAAGTCAAGGATCTCAAACCACCGCACCTCGACACTATCCACTTTGGGAGGCCCTGACTCGCCCGCATGGTTTTAGGTCGCATCACAAGGATGCGTCTCAGTGGGGGAAAAGCTCCTCGTACTTGAGAGTTCTGAGGGAACGTTAAACCACAACTCGTCACTTCCCCGCAGTCAAGAGGTCTCCTCAATGTCGACAGGCAATCCCCTGCCCAGCCCCGCTAGAGGGACCCTGGAAGTTGATGGGTTCCCACTATCAGGAGACCTAGTAAGAGTTAATGGGTTCCACATTGCCCAGTCCCTTAACTGGGTAATCCACTGGAGGGTGACCCAGCTAAAGTCGGTGATGAGACCACTGCCCAGCCCAGCTAGAGGTAACCCGGCATCAGGGACCACTGCCCAGCCCAGCTGGAGGTAAGCCCGACATCGGGGACCACTTCCTAGCCCAGCTGGAGGTAAGCCCGACATCAGGGAGCACTGCCCAGCCCCGCTGGAGGTAAACCTGGAATCAAGGACCACTGCCCAACCCTACTGGATGTAAACCCAGAACTACTATGGCTATCACTACTGGATGGTACTGCTCGGTGAACACCACTGTACTGGCCATCCCTGCTGGATGGTACAACTGGTGATCCCTTCTCGATACAACCTCAGACCTACTGTAAACAACCTCATCCCTATTGGAAACGACCTCAGCCATACTGGAAACAAACTCAGCCCTGTTGGAAACAACATCCTGGGTAGAGGATCGGTGCTAGCGTAATGTTTTGGTCACACCGAATCCACAAGAACTCTACCAGGGAACACGGAGGGACTAGAGAATCTCCCCAGGCCTCACAAGGAGATCACGCTCTAATCCGCTGAGTCACTGTCGAAGCGGACCAAGTAATATCATCCCAGAAAGTTGGAAAAAACCCACGTTGTACAAGCACATGTAGTCGTAAACGGTGCCGCAATCTGGTGAAAGGGCACGGTACTGAAACCCCTCATGGATGAAGAAACATAGGAACCAAACCATCTCTAACGGCCAAAGCATCAAGAACGAAACCTGGGGAGACCACTAAACCCTGCCGGTCAAACAAACGAACACAGAGCTAGGGGAAGACTCCACCCAGCAGTTCAACAAATGAGCATAGAGGGACCCTCTACGTTGCGAGAGGTCAAAAGTACATAAAGCAGATCATGGAACGCACATGGGGCCCACACAATGTGTGGCCCCAAGTGAACCCCAACCAAGTGCACAAACATTCTCAGGTACCAACATCCACATGTTCCTTCCAACGTTCCTGTATACTCCCAGAGTATACCACGTTCCATCCCAAAGGCTAACGTGCACCCGACACCCAATGTCAACGTGAAGGCGTGACATAACAACTCCAACCTGCCACCTAAATGGCTTAGGAACATCCAACCACATCTCGTTAAGCATAACTTCACTCACATGAGAGTGCATGCGATCACACGCCAATGGTTCTTTGCAAACGACGTAGGAAAAACCACCACCAGGACACCTTCACATTCCACATTTAATAAGATCACGCAAAAGGATCTACACAACCAAACAGATCACACTGTTGTAATCCTCACAGAAAGACATGCGAGATCAACTACTTACTCGCCTCAAATGGATATCTGATGGAAAAGTCACCAACACCGCCTCACGCCCAAACGACGTCCAGTGATCCCAAGCCTCGGCCCTGAAAATTGTTGGGTGCATCTCACTATTGCGATCCCCTGGGGAAAACACGTCAAAATGACTACTCACTTGAGTGGAACGGATATCCAAAGAAAAAGATGCATTCCGACGCCCCGCACATGAGCAGTGCTTCATGGGACCCACATCCCGGTCCTGAAACTCAACGGAAGGATCACACCATTGCGATCCTCTCGAAAAGGTGCACAAGTTCGACTAATCACTTGTCCAAAAAGGACACCCAGTGATAAAGCTGGAAATCACCGTCCACTCCCGAAACATCCCTCACGTGGCCCGCACAAGCGTGCGGAATAAAAGCGGGCAGAATACGCCAATGCAATGCCCTAAAAAAAACACCAAAAAATGACAGCTCGCACGCCCCAAACGGACTTCCTATAAAAAAGTTGTGAAACGCTGCACACAGCTCAAATGACGGGCCATGGGGCCCATGCCTCAACTTCAGCCTCAACGCCTAAAACCACACTGGAAAGCTCAGCCTCGGTGCCAGGGTTCCAACACCCCTGATGGCGCTCAAAATGGACGTCGGACGCGCCCGCGCCGTCCAAAACAATATCCCCCAAAAAAACATCAATTCCCTTAAAGACGTGTCACGCCTCCGAGGCCCCTCGTTTCAGGAATTAAAAATTCCCGAATCCATCTCAAAAAGTCTGTCTCGTCGATACGGTTCTACTAACGTAGACAACTCACGAAACCGACTCCCAGGTTTTGATTTATTAAAGTATAAATCATTTTATACCAATAATAATAATAATAATATATTATTATTATTATTATTATTATTATTATTATAACATTATTTTTTTTTCTCTTTTTTTAGGAAAAACCAGACCGGCCATTCGGCCGGTCTTCTTCTCCCTTCAGGACCCGCAGCTTGTGGGTCCTTGTCGGCCACCCCCGATCTTCCCCCCCATGCGCACCGACTGGCAAAAGCTGGTCAGCCCTGGATCTCGCCTCGCCAGCGCCCCTGCACGAAGACGCCTCCGTCCCCCGCTGGATCGCCGTCGCCCGCACCTTCTTGCTCAGCTGATGCCACCTCAGCCTGGGGCCCCCTACCACGCCGAAAACCGAAGCCCCCAGCTCGCCTTACCATTGTCCACGCGCTACTCCGAGCCGCGCCGATGACCTCACCAAAACCTGCCTCGCCTCGGCCTGCCGCGCTCCCTGCTCGCCCAAAGGACCCCTGTGACCGGCACCAACCAGACCCCCACGGAAACACTGGTTTCTGGCCGTAAAACACTCCAAAACCCGCTCACCTTCGGCGGACAAACGTGACCCCATGCTAACCCGGATTTCAATTCCGAAACAAGAAATTGAAAGCTTAAAACATAGGCTACAAAATCATGGGGCTAGCTCAGAAATTTAACAGCATTTAAAAGTATATAATTGAAATCAAAGATGGTGTGAAAACCAAAAATTAAAAGGCAACAAAGCCTACCTGCTGGGCGCTGCTCGGAGCTTCGTCACGATCCGTCGGAGCCGTGCCTCGCCGAAGAGGAGGAGGTGAAGCTTGAGGGTGGAGGTATATCTGTGGTGATATCTTCTTCCAGGGGGTGCAAAGGTAGGAGGAGGGGGTGATTATAGGTTTAAATAAGTTAATTGCTTAAAATTTTAATTAACATAAACCCCTAATTTATCCTGCATCTGAACCTTTTGGCGAGGTCAAAATTAAACCTCCCCTACAGTAAACACCACCTCCTGAGCACAACAGTGGTCTCATAATTTGATTCCGAGCATCGATTTGAATGTTATAAAACTGAACGCCCAAATTCGCCAAATTACGAAAACACCCCTGGGGCCATTTTTCACATACGGCCCGCGCCCGCGAAACTTACACCCCTTCTAGGGTAAATGACACATTCCAGACTCAATGGTCCCCTCAGTTTTCCAATATGAGCCTCCGTTTAAGATATACTTGAGTTTCACCATTAAACGAACAAATTAATTAATTAATTAATCCATTTAACGTTCCGAAAGTGAGCGAGGGGTCCAAACATCCGGCGCCGACATGTTTTTTGTCGTTCCTAGGGTAAAAATCCCATTCCGGACCCATCCGTACACTCAGATCACTGATCTAAATCACCATTTAGTAGTTATCACATTTATTTGGCGTTTCCAGTGTGAACGCACAGAAAATTTAATTCCGGCCACTCTGGGGATCGGAATCGCATGCCGTCTGAAGGCACTGCTCTGAAATAACATCAAGAATATTACAAAGTGTTTCACATCAAATAATGGGTTCTTACATATCTATCTAAGTGAAAATGAAAGGGACATAAAAAAATATGTAGAGCTACAAAAGAAGGTGAAACATTTTCATGAGTATTATATTGATCAATAAATAATGATATGGTTTCAGAATTTTTTATGTATTTTCCATAATATATTTGGTGAAGTTACCATTGGATTAGGCATAATTTTTTTATTCCTTATTCATCCTAGATGTTTAAAGATGTGTAGAGATTTTATGGAGTATTCTCATGGGAATTCATGATGAAATTATTACTAAGAATATATCCTGTTGATTGGTATTTCAGTGATTTAATGATTTAAGAGAAGATACTAAGATCATGTTACAACAATTTACCATAATAGAATGGAAATCAGAAAAACTAATAATGGATTTCATAATCAGACTCCCTATAATGTTTAAAGGGAATTATGCTATATGGGATAAAATAAATAACCTTATGAAGTTATAAAACATCATTAATATTATGTAATATATATCTCTAGATCATATCACCAGAATATAAATAATAGAAATGATAATTTTTTATAAATTAACTCATACTAATGTGTTTGATCAGGATCTAAGATTACCTTGATATTCTGGAGAGGACTTCAATAGACTCTTGATATAGAGCTATGTTTAAATATAACATATCATCCATAGACAGATGGTCAATATCCTTTTTCTAGTCAATACCTAGAGGATATGATGAAATATTGTTCTATGAATTCCATATGTGGTTGGGATCAATACCATTTTATAGTTGATTTTTCTTCCAATAATAGAATTAAATCAATAATTATGATGTGTCCTTATAAATCCATCTATCTAATGATTCCTAAAAACTCAATTTGGTGGGATGATATCAACGAACGAAAGATAATATGTTATAATATAGTTTTTTAAATGTTATATAATGAAAGATACATTTAGAATCACATATATAATTCTTAGAGATGGAAGAAAAGTAATGTTGAAAATCCTTGGCATGATATTGAATTGGATGTTAGAGATATAATTTTTTTGGTAATTTCTCAAGTTAATAAGAAATAAGATTTGTGAAGGAAAGGTGAACCATTGTTAAAATTTCCCTTTAGTATTTATTGATCGTATATGGAGGTTAATTATCATTTGACACTTCTTCGAATACTCTATCAAATCCATCATGTGTTCCATGTATCTCTCATAGTGAAGTACATACTTGAACCTTCACCTGTATTGGTTTTAAAGGTCAAAATAAAGGATCATGATCATTTATGAGAATAGTAAATAATGGAAATTATGGATTTTATAGAGTAATTTATATGATACAAAACCACAAAACTGGTCAATGTTTTATGGTGACACCTATATCATGAAGAAGTTACAAGATAATGAGTGGATATGATGAGGTATAATATCTTCAGAAGATTGTATCAATGTTAAAAAATTTACGGAGTGAAATTAATTTTAAGTTGGTAGAATGATATATATTTGTTTTCAAAAAAATATTTTTAAAAGAAATTTAATTTCATTGATATATTTTGTAACACTTGACACCATGGATTAACAAAATTTATATGATATAAATATTTTTATTTAAACACAACCTTTATAACATATCAGTTTTATATGGTGTTTTGAATAGCAATAAACAAGGTTTTATACTTATTTATAATTTTTAAAAATAAATAAAAAATTTTGACAATGAAATATCACATAATCTTTCGTTATATATTTATATACATTAAGGATAAATTTATCGAAAAAATTCTTTCTATTTATTTTTGTGAAAAAATATTAATTTTAATTTTTTCAATTTATACTAAATTTATTTGAAACAATTTAATTTATTTATTAAATAATCATGTAAGAAGTAGTTTTCAGTTATTTTCTGTTAATTGTCTGTAAAGATTAATTATTCAATGAATTGTGAAAACATTCATTTTATTGAAAAATAACTTTTTTGTTTAATGTATTTAAATTTTAAACTATAATATATCTTTTTTAATGTATAAATATTTTTATTTTATAAATATTAATCTTATTATGTTCCAAAATAAAATTTTATATTGATTTTATTATTAATTGTTTTTATACTTCTGAAAACATTCTCTTGGGAAAATTGAATTTTCCAAGTGTTTGTGGGTTTAAAATTAAATTAAATTCGACATATTTTTTGAACTGAATTTCATAAGATGGATTCAATAATTGAAAAAATGATAATTGATTTTATTTAATAGGCTAAGTTATTTTTTTCATAATGAATAGTAAAATATAGAAAATATCAATCAAATTTATGATTAAAAAATGGTTTTGAGTGTTACATTTGAGAGTGTTAAAATTAATTTTCCACACAATTTTTTTTTATCCTCCTCCTCCAAATAATTTTTTTATTGAAAACAGGAAAACAAAAACAACCCCGGGTGACCCGAGGCTAGGGAGGTATGGAATATTGAAAACCAAGAGAATCCCCTCTAAGTAAGTTAACACACTCTAGGTTCAAACTATATATAGGGAGACAATAAGTAGATATGAAGCTCTAGACTGTGAAGGAAACAAAAGTGACATGCTACCTTATTACCCTCATGCCAAATGTGAGACACCACGATATTGGGACTAAGAAGAGCTCTAAAGTTTCTAATAATGTAAGAAATAGTCCATGGGGGGAACCCGATTCCAAGCATGGCATCATGGAGAATCCTGGAATTTGTCTCCACCCTGGTTAGATCCAACTTCTCCTACCTACGTAGGGAAAGCCCCGTGTGCATGGCTATAGCCTCGGCCAAGAGATATGTTCCCTTTTTAAATAAGGACGTGAACGCAATAACCGCCTCCCCCTTGGGGCCACAGACTACTCCCCCGCATTTTATCACCCCTATAACACAGGTCCAGTCAGTATTCACCTTCAAACCAGAACCAAGAAGTTTACAACATACCTTGTTTCCTATTTGGATGACCCGAGTAGGAGAAGCCAAGGACCTACTGGCTTGTTTCTAGTTGAGAGAGGGTACCCCCATCCAATCTTTGATAAGCGGAGCCAAATCAATCAGAAAGAAGAATGTCTGCACAATGATGGACCTAACCAAAGGAGGGAGGCCTTCGAACCTTGCATGTTTCCTATCTTTCCACAAGCTCTAACAACCTACACTAAAAATCATCAAACGAACCATCCTACCCTTCTCAGATCCTATAATTCCTTGGTACCATCCTTCTATGAAGGTTGGGACATTCTGCTCAAGAGTGGAGAGCGCCAAGGAGCCACTGAAGCAAGACCACACAGCCTGAGCCCAATCACCTTCAAAAAACAGGTGTTTCGTACTCTCTTCTCACCTTTTGTGGCAGCAAGAACACCTCAACGCCAAGCTGATACTCATCTTTTTAACATTCTTATTTGTTACTAATGCAACATTCCTGATGCACCATGTTAGAAAGTTGAACATCATAGGAATCTTTTGGGGGATAATGAAATTTTTTTAATGTTGTTTGTTTGTGTTCTTGTAGTTTTGGTGGGCTATATTTTCCATTGGCTTCATTAGTGATCAAATTATTAGGATCATTCCTTAAGAGTGACTTCGTATTGTGTAATATTTTTGCATATTTATGAAAATGGAACTCCACAATTTCAAAAATGGAACATCCGACACTAACTCATTTAGACCCATTAACCAAATTGGATAACCAAAATACTATAAAAATACCTCCCCAACATCATTATAAATGTTATATGGAATCTATTTGTCCCAGAATACCAACCCTAGGGTCATTAATAAGATATATAAAAGACATTTCTTAAAGGGAATATAATTGTCTTAACAATGATCTTTCATTTTTTAATTATCTATTACGATTTTTATTCAAATCATAATAATTTATGTTTAATAACAACAATATATAACTTATAATAAGAATATTTTATTTTTTATAATAACTAATATCCATAACATCTATAAAATGGGAATTGAAACCATTTATCAAATGAATTGAGGACCACCACCTCAAGAACCGATGTAACTGGTTTTCCATCATCACATCTCAATGATTCATAAAATGATGAAATTAAAGTATATATATTAATTTTATGATATAATTATAGTTATTTAACTATAATACAATATTTACCTTCTTACATTTCAAATTTTTGGTAAATGATAACATCGCTCATGCATACTTGTAGACTACTGCCTATTTGATGTGATTTGATTATTTTCATGTTTCATTTTGGCATGGATGTTAATACAGATATATTTAATGAATATAAGAAGAAAAATATAATATAAAAATATTCTTTAAAAGTAATATATTATTCACTTTTCGTTTATTCCATCCATCAATAAATTTGAATCAGTATTCATGTGTATATACGGACAACCATATGTATGAATAGTGCAATTCATTTTATATATTTAAAATTTTAGATTAATATGGATAAATGTATATAAAAAACAAGATATTTATTTCAAGGATTATTTTTTTTAGAATATAGAATCTTAATCAATATAAAATAACTGAAAATAAAAAAACAAAACAAACAAGATGAATGATGAATCTATTACATGAAACTTGATCTTAACAAGGGATTATTAATAAATATGAAATAACAGATATTATGTAAATAATATAAAAGAGGATATATATTTTTATATTTATATAATATTTTTATAATAAATTTATAATTATTATATTGAATGTTCGAACATGTTAGAAGAAAGTCGAGTCTTAGTGTTAGGGATTTATAGTCACTCTTTAATTTTTGGGCGACATATGCCATATACATCACTAATTTATATTTTTTGTGTATATAATTAAAATTTAAAATTTTATATCATTTATTATAAATATCTTTAAATATTAATTTATGATTATTATTTTATTAGTATTATGACTCAAATGAAACCACTGCATGTATGGAATTTTCATCTCAGTTTTCTATAAGTGGGACACAATCTATATTCACAATGTTTTTATTATCTGATAAATATTCTACCCATGAACTATTTTTATATTTAATATCAGAAAAAAATTATATTTAAATATCAATATATGGATATTTATTTTGTTGGGAATAAATTCAAAAATTAAAAAATTGTTAAAGGTTTTATGATTCAATAACTGTGTTTATTGGTATTGTATATGATTATGTTTCCAATGATTAAGTCATATGATTTATCTATAAATAAACTCATATACATTACATTGTACAATTTTTTATTTTTATAGAATAATGTTTTCTTATAAATTTTATTTCTTTTTGGATTGAAGTGTTAGAAAGGAATTTTTTTTATGAAAAATCAAATTTACTTCCCTCTTCTATCGAATTTTTTTCTTCCACAATTTTTTTTTATAAAAAAATTCTAATGTACGGTTTTAAATTTATTCAATTATTGTTTAAATATATTTTTACCCATGTTATAATTTCTAATAATATGAATAAATTCAATATTCATTCCATGATCCAAATATTTTTGTTTAAAATTTTTATAGAAAATGTGAACGAAATATTGATTTTATCATATATTATATAAATGTAATTTTTCACTATCTTCAATAAATCAATGATTCAAAATTCATTTACATGTTTCTATAGTTATTTTTAAATAAATTTTTTTGTTAAAACTTTGTAATTATTTATTTAGAGTGGAAACATTATTTTCATCAATAAATATTCCATGGGAATTTTAAAAATTATTTTAAATCTATGATAACATAATTTGATGTTATATAAGATTCAATAAGGATATAATCCAATGAAAAAATTCTTATTATTTATCAAGATGATTTTTTTATAATGATAATATATATGTAAAATGTTACTTTTTTATGGGCTATGTTATTAGTAAATGTTTATAATTCCCATTTAATTTATATGGATTATAATATGATGATTTTTTCTTGATCATTTTTCACAAAAATATTAGGATTAGGTGAATTGTGGTGATTATATATCTATACAATTAATTGGGTAATGATTATTGTTCTATGATCACAATGGGTACATAGTTGGTTATTTGATGACAAAAAGAGGGTATATTTGAGGCTATCGAATTCCCAAAATATGGTACATTAGTGGATATCTGAATCTGGAAATAGAGTACAAGAGAGGTTTCTTATGCCAAAAAAGTGTGAAAGGGAGGTTATCCCAATCTTTATGTAGGTACATAGTTGGTTAGGCCAATCCTAACATGATATAAATTAATTAGTGGGTATCCATGATGTAATATTTTCAATGTTTAGTAGTGAACCACTAATCTATGTCTTATTCCAATATTATTCTATCATAAATCAGGTTATTCAATTACATAATGATTCGTGTCTTATAAAATACTATGATTTATATGGTTAATTTTTTTTTTATAATCTATAATATGTATCATATATTTTTAAATGTTATTTTCATGTTATCAGACCCTTATACTCATGTTATTGTGATATAACACTTGTTTACCCATATTGAAAATCTGATCTCACAACATCTAATTTTTCCATAACCCATATTATAACGAACAATATTATGAATGTTATTTCTAATAAAGGTTATCGTATAGTGAAATTAGAGGGATATGATGTAGTTCACTTACAAATTATTTGTTTTTTATCCATATTTTAAAGGAACTATACCAATAAAATTATAGTATCAATGATTTTTTTTCGAAGGAATATTAATATATTAAGATGTAATATTAATTTATGAATAATCAATGTTATTAAAATAGTGTTAGTAGTCTAACTATGTGTTGCTGAGTTGTATCACAAAAACATATCCATTATAGGAGAATGACATTGTAGAACAACATGTTTCTCCCTTTTGGAAAGTTTTTTTGGAAACATTAGTTAGCTACCCTAATATATACCATATATGCTCATATTCAATCCTAGTTTTATTTGATTTCTTTTCAGGAAAATATCATCATTATTCATGAGTGTTGATAAAAAAAATTCATCCATGAATTTTGTATAAATAATGGAATATAATGAAATAGTAAATAACATTAAGAATGGAGAATAATATTGTATAATTATAAATTTCAGATTATAATTAATCATAAATTGAATACATAGGCCTTTTTATGCATATAATCACTTGTTAGGTTTTTTGGGGAATTTTATTAAATACATCGTAGTGATTTATAGTGAAATTGGGAATTACCTAAATAATATCATCTAAGAGTGTCAAACCAGGTGCATAGTAAGACCTATTATAGTGAAGCAAGTGAAAATCATGTCAAATCCCAATATGTCCTCTTCTTTGTTAATACCCATAGGTACAACTATTCTAGAACCACATATAATTGAACTATCTAGATAAGAATATAATTTCATTGGAAAACCATATAATATCTTCCTTACAAATAATTTACAACATTCATCTATCCTTATTGTCAATTTTTATAATAGGGTTATGTTCTATAATTAGTGTTTACTTTAAACTAGTTCACATTTTTCCACTAAAATTTTTCTAATACTAATGGTATCTATACTGAATCTCGTATCCTAGTGTTATGTCTACTATATTACATTGGCATATATACATGTGGTAAAATCATGAATGAAAAATAAGTTCAATAGTCTTGGGGAGATAGAAACATATATATAAATATGATCCCATTTTATCATTGTGGATAAAATATAAAACATAGTATTAGAAAATATATTATATCCCCATAATCATTTATATAATTCTTTTTCATTACATGTGGAAAGGAAACAAAATAATAGTGACCTAAAATAGTCATTAAGGGATGCATATAGAAAAAAGTCATTAATAAATAAGGCAAAATCAATAAGAAAAGATAAATAACTAATAATATATTCCATTTAAACAAAAAAATCACTATCTTTATTAAATTAGGAATAATATATAGGGAAAGGTAAATAATTGAACACACATTCTATTTATTCAATAACGAGAGTAGCAAAGGCTCCATTGATAATGTCAATGAACTAATCTCATAGATAATAAAAACTGAATTATTACTAAATAATATACTTAATATTTGACATCGTGATCTTAGACATACTTTTATATATACCTTCAAGACCATGTTCTAATTTTGTTTAAAACAATGTGTAAAAATCCATTTAGATTCAGAAATTGATTTATCTCATGTAACCTGTTGATTAATCAAGGGGATACATAATTATGTTCCCCACCCATCATTGCATATCAAAATAATTCCTCCTATATCAATTGATCGATTTAATTCATGAATAATATTCATTATCTATTAAATATCCATAAAAATAAGGGAAACAAATTTTCCAAATATTACCGATGTTAGTGAAATTATTTTCAATGTAAACACCTATTTAAATATGATATACAGTATAGGTAACAATCATATACACGATACAAATAAAATATATATTTAAGATAAATTTAATTAAAAAAGAATCACTATCATAAAAAAGTGACTGTATCAAGATAATGTTATAAATCAAAAAATTAATCAATATATGAGAGGTGAAAGTCAATTTATTAGTTATATTGCGGTTTTCAATAAAATCATTCCCTTTTTATGAATAAAGGTAAATGAAGTAAAATATTGAAATAATTTTTCATAAAATAATATTATTTAAAAAATAATTGGAAAATTTTATAAGAATATATATTTTTGTAAAACGATTGCGGTGATGGGGAAGTCCATTATTACCGTATATGTTAAAAAGTTTATGTTGAATATTGGTTGAAAAAATACAATTTAGAAAATAGATTAATGACTTTTTTTAATTTTTTTTAAAATTAAATGATAATAGAAATAATAATTAATGGACCATATGGGTATATAATATGACATTTTTAAAACAATTTTTAGAAGAATTGGCTTGTATGAGAAATATATCAAATTATAAGAGATGTAAAATCAATTTTTCTTTTAAAATTTTATGTGCATGGTTTAATAAAAAAATATAGGAAAACATAAAATAAAATATTGAAAATAGTTAAATATATATTGGATAATAATTTTATTGGGGCTCATAAAGGACAAATGATAATATTCTTTCATTGAATAAAATATTAATCCCCAAATAAAGAGTCATTGCAGAAAATATTGTCACTACTTTGGAAACATTTAAATTCTTACTGTATAAAATATTAAAATTTAATTGAAACATCAATTATAAATAATAAATATTTATTAAATTTAAACTCATAAATGATATTTTATACACACCTTATAAAATTGATTAGGATTACTATAACATATACATTTTAAAGGATTATAAATTTAGATGAATCTCTCACCTATGCTTCCTGTTAGTTTAATGCTATTTAAACTCTGATATAATAGATTAAAAATCTTATAAATTTATACTAAAACCAAAATAAAATTTACAATATCATATATGATCCTATTATAACTTCTTACCACTCATTATTTAACATTTATTAATTATTACTATTGTTTCAAGTGTAAATGTTTTTATTTTCCCATATGTGTTTTGTTGTGAAATATTTAATTCATTTATATATTATATATTTCCATAATATATAGAGTGACATTAATTTTATAAATATAATATTGAATAATTAAAATATATTTTAGTAACCATCCCTGAATATTGGTCTTGGAAAATGAATCACATCGCATCGTTGAGACAGTAGGTCATACGTAAAGAGGAGAAATAATTTCATTCCATTAATGGGAAATATGAAAAGGAAATGGCTGATATTTATTTATAAAAAAGTAATATCATTTAATAATTATACTATATTTTCATTATTTATATCAATATGAAAATCCATGTGATTCAGGGATGAATAAAAAATACAATCAGTTTGTGAGGTGGTAGTCGACATACTGACCATCGATGGATTTGATTCCCATTTGACACTGATGGAAAGGGATAAATAATATTACATATACATAATAATATCTCAATATATGGGAGTTATTTTTGTTATATATTATCTTTTAATATATATTTTATGGTGATAAATAGATAATTAAAAAATATGGGGCCTGGTGAAGGCAATTACTTTAACATAAAAGTTATTCCAATGGATCACATTTTAAAGGCACTGGTAATGGAATTTTTTTATGATAAAAAACTCTATAATTTGGATTATAATTTTTTCAATAAATATTATATGGGATTTGTTGAGGGAAATGGAATTATATGAGTAAAGAAGTTAGTGGAGGGAGATCCCTTTTTATCGTTGGGGAGGAGTGGTATTTTTTAAATACCCAACAGTATTCAATAATGTGAAGTAAATCTCACACCAAGTGCCTCCAAAACTAATAAATAATTGGATATAGGGATAATTATATCATGAAACACCTCTAAAAGTAAAAGTAAGCATGTTTTAAACAATTTATTTCTATTATATCCATTATTACTCTCTTTTACCATTTTCGTTTTCCTCATGGTAATTTTTTTTAACATGGGTAATTTTTTAATAAATTATAATTTAAAATGAGGCATATTTGTTAATTTTTTACCCATTAATTATAAATAATAACTAAAATTTATCAAATAATAATTCTATGTTTGTGAAAAATTAATTTTGAAACAAGTGCATGTAATGTACAAAACACCATTTAAAACATAATAGTGGTAATTATTTTTTCTTTTTTAATATAAAATTTGAAAATAAATTAATTTCATAAAATTAAATAATATTTAATATTATTATTTTAAATATACATTCTATTTTCTCAATTTCACATCAAAAAAGTAGAATAAAATTATTTTAAATGAAAACCATTAAATAATGTCAAAAAACTATTTTTTTTAATAAATAAAAATGTAATCCATTAGATGATATTATATTAAAAATATTAATAGTTATTATCATTAAATTTATTAAAAATCATATATCAATCTATAAAGTCTATAAATTTATTTTAAAAATTTCACAATTAAGTGTTATTTTAATTAGATAAATTGTATATACGTTACTCCTTTTTGAAAACCATTTTATACAAAATATCCTTTTAACCTCTAAATAATATTAACCTGATTTATAATAAATTAAAAGTTTTTAATTTTTTATTCAATCATATTAATACATACACTTTCTATTAAAAGGTGTAATAGTTTAATTATTATTTTTCCATTAATCATAAAAATTATTTTTAAGGGGGATTTAAAAAATTAATTATAGTATTATCTTGACCATCTAAGTACAAAATCTATATTAATGCATCCTAAATAAAAAAAAATTTAAAAATTTAAAATTTAAAATTTATTTTTGTTTTATTAAAATTTTAAATTTAATTACAATAACTTATTCTCAAGTGTAACAATGACAAAAATATCAACTAATCCCATGCAATTATTTGCAATTATAGGTCAACTTATATAGTTTTCATATTTCATTTATGGTGGTTGACATCAAGATAAATTGTTTAATCATTATGATAAATGTAATTAATTAATTGAATTTATTAATTCATTTTATCATATTAAAGTAAATTAATTGAACATTAGCTTGTGTATTTTTATATATTTATTTCATGTTATGTGGATAACCATGATATTAGAAAATACTATGTATGTGATTGGATTATTTAATTTATTTTTTGATTGTTTATATTATAAAATAAAAAATAAATAATATCCTATAAATCATTCCTCTTCTTACATTATGAAATGGACTTTAATCCAATGGTTTTTTTTGTAACCCTAAACCAATTCATTGGTTCCCCTCACCCATATGTGAGAAAAATTATATAGTGGATGGAGATCCTATGATATTGAAGATAGTTCAATGTTAGATTAGGGATGATACTACTTAGTAGGGAACAAAAAAAATTTGATGGGACACTAATATTTGATCAAGAAATGTTTATATGGGTCAATGTTTGGTTTAATATTGTATAGGTAAACCAAATATTATATAAGATCATGGTCATTACACATTTGTTTAGTTTCGCTATTATTTATGGATGATTAAACAATTAATCATTTAATTAGATAGAATTAAAGATGGAATTAAAATCAATATTATAATATAGATAAAATTTATATGATATAGTTAATAAAATATGTAAAATCCACATACTATTAAGAAGTATGCAATAATATGAAATTGTATGTTTACCCATAAAGAAAAAAATCATTAAAATAAAATATTTTTTTAGGAAATCCTTTAAAAAATTGGTAAGAAATAAAACTGTAACACCTCGAGATTTTATGAAAAATATTCTTTTTAAATTCATTAATGTCTTGTGTTGTACGCTACACCAAAAGGAGCTTGATCAACACGCATCCTTGACTTGCCTTTCATTACACGCAATCACGACCTTCCTCGATAGCGTGTGTAGTACGCAATACCGAGTTTCACTAAACAACGATATGCTATTAAAATATTATTAAAACTAGCCATTATGAATAGTAATAACCACCTTTTAAAATTTTAGAAATTTTATCTCTCAAAATGGACTTAATTTTTGGATTCGGAGTATCGAATTTAGCCTAAGCTGAAATTTTGGTACTTTTCGGATAACTTTCATATTCTGATGAATAGTGAAAATTACTAAATTTTAATTAAAAACAACTTTTTTAATCGAAATAATTAATAATGATAAATTATTAATTTGAGTGGTTTTAAAGTATATTTAGAATATATTTTTACAATTTAATACAATGTTGGTCATTGGATGTAATTTCACATTTAAACCAGACATAAACAAGTGTCGATCTTTTTACAGTTATTATATCTTAAGAATACACAATTTGTTTTGACGACGGGAATTAATTTTTAAATTAATTAATGCAACTAATAAGTTTTGAATTTGGTAAAATAGACACCATTTTTGAGTTCATAATATCAAATATATCTTAGGCCTAATTTTTGGTATTTTTCTGGAAACTTTCATTTTTTGATGAATAGTGAAACCACTAAGTGGCAGTTAAGAAAAATGAATTTTTTATAAAACTTAATTTTACCACTTCTGTGAGTGGAATTTCTAAAATCCGAGAGACATGGTTGATGTTAGTAAGTAAAATGTGGTTCAATGAGATGAAAATAATTTTTGGTGAATAGTAACTTTTTACTATTATTTACCACGGTTAAAAGTAAATAGGGTAATTAAGGGTAAACATGATATTATTATTACCCTAACACAAGTACTAATTCTATTGGACAAGTGTAATTCGACCAAAAACAACCTTAGGTATAAAATATGATCATTTAGACCCACTTGGATTGGATTAGGACATTTATTATTAATTTATTTAAAGAAGGGTTAAAATAGTTAAAATCAATGATTAATAAGTAAATCATTTTTAATATAGGGTTATACATAAGATCAATTCAACTATAAATACTAATTAGAAAGATAAAACGATTTCCTACATAATGGTTTTTTATTTGTAATTTTTAGACATTAAATAATTTAATTTATTTATGACACAAAGATGATGCAGTAATTATCTTATTAATGAAATATTGACATAATTGATGTTATAAATATCCAAATAAATGTAATTTGAGACTTTTTATGAATTAAACTAATTTTATAGGTTAATATGACATGTTAGTATTGATTTAATTAACTTTGTTCGAACTAATTATTCTGTTTTGATTTTCACAAAAATCAATTACTAAATAGTGTCAAAATTGACATAAAATAGTTTTTAAAACAAATATTATATTATTAATTGTTATTCTATTCCTAAAAATCTATGGTTCGGCCAAATGACTTAGATACGGTTATATATATTAATAATAAACAAGTTGGGGTTCGTTTGGCTTGATATAGTAAGTTTATTAACCTTATAGTGTAAGAAAACAAGAAGACACAGTAAAAGTAAAATTATGTAACTTAAAGTTAAATATAATGGATAAGGTTAAAATAGGAACCTAAACTTGTATAAATTATATTGGATGAGATTATTTCGACCAATCCCCACCTTAGCTTCGAAATAAATCAATTTGGAGCTATTTAAAACCGAATTTTACTTTCTAATAAAATAATGCTTTTAGTTATTCCAAAGGTGCCCCTCTCCTCCCTTATAAAAGGGCACCCCCTCCCTATCTTCCTCACACCCCTTTGAGCCTTCAAGCTCGGCCAAACCCTGAAAAATTTTCTTCTCCACTTACTTAGAAACAACCTAGAGTTTCTGGTCTTCCTCAAAGACCAATTTTAGTTCCCTAAAAGGAGATCTCAAAGAGGCGCTTCAAAGAAGAGGTAATGTCTGTTACCGATTCTTTCAACTTTATTTCTTCTTCCACTTCTTCTTCTTAGGTTTTTTCATTATAAAGTAATAACATCAGTATCAATCATATACTAATATGATATTATAAGTATGAAATAACCCTATTTCACCATCTATCCATCCTACGAAAAATGAAATCACCGCGCGTGCGTACATATGGAATACCGTCTCCACGATGCGATGAGATTCATTATCCACTTGAACCATTCATGAATGATTATAAAGTATATATAATAATTAATCATGAAATATATGACATAATAATGAAACTGGATTTATGTGTATATATATTTATGTCATCTACTTAATTCCATTCAACTCAATAATGAAACCAAAACAACGTTCATGCGTACGTACGACCTACCGTCTCCACGAACGGTGTATTTCTTTCCATTTACTGATTTATTATATATATGTATATTCAGAATATATATTATATATAAATCTTGTTTTATATTCTTTAATTAAGTAATCATGATCTAAGTAATCATATGAATAATTACAAGTCAAAACACGGACGACAAATGAAACAATTTTACCCAAAACGCTCTTTAACATGGAATTTACAAAAGAATGGGTAATATAAAGTCATAAGTGAACCATATATGATATCATAACAATGAATATGATTCTGGAATAAGTCAATGACATTATTTAAATCATTATACGGGAGGTTCGGACACTTACGAAGCAAATCAGACCTAAGGTAAGGGAAATATCACAATGTCATTTTTATCTGAGATTGTTTATACTCTGACATTTACTGGGGTGTATTTTATCATACACATCCATGTTTCCTCAATATGTAATATTATTTCCATCCACCTATAATTGTTTAAATCCAATTTTACCCTTCGGTGATTTTTTAGTGAAGGATATAAAAGGAATCTTTTGTCGTTTTTCGTACGAGGTACTTTTTGACTTTTCCGAAAAAAGTACGAAGAATGTTTTTTTAACTTATACGACATGAATGGATTTTTAAAAAATTATTTCCAAGAAGATTCCTTTACAAGTTTTCAAGTTTATTTTTAATCAACTTATTTTAGTTTATAATTGTATGACATATTAAGAAAGGAAAAGTGTTTTTGAAATAGAAAGGATATTTTCCTCAAGAATAGAGTTCAAGTGTTTTATCAAAATTATTTTCCATCTAAGATAATAAAGGGTTCTGTTTTTATCCCTATTATTACATTGATTTGATTATATTGTGATGGAATTATTTTTATGAATTCCTTTATCTTATATGAATTGTTTTATGATGTCATTTTGTTTAAGAATCCCATTTTTATTACATGGGTTATGTAATGATGTATGATTTATGATTTTGTGGCACACATAAGAATGATATCATTATGAGATGGGTGAGACCTATATCTCCCTCCAATGAATTGGGTAAATATTTTATATATCAAGAGATAGACATGGCTGGAACGGTTGGTTATACCGGTTCAGTGAAACAGGACTGAAACGAGGAGTGAACTCAGTTCAGAAAGGGACTTTGTCCACTAAGATAGTCTTGGAAATGAGTCTTGACTAATAAGAAATGATTCTATATGATTATGTGTGTATTCCACAAAGTTTCATGTTTTAAGTTATGATTATTGGGATTACATTTCACAACTATGATTTATCCCATGTTATAAAATTATGCTCTCTTTTGCAGGTTAAGATATCCAAAATCTTATGTTCTTATGAATATGATGTGATTGATATTTATTTTTTTTTACCCTTACTGAGCATTTGAGCTCACCCTTTTAGGTTTTCTTTTCCCCAGGATATAAAGAAAGGTTTTAGGTAAAAAAAGGGGAAGATCTTTATGGGAGATGTTGAAGATCTTTCACCACGATTAGAAGATTATATTCCGAGTTTCCAAAGACACTAAACTATTACGATCCTTGTGTGTGTGTTTTTGTTATGTAATAAGTATTCCGAAAAAGTAATGTAATTTCCATGTACTTCAAGCTTTGGGTCTCTACAGTTGGTATCAGAGGAAAGGTTTAGTCAACCTTTGGAAACTAGGATGCGAAAATGTTAGTGAGATCCCTAGAGATATTTCTAAGGTATGTCTAGGGATGTCCCTAAGGATAAGTATACATATAGGATATAGTCCTAGAACTATGGTAATGATATTAGATAAAACCAAAGATGTTAGATATTGAAGTTACTCCCCCTTTATTATGATTTTTGCCTCTCACACTATTCTTTTTGGGTTTTAGAAAATGGCTGGAAACAAGATGATTCACGATAATGGAGGATATGATAGAAAACGAAATGATATTCTTTATGAGAAACCAAATGAAATGGGATTTGGAAGTCCAAACATCATTATTATGCCGAATCAGCAATCTCATAATATGATCAATAAAGAAAAATTTGGTTAGTTTCCTGGCTCAGATAATAAGAGAAAGATGGAGTTTCATGATGATCATAGAGGAAAGAAAGTTCAATTTCCCCTATGTAAATCATGTGGGAAGAGGCATCAAGGAGAATGTTTCAAAGGAACTAGAAGATTCTTTGGGTGTGGAAAAGAAGGACACAAAGCCAGTAAGTGCAAAGGAAAAGGATCAGTTAACACCGGGGATGAGGATAATGGTATTGCTACGGTATCAACAATGGTTAAATGTTTTAAATGTGGAATTTACGGGCATTATGCAAACCAATTCCCTAAGGTAAAGTCTCATGAAGAGAATCAGTATGGTCTTATGGGTAGTATTTATGTTGATGATGGTGAAGAGACTACAAATGATATGTGAGATGAAAGAATTGTTGAAGCTCGGTCAATGGTTTAAGAATGTAGTGTAATGATTACATGTTTATCATGTGTAATGTTGTATAAGTAATCTCATGGTACTATGGAATAAAGAGACATCTAAGGATTGTTACACTATTGTCTTTCCTTGAGTTTTGAAAGTGTATGATTAATGGTACCAGTATCCATGAAAGGTTATTCAGATATTTTTGGAATGTAGATGATATGCACATAATGAAGGGATAAGAAGAAAATTAAATGTTTGATAGTATTCATGAGCTCATGACTGATATAAGGAGAAGGTTATATCATGGTTTGAGTATATATAATATTTGGATTTTGGTATGTGGAAAGAGTTAACTTTTGACAGCATTCATGTTTTCACTAAGGTTTAATGGGTATTCATTTTTCAAGAGAATACATGATTAAGGTATTCACATGATTGGAATGTTACCAACAAGATATATGGGGGATAAATGATGGTATTCACATGCTTGGTTAACAATATTTCAAGTAATCGTTTTCTTTATACTATGAGCTTGGACTGAAGTATTTTAGATAAGCCTAAAGATTGGAATGGATTATGTTAACCATAAGTTAGTATTGTTTAAGGAAATAAATTTTTTTGATATTATTTATGTAATGTAGTTTTAGAAAGAGGACAACCTGTAGGACGGGCGACAACCCATCGCGTCGAACAAGGCTGAGGGAATCGAACCCACAACCGAAGTGCGACTGGCCTTTATTGCCTACCACTGGCCTACAGGAAGTCCATATTTAGTAGATATTAGTTTTATTATATTAAGTAGTATGATATATGGAGTATAAGTCCATTTTAGGAACCATATATGATTAATCTCACTATAGATAGACTTATGTATTTTTTGATAACTTTTCTAACCTTTTGTTTGAGACAGATGGAATGACCAATCATTCTATCACATGATCTGCTAACACATCACGAATGAAAAATTCAACTTCATTTCTTTAAGAGATGAAGTGGAAATTGTCCAAAGAACAACCAACGGTGAGACTATACCAAAATCATGAATGTATTTCTTCTAATTCCAATTTCATCAACTTTAGGGAAACGATCTTGAAAACCAAAAATGTTGTCCTAGTGATATTATATCTGATGAATCAGATGGTACCTTAGATCTTCACAAATTTATGGCTTTGTGATTGCTGGGTTTTCCATAGCCATGTTCTCTACCACTCTCCATCAGAACATGATGGTTATATTTCTCTTCCATATCCATATTTTCACCTATGTGGAAACCAAGTGATTAGTTTATTTGGGTAACCATTACGTTTCATACTTTTGTTTTTAAAGATTGGTTTTGTATTCCTTTTTACTATGTGGGTTTCAATTAAAGAAACTTTTTAATAGTAAACCATTTATAACCCCGACGAATTTTAAGGGCGAAATTCATTTTAAGGGGGGTAGAATGTAACACCCCAAGATTTTATGAAGAATATTCTTTTTAAATTCATTAATGTCTTGTGTTGTACGCTACACCAAAAGGAGCTTGCTCAACACGAATCCTTGATTTGCCTTGCATTACATGCAATCACAACCTTCCTCGATAGCGTGTGTAGTACGCAATACCGAGTTTCACTAAACAACGATATGCTATTAAAATATTATTAAAACTAGCCGTTATGAATAGTAATAACCACCTTTTAAAATTTTAGAAATTTTATCTCTCAAAATGGACTTCATTTTTGGATTTGGAGTATCGAATTTAGCCTAAGGTGAAATTTTGGTACTTTTCGGATAACTTTCATATTCTGATGAATAGTGAAAATTACTAAATTTTAATTAAAAACAACTTTTTTAATAGAAATAATTAATAGTGATAAATTATTAATTTGAGTGGTTTTAAAGTATATTTTGAATATATTTTTAAAATTTAATACAATGTTGGTCATTGGATGTAATTTCACATTTAAACCAGACATAAACAAGTGTCAATCTTTTGATATTTATTATCTCTTAAGAACACGCTATTTGTTTTGACGATGAGAATTAATTTTTAAATTAATTAATGAAACTGATATGTTTTGAATTTGGTAAAATAGACATCATTTTTGAGTTCATAATATCAAATATATTTTAGGCCTAATTTTTGGTATTTTTCTGGAAACTTTCATTTTTTGATGAATAGTGAAACCACTAAGTGGTAGTTAAGAAAAATGAATTTTTCATAAAACTTAATTTTACCACTTCTGTGAGTGGAATTTCAAAAATCCAAGAGATATGGTTGATGTTAGTAAGTAAAATTTGGTTCAATGAGATGAAAATAATTTTTGGTGAATAATAAATTTTTACTTTTATTTACCACGGTTAAAAGTAAATAGGGTAGTTAAGGGTAAAAATGATATTATTATTACCCTAAAAAATGTAATAATTATATTGGACAAGTGTAATTCGACCAAAAACAACCTTAGGAATAAAATATGATCATTTAGACCCACTTGGATTAGATCAGGACATTTATTATTAATTTATTTAAAGAAGGGTTAAAATAGTTAAAATCAAAGTTTAATAAGTAAATAATTTTTAATATAGGGTTATACATAAGATAAATTAGACTATAAATACTCATTATAAAGATAAAAATATTTCCTAAATAATGGTATTTTATTTGTAATTTTTAGACATTAAATAAGTTAATTTATTTATGACACAATGATGATGCAGTAATTATCTTATTATTGAAATATTGACATAATTGATGTTATAAATACCAAAATAAATGTAATTTGAGACTTTTTATGAATTAAAATAATTTTATAGGTTAATATGACATGTTAGTATTGATTTAATTAACTTTTTTAGAACTAATTATTCTGTTATGATTTTCAAAAAAATAAATTACTAAATAGTGTCAAAATTGACATAAAATAGTTTTTAAAACAAATATTATATTATTAATTGTTATTTCATTCCTAAAAATCTACGGTTCGGCCAAATGACTTAGATAAGGTTATATATATTAATAATAAACAACTTGGGGTTCGTTTGGCTTGATATAGTATGTTTATTAACCTTATAGTGTAAGAAAACAAGAAGACACGGTAAAAGTAAAATTATCTAACTTAAAGTTATATATAAATGATAAGGTTAAAATAGGAACCTAAACTTGTCTAAATTATATTTTATGAGAGTATTTCGACCCATACCCACCTTATATTCAAAAGAAATAAATTTGGAGCTATTTAAAACCGAATTTTTCTTTATAATAAATAATATTTTTAGTTATTCCAAAGGTGCCCCTCTCCTCCCTTATAAAAGGGCACCCCCTCCCTCTCTTCCTCACACCCCTTTGAGCCTTAAAGCTCAGACAAACCCTGAAAAATTCTCTTCTCCACTTACCTGGAAACAACCTAGAGGTTATGGTCTTCCTCAAAGACCAATTTTAGTGCCCTAAAAGGAGATCTCAAAGAGGCGCTTCAAAGAAGAGGTAATGTCTGTTACCGATTCTTTCAACTTTATTTCTTCTTCCACTTCTTCTTCTTAGGTTTTTTCATTATGAAGTAATAACATCAGTATCACTAATATAATGACATGTTATTATAAGTATGAAAAATCCCTATTTCACCATCTATCCATCCTAAGGAAAATGAAATCACCGCGCGTGCGTACGTACGGAATACCGTCTCCACGACGCGATGAGATTCATTCTCCACTTTAACCATTCATGAATGATTATAAAGTATATATAATAAGTAATCATGAAATATATTACATAATAATGAAACTGGTTTTATTTGTATATATATGTATGTCATCTACCTAATTCCATTCAACTCAATAAGGAAACGAAAACAGCGTTCATGCGTACGTATGGCCTACCGTCTCCATGAACGATGTATTTCTTTCCATTTACTGATTCATTATATATATATGTATATTCTGAATATATATTATATATAAATCTTGTTTTATATTCTTGAATTAGGTAATCATGATCTAAGTAATCATATGAATAATTACAAGTCAAAACACGGATGACAAATGAATGATTTTGCCCAAAACGCTCTTTAACATGGAATTTACAAAAGAACGGGTAATATAAAGTCATAAGTGAACCATATATGATATCATAACAATGAGTATGATTCTGGAATAAGTCAATGACATTATTTAAATCATTATACAGGAGGTTCGGACACTTATGAAGCAAATCAGACCTAAGGTAAGGGAAATATCACAATCTCATTTTTATATGAGATTGTTTATACTTTGACATTTACTGGGGTCTATTTTATCATCCACATCCATGTTTCCTCAATATGTAATATTATTTCCATCCACCTACAATTGTTTAAATCCAATTGTACCCTTCGGTGATTTTTTAGTGAAGGATATGAAAGGAATCTTTTGTCGTTTTTCGTACGAGGTACTTTTTGACTTTTCCGACAAAAGTATGAAGAATGTTTTTTTTAACTTATACGACATGAATGGATTTTTAAAAAATTATTTCCAAGAAGATTCCTTTACAAGTTTTCATGTTTATTTTTAATCAACTTCTTTTAGTTTATAATTGTATGACATATTAAGAAAGGAAAAGTGTTTTTGAAATAGAAAGGATATTTTCCTCAAGAATGGAGTTTAAGTGTTTTATCAAAATTATTTTCCATCTAAGATAATAAAGGTTTCTGTTTTTATCCCTATTATTACATTTATTTGATTATATTGTGATTGAATTATTTTTATGAATTCATTTATCTTATATGAATTGTTTTATGATGTCATGTTGTTTAAGAATCCCATTTTTATTACATGGGTTATGTAATGATGTATGATTTATGATTTTGTGGAACAAATAAGAATGGTATCATTATGATATGGGTGGGACCTATATCTCCCTACAATGCATTGGGTAAATATTTTATATCTCATGATATATACATGGCTGGAATGGTAGGTTATACCGGTTCAGTGTAACAGGACTGAAACGAGGAGTGAACTCGGTTCAGAAAGGGACTTTGTCAACAAAGATAGTCTTGGAAATGAGTCTTGACTAATAAGAAATGATTCTCTATGATTATGTGTGTATTCCACAAAGTTTCATGTTTTAATTTATGATTATTGGGATTACATTTCACTACTATGATTTATCCCATGTTATGAAATTATGCTCTCTTTTGCAGGTTAAGATTTCCAAAATGTTATGTTCTTATGAATATGATGTGATTGATATTTCTTTTGTTTACCCTTACTGAGAATTTTAGCTCACCCTTTTATGTTTTCTTTTCCCCAGGATATAAAGAAAGGTTTTAGGTAAAAAAGGGGAAGATCTTTGTGGGAGATTTTGAAGATCTTTCACCACGATTAGAAGATTATATTCCGAGTTTCCAAAGAAACTAAACTATTACGATCCTTGTGTGTGTGTTTTTGTTATGTACTAAGTATTCCGCAAAAGTAATGTAATGTCCATGTACGTCAGGCTTCGGGTCTCTACAAAAACTATAGTGCAAATTTCAAGAATAACCATTGTTGGGGGTGTTTTCTATTTTCATAAAATCTCTATAATGAGTTTTGTGATGAATTAAACTTTCTTATATTAATTTTTTGTCACCTCAATGATACATAATGAAAAAAATCGGAAATTTTTTAGGAAATCATTATCTATCAATTCAATATTGGGGACTTCAAGAAATGGATTAATGAGATGTTATTTAATGTAGTTGTAAAGTTAGACATACTTAGATACCTTGTAGTAGCTTGTTATACCTCATTTTGTGTTATAAGAAGGATAATATAGTTCAATAACACCAGTATATTTGTGCAATAATATATTATGAAAACAAAGTTAGGGGCTATTGGGTTTCGAACAAATAGAGGGATATTAATAAAAAAATTAAATTTATTATCTTCTTTTATAAAATAGATAAACTTTAAAACTATACAATTATTTATTATATAAATTGTTACCCAAAAGAATATTAAAATATCCCTATAATCCATATAAAAGATGGTTAATCTTGTTATCTAATTTAATTTCAAGGAATGGTATAGGTTCTTAGGTATTATAATATATCATGAATGGAAATTATAAGTACTGAACAACATTTTGTTTGAGGTGCCTAACAATATATCTAGTGATGATAAAATATCTCTCTATATGAAATATTTTAGTTGATTGCACAGATGTACAATGAGCATTATGGAGATATGATGATCACTATTTGTGTAAAATCATGTCCCATGTTCATTGTTTTTGTCAAGATTAGGGAATATAATATAGAAATGATATCTCTAATGAACCGCCCACATGAATGATTATAGTGTATGTGTTAACTAGGACACATATAGTAAATATGATTGGATAAATTGAGTGATGGTTTATCATGGGATTTAATATACTTGAAGAGTTTCCCACAAATATCATTTTATTCTCATTTCTAAGGAGTTTCAATAGTTGTTTTTCAATTTAATCATTAAAAACAGTAAGAAAACATTTTTAGAACTCGTTTTACTTATTCTCTAATTTTAAAAATACTTTTGGTGAGAAAATCACAACATCCTTGTAGTGAATATGAAATTAAATAACAAGTAAAATGGGATAAATTCTCATTTTATGTATATGTCTCCTAAGAACTGTCCTTCAAATAAAAGGAAAATTCATTTATAGGAAAATGGAAACGGTGAATAAAATTTTGGATTTTGAAAACATTCCCATAAGAAGAAGACCTGTACCTAGATAAATATTAATGGGGGAATCTTTATGTTTTTATTCTATTGAGTAAAATATTTCTATATGTACACATTGGGTATTTAGTATAGTTTATAAATATTAATTATGTATTCTAATGTATGAATCATGTAAATTTTTAAATGCATACAAAGGATAGCTGGATTTGTGAGATTCTAGTGGTGTGGGGCCATCTTCTCAATCCATTGGAGACTACAATCATATATTTCCAATATGGATGGTTATCGATTTAAAATATCATTATTATATACCAACCATTACATAAATTATATTTTTATATCTTCCTAAATAATGTTTTTTTAATTTTCACATTCAAACATAAAATCTGATTATTTTATAAGTTCAACATATCTTATTGTATATAAAATTTAAATAAGGATATTCATGTATTAAATTAAAAAAACCAAGTATTTGTAATTGAAAAGAAATCATGTTTTCATGGCTCATGTATCACCCATCTATGGAATCACAATAATGGTTCTAAAAATAAGATGCATTTAAAAAATCTATTTTATGTTTGTTACTTATAAGCATTGAAGATAAAATCAGTTGAATGATTTACTTTCTTATTACAATTAAAAATGACAATAAAATCTGTTGGCATACAGGATGATTGAGATATAGACATTCTTGAATTTGTACACACTAATCTGCGAAGACTATTTCTAATAGAACCTCATGATGGGTATTATTACATAACTACTTTTATTGATAATAATAGTATATATGTATATTACAACTTAATGATGCATATTCCAGAAACCATTGAGACAATTAAATAGTTCAATGGTGAATTATAGAATCAACTAGGTAAGAAGACAAAAAAACATCAGTCTAACTTTGGTTTTGACTATTATAACCAATAACAAATCAACTCTCTATGGTATAGTGATATTTTCTCCCAATTCACTCCTCTGTATACATTATAGTGGAATCACATTAGTGAAAAGAGGATATTTACATTTTTTGACATGGTATTGTTGAAGAGGATCCATGAAATTATTATATGATCCTTTTCGGGGTATTCATTACAGTCTGTATCATATATATTAAATCGAGTACAATCTAAGGTTGAATATGAGATACCATACTGGTTAGTGTGTGGATATAAATCCATGTCTCACCATACTCATTCATAGTATTGAATTCCATTTTCTAACGACCACTCAGGATATATACATGCACATTGAGGTGTGAAATGTTCTTAAAAATGTATCCTCAGGAAACAAGTGGATACTATATATACAACTTCTTAGATAATAATTTTATCATCAAAAGAAAATTTATTTTCTATGATTTTTAACACATACTCAAAGAAATATAGTTAGAGAAATACTGAATTATAAATAAAATTATGCTCAAGGTACAAAATAGTTATCATAGGACAAAATTACACATTCCTTGTACAAGATTTCTGTACTAAAACACAAGTACTATGTTATACTACAATAGTGGTTAAAGAACTGGAATGATATTTTTTTAGTAACCAAATAACGTGACTTGTTATTGGTTGAAAATAAATATCATCTTTCATAAAAGGGGGAAGTAAAAGTTATAGACATTATAATATGGCTTCAAGTGATGAATTTTATTATTGAATCAATGTATCAGAATCGAGATTGTGTTTCTATCAATCCCCAAGTTCATATATATCCCACAAGGTGAAAATGGGTATTTAAGATAAATTAGGACATGGAAGGACAATTATGTACCTAAAAATCATGAATAGTCAATAAATAGTTTAATGAATTGAAATGAGTTTATTATGATGAATCGTTTCCTATAGTTTCTAGTTTTAAATCCATTAGAATTAGAAGTTCAATAGAATTATTCCATGACTATGATATTTATAATTTATATTTCAAAATTTATTTCTTTGTTCTAAACTATTAGGAATATTTTATATATGAAACAACATAAAAGTTTTTTTAATCTAGGAAATGCTAATAAGATTTTCATATTGTAGAAATCCATTTACGGGTTAAGTAAGTCATATATGTCCAGGAGAATTTTTCTTGAGAAACCCCTATGAGATTTTGGTTTCATAAATAATGAATTTGAGCCATGTGTTTAGAAGTTTTTTAGTGGGAGTGTAGTAAAATCATTAGAAGTATATATGGATGAAATATTACTTATAGAAAATGGAATACCATTCATTATTTTTTATAAGGATAGTTTAATCAAGTGATTCAGCATGATATATCTACGTAATGATTGATATATCCTTGAATTTAATATCATTGATGATATGTCCAAAAGGGTTCATATTCTATGTCCAAATATAAATATTTAACAGACACTAACAATATTTAATATGGTAAAACCTAGGATGGGATTGGTTCTTATACCATATGTTATACATCTCTCCATGAAAATGTGTTCGTAGAAAATATATGAGAGATATATATATTTAGTGGGAGAGAATCAATAGGATCTCATACACATATTTAATATGACGTTTTATGAAGTTTATGTTATGTACTAGACATGATGTCACATATGAATGTAACATTTATATGTAAATATCAATATGATGTTGGAGAATAACATCAGTCTCCTATTAGTGCTATAATTACGTGTTTATGGTATAATAAGGATACTTTCATCGTATATATATGACATATGTAACTAGTTATTTGAGGGTAATATGATTATAGTTTCCAAACAAATCAGAACAATCGAAATTGTCATTCAAGATATGTATTGTATTTCAAAATTGGATTTTTGAGATGGATTAGCTCATTGAAACAAGATATTGTTGCTTACATAGTAGAATATGATTATATTGTGTCTTTTTATGCATCTAAAGAAGAATTTGTATTAGTAAGTTCATATAAGAGCATAATGTAGTGCACAACAATAATGACCATAACATAATATATAGTGATAATATTGTAGTTGTGGCTCCACAAATGCTACACGTTCACATCAACAGATAAAGAACGTAATCCACAAATAATATATCATGAGGGTTTTTTTCATAATGGGATGATTTTTTTTATGATATTTAAATTCATTTAAGAAAACATGGAGGGCCCCATGACTAAATTATTATCTTAGTAGAAGCATGAATATAATCTGATAGATATTGGTAAAAATGTTGTTGGCAGTTGGCTCTATTAGGTGGGAGTATATTTGATATGTTTCCCACTATCTGAATTATAAAAAATTATGATTCATTTTATTCTTTTATTTGAATAATAATAAAAATTCATGCCACACCATGATAGTTCTTCATCATTAAATTTTTTGTACTAATGTAATAAGGGTACTTATCACACTAAATGGTAATTATAAATCCCTACTATGATGGGAACCTGAAATTTCTAAAAAAATATTCTAAAATATAATTTATATAGTAACTTGATATAATTTTATGGGACACACATGATACAATCTATAAAGGGTGATAACTAGAACGAATTTCAGACTCTTTGACATAGAATACACTCTTTGTAATCATTCATCCATGAGATTATGATAACATGGCCTTCCAATAAGTTACCCATACATATATGTGTCATTGGATGTTCCATTGTGTTGCCATGTGTAATTATCATTATAAATTTAGATCATTTTTATTAAATTTTATGATTCTCATACTTTAATGTATTGGAAAAAATTGAAACAAACACTTATGGGAAAGTATAATAGGGTGGGTGCCTCACAACTTACCATGTGTTAATGAATAATTTTAGAATGGATTAATGTCATATATTATTTAGAAAATGTTGATATCTCAAACCATGTGATGAGAAATGAACTAAAAAACAATGTATATGGCCAATACGGTGTTGTCAACATTTTTTTTTGAAAATTCTAAGAATAATACAATGATTATATAGGTCAGTAACTTGGGTATAGAATGTACAAGATTAAAAATGTTGAGATAAAAGGATTATATTAAATAGTATACATTAATAAAATTATTCATTTCATTATGATATTAATGTATTTCAATATGGGTTCCTTTTTTTGTTTCAAGATAGTATCTCTGGACTCTAAGTAGTGTATGAAAATTCCATAGAGAATGAGAACGAGAGGGTTACAATGTCATTGTATTCAAAACCACAGTTAAATTCAATATTAATTTAAAAATTTGTATAAATATTATTCTAAAATACGGGTTTATAAATATATATATTTGGTTGATCATTAATATTAAATAAGAATTATTTGGAAGAATATATTTGTGAGTTTAATATTTAAATACAATTTATTTACATGGTAAATATTTACATAATTATATGAATACAATGTATTTATTTATTCCAGTTTATTTATATGGTAAAACAATATTTATTTTTTTCGTTACATGCATATCTAATAAATATGTATCTAGTAATTTGGAGAATGTAATATTTATATATTTATTGGTGAAAAATACTGTTTTATTTGTTTAATTTAACAAATAGTCAACCATAAAGCACTAATAAATAGTTTTTACAATTGTAGGACCTTGTTTTAGTGTTATATGATAAATTTAAAATTAAATATTATTGAAATAAATACTAATTTCTTTATTAATGAAATTGGTAGTTGTTTTTCGATGAGTTTATATGAGGTTAAATAAATAATAATACGAATATTACAATTTATACATGGGTTTCACTAAAAATTGTGCAAATAATAATCCCTATTGTGTAATTATTTATTTTCTACCCCAGGAATAATAAAAACCCAGTTATGATATGTTTTGGCAGAATTTCACACAATATCTCATTTATAAAATGAATTCTGGTTTGGATTCTATAAAGAACTAAAAAAATATCTCTACCAATTCTCTAAATAATGAAGATAAATTATACTTATATGAAAAAATTAATTCTTATAATATGTAATTATTCTATTGTAATTAGTAGCGGTCATCACAAGTGTTAGATTCATCCGAAACAAAGCACCAACACAATGAAATGGAAATTGTTGGAGGTTTATAGAGCACATGTGGATCACTACTAGGTGGATATTTCCTTTATTTTTATGAAGAAATAATGTTATGAAAATATTTTTCAGAATACTCGTCAATAAATAATGATTTTAACAAAATGTAATTTTTTAATTTAATAAATTAAATATAAATTATATGTGAAAATGGATCATATTCATGGTTTTGGGATCATATATATTAATATTAACATTAATTTCATTGGTTATAAGGATTCATAATCATAAAAACCACATATTATTCATTAATTATGATAACTAAATGAGTTTCTATAACCCCCACCAACACTTCTACTAATAATACACACATATATAAAATCCCATTAAATGATCCAATGAATAAAGAACTAATTTCCAAATATGGTTTAAAAAATTTACACCCTTACTACTTTATCATTTAACCATTTAAATTAAATGATATAATAATATAGTTATAACGGATCACAATAAATTGTAAAAAATGCCTAAGAATCTTCCAAAAGAATACAAACATTATATGACATTTATCCCTATAATTAATTACAATGAGATCTTGTTATAGGCTGTAATATATAACTTGTTGTTGTTATATTTATTTTAAAATCTAGGGACATATATAAGTATGATATCCCATTAATTTTATGATTTTTATAAAATAACCAAATTGAAATAATTAAGAAAGTAGATAATAAGAAAAATTCACTTTTCTTTTTGAACCCATCAAAAACTATTTTTAGATATGATATCATTAAGATCTCTTCATTAAGGGAAAAAAATTTTAAAACTAAATTCTTATGTAAATAGGTAATTGTGTGACCCAAAAGGCCTTATTTTCTATAAAAAAATTTAAAATCTATGTTACATATATATAAACCAGGTTTCTCAGAAAAAATGAATCTATTATATTTTTGAAAGAAAGGGGTATAAGGTGATATCCACGAAACAAATTATTATATCTAAGAAAATATATCCACCAACAGATGAATCATATTCCTAAAATGCATATATATATATATATATATTCCTTTTGATTGTGACATAAATTGAACACTATAAAATGAAAATTTTTAATCAAGAATAGGGCATATTCTCTTAATTATTTTCTAAGAAGTGCCTATTTAGTTGATGAATACATTACATATCATCTGTGTAATAGATGGGAGAATCACATGTCCCATATCCAAGTATATGAACATCTAATAAGGAAGTCAAATAAAATTTCACTTTAATTTTTTTAGACTTGTAAAATTATGTTCTAGTGGTCTTAACACAATATTCAAGTTTTAATATTCCATCTTGGTTGCACTCCAACCAATTCCACGATCAATAACAAACCCAAACACCGCATGAACATAGATTTTTATTTTAACATGTATAGGAAAGGTGTATATATATATATATTGTTTACCATGATTTCTATATCTAAAACCATATATATTGGTGATTTATAATAAGAATACAATTTAATGAATATATTACATGTAATGAGACAAACATAGCTAACTAGGTAATACAACTGAGCCAATCCTTCTTGGTGGGAAGGTGAAATAAGATAACAGAAAAAAATTATTACTAAAGAAATAACCACATTAGAAAATGGAAGAAGTAGATACATCCACCATAAAAATCAAATGATAAAATAGATAATCTATAAACGTATAACTTGAAGAATCTAACAAGCATCAATACGACTGATCATTACCAAAAATAATCCCAAACGTATAACTTGAAGAATCTAACAGGCATCAATTAATAATCTATAAACGTATAACTTGAAGAATCTACCAGCACATAGTCTATACAAGGACTAAAATTAAGGGAAATTTAGTATTATATTTTAAAACAAAACCCGTTTTACATTGAATTTTCATAATACTATTCCCACATCTAATTCATTTTACTTTTGAATTCATAAAATCCATAAATATAAAAAAATTCAAAATTAAGAAAAATATATGTTATAAAATAATAATGTATATTGACACACCATAATAAAATCATGTAAACAGATATCCCTGAAATAATCCATCTTAAAAAACCTTGTGATTCCACCTCATGTGAAAACATGTGATGAATTGTCAATAAAATATCTAGTATGTGACAAACAAACCATAAATTAAAAAGAACATTTTATTTGGACCTAGATAATGAGAATATATACTACAAATAAAATATCATGTACTAAAAATATGTTAGTACCAACTAATATTGAGTCATACCATGGTTAATGTTATCACAAAATCTCTTGTGTATTTACACACACTATGAGTGACATTTCTATTATTTACTCACCCAGGGGTCCTAATGTGACATGTTTGTAAAAATCCATTTCAATAACATGATCAAAATTTATAAATAATATTCCATGAAAATACTAATATTCTATAGTGTCTGAAAATTTATTTAATTACCAAATCTACCATTTAATCATTTAATCAAATAAAAATAGTGTAAAAAACTGTTTTTTAGAAAAACTTATATAAAATCATGAACCCTTCCAAAAAACACAATAAATCCACAATTAAATTAAATTAAATTAATAAAAAAAATTAAATTTACTTGAATAAATAGATATTCATAGAAATAACACATTATATTGAAACACTTATCTTAGTAACATAAGTATAACTATTCTCCATCCACAATGGTGAATGTGGAAGAGTAGATCGGGTCTTCACAATCCTAGACTCATAAGAAAAACCTAAATCTTATATCAAACCCCTTTAATCTTGCATAAAAATTTCCTACATGTTCTAAAAGTTGAGAGGAAAAGAGATCCAATGAGGATCTAAAATGAAAAAGATAAACTATATTGAAAACCTAACATTCCTTAAGTTGATCCATCACGAAAGAATGAAATATTCCTATAATCCTATGTGATAAGAATTTATATGACTAGGGAAGAATTTGGTCAAGAGAATTTGAGGTTAGGCCTTCCTTAGGGGTTAATCTATAGTCCTGATTATTTTTAATTGAAATTTTGGACTATTAAAGCCTGTATAATCATTTTTTTGGAGAGATAGAACAGTTTATAGTAATTATGAGCTATAAGCAGGAGCCATATATTGAAATTCTGTTTTTGGATGAATTTTTTGGAAACATGATTACTTATCCATGTACCAATCATGCATAGCTCTTATTCAAAAGGATTCATAGTTTGGAGTGGTGTCTCCATGGTTTGGAAAAATGTAGACCCCCTTTTAGTGTCTCAATATAGGCCGCATTGTTTTCTAGGTAAAACCACTGGGTTTTCCCTAACCATGTTCCATCCCTTCACATCCCCATGGGCCTTCGAAATATCAAAAAACATCCCAAAATTACAATAAGTAAATACCCTAAAAACTTCAAAATAAGGTTCATGTACAACCTGATCCAATGTAACATAATGTTAAAATATCCCCACTATAAAGGATTGTGTCCCCAAAATGTGCTCAATAATATAGAATCATAACAAGATAAGTCCACTACAACATCATCGACGATTCTTTCTCTCCCATATCATTTATATCCTTTCCACACTACCATTCTAAAAATTATATGGTAAATGTTTCACCATGAAGTACCTTATCCTGGTGATCCATAATTGGAATTGGTTTCTCAATAATGGTGGTATCAGGCAAAAGATGAACATACTTTTATTTAATAATATGTGAAGGATCCGAGTGATACCCTTATAGTTGGGGTACATGATAAAACTTTAGGATCAAATTATAATGAAATTTTACATCCATCTAATATTCAGTAATTTTATGTCATTCTCTGATCTCAATGGGGACAAAAAAATTAGTGCCATATTTCTATTCAAACCCATCCAATAATGTCTCGAGTGATGTGAAACACTGAGAAAAACATGATTACCAAAATCAATCAACAATGGTGAATATAGAAGGTTATTCTATGATTTTTGAAATATCATTTCTATGACCAACCTCTTTAAGATCAACAATAGCTTTTCTGCCATCTCTTAAATGACACTCAACCCAAAAAAGGACATATCTCTTAGTTCTTCCCATAAAAATAGATAACTAAATTGTGTCCCACATAACCGATAAATTGGATTCATCATTATCAAAGAATTGTAACTATTTTATAGAAAAATTATACCATAGGAAAAAAATTCCCATGATCCACAAAAATATATCACAAAATCACAGAGAATATCCTCATGATCATGGATATCTATCTATTTAATTCCATCTACTTCTGTATGATAATCCATGCACAATTTCAAATGGGTAACCATCAATTACTATAATCATTTTCCAAACATGGATGTGAACCATAGGCCCTATCAAAGACAACAACATAAAAAAACCCCCTGATGTCTCACAATATCTTAGATAAAAAAGTATCCAAGATTTTCTACATTTAGCATATCCATGATAGGTAATAAATGATCCAATTTTATAATTAAATCAAGGATCACCTAAATCATATCCTTCTCACTGGGATTCTATGGAAAACCAATGATGAATTTCTGGGAAGTATCTTCCCTCATCCTTACTAGAATCAGAAAAGGTTTTGAAAGACCAATTTGTCTCTAGTATTTAGACATAATTTTCCCACACGTGAGATACCATGAAACAAAACCTTAAATTTACCAATATATCCATAGACACTAATACTAATGGATAATATCATGAAACATCACTGTGTATCCATGGTGTATTTACTAACATGATTGTTTTACACTATCCACCAACTCTTTCTATAAAGAAAATAAAAAAACCAACATGTTATAAAAGAACAATTATCTACTAGATGATCAAGACAACTTACCTGATGTCTATCCAACCAAAAGGATTTCACTATACTGTTGGAAATAGGTTTCTATAACATGTTCATTCCAAACACTTATATCAAATTTTTATTCTTATTTCATCAAATAAAAGTAAACCTATCCACCACCCTCTTTCACATTGAAGATCCACTCATTAAATAGATGCAACGGTGGGTAATCCTTAAAAGAGTCCTTTATGTATTTTTTAGTAAATTATTTATCAATCAATTGGTAATAAAATTCATATTAAAATGTGTGTGTGATGTTTTTTTAATAAGAAGTATATATATATTCCATCTAGAGTCTTCATAAAAATTTCAGATTCTAATGACTAAAAAAAATTCCGTGCTCTTATGATAATAATATATTCTAAGCCTCTCCCAAAAGATAAAGTCATGAATCATTTTATATTGCACAGACAACTACTGAAAACTCAAGATCATGGATAGGGTAGTATGAAATATTAGAGAATAACTAGTGAGAACCTTTGGCCACCATGAATTTCCCCTATATTAAAAATCACCACAAAACTATACCATAAGAATAAAATATATCATTAAGACACGAAAATTATTCTAGAAGAATCAAAATTGCTGCTAAAGGTAAAATCACCTTTATTTCTTCAATATACCTCTAACATTTTTAATTATATAAAAACTTTACTTGTATATTTTTTAAAGCTATCATTAAAGATTTCAATTTAATGAAATCCTGAATAAATTTCTATACTAGCCTACTAAACCCAATAATATCGTGATCTAAAACATATTCCTATGATAATACGATAATATATAATGCTACCATTTATTAGGATCATCTATGATTCCCCACTCAGATGTGAATTCCCTAAAAATGTATCTTTCTAAATCCAAATATCACTTTTTGAAATAAAACTACACATTTGATTATCTTTTAGTGTTCATGGAATGATATCCAAATGGTCTATATGCTCCTCCTATGACATGGAGTAAAACAAAAAAACATCATTGAACATAACAACAGATGTGTTTCAGAACCGATTATAGATTAGATTCATCAAACCCATAAATTCCACAAGATCATTCATGTGACCATATGAAAAAATAAAACATTTCAAATACCAATACCATTTCATAAAAAATTTATTAGTTATATCCTTGTATAAGGCACTCTATAGGTGGTAATCTAACTGAAGGTTAATCTTTGATAACCAAAATTCCCCTATAAAATAGTCAAAAAAAATCGCCAACCATTGTTGTAGGGTTTTTTTCTAGGTCACCTAATTTAACATCCCATAATATACAAAAATAATAAGACACCAATCATACTTTTTAGAAAATAGGACATTAATATCAAATGTTGACATTTTAGGATGAATAAATACCATACCCTTTATATACATAGGTTATACTTTAGGTTACACCAACTCAGTATGATTTATTATATATGATGGAATTAAAATGGGCAACAAATCAGGGAGAATGTTAATGGTGAACTTGACATCTACTTGTAGTGTTGAAACAAAAAAATCATTGAGAAAGACCTCAAGGAAGTTGCTCAGAAATTTATTAACCATTCATCTAAAATAAAGATCAATAACAGTGAGAGACATGTCTAAAAAGTTACTCAAGATTACCCTAGTGTATGGAACAACATTCCCTCCCTTCCCAATCTAGAGTCACACTAACCCTAAACAATATGAGTTACCCAGTGAAAAGATAAAAAATTAAGTGTATGAGGATAAATTATATCTGGTCCTTAATGTTATTCATATAATTCATGCAATGTATCAGGTTTATTATTTCAAAATCCTAAACTACAATATCTCATATGACCTCGATGTCTGTTATCATGACCCGACATGAGGGACTCTTGAAACCATATTCAGACCTCATTCCTATAAGAATTGAATGATCCAATAAGAATTTTCTATTTTCTAAATGTAATATGAAAACATCAACAAGATTTGATGATATAAAAGAAAACAGTACCACCTATATCAGAAAAACTAGAACTATAGAAGATAAAATAATAAACATGCCTATTAAAATAGCTGGCCCGACTTCAGAATCTAATGGTGCGTACTCTGGGGTATAAATACATCCACTCATATCAAACTTTAACTTCACCATTTGATTGAGTTTTAATCACATAACTATTGGATGAATCGATTTGAACCTACAACTCCGTGGTGAGTGTGGATCCTACCTTGCTATCTTAGTACATCTTTTCACCAAAAAGATTTTGGTGAACAAACTATCCACAAAGATGACAAGTATTTGGATCTGCAACATAGTTAGTATTTTTATGGTCATTCCATACACATTGGTAGAAGATGATGTACTGCTTCCTAGATGAAGCCCATAAAACTAATCCTCACAGAAAAATTACCACCAGTGGTCTTTGTTTTCTATCTGGAAAATACACCCTAGCTAACAACCACAACAAATAATCCTCCACCCATACCATTATTTCTAGAAATGTTTAACTCATACAAGGAATCATTTTAAAAAACCTATTTTAAAGAAGTATGAATCCTGATAATAAAAATTTACCAAATATCATACATCTATCCCAACCCACACCATAACATTTTTAGGTACTCGTTAGTGACAAATTTCTATTCCAAATTATCAGGATCAGAGAAACGGATGGATTTCTACATAAGGGTATGATACACTTTCCATAATCTCGTAAACTCATTAGTCATCACTAAACATAACTTCTCAGGGTAAAATATATGATTAAGTATTTTGTTGAAATAAACCCAGGTAAGTCCCTAGTAAAACATAGATTGAATAATAGATTCTCACAAACTCCTTCACGGTCCCTTGAGAATGTATTTAAGAAACCCCACCATATTGTCCTCAAGATTCTTCAAATATTTGAAGATACAATAAATCCAATCTTGAAATTAGTTTGATTCTTGGTGTCCCCTATTACCATAAATGATGGTTGGATGCTTCATAGTTAATCCTGACTTATGATGAAATTATCAAACTGGGTCCTCGATATCTATTTTACTGAGATTCATAATTTTAGAGATTACAACTTCAACCAAAGAGGGATCCACTAAAGGATTCTCATATGGATTATTTCTCACAGCTTCCTTTTTTGGATTCAGAATGTCATTTTTAGAGGTATTTTCTATTAGGAATAAGAAAAGTAAAAATCACCTTTCAATCATAACCCAAAATCATAAGACCAACTTCATGAATTTATTTCCATGAATTAAAATATAAATTTTTTAAATAAATATGAATTGTTTCAATTAAAAACAACCCTTTATGAGGAAAAAGGATCATTTATGTAAACTCCTAATCCAATATGTTCAAATTAATTAATATTCATTTCTCAAAAATTGTAAATATCTTCTAGTCACCAATGGTAACTCTAGTTTAAAAATGGAGGTGAGATTTCTAGGAACACTCCCATACTTACTACCCAATTTTTGATGATCCAAACTCATATCTACCTAAATCACTATACCAAACTTCTGAAGTTTTAGCACACATGAGGATAAGGATTACTATGGAATTATTTTTAAATTAATAAACCCTGGTCAACTAGACAAGAGACAAGATACATCCCATCATGGTTTTGGGGAGAAATAATATAACATGAGAAATTCAGGAGTATATCCAAAAGAATATAAACAACCATAGTTCTAAATAGAATAAACAGATTAATAAAAGATCCAAACAACCCGATCCAAATAAGATAAACTATAAATGTATAACTAGAAGAAACTGATATGTCTCAATGTGACAATCATCACCAACAAACCATCTAAAATGAAAGGCTGGGATGAAGAGAGAAACTGACATAATATAAGATTCTATTCCATTTACATATATCATGTAATACAACATCTATAATCACTCAATAAAAAATATAAGGTCTAAGAACATGTCCCAGTATGGTACCACCAAATAATCTATAGGTGGCCTATTATCAAGAATTAAATAGCCCTAAATATTAATGACAAAAAAAATTTACAAGGTATTTTGATAAATCTAGAACCATTTGTAAATCATTTTCCATTTGGTTTCTTAAAATACTTTTATATCCAAAAATCCCTAAATATGAAAAGTAAAAGTTTTGGAATAGAAAAGAATATCCAAAAACCATATGTTAAACATTTAAACTCATATCAATGAAATAATCCATTATGAAAAACCATGTGATACAACATCATGTTAAAATATTTGAGCAACCATCCATAATATAATCCATCATGTGATAAAAAACTTATAAATGAAAAATATTATCTTATTAGGACATAGAATATGAAAATATAGACTCTAAATAAAATATCTTATACTAGACATATATTAGAACCAACCTATACAATCTCCTTCCAAAATCCATCGATATCGAAAAACCTCTAGTTCCATTACACAAAATACATGTGACATGTCTATTCCAGATACACCCAAGGTTCACAAGGGGATAGGTTTGTCAAAATCCAATTCAAAACCATTCTTAAAATTTATAAATTATTATCAATTCCATGAAAAATAATCATTACTGTTTCAAAAACCATTTATATACCAAAAGCACCAATCAAGAATTAAATCAAACATCTGTAGTGAAAATTACCATTTTTATTGAAAACTCTAGTAAAAAAATATAAATCTGCATGAAATAGTATTGAATTATATATAAAATCAATTAAATGAAAATATAATATAGGATAAAATATTAAATTGATTATAATTAAACCATAATATTGAAACACATACCAGATGAATCGTTTTTGAACTATTCTCATAAGAAAACGACGAACATGGGAGAGTAGATTAGGTTTCACAATCCTAGATCCATAATAAAAACATAAATACATTAAAAAATAACTTATTCATAGAATAAAAATCCCCTTTGAATTTTAATGACATGCTATTAAGATATCCACTGAGGATCTATAATGAAAATGAAAAACCGAATAAAAAATGCTCTATTCCTTGAGACTATCTATCAAGAATGAAAGGAAATTTACCTAGAATACTAAAATAAAAGCCTTTAGATTACATGGGAAGGATTGAGTTGAGGAAAAATCATTATTTTGAGAACTTTAGGTTAATCTAGGTCCCCATGGATTTTTAATTAAAAGTTTAGATTATTAAAAACACGTTACATGGTTTTTTAGAGAGAATACATGATAAAGATTAATAGTGCACCTTAACTATGCACCATATATAGATCATCAGTTTTGGGTGCATGTTTTGGACACATGGTTTCACTATCTATGATCTAACATTGAAAAACCCCACTTTCACGGGGTTCACTATTTAGAGGGGTGGATTCTTAGTTTTGAAAAAAATGTGTACCCTTTGTAGTGGCTCAAAATAGGGTACACTGTTTGATGGGACAAATTGCACTGTTTTATCTAAACGTGTGACAACCATTCCCCACAACAAGGGACTCCAAGGCATATTAAAACATAATAACATGACCTAATATAATGAACCAACAAAATAATTTTCCATCAACGGTGAATAGTTATCAGAATAAATGTAATGTAATGTTTACTGACATTCCAAGAGATATAATTTGGCATTCCAGTCCATATAATAATTCTGTACTTATGAAATTAGTTATCTATTATTAATTTCTCATATGAAACCATTTATAATGAATTAAATAATCAATTCAGATTAACCGTAACATATCATTACAAGTAACTGTGGTTTGTGATAATTATATATTTGGAAAATCAAAAATTATACTTTTAGAGGATATCATCATTTAAACAATAATTAGTATTAAATTTTTTCACATATTAAAAAATTTTATATAGATATTTCCTTTTTTATAATTGAAATTAAATTTATGACCATTACAATCAATATATGATGTCTTTGGAATATATAGATTCTACATTCCCTCTAACAGTTTTTTTGGTATGGAATCATCTATGGATATACTACATTATCCACTATGCCAAAACAATATATCTTTATTTCACCCCTATCATAGATATATCATTTGATATTGAATACTAGAAGGATGGGTTCTATCCTTTAGTGATATCGAGATTCATTTTTCTATGATATGATACCATTGCTATCTCTATAATGATCGATCTCTCCAAATATTTTGGGATCCACCCCAATTTTAGAGATAAAAATATTATTTCAAAAAGAATCTGTTGTAAATTATTACATAATGATGTATTACTACTCATTTCATTAGTCTTCTATTAAAGAATGTTTGGAAATCTTCAGAATAATATCAATACAATTTAACAAAATATGAATTTGTTTTCAGACTTAATATCATCCATTTTGTATTGGAATATTTCATTTTTGAAACCTTATATATAGAGTAAATCATATCCTCCAACGATATAGAACATATCCATAGTAATAATCAAGTGTTTTTAGGGATTCTCAATAAATATATGACATTCTTGAGTATTGGATTTGAATCTACTATTTATAAAGAATGAAAAGGATATATCTAGTTGAGTATAAAAATGTAAAACATGCTAGATCATATAGAGAACACATAATGACTTATTCCCATCCATTATAACTCTGAATAATAATATGGAGTATTCCTATATTTTGTGCCATGTAATATTGGAAATGACACATTTTTATAGTTTTCCTTGCTACACAACATTAACACATTAACAATATATGGCTTCATAATCATTCTAAAAAAACATTTAAACACAAAAAAAAAACACACACACACAGATATATATATATATATATAGTTCTTCCTATTATATATATGCATATTTAACCATTTCATTTATTTTTTATAAATTCCATAAAAAATATCCATATTGTTAAGTTTCAAAATATTATCTCTACAAAGAATTATATCATGAAAAAATAGTGTAAGAAATAAAAATATTATCCCACTAATAATAAGGTATAAAATATATTTACCATGAATTTTAATGAATCCAAAATCTTTAATTTCATTGCAAACTATATTTTACAACTCATAGAATCTTTCATTAATCAATAAATTAATTTTCATATCTTTCAAACCTTACCAGAATTATATGAAATTTTATGTCAGTTGGGCTATATCATAGACACATCCATGACTAGATTCCCATTATATAAATAATTTATGGCTTGTATATGATATATAACATAATAAAAATTAGATGATATGGTTGGAAATATCTGAATGGAATTTTTTATCATTGTAGGTAAAAATGTTTATTCATAGCTAATACCATGATTTTTCATGTGACATTTTCATCTAAAAAATATTTATTTTTAGATACACTACCATAAATATTTGTTTCCTTGTAAAAAATAATCTTACACCATATGGGTTTCATACCTTCTGGTGAACCCACCAGGGGAGAAAAACTATTATTGTATATAAATCCATTTCAAACTCTAGTTATTTTAACCATTTCGCAAAAACATAAATATTAATTGCCTATGAGTAGGTTTTTTATTCATTATTTATTAATATTACTTCATAATTATTATATATGATAAACTCATATATAAATATATCTTTATGAATACTATCAAACCATTGATGTTCTTATGTATATTGAGTCAGTTCATCTTCGATAAATCTTTATCAAACTAGCTCAGCTTCCCTCTGTAGATCACTTCCTATTTATTATTCTTGAAATTTTCAAAAATTTAATATTCTACCTTTTTATTCACTAAATAATTTTTTCATTCACAAATAAAAAATATTTCAGGCTATAAGCATTCTTTGTGTGATTTAATCATAGAAACATTATCTTGAAATCTCAGTAGGATAAATAAAAAATAATTATTGTTTTCTGATTTATTATTTAATTTCCCAGAAGTAGAATGTTTAAAATAATATTCATAACATCAATTCCCCATATAGAGTGTATTTTTAATTTTTGGAACACTATTATATATTACTTAACTAGGTGGATTGAGTTGTGATATAATTCTTCAATACCTTTGTTGATTAATGAACACTTTTCTTAATTATTTAACCTAATCTGATTGGAGTATCATAATTCTCTTATCCTATGTATTTTACTGTTGTTTATGAAAATAAATCATCCAAAATAAAGTTTCATACTTTTTCTACATGAAAAACACATATCCATGGGGACTTAAATTATCATAAAAGGTAAATAAGTACCGAAAACCACCACTAGATATAATACTTGTTGGTCTATATGAAACATTATTTATGAATTCCAGTAGTCGACTAGGCTTAACATGTTTCTGAATAAATTTTACATTGATCATTTTTTTTAATAATTGATATTTTTAATTCTAAAATGATTCATATTCCAATGATTCCAATAATATATATTTATGTAGTCTTTTAATGTGTGCCTTTTTTATATTCCCAAGGCAAAACTTCCAATGTTAGTTTGGATTAAAATCTCTAATAACCTAATTATCCTAAATGATATATATATATTGGATTATATAATATATAGAATGTAAAAATGATTATTTTATTCCTGATGATATAAAACATCACATTCATATGTAGAACAACTCCAACTATTTATATTGAAAGAGAATCCATTCTTCTTAAAACAAGGTAAAGAAATAAATTTAGTAGTTATGGATGAAAAATAAATATAGTTCTCCAACCCTATAACTAATTCACTTGATAAAATCTAATCATAAAAGATGAACTATGATGAAATAACTCTTTCTCCACTATGGACATGATGACCAAATTCATAATTTAACAATTCACTCACTTCTCATTGTCTATTTTTTTCAGCATAAATGTGTGATGAACACACACTATCTAATACTCGTTAGTCAAATTTAGTGGAAATAACCACTTTAACATTCAAATATAAATTATCTTTTTTCCTCTCCATGAGACCACATCTCAACCATAAATAAAACATTTCTTACTATTTAATAATTCATAAATCTAAGTCATCTCTATTTAATTGTCATTAAATATTAAATAATATACAACAATGATAAATTTGTGGGCGAGAATCATGTTTTATTAATTTTCATCAATTACTTTTAATTAATCTGGGCCTCAAAAAATGATGACACATACATCATATCCACTTAGTGAGCCAAAATATATATTTGGGAATGGCATTCAGCAGGTGTCAAATAAATATTCCCTAACTATCTTTGCCAAGAATAACCCCAACCATAATAGTTGTTACTCTTGGATGGTTGAGTGTGTAACTCTTTACCCATTCTGTCATTTCAATAAATTAAACTCTATATCATGGTTATCATAAATAATGTTGTTTTCTGACTTCTGTTTCCAAGTAAAAATTCAAATAAGAAGGCACCTAACAATTAGAGACTCTTTTTTACATTCATTATTTATATAAGATTATCCATTATAACGTAACAATTAGGGTAACCCAATACTTAATGATCAAGATATTGACAAATTATTCTTTAGAAGGAACATAACTCTTAGTATATTAGAGTGTTGTCCATTTAAAAGTCTCAACAACTTCATATATAATACATTAAAATTAAATTGATAATTATTGATTCACATAGATTCATTATATTTTTATGTTTTTATTGATTTGTGTATATGTGATTCAAACAATTTCATTTTTGAATCCCCATTACTTTATCCTAATTAATGGGTTCACAAAATGTTTTATGTTATTATTTACAAAACCCTCAATTTTCTATTATTCATCCAAAAAAAGCGATGTATATTCAAACATATCCAAATTAATCATATAAATAAAATATATAAATCCTCAATGTAATTGTTTAGAGGTATATGATATTTATAATATTCATATGATTATTCCTAGAAAATCATATCGACTACACCTAATTGTTTTAGTAATAAGGAATAAGCCTCAAGGTAAGTGGGTATTCTAACACCAAGCCCCTCTCCCTGAGGACATTTTATGCAAGAGATAATTTAATATATAATATCTCTAATATGATAAAACTACATTTAGTAACTATTACTAAAATTATTAATCTAAAAAACTAATTTTATGGTATAAGAAAATAAAATTTTATTGAGCCATACTTATAATTATATTCTAGATTTTACATCATATAATTAACTTATTAAATAAATAAACCATATACAATATTTCTATTACATGAATAATTTACTAAAAATGATTATTAAAGGAATTTAACAAATAAAAATACATTTTAATTAAATTTTAAATTGATTATAATAAATATGATCTTTCCATATCATGTTCTAGAATATAAGAATCATTTTATTATTATTATAAACACTTAAAATTAATAAACAATAATTATAATTACAATTTTATATTATTTATTTTGACACTTGTATTATTTTATGACTAACACTAATGAATTTTTGACTAAAAATACAAAGAATATGTCAACTTATAAATCATATTCTAAGAATTAGTTACATATTATAGATTATAAATAATATAAATTCCAATAATAGATGATATCTTATATAAGAAATCATTTTTATGATATCCCTCGTATTATAATCATCATGTAATTTTTTTTTCAAACCCAACATTATTATCATGCATTATGATATGGTATATATTATGTTTTGTTATTATAAAATACCACAGCCTCCCACTATTTCGTGTTTATTTAAATAATGTATTTATATGATGTGATTAATTGAAACACATGAAATCATTCTTATGTATAGTATGTTATTGGAATATATGAAATATGATATTGATTTGTTCATAAAAAATTAAATTAATAAAATTTATCATATAAGAAAAAGGATATGTTGTCATAGATTGGTTCCAAAGGGACATTCAAGGTTCTTTAGTATTAAGAATAACCTATATATTTTCTAAATCTAAATTTATGGAATTAAAACTAGACTAAAACTAAATAATAAAATACTATAAATTACTCAATATTTGTCTCAATATTATAATATTAATGATTAAGTTGATAAATATCATGATATAGCTAAACGAGCCCTTCTAAATTCCATGGGGAATAATGGCTGATGGATCTACAATCGTATTATAATGGAATTCTAAACACTGAATGGGTGATAATGAATTCATTAACAAACGACTAATGGAATTTCAAAAATAATGGGGCTATAAATATATCAATATTAAGCTGATCATAACATAAATCAATTTTTTCTTACAATAAAACCACTAGGATGGTTTATATCCAATTAGACAGACAAAATTACTGTGTTCCAATGTATAACAATGTATTTCCCTACCAAGTGTCATCAAATTCCACCAAAATTAATTGTGAATTAATTAAAAAAATTTAATTTATATGAAATGAAATAATGACCCTTTTATAATATTTTAGAGACTAATGGATACCATAGAAGTTTATTTTCCAAAACTTGGTATTCATTATCACAAATACATTCCCCATATTAGTCTATGATATGACCCAATACGAATAATCAATATATGAATATTTGTGATTATATCTCTATTTTATAGAAGGATATAATTATTTATGATATCCCCTTGAATTTTTTCATTTTCCACAAAAAATCTTAATTGATTTCATTTTGGGATAACTTCATAATTTTTATCTTCCATCCATGTTTAATCCCATGTGGGTTATGTTGGATTATTTAATAATAATTGGTTTTTTATAAGAATGATTTTATATGATATTATAGTGGATAAACATTTTATTTTTAAAAAAGAAGTGGATGGTACAAAATATATTGATTTAAGGTATTTTTTGTTGTTAAAATAGTTATAACCATTATAAGGATATTCATAAGAAATATAGATGTGTGAATGAATTCTACATGAATCATACATGGTCATGATAATGACAAAAGAAGTGTTGGAGGAATCCTAGTGTAATATAAAGAATAAGAATAAAATAACACATGGAATATAATTTTTTATTTTTCTAACAATGTAAAACTATAAATTAATATTTCATGGTGGTCCCCATGTTGGAAGTATATATCACCCGAAAAATAAAATGAATCCCAAGTTAGTAATTTTATTTGTTATGGTTGAGTCATTATTTCCATAAATGTGATGATATTTAAAAGAGAGATAAGAAGGAAACCACATCATATAGTTGGAAATAGAGTAATGTAATTTCACATGAACAAAAGTTTTAACCTATAATAGGCATATATAATGTTTTGGATAAATCAATTAAATTATTCACTAAAGATATAAGGTCACTACCTTAAACATTACATAATCTTAAATTTATTTAATAATTCACATTTAGGGTCTTTTTAGGGTTAGAGTCTTAAAGAACTAGGCCATAATTATTATAAAAAATCTTGAATATTACATGTAGACAATTATACTCAATATAAATTTTTAATAAATTAAAGAACTCTTATAAGAAAATAAGAAATATTTTATTGAAATAAATTTTATAAAATAAATATTTTCTCTTACCCTTCCTTATACCCTGTGAAAAACATATCCAAAAACATGGGATGAACATTAAAAATCAGTAAGGGTTATAAAATAAAGAAATAAAAAATTATCCCTTCAATACATACAAAACATAAGCTCTTTAACATACATCCTAGAATCCTAAGATTTATGAATAACACATAAAATTCATAAATTATAATGGTAACATGTGGAATCCATAACATACATACTTAGTATCTTTCACAACTACGTAGTGGGTTACGTTTGGAATACCCATCAGATTATATTACATAAATATATTTGGAGAAACATTAATGTTTACCTCTGTCATGTTACCCAATGCCTTAGAGAGCTATCTCAGGCTCACATGACCTAGGTTTATAATGGATCCATCCGTATATGTAACTAATTCCCCTAAACACTAACATATTAATAACTCATAAAACAATCATAAAGGAAAGTCAACATTTCCACAATTTAAATAAAACATTTCATTTCTAGATATTTAAATAAACAATATCTTCTCAAAACAATTTTCAATACCAGACTACAGAAAAAGGGTATATGATATTTATTTTCCTTTTAAAAACATCTAATCTTGTTAAGGAAATCAAATATAAAATATTGCTCGCATCCGCGGAAATGTTGTTGTCACATCATACATTAAAAAGAAACATTTCCTTTGTCTTTTAATAAAAATATACATATAAAAATTTTCCATTTTAATGAAATTAAAAGTTAAAGGGGTTTATACACCATATAAAATCAAGGCATGTATAAATCAAAATTTTACTCAATGAAAGAAGATTGAGGTAAATTCCTTTATGGGAATTCAGTAGCCTAACTGCTTCATATTAAGATTCATAAAATGAGTTGATGAGAGTGAAATGGGTCTCTAATAACTTGGAAATAAAATGTATAGAAATAAGGATATATAATAACATATCCCCACATAAGAAAATGGAAATTAAAATACATGACATAAATGAAGTCTTTTACTAAAAGATGAGGGTGGAAGGATCCCTTACAATGATCATATCAATGGATTAAGAATGAATCAATGAAATAATTATGTTTGAAATATATAAAAACACCCAATATAATTTGAAATTATGTGTAAAACAATCAGATGTCATTCATACATATTCATATCATGAAATAATCAAGTAGTAAAAGATTAACCCAAATAATGGAAATTGGGTTAAGAAGTTCCCTATCCTCTTGTCTAACTTGACTCATTTGTTCTTTAATATCATGAATAATATACTAAAATTAATTTTTACCTTCATAATAACATTTTTCATGTTTATTATTCCATTGATATTACTTATTACCATGTTATAAGCATTAAATAATCATTTATGTTAATAACATACATTTTATGGATATTTGGTACTTGAGTCAAAAATGAACTTCTTAAAATTACAAGTTGTCCACTTGGTCAAACGTACAATATCTTCAGAATTATATTCATTATTTAAATATCGTATATATCATATATACACCATATATATTGATATTTAAAATAGTACATAACATTTGGAGATAAAAAATAAAATGCGCCATTCATGGAGACAATAAGTTGTACGTATAGGTGAATGGTATTTTCATTTCTATTTCATATTTATTCAAATGAAAACTAAATGATACATAGGTACATTATAATTACAATATAATTTTATATATAATTTCAGTAAAAACATCTTTTATAAGTACAACATATGGAATGAACGAGTCATATCACTTTGATGGAGCGGTACTTCGCACTTCCTCAAATGAAATTATCATATTTACCCATTATGGAAACCATAAAGGTACGCTATAAATTAAAAATACATAAGCATAGAGACAATAAAAATATAATATATAACACATATAAATACATTTCTATCTTAATTTCCACCATAAAAGGTTGTAGGAGATATCCACAGAAACAATAAGTTCGTATCCATCAGATGGAGGTGTGTGGAAGTGTATTTATAAAAATTCTTATAAAAAATACATGTATATTTAAGATAATTGTTTTTGTTTTAAAATAATGAAATAAAGAGTTTATAGGGGGATAGAGAAAGAAAATTAATGAAAATAACTTGAGAGAAGATGTTACCTTTAAATTGGGTAACTCCCCTGGGTTTGAACCAGAAGGATTTCTTGATGTCCCTTCTGCCTAAGTTAATATAAGGCCCCAGCCTTAAACCTTACATAATCTTGAGTTATCACAATATTACACGTTGAGGATCTCTTCAAGTTTAGAGTTTTAGAGAATTATATCATAAAACTTGCATTACATTCCACATATAAACAAAGTGGTTACATAAAGATAGTATTCTCCATTCCCATCAATGGAAACATATTTAAAATAAACATGGATTCTTTCTTGACACTTCCTTGACACTATCACCATATCATGTACCTTTCCCTTGACCTGTGAAAAACATTTCAAAAAAACTTGGGATGAGCATAAAAAGCTCAGTAAGGGATATAAAAATATGGAAAGGAAACATGGGTACATATATACATAAGGATGAGATCATAATTTACCCATAAAACATAAGCACTTTAACATACCTCATCAAATCATGAATAAATCATAGAAATCATAAGACATAAAGGTAACTTGAGGCATTCATAACATTCTTACGTAGGGTGTAACCCTCTTAGTTACGTTTGGAATACCCATCACAGTATATTCCCTAAAATCTTTTCGGAGAAACCTTAACTTTTCACTCATTCGCGTTACCCAATGCATTGGAGAGCTATATCGGGCTCACCCGCCCTTAGTTTATCACGGAACCACCCGTCTTCATAAAAATGCCCAAGAACCTCAACATAATTGTATCACATAAAACATGCATAAAGGAAACATAAAATTTCCACCTTTCAATCACAAGATATCAATACAACACATTGATATAAAAACATTATTAAAACCATTTTTGATACCAAAATAAAAGAAAAGTAAAACATGGTATTTATTTTTCTTTTAAAAAGAAGGTATGGCTTGTAGAGGAAGACGAAACTCAAATAACGGTCACGACGGTGGAGAAGTCGTTGTCGCCGCATACGTACGACAAAAACATTCCCTTTTGTCGTTTAGTAAACGATTCTTATAAAAAATATTCCTTTTGAATAAACGTAAAAGTAAAAGGGGTTTATACACCGTATAAAAGAAAGTTGTGTATAAAATAAAATATGCCTCAATGAAAAGAGATTGAGACGAAGTCCCATACCTCGTATCCGACATGACCCGACCGTTCTTTAATCTCATGAATAATAAACTTGAGTTAATCTCTAATTGATTAAGAACCTTTTTCGAGTTCATTATTCCTTTTATACCATGTTATGAACATCATGTAATCATTTAAGTTAATAATGTTCATTTTGTCGGTATTTGGTTCTTAAGTCAAAAATAGACTTCTTACACTTACATGTTGTTAATTTGGTCAAAGGATCGTTATATACAGAATGATATTAATTATTTGGATAGCATATATATCATATATATTCAGCATATACATGTATTTATAATATTACATCACATTTAGAGGTAAGAAATGAAATGCACCGTTCATGGAGACGGTAAGCCGTGCGTACGCATGAACGCTACTTCCATTTCTATTTCGTATTTTCTGGAATAGAATCATAATGATATAAGAGTATATTATAATTCTAGTATAATAACATATATTATATCGTTAACTTTATCCTTTACACATCCCACATATGGTATTAACGAATCAAATCACTTTCAGGGGGTGGTAGTCCGCACTTCCTAAAATGAAGATATCGTCTTTACCCATAATGGAAACAATAATGGTATTCCATAAATGAAAAATACATAAGCTTAAGGAAAGAATAAAAATATTATATATCATATATAAAAATAGTGACATCATAATGTACACCTATTAAGGTGTTAAATGAGTATTGAACAATCATCGTTTCAGGAGGCAGAATTTCGCCATCCACGGAAACCGTATGTTCTTTAACCATTTGATGTAGTTGTGTGAGAGTGTAGCTTGAATAAATCTTATAACAACATTCTAGTACATTTAATATACTTGTGTTGTTACAAAAGAAGTAAATAAAAAGAGTTTTGGGGGTTGGAGAAGAAAAATAAAACAAATGAACATGAGAGAATGAATTACCTTTAAAAGTGTAACTCCTTTTTATTTGAGCCTAAAGGCTTCCTTTGAAAGGATTCTGCCCAAAGGGAATCCTCTAGGATGAGGATAGGGATTTGGAGAGAGTAAATGGGAAGGGGTTGGCTAAGCCAAAGGCTTGAGGAGTGTGTGAAATGAGGTATAGGTGGGGGCCTTTTATAAGAGGAGAGGAGGGGTACTTTTGGAAATCATGAAACTATTATTTTATTTTCAAAAGTGTATCGAATTTATAAGGTCCCACATTGATATATTTCGAAGATAAGATGATAAGGCTTCGAAATATTCCCATCCAATAGGTTTTGGACATGTGTAGATATTAGATATTACATTATCTTTCCATTTTATTTAAACTGTTCATTAATGAGGTCATCGTTGCTTCATCATGATGTCAGAATTAAATTAATTTATTTAATGTCTAAAAATTATAAAAAAAATATACTGATGTAGGAAATATTTTTATCTTTCCAAAGAGTATTTATAGACAAAAATATGATTAGTATAACCCCTTATAAAAATTGTTTTAGTAAAACAATTTATGTTAGTGGTATTTTCACCTTTATTTAAAAAAAAGCATTAAAGTCATTATCTCACCCAAAAGGCTCCATAAGGACCCCTAAATTGACCCATGGGTTGTCTTGGTCGGCCATGACTCATCCAATAGGGGTAGGAAAAGTGTCAATCTCATCTCATACTATTAAAACATTAGTTTTTACCTTAAACTACACTAATAACCTCTAATCGCGATTAATGAAAAAAAGTTACTATTCACCAAAAAATTATTTTCCTCCCATTGAACCACATTTTACATACTAATGACAACCATGAATGTCGGATTTTCAAAATTCAAAACACATTAGTGGTAAACTTTCATTTAACTGAAAAATCAGTTTGCTTGATTACCACATAGTGGTTTCACTATTCATCAAAAATTGAAGTTTTTCAGAAAATTACCAAAAATTCACCCTAAGCTATATTTGATATTCCGAATTCAAAAATGAAGTCTATTTTACAAAATTGAAAAAATATAAGTCACATTAATTAATTTAATAATTAATTCCCGCTGTCAGAGAAAATATCGTGTTTTTATGAAACAATAAGTATCAAAAGATTGACACTAGTTTAAGTCCAATTTCAAAGTGAAATTGATTCCAATGACCACCATTGGATTAAATGGTAAAAATATATTCTAATTTCACTTCAAAACCAATTCAAAAGATAATATAACCATATAAATAAATTAGATTAAAAAGCAGTTTTGATGTAAAATGCAGTATTTTTCACTATTCATTAAAAAATGAACATTGTCAAAAAAATACCAAAAATTCACACAAAGTAAATTTTGATGTCCCATTCATAAAGAATAAGTTTATTTTGACATAGTTAATAAAATTGTCAAAAGATAGATTTAAAAAGGGTTTTCCATCATAAGGCAGTAAAACAATCTTTTAAGAATATTAGTTTATTCCATTCTTAAGATTGGATTTATTTTCATTTTAAGCCTCTAAAACACTATCTAATTCATTAATAGACATAGATAAAAATATCTATTATTCATTACTTACTTGGGATGTTACATCCTTCCCCCTTTAGAAAATTGCGTCCCCGCAATTTATTTACTTATCGAATAAATGGGGTACTTATCCCTCATTGCATTTTCAGATTCCCATGTTGGCTCTTCCATCATGTGGTTTTTCCACAAAACCTTTACCAGATTAATCACCTTATTCCGTAACACTTCCTCCCTGTGGTCAAGAATCTGGACCGGTTTTTCCTCATAAGATAGGTTCTCTTCCAACTGAAGTACCTCTGGACTCAAAACATGAGATGGATCTGGCATATACTTTCTCAACATCGAAACGTGAAAAACATTGTGTACCTGAGATAAACTCAGAGGTAAATCAATCCGATATGCAACTGATCCAACTCTCTCTAGAATTTCACATGGTCCAACAAACCTTGGACTCAGCTTTCCTTTCTTACCAAATCGCATCACACTCTTCCATGGTGAAACTTTGAGAAAAACATGATCACCTACCTCAAAAGAGAGATCCTTCCTCCTGTTGTCCGCATAACTTTTCTGCATGCTCTGAGCTATTCTCATGTGTCTCTGAATCAACTAAAATTTTTATGCCATCTCTTCTACCAACTCTGGTCCCATCATCTTCCTTTCACCCACTTCATCCCAGAAAGCTGGAGTTCGACACCGCTTCCCATATAATGCCTGAAATGGTGCCATCTGTATACTAGAATGAAAACTGTTATTATATGAAAATTCAACCAAAGAAAGATGTTGGTCCCAACTTCCTTGATAATCCATTGAACAGGCTCATAGCATATCCTCCAAGGTCTGAATTGTTCGTTCTGACTACCCATCTGATTGAGGATGAAATGCTGTACTAAAATTTAATTCAGTACCCAACGACTTCTGAAGGCCTTTCCAAAAGTTAGAAGTAAACCTGGGATCACGATCCAATACAATGGAGAGAGGAACTCCATGTAACCTGACTATCTCTTTATGATACAAACGGGAAAGTTGATCAAGAGAGAAAGTATCTCGTATAGCAAGGAAATGATCAGATTTGGTCAAGCGATCAACAATAACCCAGATTGCATTATTACCTCGAGATGTCTTCGGTAATCCCACAACAAAGTCCATGGATATATTCTCCCATTTCCACTCTGGCACTGGTAAAGGCTGAAGCATCCCTTTCGGTAACTGCCTCTCTGCTTTAACCTGATGACAAGTCAAACACTTCACAGTAAAATCAGCAATATCTCTTTTCATTCCATCCCACCAGTAATACTCCTGCAGATCACTATACATCTTAGTAATGCCAGGATTAACTGAAAACGAAGAGCTATGAGCTTCACATAACAACTCTCTCTTCAACTGTGAATCACAAGGTACACTCAATCTCTTCCCAAATCTCAAAATGCAATCATTATCAATGTTGAATTCAAGCAACTTACCTTTCTGAACCAGATCTACCTTTTTCTGCAACTCACTGTCCTGCTTCTGTGCTTGCTTGATTCTATCTGATAGATATGATCTCACTGATACCTGAAACAAAACAGAAGAACGTCCTGCACCAACAACTTCTATGCCAAAGTTCATCAAATCCTTAACCAAAGGATCACATTCCAAACACAACATTGCTAATGAAGCATTACTTTTTCGACTCAAAGCATCAGCCACTTTATTTGATTTTCCCGGATGGTAGTGAATTGTGCAATCATAATCCTTGATTAATTCCAGCCATCTCCTCTGTCTCATGTTTAACTCCTTCTAAGTGAATATATATATTTTAAACTTTTGTGATCAGTATATATTTCACACTTTACTCCATACAAATGATGCCTCCAAATTTTTAAAGCAAAAACAACAGAAGATAATTCCAAATCATGTGTAGGGTAATTTACCTCATTAGTTTTCAACTTTCTTGAAGCATAAGAAATTACCTGATCATTCTGGATTAGGGCGCAACCAAGTCCGTTCAATGAAGAATCACTGTAGATAACAAACTCACCATTCCTGGAAGGTAGTGCCAAAACTAGAGCATTCACCAATCTTTTTTTCAACTCCTGATACTACTTAATTCGATGGCCCAACATCTGCTGAATTAGTTGCAACGAATTTCACCACCCCTTTCTTCTTGTAGTCTAACTGCTTCCCATCACTCAAGCTCTTTGTCGGACACTCATTTTCATAGTGACCCATCTCATTGCACTTAAAACATTTCACTAACTGTAAATCAAATCTGGTCTTACCTTCACCCTGATCTTTTTCAGCGCAATCACGAGCCTTATGTCCCATCTTACCACATCGGTAGCACTTTCCATAATTCAAAAGACATTCCCCAGCATGCATTTTTCCACATTTATCACAAAATGGAAACTTAGCTTTCTTACCATCAGACTTTTTTGAAGAATTATTACCTTTCTCCTGCCACCTCGGTCTCTTCTTCTATTTGTTGTTATAGAACACTTGATCATCGGCAAACTCCATTTCCACCTTCTCAGCACATCGAAAAAGATTTTCATAACTTTTAAACTCACAAGAAGCTAATGTCCTTTGATATTTTGGCTTTAATCCTGAGAAAAAACGATTGATTTTACTATCAAGGTCTCGGATAAAATTTGGAGCATACCTTTCCAATCGAGTGAACCTTTCTTCATAGGCAGCCCCTGAGTCATCCTCTTGCCTCAATTCCAAGAATTGCTTTTCCATCCTAAGTCGAATAGCCTTAGGAAAATACTTCTCAAGAAACATAACTTTGAATTCATCCCAGTCGAGAGCATCAATCTCATCATCGTCTCTGATATTTTTAACCATCGACCACCACTGATCTGCTTCACCCTCCAAACGATAAATAGCAAGACTAATATTTTGATTGTCTGACCACGCCATGACATCAAAAATCTTCTCCAATGCTTTAATACACCCTTCAGCTAACACATGGTCAGATGATCCTCTGAATGATGGGGGATGTTGCCTCATGAAATGTTCCACCACTGACATGTTCCTCTGCAGTTGATCTGGCCGATCTCGTGCATGGATACCACCACCATTTATATCCTGAGTCAACTGTTCCATTACTGCAACAAATTGTTTAGTTCCAATTCCGACCATTTCTGGATTCTGATTCGGAAGGTTATTTCCTTCTGTATGCCTTCCTAGCACTGCTTCTCTATTTCCTCTGCGGAAAACCATTCTGAACAAACATGTCTTTGATGAAGCAACATGGTAATCTTTAAATGCTATATCATTTCAAGAAAAAAAATATTTTTGGATAATCTTTAAATAGAATTCTAACTCCTAATGTTATCTAAACCGACCTCTGATACCAACTATAAGGCCCCAGCCTTAAACCTTACATAATCTTGAGTTATCACAAGATTACACATTGAGGATCTTTTCAGGATTAGAGTTTTAGAGAATTAGATCATAAAACTTGCATTACATTCCACATATAAACAAAGTGGTTACATAAAGATAGTATTCTTCATTCCCAACAATGGAAACATATTTAAAATAAACATGGATTCTTTCTTGACACTTCCTTGACACTATCACCATATCATGTACCTTTCCCTTGACCTGTGAAAAACATTTCAAAAAACCTTTGGATGAGCATAAAAAGCTCAGTAAGGGATATAAAAATATGGAAAGGAAACATGGGTACATATATATATAAGGATGAGATCATACTTTACCCATAAAACATAAGCACTTTAACATACCTCATCACATCATGAATAAATCATAGAAATCATAAGACATAAAGGTAACTTGAGGCATTCATAACATTCTTATGTAGGGAGTAACCCTCTTGGTTACGTTTGGAATACCCATCACAGTATTGTCCCTAAAATATCTTCGGAGAAACCTTTACGTTTCACTCCATCGCATTACCCAATGCATTGGAGAGCTATATCGGGATCACCCTCCCTTAGTTTATCACGGAACCACCCATCTTCATAATAATGCCCAAGAACCTCAACATAATCGTATCACATAAAACATGCATAAAGGGAACATAACATTTCCACCTTTCAATCACAAGATATCAATACAACACATTGATATAAAAACATTATGAAAACCATTTTCGATACCAAAATAAAAGAAAAGTAAAACATTGTATTTATTTTTCTTTTAAAAAGAAGGTATGGCTTGTAGAGGAATCCAAAACTCAAATAACGGTCACGACAGCGGAGAAGTCGTTGTCGCCACATACGTACGACAAAAACATTACATTTTGTCTTTTAGTAAATGATTCGTATAAAAAATATTCCTTTTGAATAAATGTAAAAGTCAAAGGGGTTTATACACCGTATAAAAGAAAGTTGTGTATAAAATAAAATATGCCTCAATGAAAGGAGATTGAGACGAAGTCCCATACCTCGTACCCGACTTGACCCGACCGTTCTTTAATCTCCGGAATAATAAACTTGAGTTAATCTCTACTTGCTTAAGAACCTTTTTCAAGTTCATTATTCCTTTTATACCATGTTATGAACATCATGTAATCATTTAAGTTAATAATGTTCATTTTGTCGGTATTTGGTTCTTAAGTCAAAAATAGACTTCTTACACTTACATGTTGTTAATTTGGTCAAAGGTTCGTTATATCCAGAATGATATTAATGATTTGGATATCATATATATCATATATATTCATCATATACTTGTATTTATAATATTACATCACATTTAGAGGTAAGAAATGAAATGCACCGTTCATGGAGACGGTAAGCCGTACGTACGCATGAACGCTACTTCCATTTCTATTTCGTATTTTATGGAATGGAATCATAATGATGTAAGAGTATATTATAATTCCAGTATAATAACATATATTATATCATTAACTTTATCCTTTACACATCCCACATATGGTATTAACGAATCAAATCACTTTCAGGGGGTGGTAGTCCGCACTTCCTAAAATGAAGATATCGTGTTTACCCATAATGGAAACAATAATGGTATGCCATAAATGAAAAATATAGAAGCTTGAGGAAAGAATAAAAATATTATATATCATATATAAAAATAGTTACATCATAATGGCCACCTTTGAAGGTGTTAAATGAGTTTTGAAGAATCATCGTTTCGGGAGGCAGAATTTTTCCATCCACGGAAACCGTATGTTCTTTAACCATTTGATGTAGTTGTGTGAGAGTCTAGCTTGAATAAATATTATAACAACATCCTAGTATATTTAAGATACTGGTGTTGTTACAAAAGAAGTAAATAAAAAGAGTTTAGGGGGTTGGAGAAGAAAAATAAAACAAATGAACATGAGAGAATGAATTACCTTTAAAAGTGTAACTCCTTTTGATTTGAGCCTAAAGGCTTCCTTTGAAAGGATTCTGTGCAACGGGAATTCTCTAGGATGAGGAGAGGGATGTGGAGAGAGTAAATGGGCAGGGTTTGGCTGAGCCAAAGGCTTTAGGAGTGTGTGAAATGAGGTATAGGTGGGGGCCTTTTATAAGAGGAGAGGAGGGGCACTTTTGAAAATCATGAAACTGTAATTTTATTTTCAAAAGTGTTTCGAATTTATAAGGTCCCACATTGATATATTTAGAAGATAAGATGATAAGGCTTTGAAATATTCCCATCCAATAGGTTTTGGACATGTGTATGTTTTAGATATTACATTATCTTTCCATTTTATTTAAACTGTTCATTAATGAGGTCATCGTTGCATCATCATGATGTCATAATTAAATTAATTTATTTAATGTCTAAAAATTATAACAAAAATATCCTGATATAGAAAATCTTTTTATATTTCCAAATAGTATTTATAGAAAAAAATATGATTAGTATAACCCCTTATAAATATTGTTTTAGTAAAACAATTTATGTTAGTGTCATTTTCACCTTTATTTAAAAAAAAGCATTAAAGTCATTATCTCACCCAAAAGGCTCCACAGGGTCCCCTAAATCGACCCATGGGTTGTCTTGGTCGGACATGACTCATCAAATAGGGTTAGGACAAGTGTCAAGCTCATCTCATACTATTAAAACATTATTTTTACCTTAAACTACACTAATTACCTCTAATCGCGATTAATGAAAAAAAGTTACTATTCACCAAAAAATTATTTTCATTCCATTGAACCACATTTTACATATTAATGACAACCATGTATGTCGGATTTTCAAAATTCAAAACACATTAGTGGTAAACTTTCATTTAACTGAAAAATCAGTTTGCTTGATTACCACTTAGTGGTTTCACTATTCATCAAAAATTGATGTTTTTCAGAAAATTACCAAAAATTCACCCTAAGATATATTTGATATTCCGAATTCAAAAATGAAGTCTATTTTACAAAATTCAAAAAATATAAGTCACATTAATTAATTTAATAATTAATTCTCGCTGTCAGAGAAAATAGCGTGTTTTTATGAAACAATAAGTATCAAAAGATTGACACCAATTTAAGTCCAATTTCAAAGTGAAATTGATTACAATGGGCACCATTGGATTAAATGGTAAAAATATATTCTAATTTCACTTCAAAACCAATTCAAAAGATAATCTAATCATATAAATATATTAGATTAAAAAGAAGTTTTTATGTAAAATGCAGTATTTTTCACTATTCATTAAAAAATGAACATTGTCAGAAAAATACCAAAAATTCACACAAAGTAAATTTTGATGTCCCAATAATAAAGAATAAGTTTATTTTGACAAACATAGTTTATAAAATTTTCAAAAGATATATTTAAAAAGGGTTTTCCATCATAAGGCAGTAAAACAATCTTTTATGAATATTAGTGTATTCCATGCTTAAGATTGGATTTATTTTCATTTTAAGCCTCTAAAACACTATATAATTCATTAATAGACATAGATAAAAATATCTATTATTCATTACTTACTTGGGATGTTACAGTTAAGGCTTCTAAGTGGAAGGGTGGGATGTTTGGAACTTATTTGGGTAGAGTTTCTATGATCCAATACGGCTTTGGAGATGTGAGTGATGGTTAGAGGTGATGGTTTTTATAAGGGTAAGAGGGGCTCTTTAGTAATGTTTGAAAATATTATTTTATTATAAACTAGATTTCTATTTCAAAAGTTCCCCAACTCATTTAATTGGAATTTTAAGTGATAATTATTCTAAATTATCTCATATAATGGGGTTTAGACAAGTTTAGGGCATAAAAATAACTATATCTTTTAGCATTAACCTTTAGTCAACAAATTTAAAATTTACCATAACTTCTTAATATTGATAATATATTTTTAATATATTTACAATAAAATTACACCAGACTCAAAAAATAATCATTAATGAAATTAGTAACATCACATATGTCATTTGGTAGAATCTTATATTTTTAGGACTATTGAATCATTTAATAAAATATTCATTTATTTAAAAACTCATTTATGTCGATTTATAAACTATTTATATCCTCACATTAAAAAAATCAATAACAACTTGATTAATTCTAAAATACATCATTAATTTAAATATAACAAGTTATAATGATCTATAAAACTTGTGGTTGGAAAATAGAGTTTCGAAATAAATTTATTTGAATATTTATAATCTCATTTCTTTTAAAAATTCAATAAGGAGGTAATCATTACATCATCATTATATCATAAATAAATTTATTTATATGATGTCTAAAAATAAAAAATTAAATAAAATGATGTGGGAAATATTTTTATATTTCTAATTAAAATTTATAGTATAATATTTCACTTATATTACATATTATAATGATTGTTTTACTAAGAGATATATGTTTATGTTATAGATTCCATAACATCAAATTAATTATTATAAAGTGTTATTTTCACTTACATGTGGCTCCATGTGGTCCCAAAATCAACACAAGGATGCCCATGGTCAGACATGTATTATCTAATAGGATTAGGACATTTGTTAGGTTAATTTAGTTTTATTATAATATTATTTTGTAACATTTTCAACCATATTTACCCTTTAACAATGGTAAATAAAATATTTACTGAAGTTACTATTTATAATGTATTAAAATTAAAGTTAACTATTTATAAAATTTGTAACTCTTGATTCCAAATATGGAATAAATATTTCAAAATTCAAAACATAGAAGTCACAAGAAGTTAATTTAAATATAATTTCCGTTTTCAAAACCAAAAATCGTGTTTTTAAGGAATATTAACTATCAAATGATTGACACTTGTTTATGTTCAATTTAAAAGTTAAATTACTACCAATGACATAAATTGGATTAAATGTTAAAAATATAATCTAATTAAAAATTAAAACAAATTAAAAATATAACCATACCATATGTATAAAGTAGATTAAAATGAAGTTTTGAATTAAAATGGCGTATTTTTTACAATTCCTTAAAAAATTAACATTATCAGAAAAATACCAAAAAATTACCGAAGGTAAATTTTGATGTCATGATTCCAAAGAAGATGTTTTTTTGTCAAATGGAACATATAAGTGTCAAAAACTAGATTTAAAAGGGGTTCTCGTTCAAAAGGCAGTAAAACGACCTCTTAAAAATATTTGAGTTTTCCATTCATAAAATCAGATTCATTCTATTTTTAAGACTCTATTTTTTATTGGATAAATTTAAAGACATATAACAAAAATTTATAATCATATTTTAGTTTGTTTTATTCATTCCTACCAATAAAAAAACTAGGAATAAACTACTATTTAAAATAAAATTATATTATTATTTTTCATTATGACTCAGCCTTGTGTGCAACATGAGATTTCAGATAAACCCATTTTTTCATGTCAGGTATGCCATCGAACATATCATCTGTTTTAATGTTAAAATAATATTTAATTCAAAAATATTAATAAATATGAAAATTTCATATTCTTTATTTACCTGTATTGTTACACCATTCCCCACATTTGGAAATTGCATCTTCACAATTTTAAAATTGGGATCGGAAATCTTCATTAAATGTCCCATATCAGAAAAAGAATCAATAAAATATCACTTTAATGGAATGAGATATAAATACAAAGGTCACCCGATATTAAACAGACAAGGATTCCATGTACGAAAACATGTTTTTTGAGGAGAAACTAAGTGTCATGTTCAGATGAAGAGTGATAGATAACATGACTAGGAGAACGTTAACAACAAGAAAACCAAAAACTTATGATAGGTTAAACGGTATTTGATTTCCGAGTATGAAAATTAAATTAACAAAGTTTTTTTTAAATTTTATATTCCCTTTGAAAAAATTGAATAATTATTTTATGAGATTTTTTCAGAAAAATAATAAATATAATTAATTTTCAAGTATAGTTTCATCTGTTAATAAATTTCTACCAGCAAATCATCTTTTCTCTAATGGATGCGTATTAAAGTTGACTTAGTCACGCTTGAAGTGATATAATAAACATCAAGATAATCACATATTCAAAAATATAAGAACTATATATTTTTATTTTTTATACATTATCCAAAACCAAAATATTTAGTACAAAATCAGATGATCCCCAAACAGGATAATATTTTATAGAAATAAATAATACTCTTAATCTTCAAAATAAACAAACAATACCCTATGTTCATTAAAGACCATTAAATACACAATTGTCCTTAAAATTATTCTATTTAATTTAAACTAAAACTGAAACCCAAAACTCAGAAGGATTTTATCATGTAGTCTTCCATGTTAAATCTTAAAATTTATCTCCAAATAAAATTAACTACACTTAAATTATCATACTGAAATTAATTAACATAAAAATATATTCTTAATAATTGGTTAATCATTTCAATAACTAACCAAAATATCTATAAGTCCACAATAAAAACATATATTCTTCCAAAATAATACTTCAACCATTACACCACAAATTAAATCCCATAGTATTTTATTTTGCTTAGGTATATAGTGTTTCAAAAAGTGAAAATGTCTTCCAAAATAACTTTTATCACATAATCACAAAATAATTTTGTTATACTGAGGATAACAATTTGATAAAACATATGTTACAAAAAAACATATTCTTTATCAATACAATCAGTTAACTAGAAATAATAAGTCATACTAACTAGGGACTTCACGTAGGCTGGTGATAGGCGATGCTCCCATGTATCCATTCAGTTGGGGGTTTGATTACCATAGACTTGATGAAAGTGAAGAGTTTTTACTCATCATGTTGGTTGTCTATTTTCTAATACAATATCATTCTTATAACATTTTAATAAATATTATAATTTCCCCAAAAATAACCATAATCTATCTTATCCTTAAGGGTTTTCTAATACCATTCATTTTTCATCCCAAAATGTAATAACCCTTTATCTTCTAAAAATGACCATATTAACCCCTAAGGTTATCCAATATGTCCACAAAAGAAGAGACAATGCTTTCTTGATTAAAATTTTCACATAAAAAACTTTAGGATTACAAATACTAGAAAAAATGTCTTCCAATGTAATCCCATCATCAACAGAGCCTTAATACTTTTAAGAATTTCATCATCCTAAAACCAATTATAACTCTTGAATCACTTATATATAGACTACATACTCATTCAATGTTCATAATGATCCATTAACCATTCTTTCCCAATTTATTTCGTTATACTTCATGAATCCCAAAAAATCATGAATCATATCCTATGATTCAATAATATCAAAACCTTATCTATGAAATGTTCCATACCTTTAATTGGTCATTATCTCTATCCACATCCTTGATTAGAATAGAATTATGTATTCATAAACATATATTTGTACATTCCTGCTGATCCCATTCCCATACATTCTTCATAGTAAATATATTTGTATAATGACCATTCACACCAAATTTATAACATTCAATTGGTCCCTAGAAAAGAACATCATTCCCTATCATGGAGTCACCTGGATGCTTCATTTTTCCATTGAAGGTTCTTGATTTATGACCTTCATTACCACATATATATCATCTTTCCATCCCTTTGATGAATTTTCCTTGGTGTTTCTTTCCACATCCATGAAACATAGGTTTTCTGAATATACTAACCTTTATAATTGTTACCTGAAATTCTGTAGGGTTTTGTTTATTCTATATACAATGCCTTATAAAAATTACAATGGTTCATTGGTCAATCATGACTCGAGATATTTGGTTAAAAATAACCATAAGATTTTTCATTGAAGCTCCCATATCATTTAGTTTCTTATTCAGAATACCGTCATAGTTTACTTCGCATCCATTGTTACTTTGGTGCCTATGATATCCAACCATTTACTGAAACCAAATGACATTTTGAGTGTAAAAGTAAAATCATCATTAAAATATTTTATAAGAAAAGTAAACACAATGATATAATTAATCATGTTATCTTAAAACCATTCAATTTATCTAAAATAATTATGACTCTTTATAATAAGCTAACCATTATAGTAATGTCACTTACACTTAAATAACACCCTAACCTCTAAATTTATCTAAATTGACATTTGATACCTGATATAATTTCTTAAACATAAACATTACATAATCCTGAATTAAGTTAATAATTCACATTGCGTATCCTTTCAGGATGAGTGTATTTGATAATTTGGCCATAACTATTACAAACCATATTGTATTTTACAAGTAAACAATTCTACTCAATCTCCATCATTTAATAAAATAAAAACTCTTATAATTAAACAATAATTATTTTCATGATATAAATATTATTGAATTATTTTATTCTCTTACACTTCCTTATACCCAATAAAAAACATTTAAAAAAACATGGTATGTGCCTATAAAACTCAGTAAGGGTTATAAAATAATGGAAAACTTATTCCATGAATACAAAATAAATATAATATCATTAACAAAACTCATGAAATCATAGGATTTTTGAATAACATAATGAAATCATAAATCATATAGGTAACTTGTGGCATCCATAACATATTTACATTGTTTCTTTCATAGCTACATAGTGAGTTACATTTGGAATACCAATCACAGTCCATTCCAGAAATATCTTTGGGGAAACATTAAAGTATAACTCTGTCACATTTACCAATGCATGGGAGATAAATATCAGGCTCACCTACCCTAGTATTATCAGATAACCACCCATATACATAACCAATTTCCATGAACTAAAATAAATTAAAAACAAATAAAATAATCATAATGGAAGGATAAAATTTTTATATTTCTATAACAATATAATATTTCAAGATATTTAAATAATCAATGTTTTATGAAAACAATTTTAATAAAAAATAAATAAAATTATTTTTTGGTCTTTATTTTCCTTTAAAAAATATTTTGGCTTATCACGGAAGCCAAATATAAAATAATGCTTGCAACGGCGGAATGGTCATTTTCACCACATACATTAAAAAGAAACACTCCCTTTTTCATTTAATAAAATGATAAATATAAAAATATTCCATTTCAAAGAAATTAAAATTCCAATGGGTTTATACACCTTATAAAAGAATGTCGGGTATAATTAAAAATATGCCTCAATGAAAGGATATTGAGATGAAGTCCTTTACGAAAATTCGAAAACCTAATGACGTCATATTAAAATTCAGAAAATGAGTTGATGGTATAGAAAAGGGTATCTAGAAACATAGAAATAAAATGTATAGTAATATGGTTATAGAATAACATATATTCACATAAGAAAATGGAAATTAAAATACATGACATAAAATAAGTATTGTACTAAAAGAGGAAGGTGGATGGTTCACTTACAAAGATAACATAATTAGATTAAGGTTAAATCAATGAAAAAATAATTTGTAAAAAATATAAATATATATAATATAAATGTATATTAAGTTTAAAACTATCAGAGATCATTCACACATATTCATATCATTGCATAATCAACATGTAAATGATTAACCCAATGAATGGAAATTGCGTTAATAAGTTCACTTCCCTCATCTGACATGAATCGTTCGTTCTTTAATCTCCTAAATAATAAACAAAATTTTATTTATACTTGATTAATAAAATTATTAATGATTATTATACCTTTTATATTACTTTTTTAATGGAATTAAACATTACATTAACATTTTTTTAATAACAGTCGTTTAATCGATATTTGGTACATGAGTCAATAATGAACTTCTTATAATTAAAAGTTGTCCATGTGGTCAAAAGTCCATTATCTATAAAATTATATTCATGATTTAGATAAAGTTTATATCATATATATCTAGAATATATTTGTATTTATAATACTACATATCATTTGGAAATAAGAAATGAAATGCACCATTCAGGGAGTCGGTAAGTCGTACCTACGCATGAACACTACTTTAATTTCTAATTCATATTTAATGGATTAAAAAATTAGTGATACATATGTATATTATAATTCTATTATAATATAATATAAAATTTCAGTAACTTAATTCATTATACATTCCACCTATGGTTTGAATGAGTCATATCACTATGAGGGGACGATAGTCCGTACTTCCTCAAATGAAGTTATTGTATTTACCAATTATGGAAACAATAGTGGTATTATATAAATGAAAAATATAGAATAATAGATACAATATTAATATAATATATATCACATATAAATATAGTTCCATCATAATGGACCCCATAAGAGGTGATAAGATATAATTGAACAGTCATCATTTCGTGAGGCAATAGATCACTGCCCACAGAAACAATATGTTCGTTTCCATTATATAGAGGTGTGTGAAATTTTAGTAAAATACATCTCATAAAAACATCATATTATATAGAGGATACTATTGTTTTTATAAAATAATGGAATAAGGATATTTTTTGGAGTTACAGAAGTAAAATATAATAAAAGAACATGAGAGAAGATCTTACCTTTAAATTGGGTAACTCCATTTAGTTTGAAACAAAAGGCTTTCTTAAAGTGCCTTAAACATAGGTTAAGGAATCCAGGTTGAAGATAGGAATTTTGGGAGATTATTTATGTAGATTTTGGTTAGTCTAAGGGGCCCTAAGAGGTGTGAGAAAGGGTTTGAGATGATGGATTTTTATAAGGGGGAAGATGGTCTCTTTAGGAATGTATGAAAATACTATTTTATTATATAATGAATTTCGATTTGAAATGATCCCCAAATAATTTAATTTTAATATAAGCTGATTATTGTTCGAAATAAGCTCATAAACTAGGTTTTAGACATGTTTCAGACATAAAATTAACCTTATCTTTTAGAAATGACCTTTAGTTAACGAATTTAACTATTACTATGTCCACATGTATATTCATACTATATGGTTAATACATTTACTATATATTAACAAGATACAAAAAATGAATCATTATAGACATTATTAACATAATATATGTTTTTTGGCTGAATCGTAGATTTTTAGGACAATTTTATCATTTAATAAAATATCGATTGTTTTAAAAACTAATTTATGTCAATTTATAAAATATTCATACCAAAACATTAAAAAATATATAAAAACATTATTCATTTGAAAAAAATACATTACATAAATTATAAAAAGTTATAATTAACCATAAAATTCGTTTATGGCCTAAAAATACTGAAAATAAATTTATTTTAATATTTATAATCTCATTTATTTAAAACATTCATTAGTGAGGTAATCATTACAACATCATTGTGTAATATATAAATTTATTAATATGTAGTCTAGAAATTATAAATAAAAAACCATGATGTATAAAATCTTTTTAACTTTATAATGAATATTTATAGTTGAAAATATCATTTATATAACCCATTATTATTTTTTTACTAAGAGATACATGTTTATGTTATATTTTCCATTACTTTAAAATAATTTGGATAAAGTGTCATTTTCACATTAATGTGGCTTCATGGGGTCCAAATATAGACCCAAAGAGGCCAATGGTCAGACATGTATCATCCAATAGGAATATGATCTGTTTTAGGTTATTTAGTATTATTATAATATTAATTTTTTACCCTTATTTACCAGATTTATCCTTTAACCATGATAAATAAAATATTTTCTAAAGACATGATTCATAATGTCAAAAAAGTAAAAGATACCAATTAAAACAATTTGGAGCACCTGATTCCAAATATGGAATCCAATTTTCCAAATTAAAAACATAGAAGTTGCAAAAATTAATTTAAAAATAAATCTTGTTTTCCAAATCAAAAATCATGTTTTTATGAAATAATAATTATCAAAGGATTGAAACTTTTTTATGATCAATTTAAATATTAAATTACTTCAAATTACCAAAATTGGATTAAATGGTAAAAATTAAATCTAATTTAAATTTAAAACCAATTAATAAGGCAATATAACAATATGAATAAATTATATTAGAAGGTAGTTTTGATTTAAAATGTAATATTTTTGTCTATTCATTAAAAAATGAACATTATCATAAAAATGAAAAAAATTTAACCAAATAAATTTTTATCTCTCAATTCTATATAAGATGGTTATATTGTCAAATGGAACATATTAATGTAATGAAGAAATATCTAAAATGGGTTCCCCATCAAAGGCGGTCAAATTACCTTTTAAAAATATATGATTTTTTCATGTTTAAAATCAGATTCATTCTCTTTTTAGGACTCTAATTAATATTGGATAAATTTAAATACATTTATCAAACATGTATAATAATGTTATAGTTAGTTCTATTAATTCCTTCCAAGAAAACCTCTAGAAGTAAACTACCATTTAAAATAATATTATATTATTATCTTTCAATATGACTCTGAGTTATGTGCAACATGAGATTTCTGAGAAACCTATTGTTTCATGTTGGGTACGCCATTGAACATAATATATTTCTTAATGAAAAATTAATATTTAATTCTAAAATATTAATATATATGAAAATTTTATGTTCATTATTTACCTGGTATTTTACAAAAGAACACCTCACACCATGGTAATATGAATATAGTTACTTTACTATGATTATTTGAGTTAAAGTTCCACCTGTTGGAATAAATGATCCCAAAATGGGCATCATTGTGTCTATGGTGTGGTTTTTGTTGTGGAAGACAAATTTTTATTATCATTATTATATAGAATAAAATAAAAATTGATCTACATGAAGTGGATATGTTAATTTCAATGGGGTTTTATTTAAAATTTAATATGCCATGCCATCATGTCTAGGGGAATGACATTTTGGATAGAGACCATCCAAATTTTTATTAGTGGGATCAAACTATATGTGAACCATTAAATAGTGTTTCATTCATAAAGGGCCTATAATTAAATCCTTCATTACATATAGAGTCCATGTGATATTGATTCAATTCCTCAATTTTGTTAATTTATATTCAGTTTTATGTAGAAAAGAGCAGACATTTGGATCCGCAAATTAGTTATTTCATTAATATTGTGATGATGGAAATAGTAGGGTGTTATTAGAGGGTATTTAAGGTAAATTTTTTTTTAAAAAAATATTATAGAATTATTTTTAACAATATTACCAATTACAAATGGGGAGACAATCAATTAAAAAAATGTTATTCTGAGTGTATGAAACATATCTATATCTGAGTTTTCTAAATATAAATAGAGATATTCTAGATAAGGGGATGGAAAGTAAGATGAAGAAGATGTTATGACTAAAAAAATATTATACCAAAGTGAATAATAATAAGGTAATTTGTTATAATAATTTTAATTTTAACCAAATAATAAGTCTTAAATGAATTCACAATCATGTATGATAGGTTAAAAAAATGTGTTTCTATATAGAGATTGCTATAAGATTATGAATATAAGAATGTGGAAATCAATGAAACACATTAATAATAAAATCCCCCATTAATGTGATATTGGTTAATAGACTAAAATGTTTATAAATAATGTAAAGGTGATCCTACCGTCTCCCAATGAGTAAGGTTAGTTCAAGGATACGAGTCATTAGTGAGCATTGGCAGATAGTAAGTTAACCCAAAACATTGTAATGTAGTTTTTCTAATCCAATAGTTACCTAGCCTGATCACCATTGAAGATATTTTATATTTTAGTGATTTATATCATGAGTTAATTTTTTATTTCATGATCACTATATTAAACTACTATGGTGAGATTTGTAAAAAAACTATGTCTCAGTTTCTTTTGTCATGCAAACTAAATGGGGTAAAAAGTTGAACACTTGATGTCCATTAATTAGAATAGTTAATTAAACATTAATTATATTATAGTTCCAAAAAAATAAAAAAATAAGATAAACATAAGGGTAAGGGGTAATGATCCATTACATTTGTCAGAAATTAAGGAAAAATCATATATTTGTATAATCATTGTGGTGTAAATAATAAGTCCCGTAGTGCTACAACATTATTCAAGATAAGATAACATAAGGTAAGATTATTATGGTGAATGAATTATTTACACTGACCATGGAAAAATGTCTAGAAATTTAAATTTCATGAATTCATGGAATTTTCATGATTCCATAATGATACAATCCACTAATATGACATTAATAAAAATGGTTTATTCTAGGTAACGCCCCATTAATGAAGAAAAATATTTAATTTTTTGGAGAACAAATATAATTTTCAATGGTGGCGAATGATGCACCAAAATTTTTTCAATTTTAAAAAATATATTCATAACAACCTAGGTAATGATAGAATAAATAATTTTAATATATATTAATATTAATTAGATAGTTATTTTAGTTATAAAAATATTAATTAATTCTTACTCTAAATGGAAATTTTTTAATTAAACACCTCACTTATAAGGTTTTATTTAAAAGATTAATTTGTTAATTTGTTCATTTTGATTTTATAATTTTTTTTTAATTTTTATATTCAGAATATCCAAATTACTTTTGGTTTAATATTATGATTTTTTTGTAAAATATTTTTTTTTATTGAATTGTTAAAAATAATATTTTGGAAAAAGTCATTTATTTTAGTAAATTAAATAATTTTAGGGTCCCAATATGTTTTAAATATGATTCAAGTATCCTATATATTATTTACGATAAATTAAATCCACTTAAATATTTTCAATCATCATTATATTGATCTATTAATGTTTTTTGGGTTAATAATGGGGTTTTTTCTTAAAATATTCCTTAAAATGCCTAATGTTTCAATTTATTAATTTATTATAATAATCCCCAATAGGGAATTTTTATAATTTTAAATTATATAATACATATCATTATATATTATTATAGTTTAATAAATTTATTATTATTAGTCTTAGAGTAAATTTAGAATCATATTTTTCAAAAAAAACACACCTCTTTGAATCATGTTGTCCCGTAGAGACTACATGATTAATATTAAAATTTATTTTGAAACATCTATTGATTTAATTTCAAAAAATGTATTACATATTTGAAATAATAATAAGTTATATTGTATTGTATGTTCAAAATAGTTTAATAAAAAATTAATTGTGGAATGAAATTTATATAATTATCGTGATTTAGTTAATAATCGAGTTTACATAGTGGTCAGTCTAATAAGATAATGTGTCAAAAATATCCATTATTTATACAAAACGTATTATAGGGAAATATATGAACCTTATACCCTCTTGGATAATATATGGTTCATTATTGGACAAACATTAAGAAAGGGAGACCATGCAATAGTGTTTTCTTTTTGGTATTTACAAGAATGCCTCTCCTCATCAACAATAATAGTGAATTCACTGCCCCCAATTCTTCACATATCTCAAGACATTTATCTAAACCAAAACATACAAAATCACGCAAAAATTTCTATACATTCATCTGATAAGCCTCAATTTGTAGAAAAATATGAAAAATTAAGTCCTTTGGTGCTTCCCATAATGATTTACCCAAATATGTGTAATGTTCATCAATATAAATTAATGGTTCCATTAATTATCCACCATCATAAATTATTCTAATAAAATAATTATATAGTAATTTGTTTCCTAAAATTTTTAATATTATGTTGGGTTATATGTATGATATAAATAAAATACACAATTCCATGAAATTGGTTATGAAATAATCATTCGTGTGTATAATGGAATACCACCTCACCGAATGATAACATTAACTTTTCCATTACCGCCAATCACTATTGGAAATAATAATGGACATAATATAAATATGGGATATTTAAGATATTTATAACATATTAATACCTCTTGATTAATTATATTATATACATTCTTTTTTATTTCATACCATAATTGGAAAGATAACTTCTCTTGTGTGTATGTCATATTACCTCATCGCAAAGTGATGTGACATATTTTTTACTAACTTGTTATATGGAAGGTAATAAGGGAAAATATTTTTTATATATAGGATATACATGAAATAAATATTATATTCATGAAATAATTATATTTCTATATATATAATATGTAATTATCTAATTAAATTTCTAAAAAAATGATAGCGTTGTTCATGGACATATGGGAGATCACCTCCTCAATGTGATGTGATTGTTATTATTTTAATCCCCAAATAATAATAATGATATATATAAGTATATATAATTAAGTAACATGGTATTTATTATATAATTACCATTTTACAAAATAAATGTCAGATTCCTTCTTTCAATAATGTTTATAGAAAAATGGCAACGTTATTCATGAGTACGTATGGCCTACCCCATCCAAGATTGTATCATTGGATCATTTTTCTTTACAATATTAATTTTTTTGTTTTAAAATAATAATCAATAAATAAATATGATTAATTTTTCATGATTATTATTCTGTTTGTATTTATATATTTACTTTTTTTACAATATTCGACCTGACAATGTTGCTTTATGACATATAAACAAAATACAGTAAAAGCACCAACCTTAAACATAATATTTTAATTAATTATATATAACTAGTAATGAGTGAAATAAAATTATTAATAAAATTTAAATATTATCTCAAACATGTTAATATTTAACAATATTTTATTATTAATAAATATAATGATATGTTTTAAAATTAGACTCTTTGTAATGGACTTAATCTCAATCTCCTTCTATTGAGATATATCTTGATGTTATAAACCATTACTATTTTATTATGTGTATATAAATCCCCTTAAACATTTTATATCATGATTTTATATATTATCAAGGTATTTAATGTTTTTAAATTTTATTAATCAATTATTTTTATGATTAAAGTGTTTCTCATGTGATGTGGGACATTTCCTTCAATGAAATCGCCTTTTAATTTATTTTCCTCACAATCTATTTCTATTCAATTTATATGTTTTTAAATAAATTTATATATAAATAAATGATTTATAAATTATATATTATACCTTTTTATGTTTTTTATTAATGTATTATTTTTTTGTGTTCTATATGTAATGATTTGAAAAATAACAAAAGGAATGTTCTATTATAATCATACAAGAGGGAAATAAATTTTCAATCACAGTGACCATTTTTTTATTAATGGATTCTATTAAATTAATTGACTTTTCTAACAATGATAAAATATTTTTCATTTTTTTTAATTTTGGTATTGAAATTGTTTTTAAAAAATTGAATTTTTATATTGAAATTTTGTTTTAATGAGAAGGATATTTTTTCCTATGAGTTTGACATATTGTTTTTAATTTTTTTATAAAATCCATAAAATCATGATATGTTACTTGAGATGTACAAGATAGTGTGGCCCAAATTTCACTAGGTAAGCTTGTTGAAACTTATATGGTGGGGTAGCCCATATAGCGTAGGGTGATCCTGTTTAGCCTAAATGATGTGTGCACCCAGATAGTTCTCTAATGCAATGGTTAATATTCATTTTCGTAGTAGTTAATAAAGTTTATATTACAAAAGGGATTCTCTAATTGATTTAACTAGGCTCCATTTAAATCAAACAAAGGATTAAAATGGGTAATGAATGTGATGATCTATGTTACCAAGAAGGGTTATTATTGATTTTATTTGAGAAAAATGTTATTTTGTTTTTCATGATAAAATGTTTCATTTCATATCTTAAATGAAATTTGAAGATAAAGGTAAAAATTGATAGTTTTTTCAAGTGTTAAATGGAAAAATGGTTCTCCTAAATTTTTTAGCCCTTATAGAGATTTTTTTCACACCCAATGTTTCTAATTTTATTTTATAGGATTTAAGGATGGCTAAGGTAAGGGATGAAGCCAAGTTGAAAGTCGTTGACATTTTCCATGAATTTTAAGCATGATATATTTAAAAATTATTATATTATGGAAAAAATTGATTCTAACTTGAGGTTTCCACTTTTTATTTTATGGTTTTTAAGTATGTGTTGTAAAATAATTCTAAAAGACTCTTATCCAAAAATGATCATTAAATTAAATAGAATGAATTATTGACATAAAGAAAAAGATAATTTAATGTCTACTGTAGGGTACATATAGTTGGTATCAATGTTTTGTATTGTAAAGTCTTGATTTTAGGTTAATGATAATAGCATTCCCTTGGAAGATTTTACCATATGTCCACATAAAAATATCACTGAATTTAATGATTACCATGTTGTTTAATATAAACTATGTCCATCTAGAGTCGCTTCCATAGAGGATGTATGGAAACTATTGAGGGATAGAATTGAGAGGAAAATATTATTCTGAATTACTATCCCATGATGGTTAGAATTGGAACCAAATTGTTTAATGTTGTTATTCCTCAGATATAACAAGAAATAAACGGTTTTGGTATCCGTGATATATAATAATTCAATCTACACAGAATGAAGAAGTCTCTTTTGGAGCATTTCAGGAGTCATCATCCCCCACAATTCATTAGATCATATGACCATGTGGGATCCCAAGGATAGATCACATACATGGATAATATATTTTTTTCAAGGAATTTTCTAAATGCCAAAATGTAACTCTTTCCATTTATCAATTTTATGGTTAATCTGATTGTGGTCTTTGGTTTAGAGTTACAAATAAAAAAATGGTGTTGATTCCATGGAAGTGGAAACATTCATTGATATTTTTCATCAGAGATAATTACCTATGGGATTTCTACTCTAGATGGAATTATGTTTCATATAATTGATGGAAAAAAGATGAATATTTTGTATTTTACTATATAGAAAACATTAAAAGATTGTATAGTTATGTGCTATATTGTATTCAGGACATTAATAGTAAAATTAATATATAAGGCCCCATCCTTAAACCTTACTTAACCTTGATTTATTACAAGAATTACACATTGAGGATCTTTTCAGGTTTAGAGTTTTAGAGAATTGGATCATAAAACTTGCATTACATTCCACATATAAACAAAGTGGTTACATAAAGATTGTATTCTTCATTCCCATCAATGGAAACATATTTAAAATAAAACATGGATTTTTTCTTGACACTTCCTTGACACTATCATCATATCATGTACCCTTCCCTTGACCTGTGAAAATCATTTCAAAAAAAAAACTTGGGATGAGCATAAAAAGCTCAGTAAGGGATATAAAAATATGGAAAGGAAACATGGGTACATATATACCTAAGGATGAGATAATACTTTACCCATAAAACATAGGCACTTTAACATACCTCATAAAATCATGAACAAATCATAGAAATCATAAGACATAAAGGTAACTTGAGGCATTCATAACATTCTTACGTAGGGAGTAACCCTCTTGGTTACGTTTGGAAAACCCATAACAGTATATTCCCTAAATCTCTTCGGAGAAACCTTAACGTTTCACTCCTTCGCGTTACCCAATGGATTGGAGAGCTATATCGGGCTCACCCGCCCTTAGTTTATCACGGAACCACCCGTCTTCATAATAATGCCCAAGAACCATAACATAATCGTATCACATAAAACATGCATAAAGGAAACATAACATTTCCACATTTCAATCACAAGATATAAATACAACACAAAAAACATTGTGAAAACCATTTTCAATACCAAAATAAAAGAAAAGTAAAACATGGTATTTATTTTTCTTTTAAAAAGAAGGTATGGCTTGTAGAGGAAGCCGAAACTCAAATAACGGTCACGACGGCGGAGAAGTCGTTGTCGCCGCATACGTACGACAAAAACATTCCCTTTTTTCATTTAGTAAATTCTTCGTATAAAAAAGATTCCTTTTGAATAAACGTAAAAGTCAAAGGGGTTTATACACCATATAAAAGTAATTTGTGTATAAAATAAAATATGCCTCAATGAAAGGAGATTGAGACGAAGTCCCATACCTTGTATCCGACTTGACCCGACCGTTCTTTAATCTCCTGAATAATAAATATGAATTAATCTCTACTTGCTTATGAACCTTTTTCAAGTTCATTATTATTTTTATACCATGTTATGAACATCATGTAATCATTTAAGTTAATAATGTTCATTTTGTCGGTATTTGGTTCTTAAGTCAAAAATAGACTTCTTACACTTACATGTTGTTAATTTGGTCAAAGGTTCATTATATCCAGAATGATATCAATGATTTGGATAACATATATATCATATATATTCATTATATACATGTATTTATAATATTACATCACATTTAGAGGTAAGAAATGAAATGCACCGTTCATGGAGACGGTAAGCCGTACGTACGCATGAACGCTACTTCCATTTCTATTTCGTATTTTCTTGAATGGAATCATAATTATATAAGATTATATTATAATTCCAGTATAATAACATATATAATATCATTAACTTTATCCTTTACACATCTCACATATGGTATTAACGAATCAAATCACTTTCAGGGGGCGGTAGTCCGCACTTCCTAAAATGAAGATATCATGTTTACCCATAATGGAAACCATAAAGGTATGAACAAAATGAAAAAACAGAATCTTAAGGAAAACATAAACATATTTTATATCATATATAAAAATAGTGACATCATAATGGCCACCTTTGAAGGTGTTAAATGAGTATTGAACAATCATCGTTTCGGGAGGCAGAATTTCGCCATCCACAGAAACCGTATGTTCTTTAACCATTTGATGTAGTTGTGTGAGAGTGTAGCTCAAATAAATCTTATAAAAACATCCTAGTATATTGAAGATACTATTTTTGTTACAAAAGAAGTAAATAAAAATAGTTTAGGGGTTTGGAGAAGCAAAATAAAACAAATGAACATGAGAGAATGAATTACCTTTAAAAGTGTAACTCCTTTTGATTTGAGCCTAAAGGCTTCATTTTAAAGGATTCTGCACAAAGGGAATCCTCTAGGATGAGTAGAGGGATGTGGAGAGAGTAAATGGGAATGGGTTGGCCGAGCCAAAGGCTTGAGGAGTGTATGAAATGAGGTAGAGGTGGGGGCCTTTTATAAGAGGAGAGGAGGGGCACTTTTGGAAAGTAAAGATAAGTTACTTTATTTTAAAAAGATTTTCGGATTCAAAAGGTCCCACATTGATATAATTCAAGGATAAGGTGATAAGTATTCGAAATCCACTCATCCAATTGGTTTTGTCCATGTGTAGGTTTTATATTTTTCATTATCTTTCCATTTTATTTAAATCGTTAAATAATGAGGTCATCGCTGCATCATCATGATGTCATAAATAATTTAATTTATTTAAGGTCTAAAAATTATAAAAAAAAATACTATGATGTAGGAAATATTTTTATCTTTCCAATGACTATTTATAATCAGAAATATGATCTTTATAACCCCATGTAAAATTTGTTTTCGTAAAACATATTATGTTTGTGTCATTTTTACTTTTACATTAAATAAAAAGTTATTTATGTCATTTCCCAACCAAAGTGGATCCATGGGGTCCCCAAGTTGACCCATGGCTTGTATTGGTCTGCCATGACACAACCAATGATGGTAGGACATGTGTCAAGCTCATCTTATTTTACTAAAGCATTATTTTTACCTTAAACTACACTAATTACCACTAATCGCGATTAAAACTTAATAAGTTACTATTCACCCAAAAATTATTTTAATCTCATTGAACTACATTTTACTTCTTAATGAAAACAATGTATTTCGGATTTTTGAAATTCAAAACACAATGATGGCAAAATTTCATTTAAACGGAAAAATCAGTTTTTATAAGTACCACTTAGTGGTTTCACTATTCATCAAAATTTGAAGTTTTTCAGAAAATTACCAAAAATCCAACCTATGATATATTTGATATTCTGAATTCAAAAATGAAATATATTTTACAAAATTCAAAACATATAAGTCACATTAATTAATTTAATAATTAATTCCCGCTGTCAGAGCAAATAGCGTGTTTTTATGAAACAATAAGTATCAAAAGATTGACACCAATTTAAGTCCAATTTCAAAGTGAAATTGATTCTAATGACAACCATTGGATTAAATGGTAAAAATATATTCTAATTTAACTTCAAAACAAATTCAAAAGATAATATAATCATATAAATAAATTAGATTAAAAAGCAGTTTTGATGTAAAATGCAGTATTTTTCACTATTCATTAAAAAATGAACATTGTCAGAAAAATACCAAAAATTCACACAAAGTAAAATTTGATGTCCCAATAATAAAGAATAAGTTTATTTTGACAAACATAGTTTATAAAATTGTCAAAAAATAGATTTAAAAAGGGTTTTCCATCATAAGGCAGTAAAACAATCTTTTAAGAATATTAGTGTATTCCATGCTTAAGATTGAATTTATTTTCATTTTAAGCCTCTAAAACACTATCTTAATCATTAATAGACATAGATAAAAATATATATTATTCATTACTTACTTGGGATGTTACATCCTTCCCCCCTTTAGAAAATTGCATCCCCGCAATTTATTTACTTATCGAATAAATGGGGGTACTTATCCCTCATTGCATTTTCAGATTCCCATGTTGCATCTTCAATCATGTGGTTTTTCCACAAAACCTTTACCTGGTGAATCACCTTATTCCGTAACACTTGCTCCCTGTGGTCAAGAATCTGGACCGGTTGTTCCTCATAAGATAGGTTCTCTTCCAGCTGAACTACCTCTGGACTCAAAACATGAGATGGATCTGGCATATACTTTCTCAACATCGAAACGTGAAAAACATTGTGTACCTGAGATAAACTCGGAGGTAAAGCTACACAGTATGCAACTGATCCAACTCTCTCTAGAATTTCGTATGGTCCAATGCACCTTGGACTCAACATTCTTTTCTTACCAAATCTCATCACACTTTTCCAAGGGGAAACCTTGAGAAAAACAGGATCACCTACCTCGAAATATGGATCCTTCCTCCGGTTATCCGCATAACTCTTCTGCCTGCTCTGAGCTGTTCTCATGTGTTTCTGAATCAGCTGAACTTTTTCTGCCATCTCTTCTACCAATTTTGGTCCCATCAACTTCCTTTTACCCACTTCATCACAGAAAGTTGGAGTTCGACACCGCTTCCCATATAATGCCTGAAATGGTGCCATCTGTATACTGGAATGAAAACTGTTATTATATGAAAATTCAACCAAAGAAAGATGTTGGTCCCAACTTCCCTGATAATCCATAGAACAAGCTCGTAGAATATCCTCCAATGTATGAATTGTTCATTCTGACTGCCCATCTGATTGAGGATGAAAAGCTGTACTAAAATTTAATTTAGTACCCAACGACTTCTGAAGGCCTTTCCAAAAGTTAGAAGTAAACCTGGGATCACGATCCGATACAATGGAGAGAAGAACTGTAACACCCCAGGTAAATAAAGAATATGAAATTTTCATGTTTATCCATATTTGTGAATAAAATATTGATATGACTTTAATGGGGATGCTATGCTCGATGGCGTACCAAACACGCAACAACGAGTTTCTTGGGAATCTTACATTGCACTCTAATAATAAAATAATATTATTTTAAATGGTTGTTAACATGTAGCCGTTGTATTGGCGGGAATGGATAGAAATAACTAAAATATGATTATATATGTTTTTAAATGTTTTTACATTTATCCAATAAAGGATAGAGGCTTAAAATACGGAAAGAATTCAATTTTAGGCGTATATGCCCTAGTTTTCACTAAAGGTTCACTTATCACCTTTTGATGTTGAACCATCATTAAATATAGTTTTGTTCACTCTTAAACATTATTTTGGACCAAATAACACTCTTATTAAGAATCAGGACATCAAAATTTACTTTGTGTAAATTTTTGGTATCTTTCCGATAAAGTTCATTTTTTAATGAATAGTGTAAAATGTTGTATTTTAATTCAAAACCTCTTTTTAATCTAATTAATTTATATGATTAGATTATCTTTTTAATTGGTTTTAAAGTGAAATTAGAATATATTTTTACCATTAAATCCAATAGTGGTCGTTGGAATTAATTTCACTTTGAAATCAGACTTAAACCAGTGTCAATCTTTTGATACTTATTGTTTCATAAAAACACGCTATTTGCTCTGACAGCAGGAATAAATTATTAAATTAATTAATGTGACGTATATATTTTGAATTTTTTAAAATAGACTTAATTTTTGAATTCGTAATATCAAATATATATTAGGGTGAATTTTTGGTAATTTTCTGAAAAACTTCAATTTTTGATGAATAGTGAAACCACTAAGTGGTACTTATAAAAACTGATTTTTCCATTTAAATGAAATTTTGCCATCTTTGTGTTTTGAATTTCAAAAATCCGACATACATGTTTGTCATTAAGAAGTAAAATTTGGTTCAATGGGATAAAAATAAATTTTTGGTGAATAGTAACTTATTATGTTTTTAATCGCGATTAGTGGTAATTAGTGTAGTTTAAGGTAAAAATAATGCTTTAATAAAATGAGATGAGCTTGAAACACGTCCTACCCTCATTGGTTGTGTGATGGCCGACCAAGAAAAGCCATGGGTCCACTTGGGGACCCCATGAAGCCACTTTGGTTGGAAAATGACATAAATACCTTTTATTTAATGTTAATGTAAAAAATGGCACAAACATGATATGTTTTACTAAAACAATTTTTAAATGGGGTTATACAAGTCAGATTTTTTATTATAAATATTCATTGGAAAGCTAAAACTATTTCCTACATCATAGTTTTTTTTATAATTTTTATACATTAAATAAAGTAAATTATTTATGACATAATAATGATGAAGCGATGACATCATTATTTGACGATTTAAATAAAATGGAAGGATAATGTAAAATATATGAACTAAACATGTCCAAAACTTATTGGATGGGTTGATTTCGAACCCTTATCACCTTATCCACGAATTATATCAATTTGGGACCTTTTAAAACCGAAACACATTTTCAAATAAAGTAATATTTCTTTACTTTCCAAAAGTGCCCCTCCTCTCCTCTTATAAAAGGCCCCCACCTCTACCTCATTACACACACTCCTCAAGCCTTTGGCTCGGCCAAAACCTTCCCATTTAATCTCTACACATCCCTCTCCTCATCCTAGAGGATTACCTTTGGGAAGAATCCTTTCAAAGGAAGCCTTTAGGCTCAAATCAAAAGGAGTTACACTTTTGAAGGCAATTCATTCTCTCTTGTTCATTTGTTTTATTTTCCTTATCCAACCCCCTAAACTCTTTTTATTTACTTATTTTGTAACAAAACCAGTATCTTAAATATACTAGGATGTTTTTATAAGATTTATTCGAGCTACACTCTCAAAAAACTACATCAAATGGTTAAAGAACATACGGTTTCCGTGGATGGAAAAATTCTGCCTCCCTAAACGATGATTGTTCAATACTCATTTAACACCTTAAAAGGTGGCGATTATGATGTCACTATTTTTATATATGATATATAATATGTTTATTTTTTCCTTAATCCTCTGTTTTTTTTCATTTTGGGCATACCTTTATGGTTTCCATTATGGGTAAACGCGATATCTTCATTTAAGGAAGTGCGGACTACCGCCCCTTCAAAGTGATTTGATTCGTTAAATAACATATGTGGGACGTATAAAGGATGGAACTATGATATTATATATGATATTGTACTGGAATTATAATATACCTTTATATCATTATGGTTCCATTCTATAAAATACGAAATATAAATGAAAGTAGCGTTCATGCGTACGTACGGCTTACCGTCTCCATGAACGGTGCGTTTCATTTCTTAACTCTAAATGATTATGTAATGTTATAAATTCATGCATGTACTGGATATATATGACATATATGATATCTAAATCATGAATAAAAATCTGGATATAATAAAAATTTGGCCACACGAACAACATGTAATTGTAAGAAGTCCACTTTCGACTTAAGAACCAAATATCGGCAAAACAAATATTATTAACTTAAATGATTAAATAATGTGTATGACATGGTAATAAGTGATATAAAAGGAATAATGAACTTGAAAAAGGTTCTTAAGGAAGTATAAATTAACTCAAGTTTATTATTTAGGAGATTAAAGAACGATCGAGTCAAGTCAGACCCGAGGTAAGGGATCCTACTCCTCTCTTTCTTTTTAAGTACACACTTTTATGTCATTCCTTTTAAAGCTAATATTTCTTGTTGTTGGGATGATATTTTATATTACACTTACTGTAATTTTTATGTTCATGTGATGAGAGACCCTATTCTCTCTCATCAATCCATTTTGGAAGTTTTGAGTGGGGCCGTTAGGCTGCCGAACTTTCGTAAGAGATCTAACCTCTCTCTTTCTTCTTAAGTACTCTCCTTTATGTCACTTATTTTAAGCTCCTCTTTGTAATGTTGGTGGATGTTCTTTTATATTCCTCTTTCTTTACATTTTATTGTAATGTGATGAGATACCATATTTGATCTCATCAATCCATATTCGGAAGTTTTATGTGGCGCCGTTAGGCTGCCGAGTTTTCGTAAGGGATTTTTCATCTCACTTTTATTCCCGTGAGATTTATTCTACATTTTCCACAAATTCTATTTAGTGGTGTATGTACTGACCATTATTCTACTCTTTGTGTAATATAATTTCATTTATGAGTATTTACATCAATGATCTATTGTCCTTCTTTCATGGGGTGTATGTTTTGAAAGATACCCAAGTCGGTAAGGGAACCTTTCACCCTCCTCTTTTTTTTAAAAGACTTCTTTTGTTGGGTCTTTTAATTTACATATTGTTATGTTGGGATATGTTCTCATATATCCTTACTGATGTAAATTTTATTTCCATGTGATGAGATGCACTTTTTATCTCTCATCAACTCATTTTGATGTGATGCCGTTAGGCTATCAAGGGAACTTTTTAACCCAATTTCGATTTCTTTGGGTTCAACATGTAGTCATTGAATATGTCATCCATTGAATATGTGTGAATGACATTTTATTGTTTTATACTTAATATCCACTTATATTGGGTGTATTTATATTTTTCACACATATTTTTGGGATTTATTTGTCCTTAATTTAAGGATACCTTCTTTATAAGGGATTTCATCACATTTGACATTTCTATTGAGGGTTCATTGTTGTTATGCACCAATTAACTCTTATATGGTGTATATACTGTCCTTTGGAGTATTATATCATGAATCCATTTATTCTCATGATATTATAAAGTTCTGACTAAATGTTATTCCTCAATTATTGTATTCAAGTGTCACTAATTTTGGTAAAACCCCTTTAACCAAAATATCACTTTAAATGTTTTAATTATTTGTTCTTATTAATATCCATGTTTTCAAAATGGTTTTAAGGATTTATTTATATGGATATTAATGGTTTAAAATGTTAAAATATTCAAGGTGGTATGGGACACTTTGATTCAAAAATCTCTTTATTAAATGTTTTAAATGGTTTTGAAAATGGTTTTTAATGGATTCGTTATTTCAATATCCTAAAATGTTATATTGTGATTGAAATGTGGAAATGTTATGTTTCCTTTATTCATGTTTTATGTGATACGATTATGTTATGGTTTTTGGGAATTGTTATGATGAACGGGTGGTTCCATGATAAACTAAGGGTGGGTGAGCCCGATATAGCTCTCCAATGCATTGGGTAACGCGAAGGAGTGAAACGTTAAGGTTTCTCCGAAGAGATTTAGGGAATATACTGTGATGGGTATTCCAAACGTAACCAAGAGGGTTACTCCCTACATAAGAATGTTATGAATGCCTCAAGATACTTTTATGTCTTATGATTTATATGATTTATTCATGATTTTATGAGGTAAGTTAAAGTGCCTATGTTTTATGGGTAAAGTATGATTTAATCCTTATGTATATATGAACTCATGTTTCCTTTCCATATTTTTATACCTCTTACTGAGATTTTAATGCTCATCCCAAGTTTTTGAAATGTTTTTCACAGGTCAAGGGAAAGTTACATGATGTGATGATAGTGTCAAGGATGTGTCAAGAAAGAATCCGTGTTATATTTTAAATATGTTTCCGTTAATGGGAAGAATGAATACTGTCTTTTATGTAACCACTTTGTTTAAATGTGGAATGTAATGCAAGTTTCATGATCTAATTCTCTAAAACTCTATGCTTGAAAAGATCCTCATCGAGTAATCTTGTGATAAATCAATATTATGTAAGGTTTAAGGCTGGGGACTTATAGTTGGTATCAAAGGTCGGTTTATATAACTTTAGAGGTTAGGGTATTCTCTAAGCACAAGTGACATTAACATAATGGTTAGGATTTCAGAAAGAGTCCTAGTTTTAGATAAAGTGAATGAGTAAGTATATCTTAGTGTTTATCTTCCTAATTAGTACATGATGGTTATGTTGATATACTCACACTGACCTTTTTGGTTTTAGTAAATGGCTGGATCTAGCAGGCACCAAAGTGACAATGGGTTTGAAGGAAACTGTGGTGGTTCTCTGATTAAGAGACTGGATGAGATGGGGGATTCAATGAGGAATCTCATGGTTGTTCTAAACCAACTATCAATGATTCATGATCAACCACTTCAACCTTGGTGAGTTCTCTAATGCATCATGTATGAGATGGCCAACTCGATGTGGAAGTTCAGGTAATAATTATTAAGGTAACCATTATGGTTTATATGATCCTTACTTTTGAGGTAATTATGGGTTATTATATGTTCTGATGGAAAATGAAAGGCATGAGATAAACTTGAGGTTAAAATATGTTATGATCATCTTTGAAGATTTTATATCATTTTGGGGAATGTTTTAAGAATTATATAGTTTTGGAAAAAGGACAACACGCAGACCGTGTGACTACCCGTCGTGTCGGACAAAGCTGCGGGAATCGAACCCACAACCAAAGTGAGACTGGTATTTATCGCCTACCATTGGACTACGTGAAGTCCCTGGTTAGTTTGACTGATTCTTTTTAGTTATATGATTTTATGAATTAAGAGTAATCTGATTTTGGGTTATTTATGAAAATTATTAACCTATCATGGAGGATATGTGATTAGGTTAATTACTTTTCAATACGAGACTTTAGGAGCAACTAATGTTGTTTGGAGATAAATGTTACAATTTAACTTGGAAGACTATGTGACTAAGTCCTTCAAATATTTGGGTTTCAATCTTAGATTGGTTTACTTTGAAGAATTTTATGGACAAATTGTTTATCGGATGGTCCTCGTTGAACTTTGGGTTTTGTTTGACAAATTTTGGAGATTAAGCATAGATTTTCTTTTTAAAGGGTTATCCTTTTCTGGATTATCTGAACTTGTACTAACCTTTTTGGTTTTGGTTTTGGTTAAAGCCTAAAGACATGGGATGTATATAGTTCTCTTTTGTGGATTAAGTGATTCTCTAGAAGTTGATTATAATACTCTTAATGCGAACAAGTATCCCTAAATACTCGTCTTTTGGAAAAAATATGAGTTTGATTAAGGAATCTAGTAAAAGTAGAAAGTCAACATGATAAGTGATTATGTTTCCTTATGAATAAATTCATCAATAAAAAGTAACTTAAAAAAAATGTTGTCTATTAACTTTTCCTACTGGGGAATCGAATACCGTTTAACCCATCACAAGTTTGTGATTTTCTCATTGTTAACTTTCTCCAAGACATGTTTACTATCACTCTCCCTCAAGAACATGACCCTTTTCTTTTTCTTCCATGTATATGTTTTTCTACATGGAATCCTATTATGGGTTAACTCGGGTGACCACTGTACTTATCTTCCTTTATTTTAAAGTGATTATTTTACCGACTCTTGTTCCGATGTGGGACGTTCAAGGATGTTTCCAAGCTCAATTTTAAAAATTGCGAGGACGCAATTCCTAAAAGGGGGGAAGGATGTAACACCCCAGGTAAATAAAGAATATGAAATTTTCATGTTTATCCATATTTGTGAATAAAATATTGATATGACTTTAAAGGGGATGCTATGCTCGATGGCGTACCCAACACGCAACAACGAGTTTCTTGGGAATCTTGCATTGCACTCTAATAATAAAATAATATTATTTTAAATGATAGTTAACATGTAGCTGTTGTATTGGCGGTAATGGATAGAAATAACTAAAATATGATTATATATGTTTTTAAATGTTTTTACATTTATCTAATAAAGGATAGAGGCTTAAAATACGGAAAGAATTCAATTTTAGGCGTATATGCCCTAGTTTTCACTAAAGGTTCACTTATCACCTTTTGATGTTGAACCATCATTAAATATAGTTTTGTTCACTCTTAAACATTATTTTGGACCAAATAAAACTCTTATTAAGAATCGGGACATCAAAATTTACTTTGTGTAAATTTTTGGTATCTTTCCGATAAAGTTCATTTTTTAATGAATAGTGTAAAATGTTGTATTTTAATTAAAAAACTATTTTTAATCTAATTTATTTATATAATTAGATTATATTTTTAATTGGTTTTAAAGTAAAATTAGAATATATTTTTACCATTAAATCCAATAGTGGTCATTGGAATTAATTTCACTTTGAAATCAGACTTAAACCAGTGTCAATCTTTTGATACTTATTGTTTCATAAAAACACGCTATTTGCTCTGACAGTGGGAATTAATTATTAAATTAATTAATGTGACTTCTATATTTTTAATTTTTTAAAATAGACTTCATTTTTGAATTCGTAATATCAAATATAGCTTAGGGTGAATTTTTGGTAATTTTCTGAAAAACTTCAATTTTTGATGAATAGTGAAACCACTAAGTGGTACTTATAAAAACTGATTTTTCCATTTAAATGAAATTTTGGCATCTTTGTGTTTTGAATTTCAAAAATTCGACATACATGGTTGTCATTAAGAAGTAAAATGTGATTCAATGGGATAAAAATTATTTTTTGGTGAATAGTAACTTATTAAGTTTTGAATCGCGATTAATGGTAATTAGTGTAGTTTAAGGTAAAAATAATGCTTTAATAAAATGAGATGAGCTTGAAACATGTCCTACCCTCATTTTTTGTGTCATGAACGACCTGGAAAAGCCATGGGTCAACTTGGGGACCCCATGGAGCCACTTTGGTTGGAAAATGACATAAATACCTTTTATTTAATGTTAATGTAAAAAATGGCACAAACATGATATGTTTTACTAAAACAATTTTTAAATGGGGATATACAAGTCAGATTTTTGATTATAAATAGTCGTTGGAAAGATAAAAAGATTTAATACATCATATTAGTTTTGTTTATAATTTTTAGCCATTAAATAAGTTAAATTATTTATGACATAATAATGATGCAGCGATGACATCATTATTTGCCGATTTAAATAAAATGGAAAGATAATGTAAAATATATGTACTACACATGTCCAAAATTTATTGGATGGGTGGATTTAGAACCCTTATCACCTTATCCACGAATTATATCAATGTGGGACCTTTTAAAAATGAAACACATTTTCAAATAAATTAATATTTCTTTACTTTCCAAAAGTTCCCCTCCTCTCCTCTTATAAAAGGCCCCCTCCTCTACCTCATTACACACACTCCTCAAGCCTTTCCCTCGGCCAACACCTGCCCATTTAATCTCTCCACATCCCTATCCTAATCCTAGAGGATTCACTTTGGGCATAATCCTTTTGAAGGAAGCCTTTAGGCTCAAATCAAAAAGAGTTACACTTTTAAAGGTAATTCATTCTCTCTTGTTCATTTGTTTTATTTTTCTTCTCCAACCCCCTAAACTCTTTTTTATTTACTTATTATGTAACAACACCAGTATCTTAAATATACTAGGATGTTGTTATAAGATTTATTCGAGCTACACTCTCACACAACTACATCAAATGGTTAAAGAACATACGGTTTCCGTGGATGGCGAAATTCTGCCTCCCGAAACGATGATTGTTCAATACTCATTTAACACCTTAAAATGTGGACATTATGATGTCACTATTTTTATATATGATATATAATATGTTTATGTTTTCCTTAAGCTTTTTTTTCATTTTGGGCATACCTTTATGGTTTCCATTATGGGTAAACGCGATATCTTTATTTAAGGAAGTGCAGACTACCGCCCCCTCAAAGTGATTTGATTCGTTAAATGCCATATGTGGGACGTATAAAGGATGGAACTATGATATTATAAATGATATTGTACTGGAATTATAATATACCTTTATATAATTATGATTCCATTCTATAAAATACGAAATAGAAATGAAAGTAGCGTTCATGCGTACGTACGGCTTACCGTCTCCATGAACGGTGCATTTCATTTCTTACCTGCAAATGATTATGTAATGTTATAAATTCATGAATGTAATGGATATATATGACATATATGATATCTACATCATGAATAAAATTCTGGATATAATAAACATTTGGCCACACAAACAACATGTAATTGTAAGAAGTCCACTTTCGACTTAAGAACCAAATATCGGCAAAACAAATATTATTAACTTAAATGATTACATAATGTTTATGACATGGTAATAAGTGATATAAAAGGAATAATGAACTTGAAAAATGTTATTAAGGAAGTATAAATTAACTCAAGTTTATTATTCAGGAGACTAAAGAACGATCGAGTCAAGTCGGACCCGAGGTAAGGGATCCTACTCCTCTCTTTCTTTTTAAGTACACACTTTTATGTCATTCCTTTTAATGCTAATATTTCTTGTTATTGGGATGATCTTTAATATTAAAAATACTGTAATTTTCATTTTCATGTGATGAGAGACCCTATTCTCTTTCATCAATCCATTTTGGAAGTTTTGAGTGGTGCCGTTAGGCTGCCGAACTTTCGTAAGAGATCTAACCTCTCTCTTTCTTCTTAAGTACTCTACTTTATGTCACTTCTTTTAAGATACTCTTTGTAATGTTGGGGGATGTTATTTTATATTCCTCTTACTGTAAATTTTATTGTAATGTGATGAGATACCATATTTGATCTCATCATTCCATATTCGAAAGTTTTATGTGGCGCCATTAGGCTGCCGAGTTTTCGTAAGGGATTTTTCATCTCACTTTTATTCCCGTGAGATTTATGCTACATTTGCCACAAATTCCATTGAGTGGTGTATGTACTGCCCATTATTCTACTCTTTTTGTAATATAATTTCGTTTATGAGTATTTACATCAATGATCTATTGTCCTTCTTTCATGGGGTGTATGTTTTGAAAGATACCCAAGTCGGTAGGGGAACCTTTCACCCTCCTCTTTTTTTTAAAAGACTTCTTTTGTTGGGTCTTTTAATTCACATATTGTTATGTTGGGATATGTTCTCATATATCCTTATTGATGTAAATTTCGTGTCCAAGTGATGAGATACACTTTTTATCTTTCATCAACTCATTTTGATGTTATGCCGTTAGGCTGTCAAGGGAACTTTTTAACCCAATTTCGATTTCTTTGGGTTCAACATGTAGTCATTGAATATGTCATCCATTGAATTTGTGTGAATGACATTTTATTGTTTTACACTTAATATCCACTTATATTGGGTGTATTTATATTTTTCACACATATTTTTGATATTTATTTGTCCTTAATTTAAGGATACCTTCTTTATAAGGGATTTCATCACATTTGACATTTCTATTGAGGGTTTATTGTTGTTATGCACCAATTCACTCTTATATGGTGTATATACTGTCCTTTGGAGTATTATTTCATGAATCCATTTATTCTCATGATATTATAAAGTTTTGACTAAATGTTATTCCTCAATTATTGTATTCAAGTGTCACTAATTTTGGTAAAACCCCTTTAACCAAAATATCACTTTAAATGTTTTAATTATTTGTTCTTATTAATATCCATGTTTTCAAAATGTTTTTAAGGAATTATTTATATGGATATTAATGGTTTAAAATGTTAAAAGCTTCAAGGTGGTATGAGACACTTTGATTCAAAAATCTCTTTATTAAATGTTTTAAATGGTTTTGAAAATGGTTTTTAATGGATTCGTTATTTCAATATCCTAAAATGTTATATTGTGATTGAAATGTGGAAATGTTATGTTTCCTTTATTCATGTTTTATGTGATACGATTATGTTTTGGTTCTTGGGCATTTTTATGAAGAACGGGTGGTTCTGTGATAAACTAAGGGCGGGTGAACCCGATATAGCTGTCCAATGCATTGGGTAACGCGAAGGAGTGAAACGTTAAGGTTTCTCCGAAGAGATTTAGGGAATATACTGTGATGGGTATTCCAAACGTAACCAAGAGGGTTACTCCCTACGTAAGAATGTTATGAATGCCTCAAGATACTTTTATGTCTTATGATTTCTATGATTTATTCATGATTTTATGAGGTAAGTTAAAGTGCCTATGTTTTATGGGTAAAGTATGATTTCATCATTATGTATATATGAACTCATGTTTCCTTTCCATAATTTTATAACTCTTACTGATCTTTTTATGCTCATCCCAAGTTTTTGAAATGTTTTTCACAGGTCAAGGGAAAGGTACATGATGTGATGATAGTGTCAAGGATGTGTCAAGAAAGAATCCATGTTATATTTTAAATATGTTTCCGTTGATGGGAAGAATGAATACTGTATTTTATGTAACCACTTTGTTTAAATGTGGAATGTAATGCAAGTTTCATGATCTAATTCTCTAAAACTCTAAACCTGAAAAGATCCTCAACGTGTAATCTTGTGATAACTCAAGATTATGTAAGGTTTAAGGATGGGGCCTTATAGGAACTCCATGTAACCTGACTATCTCTTTAATATACAAACGGGAAATTTGATCAAGAGAGAAAGTATCTCGTATAGAAAGGAAATGAGCAGATTTGGTCAAGCGATCAACAATAACCTAGATTGCATTATTACCTCGAGATGTCTTCGGTAATCTAACAACAAAGTCCATGGTTATATTCTCCCATTTCCACTCTGGCACTGGTAAAGGCTAAAGCATCCCTTTCGGTAACTGCCGCTCTACTTTAACCTGATGACAAGTCAAACAATTCACAGTAAAATCAGCAATATCTCATTTCATTCCATCCCACCAGTAATACTCCCGCAGATCTCTATACATCTTAGTACTGCCCGGATGAACTGAAAACGGAGAACTATGAGCTTCACATAACAACTCTCTCTTAAACTGTGAATCACAAGGCACACACAATCTCTTCCCAAATCTCAAAACACAATAATTATCAATGTTGAATTCAGGCAACTTACCTTTTTGAACCAGCTCTACCTTTTTCTGCAACTCACTTTCTTGCTTCTGTGCTTGCTTGATTCTATCTGATAGAGAAGATCTCACTGATACCTGAAAAAAATAGAAGGACTTCCTGCACCCATAACTTCTATGCCAAAGTTCATCAAATCCTTAACCAAAGGATCACGTTCCAAACACAACATTGTTAATGAAGCATTACTTTTTCGACTCAAAGCATCAGCCACTTTATTTTCTTTTCCCGGATGGTAATGAATTTTACAATCATAATCCTTGATTAATTCTAGCCATCTCCTCTGTCTCATGTTTAAATCTTTCTGAGTGAATATATACTTTAAACTTTTGTGATCGGTATATATTTCACACTTTACTCCATACAAATGATGCCTCAAAATTTTTAAAGAAAAAACAATAGCAGCTAATTCCAAATCATGTGTAGGGTAATTTACCTCATGAGTTTTCAACTGTCGTGAAGCATAAGAAATTACCTGATCATTCTGCATTAGGACACAACCAAGTCCTTTCAATGAAGCATCACTGTATATAAAAAACTCACCATTCCTGGAAGGTAGTGCCAAAACTGGAGCATTCACCAATCTTCTTTTCAATTCCTGAAAAGAATCATCACATTATTTTGTCCAGATAAACTTAACACCCTTCTGAGTTAGCTTAGTCATTGGACTAGATAACCGTGAAAAATTTCTAACAAACCTTCAGTAATAGACCGCCAAACCAAGGAAGCTACGAATATCGGTTACATTTGTGGGTCTTGGCCATTCTTACACAACTTTTGTTTTTGCAGGATCAACAGTTATTCAATCTTTAGAAACAATGTGACCAAGGAAAGAAATTTGTTGCAACAAAAACTCACACTTGCTGAATTTCCCATACAATTTTTTTCTTTTAAGGTTTGCAAGATAACCCTTAAATGTCTTTCATGCTCCTCTTTACTTTTAGAAAACACCAAAATATCATCAATGAAAACCACCACAAACTTATCCAAGAACTCATGGAAAATTCTATTCATTAAGTCCATGAATACAGCAGGTGCATTGGTTAGCCCAAAAGGCATTACTACAAATTCATAATGTACATATCTCATACGGAACGCGGTCTTCGGAATATCTGCCTCCTTTACCTTCAGCTGATGGTACCCCGATCTCAGGTTAATCTTTGAAAAAAACTGAGCTCTCCGGAGCTGATCAAACAAATCATCTATATGAGGCAAATGATATTTGTTCTTAACAGTGATATTATTCAAGGATCTATAATCAATGCAAAGTCTCATAGAACCATATTTCTTTTTAACAAATAAAACAGGATCACCCCATGGTGATGTGCTAGGTCGAATGAAACCTTTCTCTAATAAATCTTGCAATTTCTCCTTCAACTCTCAAAGTTCAATTTGATCCATTCGATAAGGGGGTTTTGAAATTGGCTTAGCATCAGGAACTAAGTCAACAGTAAACTCAACTTCCCGATCTGGTATTATTCCAGGCAACTCATCAGGAAAAACATCAGGATACTCATTTACCACTGGAACATCATTAATCTGAATAGTTCCTTTATTTTCAATGACGTGTGCAAGGTAACATTCATTTCCATCTTTTACAATTTTCTCGGCCTCTTGATATGTTATCAAAAGTAAGGGTTCATTCTTGTAACCAAACTAAATGTCTTTCTGAAAAGAAACTTCTTTAGCTCTACAGTCAATCTTAGCATGGTAAATAGAGAGCCAATCCATACCCAGGATAACATCAAACTCTACTAGAGGTAGAACAATAAGGTTTTCAAGTAGATTCTTTCCACAGATAAGGATAGGAAGATTCTTATAAATTATTTTTGCCTCAACATTTTCCCCCAGGCGTTTTTACCAAATGTTCAGGAGTCATTTCTTGAGATGGTATTCCCATTTTACTAGAAAAGGTTTCAGAGATGAAAGAATGTGTAGACCCCGAATAAAACAACACACTGACCTAATCTGAAAAAACAAACAAAGTACCTGATACAACTTCACTTGATGGCCCGACATCTGCTGAAGTAGTTGCAAAGGATTTCACCACCCCTTTCTGCTTGTAGTCTAACTGCTTCCCATCACTCAAGATCTTTTTCGGACACTCGTTTTCATAGTGACCCATCTCATTACACTTATAACATTTCACTAACTGTAAATCAAATTTGTTCTTACCTTCACCTTGATCCTTTTCAGTGAAATCAAGAGCCTTATGTCCCATCTTACCACATCGGTAGCACTTTCCAGAATTCAGAAGACATTCCCTAGCATGCCTTTTGCCACATTTATCACAAACTGGAAACTTAGTTCTCTTACCATCAGACTTTTTTGAAGAATTATTACCTTTCTCCTGCCACCTCGGTAACTTCTTCTGCTGGTTGTTATAGAACACTTGGTCATCGGAAAACTCCATTTCCACCTTCTCAGCACATCAAACAAGCTTTTCATAACTTTTAAACTCACGAGAAGCTAATTCCCTTCGATATTTTGGCTTTAATCCTGAGTAAAAACGATTGATTTTACTATCAAGGTCTCGGATAATTTTTGGAGCATACCTTACCAATCGAGTGAACCTTTCTTCATAGGCAGCCACTGAGTCTTCCTCTTGCCTCAATTCCAAGAATTGTTTTTCCATCCTAAGTCGAACAGCCTTAGGAAAATAATTCTCAAGAAACATACCTTTGAATTCATCCCAGTCAAGAGCATCAATCTCATCAGCGTCCCTGATATTTTTAACCATAGACCACCACTGATATGCTTCACCCTCCAAACATTAAATAGAAAGACTAACCTTTTGATTGTCTAAACACCCCATGACATCAAAAATCTTCTCCAGTGATTTAATCCACCCTTCAGTTAGCACAGGGTCAGATGATCCTCTGAATGATGGGGGATGTTGCCTCATGAAATGTTGCACCACTGACATGTTCCTCTGCGGTTGGTCTGGCTGATCTTGTGCATGGATACCACCACCATTTATAGCCTGATTCAACTGCTCCATTACTAAAACAAAATGTTTAGTTCCAATTCCGACCATATCAGGATGCTGATTCGGAAGGTTATTTCCTTCTGTATGCCTTCCTATCACTGCTTCCCTGTCTCCTCTGCGGAAAACCATTCTCAACAAACATGTCTTAGATGAAGCAACATAGTAATCTTCAAATTCTATATCATTAAAAAAAATATTTTTGGATAATCATTTAATATAATTATAACTCCCAAAGTTATCTAAACCAACCTCTAATACCAACTATAAGGCCCCAGCCTTAAACCTTACTTAATCTTGAGTTATTACAAGAATTACACATTGAGGATCTTTTCGGGTTAAGAGTTTTAGAGAATTAGATCATAAAACTTGAATTACATTCCACATATAAACAAAGTGGTTACATAAAGATAGTATTCTTCATTCCAATCAATGGAAACATATTTAAAATAAAACATGGATTCTTTCTTGACACTTCCTTGACACTATCATCATATTATGTACCCTTCCCTTGACCTGTGTAAATCATTTCAAAAAAAAAACTTGGGATGAGCAAAAAAAGCTCAGTAAGGGATATAAAAATATGGAAAGGAAACATGGGTACATATATACCTAAGGATGAGATCATACTTTACCCATAAAACATAGGCACTTTAACATACCTCATAAAATCATGAACAAATCATAGAAATCATAATACATAAAGGTAACTTGATGCATTCATAACATTCTTACGTAGGGAGTAACCCTCCTTGTTACGTTTGGAATACCCATCACAATATATTCCCTAAATCTCTTTGGAGAAACCTTAATGTTTCACTCCTTCGCGTTACCCAATGCATTGGAGAGCTATATCGGGCTCACCCTCCCTTAGTTTATCACAGAACCACCCGTCTTCATAATAATGCCCAAGAACCATAACATAATCGTATCACATAAAACATGCATAAAGGAAACATAACATTTCCACATTTCAATCACAAGATATCAATACAACAAAAAAAACATTGTGAAAACTATTTTTAATACCAAAATAAAAGAAAAGTAAAACATGGTATTTATTTTTCTTTTAAAAAGAAGGTATGGCTTGTAGAGGAAGCCGAAACTCAAATAACGGTCACGACGGCGGAGAAGTCGTTGTCGCCGCATACGTACGACAAAAACATTCCCTTTTGTCATTTAGTAAATGCTTCGTATAAAAAAGATTCCTTTTGAATAAACGTAAAAGTCAAAGTGGTTTATACACCGTATAAAATAAAGTTGTGTATAAAATAAAATATGCCTCAATGAAAGGAGATTGAGAGGAAGTCCCATACCTCGTATCCGACTTGACCCGACTGTTCTTTAATCTCCTGAATTATAAACATTATTTAATCTCTACTTTCTTATTAACCTTTTTCAAGTTCATTATTCCTTTTATACCATGTTATGAACATCATGTAATCATTTAAGTTAATAATGTTCATTTTGTCGGTATTTGGTTCTTAAGTCAAAAATAGACTTCTTACACTTACATGTTGTTAATTTGGTCAAAGGTTCGTTATATCCAGAATGATATTAATGATTTTGATAACATATATATCATATATATTCATCATATACATGTATTTATAATATTACATCACATCTAGAGGTAAGAAATGAAATGCACCGTTCATGGAGACGGTAAGCCGTACGTATGCATGAACGCTAATTCCATTTCTATTTCGTATTTTCTAGAATGGATTCATAATGATATAAGAGTATATTATAATTCCAGTATAATAACATATATAATATCATTAACTTTATCCTTTACACATCCCACATATGGTATTAACGAATCAAATCACTTTCAGGGGGCGGTAGTCCGCACTTCCTAAAATGAAGATATCGTGTTTACCCATAATGGAAACCATAAAGGTATTCCCAAAATGAAAAAAAAACTGAAGCTTAAGGAAAACATAAACATATTATATATCATATATAAAAATAGTGACATCATAATGGCCACCTTTGAAGGTGTTAAATGAGTATTGAACAATCATCGTTTCGGGAGGCAGAATTTCGCCATCCACGGAAACCGTATGTTCTTTAACCATTTGATGTAGTTGTGTGAGAGTTTAGCTCAAATAAATCTTATAACAACATCCTAGTATATTGAAGATACTGGTGTTGTTACAAAAGAAGTAAATAGAAAGAGTTTAGGGGGTTGGAGAAGCAAAATAAAACAAATGAACATGAGAGAATGAATTACCTTTAAAAGTGTAACTCCTTTTGATTTGAGACTAAAGGCTTCCTTTGAAAGGATTATTCCAAAAGGGAATCCACTAGGATGAGGATAGGGATGTGGAGAGAGGAAATGGGTAGGGGTTGGCCGAGCCAAAGGCTTGAGGAGTGTGTGAAATGATGTAGAGGTGGGGGCCTTTTATAAGAGGAGAGGAGGGGCACTTTTGGAAAGTAAAGATAAGTTACTTTATTTTAAAAAGTGTTTCGGATTAAAAAGGTCCCACATTGCTATAATTCGAGGATAAGGTGATAATTATTCTAAATACACTCATCCAATTGGTTTTTTCCATGTGTAGGTTTTAGATTTTTCATTCTCTTTCCATTTTATTTAAATCGTTTAATAATGATGTCATCGCTGCATCATCATGATGTCATAAATAATTTAATTTATTTAAAGTATAAAAATTATAAAAAAATACTATGATGTAGGAAATCTTGTTATATTTCCAATGACTATTTATAATCAAAAATCTGATCTTTATAACCCCATGTAAAAATTGTTTTCCTAAAACATATTATGTTTGGGTCATTTTTACTTTGACATTAAATAAAAAGTTATTTATGTCATTTCCCAACCAAAGTGGATCCATGGGGTCCCCAAGTTGACCCATGGATTTTCTTGGTCGGCCATGACACAACCAATGAGGGTAGGACATGTGTCAATCTCATCTTATTTTATTAAAGCATTATTTTTACCTTAAACTACACTAATTACCACTAATCGCGATTAAAACTTAATAAGTTAGTATTCACCAAAAAATTATTTTAATCTCATTGAACCACACTTTAATTATTAATGACAACCATGTATGTCGGATTTTTGAAATTCAAAACACAATGATGGAAGAATTTCATTTAAACGGAAAAATCAGTTTTTATAAGTACCACTTGGTGGTTTCACTATTCATCAAAAATTGAAGTTTTTCAGAAAATTACCAAAAATCCACCCTAAGCTATATTTGATATTCCAAATTCAAAAATGAAGTCTATTTTACAAAATTCAAAACATGTAAGTCACATTAATTAATTTAATAATTAATTCCCGCTGTCAGAGCAAATAGCGTGTTTTTATGAAACAATAAGTATCAAAAGATTGACACCAATTTAAGTCCAATTTCAAAGTGAAATTGATTCCAATGAACACCATTGGATTAAATGGTGAAAATATATTCTAATTTCACTTCAAAAACAATTCAAAAGATAATATAATAATATAAATAAATTAGATTAAAAAGCAGTTTTGAAGTAAAATGTAGTATTTTCCACTATTCATTAAAAAATGAACATTGTCAGAAAAATACCAAAAATTCACACAAAGTAAATTTTGATGTCCCAATCATAAAGAATAAGTTTATTTTGACAAACATAGTTTATAAAATTGTCAAAATATAGATTTAAAAAGGGTTTTCCATCATAAGGAAGTAAAACAATCTTTTAAGAATATTAGTGTATTCCATGCTTAAGATTGGATTTATTTTCATTTTAAGCCTCTAAATTAAAATCTTAATCATTATTAGACATAGATAAAAATATATATTATTCATTAGTTACTTGGGATGTTACATAATAGATATTACTCATGGTCAAAACCATGTATATTAAGATCATTGGATTAAAAACAATTCAAAATTTCTGATAAAGTGGTCCGTTTTGCTGAGAATGTTGATATAGATTTTACCAGCTATATGTTTCATGGGATGAAAATAATGAGAAAAGGTCGAGGTGGTAAAAAAGAAAGAAACAACACTGTATGAATTCAATAGGTAATCACCCAAAATTTTAAAATTGTGTAAGATGAAATTTCAATTAATGTATCTTTGGATGTGGGAAGTGTTACTGATGTGAAATGTTTGACCACAAAGACCATGAATTAAAGAAAATGATTCTTAATGAATCGAAAAAATTGGGTAACTGATAAACATCCAATGACTTAGTTTTTTAGTTTCAATTGTCTATCTAATTTTTTATATTCATGTATAAAGTAAGTTTCATAGGATGTAAATCATCCCGATCAAAAACCAAAAGGTGTATAAAATTCATTATCAACTACAACAGTAGATGTTGGAACATCAAAAAATAAGAGATAGATATGTTAATTGTCTATTCAAATTATACCAAACCATTATTTGACTTTAGATGTTTTCATTAGTTCATATTTTAGAATATTTCATGTATATTGGGAATATAACTGAAATAAATTATGATATAAATATTTTAGTGAAAATATGGGTGTATGTGTTAAAATAACATGATTTATAAAAGACTTCGTATTGTTTCCAGTTTAATGGTCTTTCATGAAAATATTGTCATACAGAACATAGTATAGTTTTATATAATTCTTGGTATGGATTGGATTTTATTTAATCACACTAATATATATTCATATACTAATATTTTTTTTTCAATGATTTCAATACTTTTATAACATAAAAATATTCTAAGAAATAAATTATATATGGTAGTGGATGTTAAGTATATCAAATTTTTGAAAACAATGAAATATTTAGAACTAGTGATGTGTTATTAGATATTATAAACATTTATGTTTTTCTATATTATTTTATTGATTTTATTTAAGATTGAGTGGTTGAGATTTATATTGAATTTATAGATAATTCTAAGACTATTTCAAAACCCACTTATATTGTTTCTCATGAATAAATTTTGTAATTAAAAAATAAATTGAAGGAGTTGATAGATAAAAATTTCATCGGATATAGAACATCATAATGGGATTCCACAAACTTTTATAATAAATGTAATGATGGTTCAATGAGTGTTTTTTACTTGCTATATCTTATCTAATAAAATCTCTATTAAGAAAATGTTTTTTTCCACATATTTAAGATTTGTTTGATCAGCTTTACCGAGAATAATATTATTCAATGGATGAATTGAGGTAGGGTACCATCATTTGAAAATGATGGAATCATACATTATGATGACTATTATTTTGATTAAATATGGGCATTATGAATTTTTTTAGTTACGCTTTATGGGTTTTTTAATGAACCTAATATATTTATGGACCCTATGAATGTAATTTTCCAAGAGTTCCTGGATAAATTTGTGGTTGTTCCTATTAATGGAATTTTTGTATATTCCCATAGTAAATTGGAACATGAAATTCACATATGGGTAATTTTGAAGAGCATAAAAGAAAATAAAATAAAATTTAAATTTAGAAATTTTGAAATTTAGTTGAAAAAAATTTCATTACCTGGTTATATTATTTAAAATGATTTCCGAAGAAATAACCCTACTAAAATGAATGTTTATGATGAATGTAAAACACCAAAAAAATTTATAGACATCATAGTTCTATTAGATAAATGGGTTAATATTGGAGTTATATTAAAAAATTTACTGATTATTTATCCCACTAGATACGTTAACAATAAAAGGATTTATGTTTATCTTGATACAATAATGTCATGATTATTTTTGAGAACTAAAATTAATATAGGTGAATGGTCTAGTTTTGGACCTAACTTCTAGAAATGGTGAATTTATCATATGCAGTGAATTTTCATTGAATGGAATTGGTTGTGTATTAATGGATAATAATAAGGTATTTTATTATACATTATTTAATTAGAAACATCATGAGTTAAATTACTCGACACTTGATTTGGAATTATCTATTTTTGTTTTTATTTAAAATATTGGTGGAATAATTTGTATGAAGTAAAGTGTTAAATATCTACCAATCATAGAAAAATTTGGTATATATTCTTCTCGAATAAATTATACATTATTCATAGAATATGGTTGGAACAAATCGTGGAAATGATTGAACAATTTATTACATTATTGGAACAGAAAAAAAGTGTATGATGATTTGAATCAAAAAATTAATGCTACATTAAACTTGTTACATTTGGAATGTGACCCCTTGGTTAATTATTTAATAAATATTGCCATCAATGTTTTTAATATAAGATAGTCCTCTATTTTTTAGTCTTATATACACTCAATATTATTATAAATAATTTATATAGAACATAAGGAGGAAAAATATTTGTAGTAAAAGGTGGAATCTGTTAGTTAGGGTATGTTGCATGATTTTAATATTGATGAAGAGGGTGTTACATGATTTTAAAAAGGACTATGGGTGCCTTGAGATTCCTAGTTGAAGAAAGTGTTGTTGATTTAATCTCATAGGTAACTATTTTAGGTTAATCTAGTAACACTATTATATAGATAGACATTTAATGGTATTACTGAATGGATAGAATAAAAATAGATATTGATGAAAATATGAAGAATAGTATGACTTTTCATAAGGATAAATCAATACCACATCCACTATAGGGGGAGTAACAACCTTTTCTAGTTATAGATTAAAAATGGGACATTATATTAATGGATCTACTGACAGTATTTTCAAATACATCTCATAGTAATAATTCGATTTGGGTAATTGTTGATCGATTCACCAAATCTACACATTTCTTTCCGAGAAGATATATAATGTATTTAGACCATATTTGAATATTTTTTTAAATGAAATAGTTAGGTTACATTGAGTGCCTCTCTGTATTATATCAGACCGTGATCCTATGTTAACATCAATTTTTTTGGAAAGTAATTTAGAAGTCGTTGGGTACTGAATGAAATTTTAGTACAACTTTTCATCCTTAATCTGAAAGATAGTCTGTATTAAAAATTAGATGATAGAATAAACTCTTCATTATTTTCAAATGAATTATGTGGGTAGTTGGGATCAACATATTTCACTGGTTGATTTTTCTTATAAGAACATGTTTTATTCAATTATACATATAGCCCAATTTCATTCATTATATTGAAAATTATGTTAGACAGTTTATTTTTAGGATGATGTTAGAGAAAGAAAGTTAATTCGACCTGGGATGTTATATAGATGGATGAGAATGTACTATTTATTCAGTGAAATGTGAGGATAGCTTAGAGTAGTTAGAAATATTATGTCGATATTATAGGAAAGGTATTTATTTTTCTGTTTTTGATATTTTTTTCTCAAATTTTTTCCATAGAAAAGTGAGAATATGTTTTAGAATGAAAAGGAATTTGAGTCCATGGGTCATTAGAAAAAATTGATTCTTGGGGAAATTTGGATTAGTGTTCTACCAAGTGGATTTACCAACAAGTTAATACCATCTACAAAACGTATTACATGTGTCATTTTTCTAACGGTTGGGGTTGAAGCCCTATTTATTATTAAATCAAAGAAAAGACTTGTTTTAACTAGGTAGAGGAAGACCCATTACATAACTCGAAGGCCCAGTGAGTATTTAGCCCCTCACAAGGCCTGTAGGCCCAATTTTTTGCCCAAATCCTATTCTTTGAATAGTACGACTACAGTACCCGCCTTCTACAATACAACACAATACCCAGTCGCCGCTATAGTGACCTGTCACCGCTATAGTAACCTGTCATTTCTACAATGTTGCCACTCATACAGTACACATTAGTACTACTATAGTTCCTACATGCAATGGGGCTTTAACCTGTAACATCCCAGGTAAATAAAGAATAAAGAATTTTCATATTTATTAATATTTACGAATTAAATATTAATTTTAATTAAAAGGGGTTTCTACATTCGATAGCGTACTCGGTACGCAACGATGAGTTTCTTTGAAAACTTACGTTGCACACAAGTAATAAAATAATATTATTTTAAATGTTAGTTAACGAGTAGCCGTTGTACTGGCGGGAATGGATAGAAATAACTAAAATATGATTATATATGTTTTTAAATTTTTTTACATTTACCCAATAAAAGATAAAGGCTTAAAATACAGAAAGAGTTCAATTTTAGGCATTTATACCCTAATTTTCACGAAAGGTCCACTTATCACCTTTTGACGGAGAACCATCATTAAATATAGTTTTGATCGATCTTATAAATTCTATTGGACCAAATATAACTCTTCTTTAGAATCGGGACATCAAAATTTACTTTGTGTAAATTTTTGGTACCTTTCTGATAAAGTTCATTTTTTTAAATGAATAGTGTAAAATGTTGTATTTTAATTCAAAACCTCTTTTTAATATAATATATATATATTATTAGATTATATTTTGAATTGGTTTTAAAGTGAAATTAGAAAATATTTTTACCATTAAATCCAATAGTGGTCGTTGGAATTAATTTCACTTTGAAATCGGACTTAAACTAGTGTCAATCTTTTGATACTTATTGTTTCATAAAAACACGCTATTTGCTCTGACAGCGGGAGTTAATTATTAAATTAATTAATGTGACTTATATGTTTTGAATTTTGTAAAATAGACTTCAATTTTGAATTCGTAATATCAAATATAGCTTAGGGTGAATTTTTGGTAATTTTCTGAAAAACATCAATTTTTGATGAATAGTGAAACCACTAAGTGGTACTTATAAAAACTGATTTTCCGTTTAAATGAAATTTTGCCATCATTGTGTTTTTAATTTCAAAAATCCGACATAAATGGTTGTCATTAAGAAGTAAAATGTGGTTCAATGAGATTAAAATAATTTTTTGGTGAATAGTAACTTATTAAGTTCTTAATCGCGATTAGTAGTAATTAGTGTAGTTTAAGGTAAAAATAATGCTTTAATAAAATAAAATGAGCCTGAAACATGTCCTACCCTCATTGGTTGTGTCATGTACGACCAAGAAAAGCCATGGGTAAACTTGGGGACCCCATGGATCCACTTTGGTTGTGAAATGACATAAATTACTTTTTATTTAATGTAAAAGTAAAAAATGACACAAACATAATATGTTTTACCAAAACAATTTTTAAATGGGGTTATACAAGTCAGATTTTTGATTATAAAAAGTCATTGGAAAGATAAAAATATTTCCTACATCATAGTATTTTTTTTATAATTTTTAGACACTAAATAAATTAAATTATTTATGACATCATGATGATGAAGCGATGACCTCATTATTTAACGATTTAAATAAAATGGAAAGATAATGTAAAATCTATGAACTACAAATGTCCAAAACCAATTGGATGAGTGGATTTCGAACCTGTATCACCTTATACACGAATTATATCAATGTGGGACCTTTTAAAACCGAAACACATTTTCAAATAAAGTAATATTTCTTTACTTTCCAAAAGTGCCCCTCCTCTCCTCTTATAAAAGGCCCCCACATCTACCTCATTTCACACACTCCTCAAGCCTTTGGCTCAGCCAAACCCTGCCCAATTACTCTCTCCACATCCATCTCCTCGTCCTAGAGGATTCCCTTTGGGCAGAATCCTTTCAAAGGAATCCTTTAGGCTCAAATCAAAAGGAGTTACACTTTTAAAGGTAATTCATTCTCTCTTGTTCATTTGTTTTATTTTGCTTCTCCAACCCTCTAAACTCTTTTTATTTACTTCTTTTGTAACAAAAACAGTATCTTCAATATACTAGGATGTTGTTATAAGATTTATTCGAGCTACACTCCCACACAACTACATCAAATGGTTAAAGAACATACGGTTTCCGTGGATGGCGAAATTTTGCCTCCCAAAACGATGATTGTTCAATACTCATTTAACACCTTCAAAGGTGGCCATTATGATGTCACTATTTTTATATATGATATAAAATATGTTTATGTTTTACTTATGCTTCTGTATTTTTCATTTGTGTCTTACCTTTATGGATTCCATGATGGGTATACGCGATATCTTCATTTTAGGAAGTGCGGACTACCGCCCCCTCATAGTGATTTGATTCGTTAATGCCATACGTGGGACGTATAAAGGATGGATTTAATGTTATTATATATGATGTTATACTGGAATTATTATATACCTCTATATCATTATTATTTCTTTCCATTAAAGTATGAGATAGAAATGAAAGTAGTGTTCATGCGTACGTACGGCTTACCGTCTCCATGAACGGTGCATTTCATTTCTTATCCCCAAATGTAATGTACTATTATAAGTAAATGTATATAATGGATATATATGATGAATGATACATATAAATTATGAATATAATTCTGTAATTAAAATATAAATACCTCTCATTTAGTTTTAATTCCATTAATATGACAAAGAAATGAAAGTAGCGTTCATGCGTACGTACAACTTACCGTCTCCATGAACGGTGCATTTCATTTCTTACCTCTAAATGATTATGTAATATTATAAATAAATTTATATGATGTATATATATGATATATATGATATCAAAATCAGGAATGTCATTCTGGATATAAAGAACCTTTGACCACACGAACAACATGTAATTGTAAGAAGTCCACTTTCGACTTAAGAACCAAATATCGACAAAACAAACATGATTAACTTAAATGATTAAATAATTTTTATAACATGGTAATAAGTGATATAAAAGGAATAATGAACTTTAAAAAGGTTCTTAAGGAATTATAAATTAACTCAAGTTTATTATTCAAGAGATTAAAGAACGATCGAGTCAAGTCGGACCCGAGGTAAGGGATCCTACACCTCTCTTTCTTTTTAAGTACACTCTTTTATGTCATTCCTTTTAAGATAATATTTCTTATGATTGGGATGTTATTTTATATTAATCCCACTGTACTTATTATGTTCATATGATGAGAGACCCTATTTCCTCTCATCAATCCATTTTGGAGGTTTTAAGTGGTGTCGTTAGGCTGCCGAATTTTCGAAAGGGATTTTTCATCTCACTTTTATTCCTATGAGATTTATGCTACATTTGCCACAATTTAATTTGAGTGGTCTATGTACTTTTCATTATTACACTCCTATTGTAATATAATTCCATTTATGGGTATTTACATATTCATTTTATGACACTTCTTCAATGGGGTGTACTTTTCGAAAGTTACCCAAGTCGGTAATGGAACCTTTCACCCTCCTCTTTTTTTAAAAGACTTCTTTTGTTGGGTCTTTTAATTTACATATTGTTATGTTGGGATATGTTCTAATATATCCTTATTGATGTAAATTTTATGTCCAAGTGATGAGATACACTTTTTATCTCTCATCAACTCATTTTGATGTGATGCCGTTAGGCTGTCAAGGGAACTTTTTAACCCAATTTTGATTTCTTTGGGTTCAACATGTAGTCATTGAATATGTCATCCATTGAATATGTGTGAATTACCTTTTATTGTTTCAAACTTAATATCCACTTATATTGGGTGTATTTATATTTGTCACACATATTTTTGAGATTGATTTGTCCTTAATTTAAGGATACCTTCTTTATAAGGGATTTCATCACATTTGACATTTCTATTGAGGGTTCATTGTTGTTATGCACCAATTCACTATTATATGGTGTATATACTATCCTTTGGAGTATTATATCATGAATCCATTTATTCTCATGATATTATAAAGTTCTGACTAAATGTCATTCCTCAATTATTGTATTCAAGTGTCTCTAATTTTGGTAAAACCCCTTTAACCAAAGTGTCATTTTAAATGTTTTAATTATTTGTTCTTATTAATATCCATGTTTTCAAAATGGTTTTAAGGATTTATTTATATGGATATTAATGGTTTAAAATTTTATGCTTCAAGGTGGTATGGGACACTTTGATTAAAAAATCTCTTTATTAAATGTTTTAAATGGTTTTGAAAATGGTTTTGATAAAGGATTCTATTATGATATATTGTGATGTGGAAATGTTATCATTCCTTTATATTGGTTTTATGTTTTATGATTTTATATTGGTACTTGGACATTTGACGGGTGGTTACGTGATAAACCATATGACGGGTGGTGCCGTGAATACCAGGACGAGTGGTTACGTTATAACCTACAATGCATTGGGTATGGAAGTCGGCCGTATGGCTATTCTATTAAGTATGTATGGAAATTGGCCGTATGGCTATTCCATTAAGTGATATGTGTGGAAGTCGACCGTATGGTTATTCCACTTAAGTATGTTTATGTCCCAAGTTACCTTTATATATGTTATGTGTTGTTTATATGGGTTTTATGGAAATCCTTTGGTTACAAAAAGGTAAGTAATGATACTTTTTTTTCAATGAAGAGTTTTTACTACTTCATGAAGGTGAAAAGTATTCTATGGATAAAGTATTCATGGTTTACTTGTTGTTTTGAAAAACTAACAGTTTTCATTATTTGTATATCCCTTACTGAGCTTCTTATGCTCATCCCAAGTTTTTGAAATGTTTTTCACATGACTTAGCATGGAATAAGGTCAAGGATGGGATCAAGGTAAAGTTGTGCTACCTAAAACATGGAACGATACATGTTTCTTTTTAAGAGTTTTTATTTTATGGAAACTTAGTAGAAGTGACTACTTTTTAATCTTTTGAGATGTAATAGTTATGTTCTAATTCTCTAAAACTCTAAACCTGAAAATATCCTCAACGTGAATTATTCATTTAATTCAATATTAAGTAAGGTTTAAGGCCGGGGCCTTATAGTTGGTATAAAATGTCGGTTTAGACAACTTTAGGAGTTAGAAAAGTGTTAAATTATAATATGATTGAAATGATATAGCATTTACGGATTACCATGTTGCTTCGCCGAAGATATTTCTGTGTTCAGAATGGTTTTCCGCAGAGGAAACAAAGCAGCTATGTTGGGACGACATCAGGAGGAAGATAACCTTCCAAATCAGCAACCTAAGATGGTCGGAATCGGAACTGAACAGTTTGTTGCAGTGATGACACAGTTGACTCAGGATATAAATGGTGGTGGTATCCATGCACGAGATCAGCCAGATCAACCGCAGAGGAACATGTCAGTGGTGAAACATTTCATGAGGCAACATCCCCCATCATTAAGAGGATCATCTGACCCTGTGCAAGCTGAAGGGTGGATTAAACCACTGGAGAAGATTTTTGATGTCATGGGGTGTTCAGAACATCAAAAGGTTAGTCTTGCTGTTTACCGTTTTGAAGGTGAAGCTGATCAGTGTTGGTCGATGGTGAAAAATATAAGGGATAGTGATGAGATTGAGGATCTTCACTGGGACTAATTCAAAGGTATGTTTCTTGAGAAATATTTTCCTAAGGTGGTTCGTCTTAGGATGGAAAAACAGTTCCTAGAATTGAGGCAGGAGGATGATTCAGTGGCTGCTTATGAAGAAAAGTTCACTCGATTGGCAAGGTATGCTCCAAACTTCATACGAGATCTTGATAGTAAAATAAACCGTTTTTACTCAGGGTTAAAGCCAAAGTATCGAAGGGATTAAGCTTCTCGTGAGTTCAAAAGTTATGAAAAACTTGTTCGATGTGCGGAGAAGGTGGAAATGGAGTTTGCCGATGATCAGGTGTTCTATGACAAACAATAGAATAAGAGGTTTAGTTGGCAGGCAAAGGGGAAGAATTCATCAAAGAAACAAGGAGGTAAGAAAACCAAATATCCATCCTATGAGAAGTGTGGTAAAATGCATCCTGGAGAATGTTTATCCAAGTCTGATAAGTGCTTTTGGTGTGGTAAGTCTGGTCATATTGCTCGTAACTGTAAGGAAGATGATCAAGCAGGAAATGAAAAGCCAACGGTAAGATGTTTTAAGTGTAATGAAATGGGTCATTATGCAAACGAGTGTCCAACGAAGAATTCAACTGGGGTAATGCAGCCAGACTACAAGAAGAAAAAGGTGGTGAAATACTTTGCAACAACTTCAGCAGATGTTGGGCTATCGAATGAAGTGGTATCAGCTCCAGGGAGCTCATTATTTTTCGAAGATTGACTTGAGGTCGGGGTACCATCAGTTGAAAGTAAAAGAAGCAGATGTTCCGAAGACTGCATTCCGTACTAGATATGGCCATTATGAATTTTTAGTTATTTCTTTTGGGTTAACCAATGCACCTTCTGTATTAATGGACCTTATGAATAAAATTTTCCATGAGTTCTTGGATAATTTTCTGTTTGTGTTTTGAGGTTTGGGAAGAGGTTATGTGTGACTTGTGATTCACAGTTGAAGAATGAGTTGTTATGTGAGGCTCATAGTTCCCCGTTTTCAGTTCATCCTGGCAGTACTAAGATGTACATCGATCTGCGGGAGTATTACTGGTGGGATGGAATGAAAAGAGATATTTCTGATTTTACTGTGAAGTGTTTGACATGTCAACATGTTAAAGCAGAGCGGCAGTTACCGAAAGGGATGCTTCAGCCGTTACCAGTGCCAGAGTGGAAATGGGAAAACATATACATGGGCTTTGTTGTGGGATTACCGAGGATATCTCGAGGTAATAATGTAATCTGGGTTATTGTTGATCGCTTGACCAAATCTGCTCATTTCCGTTCTATACGAGATACTTTCTATCTAGATCAACTTTCCCGTTTGTATCTTAAAGAGATAGTCAGGTTACATGGAGTTCCTCTCTCCATTGTATCGGATCGTGATCCCAGGTTTACTTCTAACTTTTGGAAAGGCCTTCAGAAGTCGTTGGGTACTGAATTAAATTTTAGTACAGCTTTTCATCCTCAATCAGATGGGCAGTCAGAACGAACAATTCAGACCTTGGAGGATATGCTACGAGCTTGTTCGATGGATTATCAGGGAAGTTGGGACCAACATCTTTCTTTGGTTGAGTTTTCTTATAATAACAGTTTTCATTCCAGTATACAGATGGCACCCTTTGAGGCATTATATTGGAAGCGGTGTCGAACTCCAGCATTTTGGGATGAAGTGGGTGAAAGGAAGCTGATGGAACCAGAATTGGTAGAAGAGATGGCAGAAAAAGTTCAGTTGATTCATAAGCACATGAGAACAGCTCAGAGCAGGCAGAAGAGTTATGCGGATAACCGGAGGAAGGATCTATCATTCGAGGTAGGTGATCATGTTTTTCTCAAGGTTTATCCTTGGAAAAGTGTGATGAGATTTGGTAAGAAAGGAAAGCTGAGTCCAAGGTTTATTGGACCATATGAAATTATGGAGAGAGTTTGGTCAGTTGCATACCGGGTGGCTTTACCTCCGAGTTTATCTCAGGTACACAATGTTTTTCACGTTTCGATGTTGAGAAAGTATATGCCAGATCCATCTCATGTTTTGAGTCCAGAGGTAGTTCAGCTGGAAGAGAACCTATCTTATGAGGAACAACCGGTCCAGATTCTTGACCACAGGGAGCAGGTGTTACGAAATAAGGTGATTCATCAGGTAAAGGTTTTGTGGAAAAACCATGTGATTAAAGAGGCAACTTGGGAATCTGAAAATGCTATGAGGGATAAATACCCCCACTTATTTTGATAAGTGAATAAAATTGCGAGGACACAATTCCCAAAAGGGGGGAAGGATGTAACATCCCAGGTAAATAAAGAATAAAAAATTTTCATATCTATTAATATTTACGAATTAAATATTAATATTAATTAAAATGGGTTTCTACGTTCGATAGCGTACTCGGTACGCAACGATGAGTTTCTTTGAAAACTTACGTTGCACACAAGTAATAAAATAATATTATTTTAAATGTTAGTTAATGAGTAGCCGTTGTACTGGCAGGAATGGATAGAAATAACTAAAATATGATTATATCTGTTTTTAAATATTTTTACATTTACCCAATAAAAGATAAAGGCTTAAAATATGGAAAGAGTTCAATTTTAGGCATTTATACCCTAATTTTCACGAAAGGTCCACTTATCACCTTTTGACGGAGAACCGTCATTAAATATAGTTTTGATCGATCTTATAAATTCTATTGGACCAAATATAACTCTTCTTTAGAATCGGGACATCAAAATTTACTTTGTTTAAATTTTTGGTACCTTTCTGATAAAGTTCATTTTTTTAATGAATAGTGTAAAATGTTGTATTTTAATTCAAAACCTCTTTTTACTATAATTTATTTATATGATTAGATTATCTTTTGAATTGGTTTTAAAGTGAAATTAGAAAATATTTTTACCATTAAATCCAATAGTGGTCATTGGAATTAATTTCACTTTGAAATCGGACTTAAACTAGTGTCAATCTTTTGATAATTATTGTTTCATAAAAACACGCTATTTGCTCTGACAGTGGGAATTAATTATTTAATTAATTAATGTGACTTATATGTTTTGAATTTTGTAAAATAGACTTCATTTTTGAATTTGTAATATCAAATATATCTTTGGGTGAATTTTTGGCAATTTTCTGAAAAACTTCAATTTTTGATGAATAGTGAAACCACTAAGTGGTACTTATAAAAACTGATTTTCCGTTTAAATGAAATTTTGACATCATTGTGTTTTGAATTTCAAAAATCCGACATAAATGGTTGTCATTAAGAAGTAAAATGTGGTTCAATGAGATTAAAATAAATTTTTGGTGAATAGTAACTTATTAAGTTCTTAATCGCGATTAGTAGTAATTAGTGTAGTTTAAGGTAAAAATAATGCTTTAATAAAATAAAATGAGCTTGACACATGTACTACCCTCATTGGTTGTGTCATGGACGACCAAGAAAAGCCATGGGTCAACTTGGGGACCCCATGGATCTACATTGCTTGGGAAATGACATAAATTACTTTTTATTTAATGTAAAAGTAAAAAATGACACAAACATAATATGTTTTACTAAAACAATTTTTAAATGAGGTTATACAAGTCCGATTTTTGATTATAAATAATCATTGGAAATATAAAAAGATTTCCTACATCATAGTATTTTTTTTATAATTTTTAGACACTAAATAAATTAAATTATTTATGACATCATGATGATGCAGCGATGACCTCATTATTTAACGATTTAAATAAAATGGAAAGATAATGTAAAATTTATGAACTACACATGTCAAAAACCAATTGGATGAGTGGATTTCGAACCTTTATCACCTTATCCATGAATTATATCAATGTGGGACCTTTTAAAACCTAAACACATTTTCAAATAAAGTAATATTTCTTTACTTTCCAAAAGTGCCCCTCCTCTCCTCTTATAAAAGGCCCCCACCTCTACCTCATTTCACACACTCCTCAAGCCTTTGGTTCGGAAAAACCCTACCAAATTACTCTCTCGACATCCCTCTCCTCATACTAGAGGATTCCCTTTGGGCATAATCCTTTCAAAGGAAGCCTTTAGGCTCAAATCAAAAGGAGTTACACTTTTAAAGGTAATTCATTCTCTCTTGTTCATTTGTTTTATTTTTCTTATACAACCCTCTAAACTCTTTTTATTTACTTATTTTGTAACAACACCAGTATCTTCAATATACTAGGATGTTTTTATAAGATTTATTCGAGCTACACTCTAACACAACTACATAAAATGGTTAAAGAACATACGGTTTCCGTGGATGGAGAAATTTTGCCTCCCGAAACGATGATTGTTCAATACTCATTTAATACCTTCAAAGGTGGCCATTATGATGTAACTATTTTTATATATGATATATAATATGTTTATGTTTTACTTATGCTTCTGTATTTTTCATTTTTGTCTTACCTTTATGGATTTCATTATGGGTATACGCGATATCTTCATTTTAGGAAGTGCGGACTACCGCCCCCTCAAAGTGATGTGATTCGTTAATTCCATAAGTGGGACGTATAAATGATGGATTTAATGTTATTATATATGATTTTATACTGGAATTATTATATACCTCTATATAATTATTATTTCTTTCCATTAAATTATGAGATAGAAATGAAAGTAGCGTTCATGCGTACGTACGGCTTACCGTCTCCATGAACGGTGAATTTCATTTCTTATCCCCAAATGTAATGTACTATTATAAGTACATGTATATAATGGATATATATGATGAATGATACATATAAATGATGAGTATAATTCTGTTATTAAAATATACATACCTCTCATTTAGTTTTAATTCCATTAATATGACAAAGAAATGAAAGTAGCGTTCATGCGTACGTACGGCTTACCGTCTCCATGAACGGTGCATTTCATTTCTTACCTGTAAATGATTATGTAATATTATAAATACATGTATATTCTAGATATATATGATATATATGATATACAATTCAGGAATGTCATTCTGTATATAAAGAACCTTTGACCACACGAACAACATGTAATTGTAAGAAGTCCACTTTCGACTTAAGAACCAAATATCGACAAAACAAACATGATTAACTTAAATGATTAAATAATGTTTATAACATGGTAATAAGTGATATTAAAGGAATAATGAACTTGAAAAAGGTTCTTAAGGACATATAAATTAACTCAAGTTTATTATTCAGGAGATTAAAGAACGATCGAGTCAAGTCGGACCCGAGGTAAGGGATCCTACACCTCTCTTTCTTTTTAAGTACACTCTTTTATGTCATTCCTTTTAAGCTAATATTTATTATTATTGGGATGTTATTTTATATTAATACCACTGTAATTATTATGTTCATATGATGAGAGACCATATTTCCTCTCATCAATCCATTTTGGAGGTTTTAAGTGGCGCCGTTAGGCTGCCGAGTTTTCGTAAGGGATTTTTCATCTCAGTTTTATTCCTGTGAGATTTATGCTACATTTGCCACAATTTCATTTGATTGGTTTATGTACTTCCCATTATTACACTCCTTTTTTAATATAATTCCATTTATGGGTATTTACATATTCATTTTATGACACTTCTTCAATGGGGTGTACTTTTCGAAAGTTACCCAAGTCGGTAATGGAACCTTTCACCCTCCTCTTTTTTTAAAAGACATCTTTTGTTGGGTCTTTTAATTTACATATTGTTATGTTGGGATATGTTCTCATATATCCTTATTGATTTAAATTTTATGTCCAAGTGACGAGATAAACTTTTTATCTCTCATCAACTCATTTTGATGTGATGCCATTAGGCTGTCAAGGGAACATTTTAACCCAATTTCGATTTCTTTGGGTTCAACATGTGGTTATTGAATATGTCATCCATTGAATATGTATGAATGACCTTTTATTGTTTCACACTTAATATCCACTTATATTGGGTGTATTTATATTTGTCACACATATTTTTGAGATTTATTTGTCCTTAATTTAAGGATACCTTCTATATAAGGGATTTCATCACATTTGACATTTCTATTGAGGGTTAATTGTTGTTATGCACCAATTCAATCTTATATGGTGTATATACTGTCCTTTGGAGTATTATATCATGAATCCATTTATTCTCATGATATTATAAATTTCTGACTAAATGTTATTCCTCAATTATTGTATTCAAGTGTCTCTAATTTGGGTAAAACCCCTTTAACCAAAATGTCATTTTAAATGTTTTAATTATTTGTTCTTATTAATATACATGTTTTCAAAATGGTTTTAAGGATTTATTTATATGTATATTAATGGTTTAAAATTTTAAGCTTCAAGGTGGTATGGGACAGTTTGATTCAAAAATCTCTTTATTAAATGTTTTAAATGGTTTTGAAAATGGTTTTGATAAAGGATTCTATTATGATATATTGTGATGTGGAAATGTTATCATTCCTTTATATTGGTTTTATGTTTTATGATTTTATATTGGTACTTGGACATTTGACAATTGGTTACGTGATAAACCATATGACGGGTGGTGCCGTGAATACCAGGATGGGTGGTTATGTTATAACCTCCAATGCATTGGGTATGGAACTCGGCCGTATGGCTATTCCATTAAGTATGTATGGAAATTGGCCGTATGGCTATTCCATTAAGTGATATGTGTGGAAGTAGACAGTATGGTTATTACACGTAAGTATGTTTATGTCCCAAGTTACCTTTATTTATGTTATGTGTTCTTTATATGGGTTTTATAGAAATCATTTGGTTAAAAAATGGTAAGTAATGATAATTTTTTTTCAATGAAGAGTTTTTACTACTTCATGAAGGTGAAAAGTATTATATGGATAAAGTATTCATGGTTTACTTGTTGTTTTGAAAAACTAACAGTTTTCATTCTTTGTGTATCACTTACTGAGCTTCTTATGCTCATCCCAAGTTTTTGAAATGTTTTTCACAGGACTTAGCATGGAATAGGGTCAAGGATGGGATCAAGGGAAAGTCATGCTACCTAAAACATGGAACTATACATGTTTCTTTTTAAGAGTTTTTATTTTATGGAAACTTAGTAGAAGTGACTACTTTTTAATCTTTTGAGATGTAATAGTTATGTTATAATTCTCTAAAACTCTAAACCTGAAAAGAAACTCAACGTGAATTATTCATTTAATTCAATATTAAGTAAGGTTTAAGGCCGGGGCCTTATATAACCCCCATTTTTCATGTAGGATTATGGGGTTCATAACACTAATCCAAACCCCATCTACATTACAGGTTTCAATATTAATGAAGTATGTGACATATTCATATCATGTGTGATACCCTAAAATAGTTATGTTTGAAGAGAATAATTTTTTATGAGGAACAAATAGTTTATGTTATAGAAAACTAAGAGAAATTATTTCATAATAAGTTAATTCATCAGGATAGATTTATATTAAAAATTTATATGGTCGGTGAAGAAACATTTGAATCTAAAATTACTAGGAGGGAAAGATATCACCACTTATTTAATGAGTAAAATTTTTGGGATTAAATTTATAAAAGGTGAAAAGTATGTGAAAACAAATTTAATTATATAATTATTCCTATTATTATTTATTAATATTAATTATATAGTAATATTATTCATAAAAATATTAAGTAACTTTTAATATAAATGGGAATTTTTTTTTGTTAAAAAAATTTATTACTTGGATTTATTCAATTGATTAATTTCTGAATTAATATATTTATTTATCTCATCATATTAAAATTGTTAAAATAATCATATAAAAATTTAATATAGATGAAATATTCGTATTTTTTTAAAAATATTGATTTGTAATGAATAGTGAAATATACAAATTTTTGTTAAAAAATCATTTCATATGATAAATTCAGTAATTAGAGAGTATTAATTAGTTATTGTTATTATATGAAGAAAAATATTTATATTTTATTATATAATATATCCAATTAATTACTTTATAATCAAAATTATATATTTTTTGTTATATGTTTGTTTTTTTCTTAAATGGAGGTTTTTCTATAAACATTTTTAAAATATATAATGAATATCATTTTAAATTAACAAAAATAACCTCCAATAGTGAATTTATTAAAATAAAATTATTTCATAATTATTATTAAATATATTATATATTAATATAATAATTATAATTATTCATTTATTCTATATAGAATCATATTTTTCAAAAAATATTCTCTTATTGATGACCCATTGTCTAGAAATAACCATGACATTAATATTAAAATTTGTTTTTGTATATATGTAGATTGAATTTGAAAAAATATATAAAATATTTGGAATCATAATAATTTATAATTTCTACTATGGCCATATTTTTTAAAATGAATACTACTGAATGTAATTAAAATGAATTATATTGATTAAGGTAAAATGAGATTACATAGTGGTTAATCATATAATATATGGTTTTGAAATGACCCAAAACTAGTCCAAAACCTATTGGGTTTTAATATATATAGCATATCCTTTATTGTTTTTAATTTTTTTAATTATTTGAGGCACATTAGGTTAGGTAGACCGCCCAAAACTGTTTACATTTTCTCATTTATATGAATGCCACTCCTCCTCCACTTTAAGAGGGTATTTATTATCCCCACTTCATCACACCTCCCATGCCATTTGTATCATCAAAAACCAATCCAAATAACATCCAAAATTCCATAATATCATCCTAGAAGAAAAAATCTGGGAATATACCTATCTTCAGAAGACCTTAAAAGAAATCCCCAATGAATTACCTGAAGAAAAGGTAACCTTCATAAATTTTCATTTTGTGATTTTTTCCTTGTCGAGATAAATAAATTTTTATTATGACATTATTATATAATTACCTAAGTATAATAAATTTACTAATTTTTATTATGTTTTTTGTATGATCTATATAAACACACACTTACATCGATTGAGTTATGAAATAAACATTCCTAGGTACAACAGAGTACCGCCTCGCAAAATGATGTCATTTGTTTTTACATTAACACCTCTCATAGTTGGGAATATTTATGGAAATTATATTTATATATGATATTAATAAAATTTATAGCATTATAATACTTATGTATTCATTTTATAATATACACCCATTTTAAATCTCATATCGTAGTGGATATTTTAACGTTGCTCGTGTGTAAGGTGCACTATCGCCTCGTAAAGTGCTGTGAGGCAGTTTTCAATAACATGTTACCTAGATGGTGATAAAGGTAAATATAATGAATATAGTTTTTATAAATTATATCATTTTTATATTCTTGAATTAATTATAATTTTATAATATAATAAATAATTCTATTATCACATTTTCACACATTGAAAAAGCAATAACGTCATTCGTGGACATGTGGACTACCACCTCCTTAAAGGGAGTTGATTCTACTTCAGTCATCACCAAATAAAAAGAATGAAATAAATAAATATATATAATTAAATAATATGATTTTATGATATAATTATCCTTAATGGAATGATATATGTTTTGTATCTTCTTTCTATAATTATCATTAGAAAATAGTAATGTTACTTATATGTAAGTATGGAATACCGTCTATATGTTTGTAACGTTTGTCCATTTTTCATAACTATAATCTATGAAGGGTTATAAAAGAGTAATTATTGTATAAATTAGATGTTTTTTCATGATTATTATTCATTATATATTTAGATCTTGACCCCTTTGACCATTTTGACCATCTGAAGTTATTTTTGATGCTTGAACTGAATATGGTAAAAATGATCCACTTAAAATTAATTAATGATGTAATTTTATATAACATGGTAATAAGTTAAATAAAAATAATAATAAAATTTAAAATTATTTTCTTGATGTTAAATAATTTTCATAACTGTATTATTCGGGATGCTAGAGACTGACATGATGAATCGGACTGACGTTAAGGGGAATAATCTAAATATCGTTTCATTGAGGTATACCATTAGGTTATAGATCATTGATATTTATAAAGAATATATAGAGAAAAATCGACTTTTTCTATAATTATTTTCTCTATTATAATTTTATTTTATTTTTTTAATTTTTTTCATTAATTGGTATTATGGTTCATGTGATTCCCATGGGATAATATGACTTTCCATTAATAAAATACAATTGTAATGTTTTCAATAAAAACTATTGTTATTTTATTTTTATTATTTTAATGATTATATATGAACATAAATTTTAAATAAATTATATTTAATACAATATTTTAATTTTTTTAAATGATTATTTTTAATTGTTGTATATGAATCTTTTTATCAAATAAAAAAGGAATGTTATATTTCTAAAAGACACGCTAATAATTACATCTCCACCACCATAACCATTATTTTATTTATGTATTCCTATACAATAATTCATGATTCGTTCAATGAAAAAATATTTTTCATTTTATTAGGATGTTTATTTAATGATAATTCATTTTAAACAGAAAATTGTATATTCTTATTGAATAATTTTTTTAAAAAGAAAATTTTATTTTTTTTCATACATGTTGAAAATAGTTTTTAAAGTGTTTATAAAAATGTTTTATTCAGGATATTGTACATGATTATTATATAATGGGGTGTCCTAGATAGTTTCAGTTGATCCCGTTATAGATGATATGATAGGGTGTCCTAGAGAGCCCTGGGTGAACCTATTATATCTTAATTGATGTGTGAGCCTGGATATTGCTCTAATGCATTGTATAATGTTACTTAAATTAAAATGAATTAATGATGGATTTTACCAATGGGTTATCCTATATAATTATCATGTATCTAGTTACATTTGACATTGGATTAAAATGGGAAATTGATGTTATTTTCTTCGTTACCAATAATTGTTTTTTATTTATTTATATGGGATTTAATGATTTTCTTTGAAAACAAATACTCTTATTTTCAAGTGAAAATGATTTATTTCATATTTCAAAGAACATGGATGATAATGTTAAAAGTTATATTGATTTTCATGTGTTCATTGGAGTAATATTTTTCATTATTTTTGTATACCGTTGTGATATTTTCTGACCATATGATATTTTTAGTTAATTTTCTTAGGATTCAAAGATGGGTAATAAAAATGAAGAATTATAGTTGAAATTCAAGAGATTTTACATGAAAATAAATCATGATTTATTTTATGAATTTTTTGAAAATGGATACTAATTGGAATTTTCTATTTATTATTTTATGGTTTTGTTATGTTTGAGTTATGGATGAATTCTCTAAAACTATAAATTTGAAATGGTAATTAAAAGAAATAGAATGAATTAAAGTGTTAAATCTAAAGGTAATTTAATTTTTTATGTTGGGAAACTATTTTATTGAATGTAACAAAAGAAAATATAGGAAATAAATTTAGGGTTTTCATCATCTTTGTGAAACATGGAAGAAAACGTTAAGGAGAATAAACCCATGAAAAAGATGCTCCCTAAGATGAAACATATGACCATAAAAAATAAGGCATGCTTAAGTGTTCTAAAAAATAAATAAAATGATGGATTTAAATCATAGAGGATGATTACCTAAATGAATAATATATCTTCACAAAAAAATCCACAATATATTCAACAATAAAAGAAGTATTTTTAATTGAAATTGATTCTACAATTCTGGATAAGCCTTGCCCAATGAAGGATGGAAATTATCACATACCTAGAATTAAATGAATTAGTGGATCCAAATAATGGTGAAAATGTTTACATAGTTATATGATTCCAACTACTAAAGATTTAAAGGACAAATTTGATGTTAGGATGGAATTATTTTTGTAAAACATAAAAAATGTAAAATGAAGGATAGAAGATGAAGGATTTTTCCATCATGACGAGCCTCATTCCTTAAATTGATGAAAATTAGGTTAAAACTCTCCAACTATAAATTATTTTTAGTAACTATTGTATAAATAGGTTTATAATTAATGTGAGAATACAATTTATTGTGGGATTGAGCAATAAAATATTTTTTTTGGAACTATGATAAAATAAACTAAAGCTTTAATGAAGCAAGCTATAATTGAATCCAAATCATTTAAAATGATTATTGGTGTTATAAATTCTATAATCCTGAAGCTGAATTCAAGTAATAATTAATAATTGATAATAATTCATTAAAAAGGGATTGAATGGTAGATAAATGGTGTGAAAAGAACATATGGTGTTACTATAGTAATAAAGTTCAATTTGGGGTTTAACAATTGCTATAATTTCAGAAAATAGGTGTTATTATGCCACAAAAATAATATAATAGAGCAATTGAAAATCATTTTTATATTAAAATATCCAACTTTATAATATTTGGTATCATCTCCCCGGATAGATAGGTTTCTAAAAGGTTCTAATATATGAGAATTATTATCAATATGTGTATCACTATGTTGAACAAAAACTATTTTTATAAAGATATAATGACTCATGCATAGTTCATGACTAATTTTTTTTAAGAACCATCTAATATTTTTTAAGTCTGTGAAGAGTTGGAAGAGAATCAATTCCAAGTGGTATCGATATATGTACTAAAATTTATATTAGCTATAACAAGTGGTATGATACTCACTACAAAATTATTTATTATTTATTTATAACATTTTTCTATGAAATTGATTCAAATAATAGGTTATTTTGAGACACTAAATTTTGATTGTTTCTATTTTATACATATTTATTATGAGTCACATTGAAAACATTGTTTTTGTTTATAAAAAAAAGTTATATTTAATACATTGAGCCATAAATGATCAAGATTAGATAATTTATTTACATCACATGTTCTAAGTGGTTAATTAACTCGATGATTATATTTATGAAGTAAAATATGAAATATTATGGTTCATGGAGATTTTTACACAAATATCATCTTTCATTAAATTTTTTTAATAAGTGAAAATGGACTATGAATGTGTGCAAACATGATATTTGAGATTGCAGATCCATTTCTTATGAAGGGAGGTCAATTAGAGAATCTATAAGGGGTGAATTTATAACTAATTTCTTCTCTAGATTGAATAAGTTTCTAATTTTAAATAAGGGTAAGAATTTTACATTTCATTTTATTAATAAGAATGGGTAGAAGAATCAAAATTGAATTTTTTTTATTTGTTAGAAAATCCAATGTAGAAGATTTTTTGAACCATAGTCGGTTTTAATGGAATTATTAATGATATGTGGTTTATTAATTATATGAATTTTTTACATGATATAATGCTATATTTTATATATTTTTTTGATAATAAGTATATTTTTGAAATAATATTGATAAATAGTGGTTCTTGGGAATAAAATATTTTTCACAATTGGGATTTTATGAATAAAAAATATGAAAATGCAATGAAATTATTCAAGGAGGCCACATTTCTAAGAGGATGATCAAATAAGGTATAAATAAATTTTTAAGAGAGGATTGGTCTAGTAATATTATTAAATTTTAATATTTATTTTATGTTTTCAAAATGTGAAAAGATGAATGAAACACATCATGGAGGTCTTTTGTTGGTTTGAAAATGAAACCAAGAGAAATCTTACAGCCCAATCTTGGTGTTTTATTCATCATGATAGATAAATAATTTTTATTGATTCTTGGAGGTCCAAACCATCCACATAATGTAAACCACATAGCAGAGAAGGGCATATAACATTGGATGATTAACTGTGAAAAAAATTGTAAACCATATTGGGAATTGAGAAAACCCAGACGATCTCAATTCAATTACTCACTAAATAACACAACATTTCCACGGTGACCAAAATTTGGAAATTTTAATGGGTGTTTCGTGTTAAAGTTACACCTATGAAAAATAGTACAACCAATATAGGCATGATGGTTCCCATGGTTTTTGTGTTTATTATATATAATATAATCCTTATATAGAGTTTCTAAAATATAAGTTATAATGGACAATGACCAATATTTTTGGTATTTTTAAAGAGTGTTTTCGCTAGAGATTCAACTATCCACACCATGGTGTCTAGGAGAAAAGATTTTTGGTATGTGTTTCACATATATTTAAACATAATCCAAATATTAAAACTTGTATTATTTAAGTATATTTCCATAATTTTTCATATATCATAGTATATAAATTTAGTCTGTGACAAAGTAATAAATAGAATAGATATTGTTAAAATTCATTATTTGGATTAATTTATCATTAATTTCATATTTTAGTGGCAGAGATAATATTTCACAACTTATTTTTATTTATTATTTCAAGATGATGGAAATCCCTAGAAATTTTGGTATGATATTTAAGGATCATAATAGTTTAATAGATAATAAACTGATTTGAAACGAGAACACTATTACAAAAGGCGAGATTGAAAATTGTAAAAAAATGATATATTATGATTAAAAGATACTTATCATTGTCTATGTTTTTCAGAAAAAATAATTTATGAATTATATATTAGGGGTTGTAAATCTAGAGGAACAAGTGGTTGGAATTAATTAAAGAATCTACTAAAGAGAAGAAGAAGAAGTTGGACTTTTATAAGATTATTTTTTCAGGACATAGAGGAATGAAGAAATTAATTCACTTCAATGAATGGTAAGTGAAGGATAAAGTTCATTTAAGAGGATATAATAATAGGTATGTGAAGAGAAGAAAGTGGACATCAAAAACACACATCAATACTCAATGTAGGAATATATGTATAACTACTAAAGGCAGGTTCAATTCCATCAAATGTTTTAAGGTGATCCCCTCCACTATAGTGAGGAAAAGGAGGAACAAAGTGGTGATTATTTGAGGAGAGTGAGTTAACCATTAACATTATGTGTTTGTTAACCTACGTGAGGAGTGTCATAGACTAAATCTCTTTAATGTGTAGTGATCATTTAGATTTTTATGAATCCACACATTGTCAATCACATTCTCTAAGGACTATCCATATGTGATGAACCACATGAAAAAATATATCCGATTTACATTCTTCATACACACTATAATAGGTTAAAACATTAAAGATACGATATTTCATAAAAATACTAACTAAAAAACTATAAAATAATAAACATTCAAGAAAAGGTCATTACATGTTATCCATGAGATTAATATGACAATATTTATTAGGTAAAAATGTTGTCCATTATGAATTGAAAATTTTCATATTCGTTTCATAAAATTATCCATGCAACCACTTAGAGTATATATCACTCAAATTCCATTAAAATATTATCATTATCTATAATTGAACAAGATTATAAAGAGACTAATAAGTATAAATTATTTTCAATGAAAACATGGTGGCATGTATCTATAATGGATTGATGTCCTTTAATCTAAAATGAAATGTTAACAGAACAAAGAAGAATAATTTTACATAAAATCATAATACTGAATCATATGATGGGGATATTGAAATAGAGGAAATGACATAGATAATGATTGGAATATAAAATTTATATCTAAATAAACAAGGACTAATGATCCCTCTTTTGAATAATTTGGTATTGTAGATGATAATAATGTTGATGAGGAGACATCAAATGATACTAAATTTGGGAAAAAATAATTTTTATTATTAATGGAAAAAAATATCATAAAATGAAAAATAAATAATTAAATATTATAGTGTTTATTTAAATAATGATTATTATTAATTAAATCATATGGTTATTATGTTTTCAAAATAATATTTTCATAAACAGTTGGTGATATTATTTCAGTCCGTAAAGCAAGAGGTCAGATATTTGAGATTACAATAATGAGATTTATTTATAATATTTAGGTGGTGGGATGTCATGAGTAAGTGGTGGTGGGTTATGTAAATTCATTTAATTAATTATATGATGTAGTGTACAAAAATTATATCAAATAAATTGGTAATAATAATATATCAGCTATGAAATCTCTAAATGATGTAAATAAGATTATGGTTTATCATATGGGTTTTATAAATATTTTTTTTACTTTAAAATTTAAATAAAAAATTAGATTCATTAAAAAAATTATTTAGTAACTACTACAAAAAAATAAATTCAATTATCCCATCATATACCCAAATGATGGTGCTAAAAATTCAAAAAAAACATGAATAAGAATAAATAACATTTGAATAATCATTAGGGAAACTCCAATATAAAATATTATATTTTTACAAATGTTTATTCTTTGATGTATATGGATGTGAATACTTTGTATTGAAGTATAATAATTTACTCCAATTAATGTATATAGTCTATAAATCATAGGATATTTTATATAATTATTTCAGGAATAAAATAAAAAATACATAAATGATAATGTAAAAGTGTATAGAATTTATAATTCACTTAAGAAAACTAATGGGAGATGTGATGAAAATTGGGACACCACAAAAAAATTTCTAACTCCAGTGTAATTAAAACAAAAAATCACAAATAAAAAATATTTAAAATATGTGTGTGTGAAAAACAATCTTTTGCTGTTGATGTTTAATAAATATATAAAATATTATACAAACTAGTAAACATGATGGTAATTTCACATAAAATACAAAAATAATAAATATTATAAAATATATACAAATTAATGATGGAGGGGGAATTACTTTTGAAAGAATGGATCACTTAATTTCATAGGTCTTTTAAGATCCTGAATTAGTAAAAAAAATTAAATCAAATGATGTTCTCTTTATTGATGAGTTAAGGCACAATCCATTACATGTATCTCAGAATTGAGACATTATAAATGAGGATAAATTTTTAAATAATGTGGGTTTTTTGAAGAGTATGAAATATGACACAATAATTGTATAGGGTTTGTAAAAAGAGATATTTTTTTAAATATACAATAATCAAAACATTTTCTCCATGGGCATGCAATGGGAGGTTCACTTCATCATAGAAGACATTTCCATATACAAGAAATTTTTTTGATTATATTATTATTTATAAATCAATGATAAATATAATGAATTTAAATAATAAAATACTTAATATTGTTGATGAGTTTCATAAAAGAGGATAGTGAACAAGAGTTATAAGAGGATTAAAATGTAGAATCATCTTAAGTTATTACACATAGATGTGTGTGGTCTAATGAGATTGAAATAAATCTAATAGGATAATTATTTCATTTATTTTAATATTATTTCACTAGAATCATATATAATTATTTTCTTTAAAATATTTTCAAGGAGCCCGAAACTTTTTAACACTTTTGGAGGTGTTTTGAAAATGAAATTTCACGTGCTTTTAAATTTGTTTTGTATAAAAATTGGTCCAAATAAACTAATAAATATGTATTAGGAATGTTTTGATAATAATGGGATAAAATATAAATATAAGACACTATAAAGTGAATTATATTAATGTGATAATACAAATTCAGTGGGCATTATGGTGGAACATACCCACACTACAAGGTATTGTGATAAAATCACATTCATTAAACAGAAAATTTGATAAAAGGTGAGGTGACTCAATCTAGATCTATATATATTATATAATTTATAAATTTCACTTCACAAATAAAATCACAATCCCATGATTTAGTATCTTAGTTTCTTTGATGATTGGTTATATAAGAAACTTATTTTATGATAATTGTGATCATTTATCAATAATTGAATAACACTAGACTCTCTTTTAGACTTAAAATATGATATACTCGTTATGATAACATATTAAATAGGAACCTAAAAATGTGGTGAGATCACACTATAAATAAGGGAAGAACTCATTAAATTTTCATATATGGTATGATAATAAAAATACAATAAAACATGAGTTGGGGAAAAATATTTCTTTAAATGATCATTGAATAAAAAGAGATTCCATAAGGACCGAAATAAAGAAATATATACTCAAATAATAAACCATGTATAATGGTATAATAGTGTGGTTTAATAAACATGTTCCATGGATTATTATCCTTTGAATATGACTTATAAATGTATCAAATATATAATATATACTTGATTTTTGAATAAAGAAAAATAAAATCATGTCCAAATAAAATAATGTAAAAAATACAATATGAATTCATGTCTACATAAAATTATTTGAAAAAAATACTTATTTTATCTTGTGCATAAAAAATAATGTGAAAAATATATACATGATCATTACCATGAACAATCATTTGAAAAATGCTATAATAGATCATGTCAATAAAAAATCAGGTGAAAAATGATATACCAGATATTGTACAACTAAAATCATATGAACAAATAAATAATTTATCATGTGTATCCTTAATAATTTGAAAAAATATATACCCAACTGTGTTATAGAAAATGTATGTCAACAAATCTATACATTATCATTTGCATGAAAAATCATACGAATGAAAAAATACCCGATCATGGGAAAATAAAACAACATCATCTCATAAGTTATAGAATTTAAACCAATTAATTGGTGTGATATATAAGAATACATTAAAAAATAATCATTAAATATGTGTAACACATGAAATAAATAATTTATATTTCACACATCACTTAATTTACTCAAGGAAAAGTGACAGTTTTCATGGAGATATTCATCGAATGTTTTATAATACATCTAAATAAAGACGGTGGATGGTATTACATGCATTAAATATTTGCATTTGATACCGACCATTGAAATGAAATTTTATTCATAAAATAAAACATGTCTCAAAGTAGAAATTGTGATGGAACACTGTTATGATAAAATACATTTAAGAATAAAAAATATATAAATGGAATGTCATGAAATATAAATTTAAATATCATGAAGTGGAAGATATTAATTATATATTAATTATATATATTAATGAATACACTATATAAAATAAAATATAGTTCCAAATATTAAACTTGTCTCATAAAATTGTTAATAGAGACCAATAGTCCATATATTCAGTATGTATTCACTCTTCCTCATTGCCTCCCCCTCTGAGGACTCGGTCAGCAAGGAAACTGACAATGGAGGAGATGGGCAAGAAGGTCAGGTGTCTAATAAAATCCTGTGAACAGCCTGTAACTCCCTCCGACTTGGTTCTAGGTTCAGATGATGTAGTGCCAGAGCAGGTGCTGTTTCTTAATGCATCGAAGGAGGATGTGGCCAAAATGATGGGTCAAAGACTTGAAGTGGACCTTAATGAAGAACAATATGTGTGGGTAGACAAACAGGACACGATTCTGGTTGGAGGCTTCAACAGGGGGTTTCTCAGAATTGAGGAGTACATGCAGATCTAGAACCACCTAACCTCTGCCTTTGAGGATCGGATAAGGGTGGATCCATTTCTAAAGTTTTCCAATTTATCCTGGAAACTGTTTAGGGATACGGATTCCGGTAGAATGCAATTGGCTTTCAATGATTCTGTTTATTTCTTCCCTAACTAATGTTTTGTTGAGTTATTATCCATGTTGTGGGTGGAAATGGTGGAGGGCCAGATCAGCTTCGGCAGGTTAGAGCATGCTGCTTCTTCCCCGGAAGGCCATTTGTGATGTGGTTCGATCAAAGGGATGGATTGCCATCGGGAGGGACCATGCTTGCATGGGATCACCAAGCGGTTCTTCTTTGGATCTAGCAGTTGCTGCTTTTACTTGGAACTGGTTAGTTCTGGTTTTTTTTGTTGGGCTATGTTTGTTTTTTGTTGGAACTTACGGTTTCTCACTTTTTCCTTAGAAGTGTTTTATCAATAAAAAATAATTTTCAGTCAGTATGTATTCACTTTTTAATGTGACTAACATCTTAAATACTAAAAATAATTTTAAAATATTTTTTTGAACCATTTTTTTATATTTCATTTAATATGGAATATATAATTTTAAGGTTATTTATTTATTTATTATATTTCTGTTATGTTGGATACTTGAGCTGGTTTGACCTATTTCTTTGAAACTTGCTTAGTTTATTGATCATGGAAAAAAGAGTAAAATTATATGTTATCTTAGTACAAAATAAATTACATTTATTAGTAATGTTATTTATTATATTATATGGATTCTTATTCAATGTAACAATTTAAAATAATTTTTCATCAAAAAATTAATATTATTACTCCAATTCAGTTTGCATCCATATATAGTAATATTTTATTTAAAAGTAAACTTTTTAGATATATATTTTTTATATTATGTAATTTATTTTTTATAAATGAATATAAACTATATATTATGTTTATTTTTATTCTATATAAAAATAGATTTTGGGGAAAATATTAAAAAATACTAATTTTTATTAAATCTTCCATTTCATTTATAGTTTTTAAAATGTCCAATTACAAAATGGAATGGTATTATGTTAAATTAATAACATATTATTAAAAATAATACAATTATGTTATAAATAATAAAAATTATACATTTTTTTCGAATAAATTCATTTCTAGGAATAATTTTTTTTAAAAAAAAACAAGTTTTTATTGAGTTTTTCATGTAATTATTAAAATTATTATCTTCTAGTTCTAAAAATAAATTATTGAAAAGTTTTTTAATATTTGGAATAAGTTTTTCCTTGATTATTAAGGAGTTCAATATCATATTTTTCACAATGAATACTAACGGTGGACAAACATTTTCACCAATAAAAACAATAAAACAAGTTAATTAATGTCATAAAAGGGATATGGTAACATAATATCATATTAAAACCTATTGTATGTGATTATGTAGACCCAAATAATCATATATTATCAATTATATAGTTTTATGTATCATTTACAGTGAATAATACTTTATTATATTTTAAAAAAATAAATAATTAGAACATTGCTACTCTACTCACATACACAATAGAACATTTCTTTTATCTTATTACATAACATGAGACATATATCTAAAAAAATAACTACCCAAATATATTAAAAACCACCCCTATGATTAATAGGTCACAATTTTATGAAAAAACCATCATAATAAGTCCTAAGTTGTATTCCAAGGAAGGTTCTACAAATATTTGATGTAATTCATTATAATGTTTTTCACATTTATTATTTTTCTATGTCCTAAAATTTTTATTTAAAAATGATAAAATAACAACATGTATATATTAAATAATTTAAAAACACAATATTATTATTATAAAAACTTTTTAAATCTCTTTTTACAACATATAAGAAATTACAACATTTCTCATGTGTATATATCGGCTACCACCACTATGTAGCGTTGTTGTTTTTTTCATCACGACCACACTAGGCCACATATTATGATGGATTTAGTAAATATATATTATATTAATAAATAAATTATGAATATATTTTCATATGATATTACGTTCCTTATTATCCTTCCATTTTTTAGAAAATGATAATACCGCTCGTGCGTACTTGTGGAATACCACATCCAAGAAGCGATGATATTTTTTTCTCTTATCCAACATAATTGCGTACTTAAAAAAATGTAATTAATTTATAAACATGATAACTATTTCATTTTTACTACTATAGAGATTATATAATAATTATCCCTTTTTACCATGGCCAATGTAGTGATGTTTTATTGGGTTTATGATCTTAACGTCCTAAAAATTTTCAAGATAAACATAAATAATTTAATAACAGTTTAAGGCTTAGTGGAAAACGAAGTAAATGGGATAATAATTAGTGAATAATTCTTAAAGTTTTCTTGATAGTATAAATTTAATATATATCAATTATAATGGGGTTAATATATGTTCTTGGTGTTTCATACTTGAGGTAACATATTTAATTTTAAAAAATAATTTTAAAATTTTTATACTCTTTATCCCCTGTATCCATTTTCATAAAAATTTTAAAAATATGTATTTATTGATAAAAAAGTACTATTTAAAGTCAGTTTCAAATATATATATATTTCATTCCTTTTAGGATTTTAAAAGGAATATTTGAACATTGAATATGCATTTAATTTTTAAATTTTTACCATAGTGAAAAAATTTATTTATAACTTATACCGCATATAATCCATTGAAATTTGTAATTAATTTTGATCCTCATAAAGTTTAATATATTCATTTTCTCAATTTTTTTCAAAATAATATCATATTTTTCATACTTCTGGGATTTTATGTTTAAATATTTTCCATAGAAAATGTATTTTAATCCTCATTTTTATGTGACACTACAAAGGGATTCTACATCTATGTTAGATGGAATGATATATGTTATTTTATAGTTAAAATGAATGATTTTGATTTTTTATATATTCTATTTCCTTGTAAAATTTTTATGATGCCATGTGATATCAATATAGCACACTAATGTATTGAGTAATGATTTCATTCTCCAAGGAATATATGATGGAAGAAACCAAGTAGGTTATTCCACTATAATGGGTCTTATTTGAGTGATTTTATATGTGATGTAGAGATAATGTAAAACTGTAACAAATTACAATTTTATCCTTGAAAATGTTTTTACAAGGAATTATTTTGATTTAATAAGCTATGATGATTATAATATGTTTATAGGAATTTTTATGCCCTCGTAAAGTGTTCAAATTATGTTTTTCAAGAATCTATTTTCATGAATTCGAATGTTTTAAAAGAAACGATGAATGTTTTTCATTTAAATCTACTATTATATGGTATTAGAATATATTTGGGTAACAAATCACATTGCATGAGAAAAAAAATATTTGTGATCATTATTTATTATACAAAAGGGAAATTTTTTTTATTGGATTTCATGATTTTCAAATTGGAAAACATGTCTGTTTAATATATAATCAATTAATTAGAGAAAAGTTTCTCATATAATGATTAAAAAATATCATATGACCGGAGGATGAGTATGATCTATTAAAAGTTTTAACATTATATTAATTGAATTTATTAATAAAGAAGAAAATGTGTATTGAATGAAATATTTTTTAAAATTCAAAGATCACATTTTTTGTGGACAAATGTAAATTGAGTAGAAGTTTAGACAGTTTTTAATGGTTTGATACATGATATTTTTCCTAAATATTTTTAACTCTAATCTGATAAGATCCTCCAAATTTAATAATGTGAGACATTAATTCTTAGTAATGTAATTATTGTTTACTCTTATGAGGATTTAATAAAAGTATAATAAAATAACCTCATAATATCACAAATTATATATGAAAATATCCATTATTGAATTAATTGATTATTTATAAATATATATTGTTTTTTAAAAATAGATTAAAATTAAGAAAGGTTCATTAATATGTCAATTTAAAGATGTTTGATTTAAAATCAGTACATATTTTTCATATTATTTATAGAATGTGAAATATTTAAATTCCATATTATTAATAATGTTATTGATAACATGTTTACTAAATAAATTTATTTATAAATTCATCTATGTTAATAGGTGATGAATGAATAGAACACATCGTTTAGGGAAAAAATAGTCTCCATATATGCATGATGATGTCTTAATTTTTAATAAGGATATGGAGTATGGTAGAAAATTAATGTTTCATTTGAATAATAACATTTCAGAACATTATAAATAACTTTTCATCATACATTATTGGTAATAATTTATTTTATGGGTTATAATAATACAATATCTTAGAGAGTTTAGTTGAGAACATTACCACTCCCTTTGGATGTTCTTCCTTGAATAAAACCTTAATAATCCATAGCATGGTATCTTGGAAAAAACAAAGCTTCATGGACATACACAGAGTATTTTAGAGATACTCAAATAGCATATTGGTCAAGTTAATGATTTAGAATAGGGGTAATGTGGTGGATGTGATCTTTTTTTATAAGTGATGAAAATGAAATTTTATTAAATAATCAATAATTTTCAAGGATGGAGTGACAATATTGAATTATTAATTTCTCCAAAATTAGGAAATAATTATGTTTGGGGTGATATATGGTTCAAAAATATACTATCATTCATTTTCAAAAAAAAATAATTTTAAGGTTTTTTCCCCAAGTTATCTTTATTTTTCATTTTGATTTATTACCATAGTAACAATTTTTTACCCAACTAATTTAGCTGTTCTTAAATGTATATGTAATGCCACTGTATAATTTTTTATTTTTAATAAGCTAAATTTATAATCCATTTAATGTAATTAAAATTTTAAATATGTGAAAATGAATCGTCAAATTAAAAAGATAGAATATATAGAAAAACAATTTCATCAGAAAAAACATTATTTTAAACATTAAGCATTCTTAATATTATATAACATTAACCAGAAATTAAATGAGTTATAATATACATTTTTATATTATAAAACATCATATGAGTTTCATTAAAAAATAGGTCAATTTTAAGTGTTGGATAAATTTGGACAACATTAATAAAATAATTCAGGGAAACAAATCTTATTTTCTATTATCAAGTCCATAAAAATTAATCAATACAATCATACTTTATTCTGCTAAACAGTAAAAATAAGAAATAAAATAAAATAAAATAAATATTTTAATATATAATATAAATTAGAATTTTTTAATTTTCAATTTCCACAGGTGAGGTACAAATTGTAAAATATGGTAATACACCATGTTTTTAAAGAAAAGTATCGCATAAGGTAACAAAATGTTAATCCTGGTTTTTATTAATTCCAAAAAATATTTTAAAATAATTTATTTTTATTTATAAATATTTATTTATAGAATTTTTTTTCAAACATGTTTAATTAAATATTTTATTATGGTAATGTTACAAAATTTCTAGTATTGGGAAAATCGGTATTCTTCAATATTCACATACATTTATTTTGAATAATATCAAAAAATTTCTAAAAGATACTTTTATCCTATTAAATTGAAAAAATATGTTAATTTTAAACATATAAAATTCTAAATTTAATAAATTTTTAATTTAATAAAAAAATATTATATATAAATACCTCTTTAATTAAATATTTCTAAAAACATTAAGTTGTATTAATCCAGTTTTCATTGAATTTTATTTATTTTATTTAATATGGGATATATTATTCATAAAATTTATTAAAAATATTCATCTTACATGCTGAATATCATTTAGTTTTGTTATTAAAGAGAAATAAATATATTGGAGATTTAATTAATTTAGAAAAAACTATATTCCAAAATCTAATGTTGTTACATTATCATCCCTTAAATAACTTGTATCCCAATAATTATAATTATAAATTGATAGTGGAAATATATAATGGATATGTAAGTAACTAATGATATATTTTCCATAGAGATATCAATCCCACTATAATATATTATAGGAGACATAACATTTCCCACATAATAGTAATTTATATAAACATTTATAAAAAAAATTCATCATTATTTGTTTATGAGAGTTTCTTGGGAAATACCATCCATATCATCATTTCTAGGAACCAAATATCAGTATAATACTACAAAAAATTGAGATTCGTATATCCAATATAGCTGATGCAAATTGTTATATGATTATGGAAAATAAAACCTGTGATGTATTATCTAATGAAACCATAATTTCAAATTGTGATACTGTAAGTTCTATTGTAACATAATTGGATCAACCTACATGTCCATAAATTTTAACATTATTTTCCATGGTAATAATAACATTTTGTTATCAAAACTCACTAGTTACATCCTTAAATTCCATTGAAACACTTCATACTTGTTCATAAATATAATTTTATTAACAAGATCGTATCCCCTGGGAGTTCTTAGACAGGTGTGGAGTCGTAGGCACAATCATCATGAACAGACAAAATATTGAGTTGATACACAAACAAACCATTTTAGTGTTATAACTCCTAGAAGCATATTAGTCATAATAGAATATGTATTTAATTATCCTGACATGGAAGTAATTCTTAGGGAAACCACATACTCAATACATTACCCAAATTCCTGTATGAAATTCTATACATATAGTTATCTATTGAGTTTTCACAAATGTTATCTCATACTAAACACAAAAATAACTAAAGTAATCATAAAAATTTTCTATTTTTTTGTATATCAACTATAGTACCCAATCATACACTCCATACTTCGATGCTAAAAAATATATAAAAAAATATATATTATAAATGGTGTGATGTTCCTATAGAAACCTATATATATATTCTTCAATTTTTTCATTTCAAGTAATAAATAATTACAAAATCTCAAGAACAAAGTGATTACTAACTTTGACGATCACCTATATTATTAAATTATTATTTTGATACCTCAGATCATTTCTCTATAATTGAACCATAAATGTCTACTGTTTATACTTATCATAAGCTAAAATCATACTCCTAAAATTATTATTGGGAATATAATAATGTGGTGTAAACAAAGTCATTGTTAAAGAAAAACTCATCAATATTTCATCAAGAGTTAGATCACATGAAAATAATAAAACAAGAGAATGTGATAAATATATTATTAAAAAGATCATGTAATAATAAGAGTTTTCTATATAGAATGAAAGTATGAAATATAAACACAAATGTAGAAAATATGCAATAAAATTGGAGTGTGAGAAAATAATCATATTCATAATCATATTCATAATTGTATAAATGTGGAATATGTAAAATAAATAAATACATCTTGGAAAAAGAAAAATATAATAATATCCACGAACAATATTGTGAACAAATCTATACATGTCAATGTCTATGTAGAAGAATGTGATATATTCATTTGTGTTCACGAACATGGACAGTCAAGTAATAAAATCTATAGACAACCATTTCCATGCATAATCTTGTGGAAAAACATACACTCGGCCATGAACATGATAAATAATTTGAAAAAAGATATAAATTATCATGTCCACACACTATCATGTCAAAAAATCCATCATCATCATGTTCATGAATAATCATGTGAAGAAATATACACATGAACATGTCCACATAAAATCCTTTGAAAAATGATATATAGAATCATGCCAGAAAAAAATAATATGAACAAATCAATATGTGATCATGTACATAAACAACTATTTATCTCATTTCATATAAACAAATAACCAAATCAATAGAAATATATATATAACTACTCCCATCAACTATACACTCATATTCATGCCACATGAAATAAATCATTAAAATTTCGAGCATCACTTAATTAACCCATAGAAAAGAGACATTTTTCAAGAATAAATTCATAGAAAATATCATAAGACATATTTTGAAAGAATTTAGATTGTATAACAAGAGAATATCATAATTATAAAACAAGGAATAACAAAGGATGATTAAATAGTCTAAAATAACCTTTTAAGACAATTTCATAAATCACATTGTGAAATAAGAAAAAATATATCTTTTTAAATTAAATTAATTCATATTAAAAATATTTTATATAAAATAAAATACTTTGATCATGACGATAAAATTTAAAAATTACATATTAAATCAAAAATAGGGCTTTTGGAAAATAAAATTTAAAACATTAATATTCTTTCAGAAAATTTCATTGAGAATACATAAAAAAATTGAAAAAATATTTTAAAAAAACATAATAATATAAATTATATTTTAAATTGTTTTATTCCATTTTGAATGAATACATTTTTTTAAACTATATAAATATATTTTTCCTTTAAAATTTTTTAGAAATAATTCTTTTTGGAAAACCAATTTAAAATATTAAAATTATTCTTTTTAAATGGTAATGTTCATAATAGTTAATAAAACTATTAATGTGTTTTTAGACATTGTTTTTTCATTTTTCATAAAATGTGAAGACCAAAGACACATTAAAAAATAATCATAAAAATATTTAGGTGAGAACTATTGGAAAATTTTAATTTTAAAAATTATATATAAAAATGGTTCCAAAAAAAGACATAAATGATTAACATAATGAGTATAAATTTATAGAATATATTATTAAATTGAAAGGGAAATCTATTTTAATATTTTGAAATTAAATTTATTTAAAACTAAATCATTAAGAGAGATAGAAATCCTATATATAAAAAAATTGAAGTTAATTTTAAAGATTTCCATATAAAATTCATAGTTGTATTTGATAATAATAAAAGATAATAGTAATGAGAAGATTGAATATGAATATAGATGTGAAAGAGATCACTTTCAAAATATGTGGGTTATTTGTAACATCATTAAATATTAAATTAAATCAATAAATACATTAATGTAATTATTCAAAAAAGGTGGGGGAATGCCATTAAAATGTAATAATGGTACAAAAAATAATATTAAACATCATAGATAAATAGAGATCATTATTACACCAGAAAATATTTTGAGTCAAGAAAAACTGTGTATAACATAATAAACTTTTTTATAGAACCCACATGAAATGAATAGCTTTAAATTAAACAAAAAATAAGATGATTAATTGATATTTGAAGATATTATTATCCTACAAGAAGTATACATACTATTTAAATGAAATTTTTTCATAAAAAAAACATTTCCTAATAGAATAAAATAAAGATAAAACCTATTATTGTAACTATAATATATTAATCAAAATGTAAATAAATGGGATAACAAGAAATTTACAATTAAATATAATGAAAATCAATATATTAATAATACGTTAAATAAATTGCTATTTTAATAAACCATATAGAGTAAAAGACGGTACCCAATATCGAACATGTCTAATATTTATGAATATAGGGAGAAATTATCATTTTCATAGGTGTTGATTTACTTTGCATATGTGCCAAATATTCTAAATAATATAATTAAATTTATTAAAAAAATTATAATAATTTTTTCATAGATGTTTCATTTTCTATGTTTTACTAATTATAATTGTTTATTAATTTATTAATTATATTTCACCTATGTGAGTTACTTGAGGTGTTTTAGTAATTTTCTATGAAACTTACTTAGTATATAGACAATAGTCAAATATGTTATATATTTACATGATTTATCCAAAAATTTTATGGTTAATGTAATTATTATACCACAATAATGAAATTTATAAACATTCATTGGTTTTCTATAAATAGACTCAAATTAAAAAATGTTCACTTATTATTACATTTAAGGTGTCTAATTTTAATTTAACCATTACTTATAGGTGTTAATTTTATAATCAATTATATTATAATTTTATAATACTAATAGTGTTATAGTTATCTTAATTACAACATAAGTATAAAATTAATTTCATTTATGTTAATTGTTGATGAAAAAATAAAGCATGTCAGTCATCTTTGTTGTAGTTTTCATGTTAGTGTGATGACATCTTCATTTTTTAAAATCATTTAGTGAAATGTTCAAAATGGATGTTATATTTTTAAAATAAACATAAAATATGTTATAGATATTTATTGTACCATAAATTCATAGAAATAAAATATATCATGGCAATAAGAATAAAACAACTAAGAGCGTTTGGTTAAGAATATTAACTCTCCCTTTGTATTTTCTCCCTTGGGTAACACCTTGATGCTTCATATATTGGTATTATGGAAACAAAAATGAATCTAGTACATGGGTTGATTATTTTGGAGATTCAAAAAAATATTTTTTTACTAATAAATTGTTCTTCAAAGTATAGTTCTCAATAGGGGGTTAAATTAACTATTTAAAAAAAATTCTATTTAAATATTATTCCTAAAAGGGTTCCCCAATAAATTTTAATACAACCCAGTTAATAAATGTTATATGGTTATGAAGGTTTGACTTTTTAAATTACTTCTCATAAGATTGATTAATTATCATTAATCTTAATACATATTATTATCATTAATTTTGAAGCTATTAAAAAGAGGAAAAACAATTATAACTTATTTCCAAGACAAACTATCAAAGTAAATTTCATGATTTCCAAAAAATACAGTAAAACAGATAAAACTAAATCAAATGACACAATGGATAAAAAACAAGTGGTCCAGTCTCATGATGAGACATACTGAACTCTACTTGGTGATCAAATAACACTAGTGATTTTATATAAATAAACATGATGGACACCCTGGATTGGGGTTGACAACAATACATAAGACTCTCCAGGTCACATGACCTCTTACATAGTTCTTTGTGGGTTTGAACTAATAGGCCACATAGAGATTTATTTCACATTTGTCCATGTGAATACACAATTTTTAAAAGATGTATAAAAAGGGATATCTTGTATCCTTTTTTTAATTCAGGATTCATTGCATGTTTTTATAAATACAGACACACTGTTCTAAGGAAAAAAATAATACACAATAGAGAAAAATAATGAGATAAGGTTATAAGTGCTCTGAGTGTTATTCTATAAATCTATAAACTTCTATGTAACATCCCAAGTAAGTAATGAATAATATATATTTTTATCTATGTCTATTAATGATTAAGATAGTGTTTTAGAGGCTTAAAATGAAAATAAATCCAATCTTAAGCATGGAATACACTAATATTCCTAAAAGATTGTTTTATTTCCGTATGATGGAAAACCCTTTTTAAATCTATCTTTTGAGAATTTTATAAACTATGTTTGTCAAAATTAAATTATTCTTTATGATTGGGACATCAAAATTTACTTGTTGTGAATTTTTTCTTATTTTTCTGACAATGTTCATTTTTTAATGAATAGTGAAAAATACTGCATTTTACATCAAAACTGCTTTTTAGTCTAATTTATTTATATGATTATATTATCTTTTTAATTGGTATTGAAGTAAAATTAGAATATATTTTTACAATTTATTCCAATGGTGGTCATTGGAATCAATTTCACTTTGAAATTGGACTTAAATTGGTGTCAATCTTTTGATACTTATTGTTTCATAAAAACACGCTATTTGCTCGGACAGCGGGAATTAATTATTAAATTAATTAATGTGACTTATATGTTTTGAATTTTGTAAAATATAATTCATTTTTGAATTCAGAATATCAAATATATCTTAGGGTGGATTTTTGGTAATTTTCTAAAAAACTTCAATTTTTGATGAATAGTGAAACCACTAAGTGGTACTTATAAAAAATGATTTTTCCATTTAAATGAATTTTTTTCCATCATTGTGTTTTTAATTTAAAAAATCCGACATACATGGTTGTCATTAAGAAGTAAAATGTGGTTCAATGAGATTAAAATAATTTTTTGGTGAATAGTAACTTATTAAGTTTTAATCGTGATTAATGGTAATTAGTGTAGTTTAAGGTAAAAATAATGATTTAATAAAATAAGATGAGCATGAAACATGTCCTACCCTCATTGGTTGTGTCATGGCCGACCAAGACAAGCCATGGGTCAACTTGGGGACCCCATGGATCCACTTTGGATGGAAAATGACATAAATAACGTTTTATTTAATGTAAAAGTATAAATGACACAAACATAATATGTTTTATGAAAACAATTTTTACATGGGGTTATAAAGATCATATTTTTTATTATAAATAGTCATTGGAAATCTAAAAAGATTTCCTACATCATAGTATTTGTTTTATAATTTTTAGACTTTAAATAAATTAAATTATTTATGACATCATGATGATGCAGCGATGACCTCATTATTTAATGATTTAAATAAAATGGAAAGATAATAAAAAATATAAACCCTACACATGGAAAAAACCAATTGGATGAGTGGATTTAGAAGCCTTATCACCTTATCCTCTAATTATATAAATGTGGGACCTTTTTAATCCGAAACTCTTTTTAAAATAAAGTAACTTATCTTTACTTTCCAAAAGTGCCCCTCCTCTCCTCTTATAAAAGGCCCACAACTCTACCTCATTTCACACACTCCTCAAGCCTTTGGCTCGTCCAAACCCTTCCCATTTACTCTCTCCACATCCCTATCCTCATCCTAGAGGATTCCCTTTGGACATAGTCCTTTCAAAAGAATCCTTTAGGCTCAAATCAAAAGGAGTTACACTTTTAAAGGTAATTCATTCTCTCATTTTCATTTCTTTTATTTTTCTTCTCCAACCCCCTAAACTCTTTTTATTTACTTCTTTTGTAACAAGACCAGTATCTTCAATATACTAGGATGTTGTTATAAGATTTATTTGAGCTACACTCACACAACTACATCAAATGGTTAAAGAACATACAGTTTCCGTGGATGGCGAAATTCTGCCTCCCGAAACGATGATTGTTCAATACTCATTTAACACCTTCAAAGGTGGACATTATGATGTCACTATTTTTATATATGATATATAATATGTTTATTATTTCCTTAATCTTCTGTATTTTTTATTTATGGAATACCATTATTGTTTCCATTATGGGTAAACACGATATCTTCATTTTAGGAAGTGCGGACTACCGCCCCCTGAAAGTGATTTGATTCGTTAATACCATATGTGGGATGTGTAAAGGATAAAGTTAATGATATTATATATGTTATTATACTAGAATTATAATATAATCTTATATCATTATGATTCCATTCCAGAAAATACGAAATAGAAATGGAAGTAGCGTTCATGCGTACATACGGCTTACCGTCTCCATGAACGGTGCATTTCATTTCTTACCTCTAAATGTGATGTAATATTATAAATACATGTATATACTGAATATATATGATATAAATTTTATCCAAATCATTAATATCATTCTGTATATAACGAAGCTTTGACCAAATTAACAACATGTAAGTGTAAGAAGTCTATTTTTGACTTAAGAACCAAATACCGACAAAATGAACATTATTAACTTAAATGATTACATGATGTTCATAACATGGTATAAAAGGAATAATGAACTTGAAAAAGGTTATTAAGCAAGTAGAGATTAACTCAAGTTTATTATTCAGGAGATTAATGAACGATCGAGTCAAGTCGGACCCGAGGTATGGGACTTCATCTCAATCTCCTTTCGTTGAGGCATATTTTGTTTTATACACAACCTTCTTTTATACGGTGTATAAACCCCTTTGACATTTACGTTTATTCAAAAGGAATCTTTTTTTTATACGAAGCATTTACTAAACAACAAAAGGGAATGTTTTTGTCGTACGTATGCAGCGACAACGACTTCTCCGCCATCGTGACCGTTATTTGAGTTTCGACTTCCTCTACAAGCCATACCTTCTTTTTAAAAGAAAAATAAATACCATGTTTTACATTTAATTTATTTTGGTATTGAAAATGGTTTACATAATGTTTTTATATCAATGTGTTGTATTGATATCTTGTGATTGAAAGGTGGAAATGTTATGTTTCCTTTATGCATGTTTTATGTGATATGATTATGTTGAGGTTCTTGGGCATTATTATGAAAACGGGTGGTTCCGTGATAAACTAAGGGCGGGTGAGCCCGATATAGCTCTCCGATGCATTGGGTAACGTGAAGGAGTGAAACGTTAAGGTTTCTTCGAAGCGATTTAGGGAATATACTGTGATGGGTATTCCAAACGTAACCAAGAGGGTTAATCCCTACGCAAGAATGTTAAGAATGCCTCAAGTTACCTTTATGTCTTATGATTTCTATGATTTATTCATGATTTGATGAGGTATGTTAAAGTGCTTATGTTTTATGGGTAAATTATGATCTCATCCTTATGTATATATGTACCCATGTTTCCTTTCCATATTTTTAAATCCCTTACTGATCTTTTTATGCTCATCCCAAGTTTTTTTGAAATGTTTTTCACAGGTCAAGGTAAAGGTACATGATATGATGATATTGTCAAGGAAGTGTCAAGAAAGAATCCATGTTTATTTTAAATATGTTTCCATTGATGGGAATGAAGAATACTATCTTTATGTAACCACTTTGTTTATATGTGGAATGTAATGCAAGTTTTATGATCTAATTCTCTAAAACTCTAAACCCGAAAAGATCCTCAATGTGTAATATTTTAATAACTCAAGATTAAGTAAGGTTTAAGGCTGGGGCCTTATTGTTGGTATCAGAGGTCGGTTTAGATAACTTTAGGAGTTAGAATTCTAATAAATAATTATCCAAAAATATTTTTTTTGAAATGATATAGCATTTGAATATTACCATGTTGCTTCATCTAAGACATGTTTGTTCAGAATGGTTTTCCGTAGAGGAAACAGGGAAGCAGTGCTAGGAAGGCATACAGAAGGAAATAAAATTCCGAATCAGCATCCTAAGATGGTCGGAATTGGAACTGAATAGTTTGTTGCAGTAATGGCGCAGTTGACTCAGGCTATAAATGGTGGTGGTATCCATGCACGAGATCAGCCAGACCAACCGCAGAGGAACATGTCAGTGGTGGAACATTTCATGGGGCAACATCCCCCATCATTCAGAGGATCATCTGACCCTGTGCTAGCTGAAGGGTGGATTAAAGCACTGGAGAAGATTTTCGATGTCATGGGGTGTTCAGACAATCAAAAGGTTAGTCTTGCTATTTACCGTTTGGAGGGTGAGGCAGATCCATGGTGGTCAATGGTTAAAAATATCAGGGACGCTGATGAGATTGATGCTCTCGACTGGGATAAATTCAAAGGTATGTTTCTTGAGAAGTATTTTCCGAAGGCTATTTGACTTAGGATGGAAAAGAAATTCTTGGAATTGAGGCAAGAGGAATACTCATTGGCTGCCTATGAAGAATGGTTCACGCGATTGGCAAGGTATGCTCCAAATTTTATTCGAGACCTTGATAGTAAAATCAATCATATTTACTCAGAATTAAAGCCAAAATATCGAAGGGCATTAGCTTCTCGTGAGTTTAAAAGTTATGAAAAGCTTGTTCGATCTGCTGAGAAGGTGGAAATGGAGTTTTCCGATGACCAAGTGTTCTATAACAACCAGCAGAAGAAGAGACCGAGGTGGCAGGGGAAAGGTAAGAATTCTTCAAAAAAGTCTGATGGTAAGAAAACTAAGTTTCCAGTTTGTGATAAATGTGGAAAAAGGAATGCTGGGGAATGTCGTCTGAATTCTAGAAAGTGCTATCAATGTGGTAAGATGGGACATAAGGCTTGTGATTGCACTAAAAAGGATCAGGGTGATAGTAAGACCAAATTTGATTTACAGTTAGTGAAATGTTATAAGTGCAATGTAACGCCCCAAGATTTTATGAAAAATATTCTTTTTAATTTCATTAATGTCTTGTGTTGTACGCTACAACAAAAGAAGCTTTCACAATACGCATCCTTGACTTTCCTTCCGTTACACGCAATCACGACCTTCCTCGATAGCGTGTGTAGTACGCAATACTGAGTTTCACGAAACAACGATATGCTATTAAAATATTATTAAAACTAGCCGTTATGAATAGTAATAACCACTTTTTGGAAATTTTGTAAATTTTATTTTTCAAAATGGAATTCATTTTTGGATTCGGAGTATCGAATTTAGCCTAAGGTGAAATTTTGGTACTTTTCGGATAACTTTCATATTCTAATGAATAGTGAAAATTACTAAATTATAATTAAAAACAACTTTTTTAATCGAAATAATTAATAGTGATAAATTATTAATTTGAGTGGTTTTAAAGTATATTTAGAATATATTTTTACAATTTAATACAATGTTGGTCATTGTTTGTAATTTCACATTTAAACCAGACATAATCAAGTGTCAATCTTTTGATAGATTTTGTTTCTTAAAAAACACGCTATTTGTTTTAACAGCGGGATTTAATTATAAAATTAATTAATGCAACTTCTATGTTATGAATTTGGTAAAATAGACTTCATTTTTGAATTCGGAATATGAAATATAGCTTAGGATGAAATTTTGGCATTTTTCTGAAAACTTTCAATTTTTGATGAATAGTGAAACCACTAAGTGGTAGGTTAAAAACGGAATTTTGCATAAAACTTAATTTTACCGCTTCTGTGAATGGAATTTCGAAAATCCGAGAGACACGGTTAATATCAAGGACTAAAATGTGGTTCAATGAGATGAAAATAATTTTTTGGTGAATAGTAACTTTTTACTTTTTTTTACCACGGTTAATAGTAAATAGGGTAACTAAGGGTAAATATGATATTAATATTACCCTAACACATGTCCTAATTCTATTGGACAAGTGTAATTCGACCAAAAACAAACTTAGGAATAAAATATGACCATTTAGGCCCACTTGGATTAGATTAGGACATTTATTATTAATTTATTTAAAGAAGGGTTAAAATAGTTAAAATCAAAGTTTAATAAGTAAATCATTTTTAATATGGGGTTATACATAAGATAAATTCGACTATAAATATTCATTAGAAAGCTAAAAAGATTTCCTACATGATGGTATTTTATTTGTAATTTTTAGACAGCATATAATATAATTTATTTATGACACAAAGATGATGCAGTAATTATCTTATTAATGAAATATTGACATAATTGATAATATAAATACCAAAATAAATGTAATTTAAGACTTTTTATGAATTCCACTAATTTTCTAGGTTACTATGATATATTAGTGTTGATTTAATCAACTTGGTTCGAATATATAATTCTTTTATGACTTTCCAAAAAATCATATATCAAATAGTGTCAAAATTGACACAAAATAGTTTTTAAATTAAATATTATATTATTAATTGTTATTTTATTCCTAAAAATCTAAGGTTCGGCCAAATGACTTAGATAAGGATATATGTATTACTAATATACAATTTGGGGTTCTTTGGCATGTTATAGTAAGTGTATTAACCATATAGTGAAAGAAAACAAAAAGACACGGTAAAAGTTAAATTATTTAACTTAGAGTTAAATCTAATTGATAAGGTTTAAAATAAGATCAAAACATGTATAAATTTGATTGGTTGATGAGATTACAACCCTATCTCATCTAAGCTTCGAATATGAGTCATTTTTGGAGGTTTTTAAGTGGGGTTATATTTATTATAAATTAATATTTTTAAGAATTCCTAAGGTGCCCCTCTCCTCCCTTATAAAAGGACACCTCCTCCCCCTCCTCCTCACACCAATTTGAGCACTCAAGCTCGGCCAACCCCTGCCAAAATCCCTTCTCCACTTCCCTAGCAACATCCTAGAGGTTCTGGTCTTCCTCAAAGACCAATTCTAGTGCCCTAAGAGGAGGTCTCAAAGAGGCACTTCAAAGAAGAGGTAATTACCGTTACCAATTCTTTCATCTTTATTTCTTCTTCCACTTCTTCTTCTTAGGTTGTTTCATTATGAAGTAATAACATCAGTATCACTCATATACTGATATGTTATTATAAGTACGAGACAACCCTATTTCACCATCTATCAATCCTACGGAAAAAGAAATCACCGCGCGTGCGTACGTACGGAATACCGTCTCCACGCCGTGGTGTAATCTATTTTCCACCACCACCTTACATGGATGGGTATAATGGTGTAAAGAATAACTATACATAGTTATTACAACATCATAATGATTCTGATATATTTTATAATCCACTCCAATTCAATTCAATATTTATAGAAATGATATCATCGCTCGTGCGTACGTACGGAATACCGTCTCCACGACGCGATGAGATTCATTCTCCATGTTAACCATTTAAGAATGATTATAATGTATATATAAGAAATAATAATGAAATACATGACATTATAAAGCTACTGGATTTATGTATATATATATACATATGTATGTCATCTACTTACTTCCATTTCAAGACAATAAGGAAAGAAAAAACAGCGTTCATGCGTACGTACGGACTACCGTCTCCATGAACGGTGTTTTTCATTTTATTTATCTATCTATTATATATATATATATACTGAATATATATGATATATAAATCATATTTTATATTCTGGAAGTAAGTAAATCATGATATAAGTAATAATGATGTCAAGAACAACAAGTCAAAACACCTACGATAAATGAAACGATTTTACCCAAAACGCTTCTTTAACATGGAATTTACAAAAGAACGGGTAATATAATGTCATAAGTGAAACATATATGATATCATAACAATGAATATGATTCTGTAATAAGTCAATGACATTATTTAAATCATTATACAGGAGGTTCGGACACATACGAAGCAAATTGGACCTAAGGTAAGGGAAATATCACAATCTCATTTTTATCCGAGATTGTTTATTCGTAAGTATTTACTGGGGTGTATTTTATCATCCACATCTATGTTTACTCAATATGTAATATTATTTCCATCCACCTAAAATTGTTTAAATCCATTTTTACCCTTCAGTGAGTTTTTAGTAATACGTATGAAAGGAATCTTTTGTCGTTTTTCGTACGAGGTACTTTTTGACTTTTCCGACAAAAGTACAAGAAGAATGTTTTTTTTAACTTATACGGCACGAACAGATTTCTACTGTTTTATAAAGCCTTATTTTCATGAAGCTTCCTCTAAAATATTTCATGACTATTTTAAATAAAATCTATTTCTTTTAAAATTGCATGATGTTTTGTGAAAAGAAATTGATTTTGAAGAAGAAAGGATATTTTCCTCAAGAATTCAATTCAAGTGTTTTATCAAAATTATTTTCCATCTAAGATAATAAAGGGTTCTGTTTCTATTCATATTTTTACATTGATTTGACTATGTTGTGATTGAATTAGGTTTATGAATTCCTTTATCTTATATGAATTGATTTATGATGTCATGATGTTTCAAGAATCCCATTTTTGTTACATGTGTTATGCAATGATGTATGTTTTATGATTTTGTGGCACACATAAGAAAGGATTCATTAAGAGATGGGTGGGACCTATATCTCCCTCCAATGCATTGGGTAAAGATTTTATATCTCATGAGATAGACATGGCTGGAATGGTAGGTTATACCGGTTCAGTGAAACAGGACTGAAACGAGGATTACTCGATTCAGAAAGGGACTTTGTCCACTAAGATAGTCTTGGCAATGAGTCTTGACTAACAAGAAATGATTCTCTATGATTATGTGTGTATGCCACAATGAGTAATGTTTTAAGTTATTATTTCATTTCACTACTATGATTTATCCCATGTTATGAAATTATGCTCTCTTTTGCAGGTTAAGATTTCCAAAAATGTTATGTTCTTATGAAAATTATGTGATTGATATTTCCTTTGTTTACCCTTACTGAGCATTTGAGCTCACCCTTTTATGTTTTCTTTTCCCCAGGATATAAAGAAAGGTTTTAGGTAGAAAAAAGGGATGACCTTTATGGGAGATATTGAAGAACTTTCACCACGATTAGAAGATTACGTTCCGAGTTTCCAAAGACACTAAACTATTACGATCCTTTAGTGTGTGTTTTTGTTATGTACTAAGTATTCCGCAAATGTAATGTAATGTCCATGTACGTCAAGATACGGGTCTCTACAGTTGGTATCAGAGGAAAGGTTTAGTCAACCTTTGGAAACTAGGATGCGAGAACTTTAGTGAGATCCCTAGAGATATTTCTAAGGTATGTCTAGGGATGTCTCTAAGGTTAAGTATACGTATAGGTTATAGTCCTAGAATTACGCTAACGATCTTCGAATTTAACCTAAGATGTTAGATATTGAGGGTACTAACCCTTTATTATGTTGTTTTCCCTAGCATGATTTTTGCCTCTCACACAATTCTTTTGGGGTTTTAGACGATGGCTGGAACCCGAAGGAACCGTGTTAATGCGGAATGTGATGGGCAATGCAATGATTGTACCCCTGAGCAACCAAACGATATAGGAGCTGGAATGCAAAATCTTGTAGCCATGATCACACAACTTTCTCAAGCTATGAATCATGCAGGACTTCCAAACGAGCAAAGGAAGGAGCAACATTCTGTTGAATCCTTCATGAGGCAGCGTCCACCTTCTTTCAGTGGGTCTACTGATCCATTAGTTGCTGAACAATGGATTAGTACTACTGAAAAGATATTTTCAGTTCTTCAATGTTCTGAACATGATAAAGTCATCCTAGCAGTGTATCGTTTGGAAGGAGATGCTGATCAATGGTGGAATCTTATTAAGAATACAAGGCAAAGGGATGAAATTGAGTCTATGGAATGGGACGAGTTCAAGAACTTATTTTTCAATAAGTACTTCCCTCGTATTCTTCGAACAAAGATGGAGAAAGAGTTTCTTGAACTGAAGCAAAGGGACGATGAACCTGTTGGTACCTATGAAGCAAATTTTACAAGACTTGCAAGGTATGCTTCTGGAATTATCATCCAACCTGAAAGTAAAGTTGATCGATTTTTCAGTGGCTTAAAACCAAGTCTTCGAAGGGCATTAGCTATAAGAGACTTCAGTAGCTATGAAGAAATTGTGCGTTGTGCTATCAAGGTAGAAATGGAAGTTGGTGTTACATATCCATCTCATGGTTTTGACATGAAACGAAAGATGGAGTTCAAGGAGAAATCTCAGAATAATGGTAAAAAGAAGATGAATGTTTCCTTATGCACAAAGTGTGGAAAGAAGCATGGTGGAGATTGTCTAAAAGGGACTAGAAAATGTTTTAAGTGTGGAAAAGAAGGTCATCGAGCAGCTGAGTGTCGAAGTAATGGAAAAAGGGTTTCTAATGATAAAGCAAACACTGCAGAGAACGCACCGCCAACACTTCAATGCTTCAAGTGCAAGGAAATGGGGCATTATGCTAATAATTGCCCTAATCCAAGGGTTAGTGATGATCAACATGAGCAACCACTGAAGGCAAAGGACAAAGGGAAATCACATGCGATCACTATTGGCAATGTTGAATATGACAACGATGTGGTGGAATGATTAAGTGTTTATGTAATGGGATTCCAAAATAATGTTGTATCATTGAGTATTGCAATATTTATTGATGTGGTATTCAAAGTGATTGAGATATTTTTTTTGGAAATAAGATGATATGCGCATAATGAAGACGAGAAAATGAAATGTTTAATAGTATTCATGAGCTCATGATTGATATAAGGACTAAGTGATATCATGGTTTGAGTATAAATAATTTTGAGGATTTTGGTATGTGTAAAGTGTTAACTTTTAACTGCATTCAAGTTTTCACTAAGGTTCAATGGGTATTCAAGAGTATACATGATTAAGGACTTTGAATGTTTGGAATGTGACCAAAAAAAACATATCTTATGATATATGGGGATCAACGATGATATTAAATCTCTGGTAATTGTTTTCACTATGTTATGAGAGTGGACTGCAGTATTATGGATAAGCCTAAAGATTGGAATGGATTGTGTTGGACGATATTATTGATAGGATGTTGTAGTAGTTTTGGAAAAAGGACAACCTGCAGGACGGGCGACAGCCCATCGCTTCGGACAAGGCTGTGGGAATCGAACCCACAACCGAAGTGCGACTGGCCTTTATCGCCTACCACTGACCTACAGGAAGTCCCTGTTTAGTAGAAACTAGTTTTATTATATTAAGCAGAATGATATATGAAGTATAAGTCCATTTTAGGAACCATATATGATTAATCTCACTATAGATCGACTTATGTATATAAGTTTTGCTAACCTTTTGTTTGAGACAGATGGAATGACCTGTCATTCTATCACATGATCTGCTAACACATCACGAATAACAAATTCAACTTCATTTATTTAAGAGATGAAGTAGAAATTGTTCAAGGCACGAACAAAAGTGATATTTTACCAAAATAAAGTAAGTATTTATTCTAAGCAAATTTTCAACTTTAGGGAAATGATCTTGAAAACCAAAAATGTTGTCCTAGTGATCTTATACCTGATGAATCAGATGGTACCTTATATCATCACAAATCTATGGATTTGTGATTACTGGCTTTTCCATAGCCATGTTCTCTACCACTCTCCATCAGAACATGATGGTTAGATTTTTCTTCCATATCCATATTTTCACCTATGTGGAAACCCAGTGATTAGTATATTTGGGTAATCGTTACATTTCATACTTTAGTTTTTAAAGACATGTTTTGGTATTCCTTTTTACGATGTGGGTTTCTATCAAAGAAAATTTTGAATAGTAAACCATTTATAACCCCGACGAATTTCGAGGGCGAAATTCATTTTAAGGGGGGTAGAATGTAACGCCCCAAGATTTTATGAAAAATATTCTTTTTAATTTCATTAATGTCTTGTGTTGTACGCTACAACAAAAGAAGCTTTCACAATACGCATCCTTGACTTTCCTTCCGTTACACGCAATCACGACCTTCCTCGATAGCGTGTGTAGTACGCAATACTGAGTTTCACGAAACAACGATATGCTATTAAAATATTATTAAAACTAGCCGTTATGAATAGTAATAACCACTTTTTGGAAATTTTGTAAATTTTATTTTTCAAAATGGAATTCATTTTTGGATTCGGAGTATCGAATTTAGCCTAAGGTGAAATTTTGGTACTTTTCGGATAACTTTCATATTCTAATGAATAGTGAAAATTACTAAATTATAATTAAAAACAACTTTTTTAATCGAAATAATTAATAGTGATAAATTATTAATTTGAGTGGTTTTAAAGTATATTTAGAATATATTTTTACAATTTAATACAATGTTGGTCATTGTTTGTAATTTCACATTTAAACCAGACATAATCAAGTGTCAATCTTTTGATAGATTTTGTTTCTTAAAAAACACGCTATTTGTTTTAACAGCGGGATTTAATTATAAAATTAATTAATGCAACTTCTATGTTATGAATTTGGTAAAATAGACTTCATTTTTGAATTCGGAATATGAAATATAGCTTAGGATGAAATTTTGGCATTTTTCTGAAAACTTTCAATTTTTGATGAATAGTGAAACCACTAAGTGGTAGGTTAAAAACGGAATTTTGCATAAAACTTAATTTTACCGCTTCTGTGAATGGAATTTAGAAAATCCGAGAGACACGGTTAATATCAAGGACTAAAATGTGGTTCAATGAGATGAAAATAATTTTTTGGTGAATAGTAACTTTTTACTTTTTTTTACCACGGTTAATAGTAAATAGGGTAACTAAGGGTAAATATGATATTAATATTACCCTAACACATGTCCTAATTCTATTGGACAAGTGTAATTCGACCAAAAACAAACTTAGGAATAAAATATGACCATTTAGGCCCACTTGGATTAGATTAGGACATTTATTATTAATTTATTTAAAGAAGGGTTAAAATAGTTAAAATCAAAGTTTAATAAGTAAATCATTTTTAATATGGGGTTATACATAAGATAAATTCGACTATAAATATTCATTAGAAAGCTAAAAAGATTTCCTACATGATGGTATTTTATTTGTAATTTTTAGACAGCATATAATATAATTTATTTATGACACAAAGATGATGCAGTAATTATCTTATTAATGAAATATTGACATAATTGATAATATAAATACCAAAATAAATGTAATTTAAGACTTTTTATGAATTCAACTAATTTTCTAGGTTACTATGATATATTAGTGTTGATTTAATCAACTTGGTTCGAATATATAATTCTTTTATGACTTTCCAAAAAATCATATATCAAATAGTGTCAAAATTGACACAAAATAGTTTTTAAATTAAATATTATATTATTAATTGTTATTTTATTCCTAAAAATCTAAGGTTCGGCCAAATGACTTAGATAAGGATATATGTATTAATAATATACAATTTGGGGTTCGTTGGCATGTTATAGTAAGTGTATTAACCATATAGTGAAAGAAAACAAAAAGACACGGTAAAAGTTAAATTATTTAACTTAGAGTTAAATCTAATTGATAAGGTTTAAAATAAGATCAAAACATGTATAAATTTGATTGGTTGATGAGATTAGAACCCTATATCATCTAAGCTTCGAATATGAGTCATTTTTGGAGGTTTTTAAGTGGGGTTATATTTATTATAAATTAATATTTTTAAGAATTCCTAAGGTGCCCCTCTCCTCCCTTATAAAAGGACACCTCCTCCCCCTCCTCCTCACACCAATTTGAGCACTCAAGCTCGGCCAACCCCTGCCAAAATCCCTTCTCCACTTCCCTAGCAACATCCTAGAGGTTCTGGTCTTCCTCAAAGACCAATTCTAGTGCCCTAAGAGGAGGTCTCAAAGAGGCACTTCAAAGAAGAGGTAATTACCGTTACCAATTCTTTCATCTTTATTTCTTCTTCCACTTCTTCTTCTTAGGTTGTTTCATTATGAAGTAATAACATCAGTATCACTCATATACTGATATGTTATTATAAGTACGAGACAACCCTATTTCACCATCTATCCATCCTACGGAAAAAGAAATCACCGCGCGTGCGTACGTACGGAATACCGTCTCCACGCCGTGGTGTAATCTATTTTCCACCACCACCTTACATGGATGGGTATAATGGTGTAAAGAATAACTATACATAGTTATTACAACATCATAATGATTCTGATATATTTTATAATCCACTCCAATTCAATTCAATATTTATAGAAATGATATCATCGCTCGTGCGTACGTACGGAATACCGTCTCCACGACGCGATGAGATTCATTCTCCATGTTAACCATTTAAGAATGATTATAATGTATATATAAGAAATAATAATGAAATACATGACATTATAAAGCTACTGGATTTATGTATATATATATACATATGTATGTCATCTACTTACTTCCATTTCAAGACAATAAGGAAAGAAAAAACAGCGTTCATGCGTACGTACGGACTACCGTCTCCATGAACGGTGTTTTTCATTTTATTTATCTATCTATTATATATATATATACTGAATATATATGATATATAAATCATATTTTATATTCTGGAAGTAAGTAAATCATGATATAAGTAATAATGATGTCAAGAACAACAAGTCAAAACACCTACGATAAATGAAACGATTTTACCCAAAACGCTTCTTTAACATGGAATTTACAAAAGAACGGGTAATATAATGTCATAAGTGAACCATATATGATATCATAACAATGAATATGATTCTGTAATAAGTCAATGACATTATTTAAATCATTATACAGGAGGTTCGGACACATACGAAGCAAATTGGACCTAAGGTAAGGGAAATATCACAATCTCATTTTTATCCGAGATTGTTTATTCGTAAGTATTTACTGGGGTGTATTTTATCATCCACATCTATGTTTACTCAATATGTAATATTATTTCCATCCACCTAAAATTGTTTAAATCCATTTTTACCCTTCAGTGAGTTTTTAGTAATACGTATGAAAGGAATCTTTTGTCGTTTTTCGTACGAGGTACTTTTTGACTTTTCCGACAAAAGTACAAGAAGAATGTTTTTTTTAACTTATACGGCACGAACAGATTTCTACTGTTTTATAAAGCCTTATTTTCATGAAGCTTCCTCTAAAATATTTCATGACTATTTTAAATAAAATCTATTTCTTTTAAAATTGCATGATGTTTTGTGAAAAGAAATTGATTTTGAAGAAGAAAGGATATTTTCCTCAAGAATTCAATTCAAGTGTTTTATCAAAATTATTTTCCATCTAAGATAATAAAGGGTTCTGTTTCTATTCATATTTTTACATTGATTTGACTATGTTGTGATGGAATTAGGTTTATGAATTCCTTTATCTTATATGAATTGATTTATGATGTCATGATGTTTCAAGAATCCCATTTTTGTTACATGTGTTATGCAATGATGTATGTTTTATGATTTTGTGGCACACATAAGAAAGGATTAATTAAGAGATGGGTGGGACCTATATCTCCCTCCAATGCATTGGGTAAAGATTTTATATCTCATGAGATAGACATGGCTGGAATGGTAGGTTATACCGGTTCAGTGAAACAGGACTGAAACGAGGATTACTCGATTCAGAAAGGGACTTTGTCCACTAAGATAGTCTTGGCAATGAGTCTTGACTAACAAGAAATGATTCTCTATGATTATGTGTGTATGCCACAATGAGTAATGTTTTAAGTTATTATTTCATTTCACTACTATGATTTATCCCATGTTATGAAATTATGCTCTCTTTTGCAGGTTAAGATTTCCAAAAATGTTATGTTCTTATGAAAATTATGTGATTGATATTTCCTTTGTTTACCCTTACTGAGCATTTGAGCTCACCCTTTTATGTTTTCTTTTCCCCAGGATATAAAGAAAGGTTTTAGGTAGAAAAAGGGATGACCTTTATGGGAGATATTGAAGAACTTTCACCACGATTAGAAGATTACGTTCCGAGTTTCCAAAGACACTAAACTATTACGATCCTTTAGTGTGTGTTTTTGTTATGTACTAAGTATTACGCAAATGTAATGTAATGTCCATGTACGTCAAGATACGGGTCTCTACATGCAATGGGATGGGTCACTATGCAAACGAGTGTCCGAAAAAGATCTTGAGTGATGGGAAGCAGTTAGACTACAAGCAGAAAGGGGTGGTGAAATCCTTTGAAACTACTTCAACAGAAGTCGGGCCATCAAATGAAATTGTATCAGCTCTAGGGAGCTCAGTATTTTTCAAAGATTGACTTGAGATCAGGGTACCATCAGCTGAAGGTAAAGGAGGAAGATGTTCCGAAGACCGCGTTCCGTACAAGATATGGCCATTATGAATTTGTAGTAATGCCTTTTGGGCTAACCAATTCACCTGTTGTATTCATGGACTTAATGAATAGAATTTTCCATGAGTTCTTGGATAAGTTTGTGATGATTGTTTTCAGGAATTGAAAAGAAGATTGGCGAATGGTCCAGTTTTGGTACTACCTTTCAGGAATGGTGAGTTTGTTATCTACAGTGATGATTTATTGAAAGGACTTGGTTGTGTACTAATGCAGAATGATCAGGTAATTTCTTATGCTTCACGACAGTTGAAAACTCATGAGGTAAATTACCCTACACATGATTTGGAATTAGCTGCTGCTGTTTTTGCTTTAAAAATTTGGAGGCATCATTTGTATGGAGTAAAGTGTGAAATATATACCGATCACAAAAGTTTAAAGTATATATTCACTCAGAAAGAATTTAAGATGAGACAAAGGAGATGGATAGAATTAATCAAGGATTATGATTGTACGATTCATTACCATCCGGGAAAAGCAAATAAGGTGGCTGATGCTTTGAGACGAAAAAGAAACGATTCATTAGCAATGTTGCGTTTGGAACGTGATCCTTTGGTTAAGGATTTGATGAACTTTGGCATAGAAGTTGTTGGTGTAGGATGTTCTTCTGTTTTGTTTCAGGTATCAGTGAGATCTTCTCTATCAGATAGAATCAAGCAAGCACAGAAGAAAGACAGTGAGTTGCAGAAAAAGGTAGAGCTGGTTCAGAAAGGTAAGTTGCCTGAATTCAACAATGATAATGATTGTGTTTTGAGATTTGGGAAGAGGTTGTGTGTGCCTTGTGATTCAAATTTGAAGAGAGAGTTGTTATGTGAAGCTCATAGTTCTCCATTTTCAGTTCATCCGGGCAGTACTAAGATGTATAGAGATCTGCGGGAGTATTACTGGTGGGATGGAATGAAAAGAGATATTACTGATTTTACTGTGAAGTGTTCGACTTGTCAGCAGGTTAAAGAAGAGCGAAAGTTACCGAAAGGGATGCTTCAGCCTTTACCAGTGCCAGAGTGGAAATGGGAGAATATATCCATGGACTTTGTTTTTGGATTACCGAAGACATCTCAAGGTAATAATGCAATCTGGGTTATTGTTGATCGCTTGACCAAATCTGCTCATTTCCTTGCTATACGAGATACTTTCTCTCTTGATCAACTTTCCCGTTTGTATCTTAAAGAGATAGTCATGTTACATGGAGTTCCTCTCTCCATTTTATCGGATCGTGATCCCAGGTTTACTTCTAACTTTTGGAAAGGCCTTCAGAAGTCGATGGGTACTGAATTAAATTTTAGTACAGCTTTTCATCCTCAATCAGATGGGCAGTCAGAACGAAAAATTCAGACCTTGGAGGATATGCTACGAGCTTGTTCTATGGATTATCAGGGAAGTTGGGACCAACATCTTTCTTTGGTTGAATTTTCATATAATAACAGTTTTCATTCCAGTATACAGATGGCACCATTTCAGGCATTATATGGGAAGCGGTGTCAAACTCCAGCTTTCTGGGATAAAGTGGGTGAAAGGAAGTTGATGGGACCAGAATTGGTAGAAGAGTTGGCATAAAAAGTTCAGCTAATTCAGTAGCACATGAGAACAGCTCAGAGTAGGCAGAAAAGTTATGCAGACAACAGGAGGAAGGATCTATCCTTTGAGGTAGGTGATCATGTTTTTCTCAAAGTATCACCATGGAAAAGTGTGATGCGATTTGGTAAGAAAGGAAAGCTGAGTCCAAGGTTCATTGGACCATATGAAATTCTGGAGAGAGTTGGATCAGTTGCTTACCGAGTGTCTTTACCTCCGAGTTTATCTCAGGTACACAATGTTTTTCATGTTTCGATGTTGAGAAAGTACATGCCATATCCATCTCATGTTTTGAGTCCAGAGGTAGTTCAGCTGGAAGAGAACCTATCTTATGAGGAACAACCGGTCCAGATTCTTGACCACAGGGAGCAAGTGTTACGAAATAAGGTGATTCACCAGGTAAAGGTTTTGTGAAAAAACCACATGATTGAAGAGGCAACATGGGAATCTGAAAATGCAATGAGGGATAAGTACCCCCATTTATTCGATAAGTAAATAAATTAAGGGGATGCAATTTTCTAAAGGGGGGAAGGATGTAACATCCCAAGTAAGTAATGAATAATATATATTTTTATCTATGTCTATTAATGACTAAGATAGTGTTTTAGAGGCTTAAAATGAAAATAAATCCAATCTTAAGCATGGAATACACTAATATTCTTAAAAGATTGTTTTACTGCCTTATGATGGAAAACCCTTTTTAAATCTATCTTTTGACAATTTTATAAACTATGTTTGTCAAAATAAACTTATTCTTTATTATTGGGACATCAAAATTTACTTTTTGTGAATTTTTGGTATTTTTCTGACAATGTTCATTTTTTAATGAATAGTGAAAAATACTGCATTTTACATCAAAACTGCTTTTTAATCTAATTTATTTATATGATTATATTATCTTTTGAATTGGTATTGAAGTAAAATTAGAATATATTTTTACCATTTAATACAATGGTGGTCATTGGAATCAATTTCACTTTGAAATTGGACTTAAATTGGTGTCAATCTTTTGATACTTATTGTTTCATAAAAATACGCTATTTGCTCTAACAGCGGGAATTAATTATTAAATTAATTAATGTGACTTATATGTTTTAAATTTTGTAAAATAGACTTCATTTTTGAATTCGTAATATCAAATATAGCTTAGGGTGGATTTTTGGTAATTTTCTGAAAAACTTCAATTTTTGATGAATAGTGAAACCACTAAGTGGTACTTATAAAAACTGATTTTTCCGTTTAAATGAAATTTTGCCATCATTGTGTTTTGAATTTCAAAAATCCTACATACATGGTTTTCATTAAGAAGTAAAATGTGGTTCAATGAGATTAAAATATTTTTTTGGTGAATAGTAACTTATTAAGTTTTAATCGTGATTAGTGGTAATTAGTGTAGTTTAAGGTAAAAATAATGCTTTAATAAAATAAGATGAGCTTGACACATGTCATACCCTCATTGGTTGTGTCATGGCCGACCAAGACAAGCCATGGGTCAACTTGAGGACCCCATGGATCCACTTTGGTTGGGAAATGACATAAATAACTTTTTATTTAATTTAAAAGTAAAAATGACACAAACATAATATGTTTTACCAAAACAATTTTTACATGGGGTTATAAAGATCCGATTTTTGATTATAAATAGTTATTGGAAAGCTAAAAAGATTTCATACATCATAGTATTTTTTTTATAATTTTTAGACTTTATATAAATTAAATTATTTATGACATCATGATGATGCAGCGATGACCTCATTATTTAATGATTTAAATAAAATGGAAATATAATGAAAAATATAAAACCTACACATGGCCAAAACCAATTGGATGAGTGTATTTCAAATAATTATAACCTTAGACTCAAATTATAGCAATGTGGGACCTTTTGAATCCGAAAATCTTTTTAAAATAAAGTAACTTATCTTTACTTTCCAAAAGTGCCCCTCCTCTCCTCTTATAAAAGGCCCCCACCTCTACCTCATTTCACACACTCCTCAAGACTTTGGATCGGCCAAACCCTTCCCATTTACTCTCTCCCCATCCCTCTCCTCATCCTAGAGGATTAACTTTGGACAGAAGCCTTTCAAAGGAATCCTTTAGGCTCAAATCAAAAGGAGTTACACTTTTAAAGGTAATTCATTCTGTCATGTTCATTTGTTTTATTTTTCTTATCCAACCCCCTAAACTCTTTTTATTTACTTATTTTATAACAAAAAAAGTATATTCAATATACTAGGATGTTGTTATAAGATTTATTTGAGCTACACTCTCACACAACTACATCAAATGGTTAAAGAACATACGGTTTCCGTGGATGGCGAAATTCTGCCTCCCGAAACGATGATTGTTCAATACTCATTTAACACCTTCAAAGGTGGCTATTATGATGTCACTATTTTTATATATGATATATAATATGTTTATTATTTCCTTAAGCTTCTGTATTTTTCATTTATGGAATACCATTATTGTTTCCATTATGGGTAAACACGATATCTTCATTTTAGGAAGTGCGGACTACCGCCCTCTGAAAGTGATTTGATTCGTTAATACCATATATGGGATGTGTAAAGGATAAATTTAATGATATTATATATGTTATTATACTGGAATTATAATATACTTTTATATCATTATGATTCCATTCCAAAAAATATGAAATAGAAATGGAAGTAGCGTTCATGCGTACGTACGGCTTACCGTCTCCATGAACGGTGCATTTCATTTCTTACCTCTAAATGTAATTTAATATTATAAATACATGTATATTCTGAATATATGTGATATATATGTTATCCAAATAATTAATATAATTCTGGATATAACGAACCTTTGACCAAATAAACAACATGTAAGTGTAAGAAGTCTATTTTTGACTTAAGAACCAAATACTGACAAAATGAACATTATTAACTTAAATGATTACATGGTGTTCATAACATGGTATAAAAGGAATAATGAAATTGAAAAAGGTTATTAAGAAAGTATATATTAACTCAAGTTTATTATTCAGGAGATTAATGAACGATCGAGTCAAGTCGGACCCGAGGTATGGGACTTCGTCTCAATCTCCTTTCGTTGAGGCATATTTTGTTTTATACACAACCTTCTTTTATATGGTGTATAAACCCCTTTGACATTTACATTTATTCAAAAGGAATATTTTTTTTATACGAAGCATTTACTAAACGACAAAAGGGAATGTTTTTGTCGTACGTATGCAGCGACAACGACTTCTCCGCCGTCGTGACCGTTATTTGAGTTTCGGCTTCCTCTACAAGCCATACCTTCTTTTTAAAAGAAAAATAAATACCATGTTTTAATTTTTTTTTATTTTGGTATTGAAAATGGTTTTCATAATGTTTTTATATCAATGTTTTGTATTGATATCTTGTGATTGAAAGGTGGAAATGTTATGTTTCCTTTATGCATGTTTTATGTGATATGATTATGTTGAGGTTCTTGGGCATTATTATGAAAACAGGTGGTTTTGTGATAAACTAAGGGCGGGTGAGCCCGATATAGCTCTCCAATGCATTGGGTAACGCGAAGGAGTGAAACATTAAGGTTTCTCCGAAGATATTTAGGGAATATATTGTGATGGGTATTCCAAACGTAACGAAGAGGGTTACTCCCTACGTAAGGATGTTATGAATGCCTCAAGTTACCTTTATGTCTTATGATTTCTTTGATTTATTCATGATTTCATGAGGTATGTTAAAGTGATTATGTTTTATGGGTAAAGTATGATCTCATCCTTATGTATATATGTACCCATGTTTCCTTTACATATATTTAAATCCCTTACTGAGCTTTTTATGCTCATCCCAAGTCTTTTTGAAATGTTTTTCACAGGTCAAGGGAAAGGTACATGATATGATGATAGTGTCAAGGAAGTGTCAAGAAAGAATCCATGTTTATTTTAAATATGTTTCCATTGATGGGAATGAAGAATACTATCTTTATGTAACCACTTTGTTTATATGTGGAATGTAATGAAAGTTTTATGATCTAATTCTCTAAAACTCTAAACATGAAAAGATCCTCAATGTGTAATCTTGTAATAACTCAATATTAAGTAAGGTTTAAGGCTGGGGCCTTATATTCTAAGATAAATCATTTGTAGGAATTGAGTCCGCTTGTAAAAAATAGAGTATCATATGTCAGCTAGTTATGGATTGTGTTCTTCGTGTATTTTAGAGTGTAGAAAGGGTCTTGACTTTAGGTTTTAGGTAGGCTTCAGGTTATCATAAAAAATTATTGGTTTCATATGTCAGTTCTTTTTTCATTAATGATCATGCTTCTTCATTATCGCGCACACACTTGTTTCTCTATTTCCACTATTGTCACACTTTTTAGCTGGACACATTGTTCTTTTTATTCATAGAATAAATATTTGGAAGCTGATAAGATGCATGTATTCTACACCTCATACGTTGTACTATCAGGTGACATGTCAACAAATAATCATTAATTATTACAGCACATTTAAAAACATCAAATATGTCCGTTAGAAATTAAATTTAAAAATGATAAAACAGAATAAGAAATGGTGTCATAGTCTGTTTGGAAACTATGTCTCCAGAAATGTTTTCCCATTGAAACATTGTCTAATTCTTTTCCTTTGAGAAATTAGACAGTTATGATGGAATAGTTGTATAAAAATCATGAACCAGTAGCATAGATGTGGTGTTTGATCACTGTGTCTGATCATAATGTCTGGATGGTCACGGTGTCTAGATGGTCACTGTGTCTAGATGGTCATGGTATCTGGGTCACGGTGTCTGGGTCACAATGTCTATGTCATGGTGTCTGGGTCACTGTGTCTAGTCATGGTGTTTGGGTCACAGTGTCTAGGTCACAGTTTCTTTTTACGGTTTCTCTTCTATAACCATATATCTATATATATACATAAATATTGTTATTCATAGAATGGATTAGACATAATCATTTATCATGTAAATCCATTATTACACAATAAGAAAATTGTTTACAATCCTTAAACATAGCCCTTAAAATCAAGGATTGGTGTCATTAAATTATAATGAAACTAATCATCTGTAGACATTATTTTAGATAGATTAAATATGATTATCAATCTTTACAAATTGTATAGGATTTTTGATAATTAAATAATTATTAACACATGAGGAGTCTAACAATAAACACATTTTGTATGATTATTAATCATGTGAGTGAGATATCTATTCTTAATAAATGTGTCTCTTTCTTAGTGGGCATTTATAGTACTTTTTTCTCCACCTTTTGGGATTATAGAAAGAGTAAATAAGAAATAGACAATAATATTTCACACAAAATAAGATGGATAAAATTTGTCATTATAAATAGTAAGTAAAGAGAATAAAAGAAATCAACCCCATCAAATAATTGTAGTTCATTTTCTTCGTCACTGGATTGTCTTATTTTTTCCTATGGCAGCAACATCAGAAGACTAGACCATATGTGTAGAGGTGGATGTAGAAGAATGGAGTGAACCAGTGGATAGAGAAAGTAATGGGAGTCCGTCAAAAATAGAAGGGGCCCAGGTAGGTGCCATGTAAGACTAAGGAAACTGTTGATCGATGATAACATGCCTGATCTGACCTCGATCCTGAGAGACAGACATTGATGTAGAGGTAAGGTAAGTGGATGAAAATGTAGGCAAACCATATCTCAGGGGTGCAATTGTAGGAGAGACAATGACAGTCCTCTAGACCTGAAGATAAGGCCAGAAACATTTGATGATGTCAGTAGTGATCTCACCACCTTACTGCATGGTTTTCTCAAAGTCATCCTTATTCTCCATAAACATATCCAACAAATGAGTGAAATATTATAGCATTTTTACATGAGTTTTTAAAACATGAGTGATAATAGGAAATTTTAGATTTTCAACAAGGTATATGAAATTGTTGGCCATGTAATTCAAAGAGAAGATCTTATTGAAGTATAAATCCCCATTATTAGAAATTTCTTGCGGATTATCATTGGCAATTTTGGAAATAATTGTCAAAAAATCAAGAAATATTTCATTGTTCTTGAAATATTCAGAGAGAGATTCCTTTCAATTCCACTATGTACAGATTAATGTTCTTCTTTGAAAACTGTTTCAAACCGATCGCTAACTAAAGAGGGTTGATAAGATTTTACAGAAGAACGAGAGGCAGTATCAGCAGAAGTAAGGGAATTCAGTTGATTTAGAAAATTCTAGAGACATCCCTTATACTCATCAGTCAACATGTTAATACCAATAACATTCTCAAAAATCTTTTTAAAAATATGCTAATTTCGTTCAGGTAATTTTTCAGGTAAATAAGTAAGATTTTTTTTGATCTAGGTCGGATAATTGCTATGAAATATGACTAAAAACATCCTCAACAGGATAAGAATTAGTCAATGGTTTTGAGTTCATCACTCTCTGCATTTCTTCAACCTTACCTATGAGAGTATTTAATTTATCACTATGTTTTTTGTTCTCAACTCTGACTTCTTTAATATCTTTATGAATCTTTCCTTGAAACATCCAATTGATATTTTCCAACAATAGGGAAGCATCTATTTCACTAAAGATGGTTACCGAAGATGGTATGGTATTTAGGATTTTTTCAACTCCAGCCAATATGGTATCTCCAAATGATTTCATATCATGTTGATTAACCAATCATGGGGGTTCCTATGAATGTTCATGGATAGAAGTTGAGATAGGATTAGGATCATTTTCATAGATAACATCAGGTGAAGATAAAAATTTCAATTGAAACATTGTAGAAAGATCAATACCTTTTCTGGAGACTTACTATGAATCATTCACAGAAAAATATCTTCGGATTTATACTATATATCCCCTATGCTTGAATAAATGGGTTTAAGGGCTTCAACATGTTCCAGATTTTGGTGTTGATCCCCTTCAACAGGTGAATCTTTCTAAGGACTGATAGATTTAGATCCTTGATCTATTTCCAAAATTTCATCCCTGATATCGTCACCAATTTCCTTTCTAGACAACTAAAATTATTAATCCATTATCTCTTTAATATATGGAATAATTTCAGAAATAGCTTGTTCCTCTGGGTGTTACTCTAGAGAAACTTCTTGCACAACAGAAATATCTTCTAATATATTATCCTCTACAAAAACCATTTCATTTAACTTAGAAACATATTCGTCATCAGTAGTAGGTTGTTCTTCCAAATTAGAAACTTCTTCAAGAATTGGTATTTCTTTCTTATTTAAAACATAAGGAGTAGATTCATCGTCTTCCACAATAAGTATTGTTTCTACTAAAGGTAAAACAACCTCTTCCTCTTCTTCCTCATCACAATACTCAACAATATCATCTATTTCCGAGTAAGTATTAGAAATATCTTTAGGTCTTGAAGAGTGTTCTACTAGACTATAATTTTCATAAACCCTATCATTATCTTTCACCTATGATTTTCTCTATGGATTTCAACTAATTTTCATTCCCTATAATGTACATTTTGAAAGAGAAAACTCATAATGCTTAATAGATATTTTATCTAGTCCAACCAACCCATTTTCTTAAAAAATTACTGAGATAATTATTTAATAGAATATGTAGAATGACTTAGAGGTTGTCATGATCCAATCACATATATAGAGTATAATATATTTTCCTAGGTAGATCTTATGTCCATTTTTCATGAGATGTATCAAAAATACATCCTCATTCATGAGTATAGAAAAATAACTTTTTCTGCGACCAATAAGATTTTGAAAACACGTAAACAGAAGCCTAGTTTCACCATATAGATTAGCAGTAATGGCTCTTCACATTGTTCATTCCCAATTAAGCATCAAAACGATTCTTCCATAACAAATATCTCACATAGTGGTGGAGGACCACTTTGGTAGTCTTCAAAAATACCCTCCTGAAGTATCCTAAGGAGTGCATCCCATAACCTCTAAGAAAACATGCATTTCTGTTCATTGATCCAGCTTATAAAAACATATACATCTTTTAAATCAAAAGAGAATTGAATGTACTGATAAAATTGTGCATGCAATTTCAAATAATTAGGAATATCCTCATTTGTGAACCAATCCATCCATCCTTTCCCTTTTAGCTCTTCAAATACCAAAGACTTACTTGAAAGAAGCCACTTTGGGCATATCTTCTTTTTAGGTACCACTATTTTTTCTACAAGATTCTGATTCAATGGACCTTCAGGTGCTAACTTTAGAGCCATTTGTAGCTTCTTCTTTGAATTTATATTCTTAGGAGTTCTGATGATGGGATTTTCATCCTAGGAATTCAACAATGGTTTGAGAGAGAGAGGGAGGAAAAACCCGAAGGGTTGAGAGAGGGGTTACAATATGAAATATGGGAGCTTGAGTGAATAAAGAGTGATACTTATTTTATTTTATAATTTAGGGATATCAAGCATAGATGGATAAAAAATGAGGGAAATTAAAAGGACAAAATAATTAATTACCATGATATGGGCTAAAATGTATAATTAAAACAATAGAACATCTTTACGATAAGGTTGTAATCATATTTCAGGGTGAGACCGTAACTAGATTTCACGCTGAGATTGTTACTAGCTTTCACAGTGAGACTATAACTGTGTGATTTATAAACTGCGTGACCATGTGTTTTTATATAGTAATTGCCAGGAAGTAATAGAGAGAGATAGAGAGTAAATGTGCAACTATAATCATGGTTCAGTAATTATTAAGACATTCAAATTAGAGAACCATTAGATATTCACTTCTGAAACCATCAACGGTGTAATAGTAAGATGCCAAACCGTATATTTACTATTTAAGATTTATCATTCCCAATTCATGTATGATGCAATATATTATTTTAGAATTTAATGGTCTAGTGAATATATCATCATGATTATATTTAGTTCTAATGAATTCTAAAGTGATTTCACCTTTTTGAAAATGATCTCTCAAAATGTGATGTCTCACATCAATATGTTTTATCCTAGAGTGCGAAACAAGGATTTTATATGTTAATAGAACTTGTATTGTCATAATTGATAGGTACATGTCTAAATTATTATCCATATTCTAGTAATGTGTGTTTCATCTATACAATTTGTGAACAAAAACTACCAGATGCTATGTATTCATCTTCTGTAGTAGATAATGCAACAAATTTATATTTCGAACTACACAATGATACTAGTGACATGCCTAAAATGTTACATGTTCCAGAGGTGATTTTTAAATCCAACTTACAACCACTAATGTCTGTATCAGAATAACTCAATAACTCAAATGATTTTCCTCTGGGATATAACAGTCCTATATTGGGTGTATGCTTTTGGTATTTGAAGATTCTTTTAATAGCATTTAAATGATATTCCTTAGGATTTTCCTGAAAATGATCACACATACACACACTAAATACAATGTCAGGATGGCTAGGAGTTAAGTAGAGTAAGCTTTCAATTATCCCTCAATAAGTGGTTTGATCAATATATTTTCAATTTTCATCATGATCCAACATACATGTAGTACTCATTTGAGTTTCATTAATTTTAGTTCTATCAAGTACAATACATTTTATATGATCTAAAGTATATTATCATTTATTTAAAATAATACCAATATTATTTTGAATGATTTGAAATACAATAACGAATTTGAGTTCACCAATTAAACTCATTACAATTTAATTTTGTATCATTTTAGAAAATTCAATATATAATAAATTTTTTGAATATCCAAAGATAATGTCATCTAAATATATTTAATCTAATAAGACATCATTGGAAATTTATTTTATAAAAGGGAAATATTGAATTTTTTAAGACCTCTGGAAATATAAAAAGTACATAATCTATCATACCACGCTCTTTGAGTTGTTTTAAACCATATAAATATTTTCATAAATTAAAAATATGATTTGGAAAATGAGGGTTCGTAAAGCCTAGGGGTTACTCAACAATGACATCCTCAGCTATATACATATTTATAAATGCACTTTTTTCATCCATTTGATATAGTTTGTAATTCATATGTGCATCATAAACAAGCTGAATTCTGATGGCGTCATGTCTAGATACTAGAGCAATGTTTTCTTCATAGTCAGTTCCTTCTTTTTGACTATAGCCTTATGTGACAAATCTAGCCTTGTTTCTAACTATATTACTAGAATCATCTATCTTATTTTTAAATACTCATTTGGTGCCTGTGGTGAATGTTTCTTTAGGTCTATCAATATGTTTCCAAAAATTGTTCCTTTCAATCTTATTTTGTTCGTTTGGCATATCCATTACCCAAAATTCATCATTCATAGAATCATTATTGTATTTATGTTCAAGTTGTGACAAGAAGAATTTATGTTCATCTTGATTTCTAAGAGAATCTCTCATTTGAGTTATTTTATATCTATCTCCAACAACAACATCGAATGGAGGGTTCCTAAGAGTTTTAATAACTCTAGAAAAAGAAGGACTAGTGATTTCAGGTTCTTCAACAGGTTTGGGTTCATTGTGACCTGAATGTAATTAATTTACCAAACTAGAAGTTCTCATAGAACTTTTACAGGATGGTTATATGATTTTAAATTAATTTCCATATTTGATACATCATCCTCCAGTTTTTCTACAGTTTTCTTACGCTCATGTTGACCTATTTCATCAAATTTTAAATGGACAGATTCTTCCACAAATTTTGTTATTTTATTAATCACTCTATAATCATTACTAGATATCGAATATCCTAAAAATATTTATTCATTTCTCTTGGATGAAAATTTTCCAAGATTTTCCATAGTATTAATGATATAGAAATTGAAACCAAAACCATTGATGTAGCTAACACTGGGTTTTCTATTGTTCCATAACTTATACAGAGTTATTTTAAGAATAGGTCTAATAAAAACTCTATTGATAACGTTTCATGTTGTATATAAAAAATCATCCCAAAAATAAATAGGTACGTCATATTCACTAAACATGGTTCTAGAAATATCTTGTATGTTTTTATTTCTTCTTTCTATAACTCCCTTATGTTGAGGTGTTCTAGGGGAATAGAAATAAAGAATAAAGACATTTTTTGAGAAAAATGTTTCAATATCTTGATTTTCAAACTCACAACCATGATCACTTCTTAAGGATTTTATTCTAAGTCCCCAAATATTTTCTACAATTTTGGAATTTTTTATAAAATGATAGCAGGCTTTACTTTTTTATACCAAAAAGAAAGTCCATGTATATCTAGATAAGTAATATACAAGAATATAAACCTAGTGTTTCCCATTTAAACTAGAAACAGTAGATAGTCCAAATATATCCATGGAATCCAATTCGAGAGGTTGAGAAGTTGACACTTTTTTCTTCGGTCTAATAGACATTTTGTGTTGCATTCCTTTTTAACAAGGATTTCACACATTATCATTTGGAAACTCAAGTTTAGATAGGTTATTGACTAATATTTTTCTAGTTAACATTATTAGGGAGTGAATATTATTGTTTCCAAGTAACCTTTGTCAAATTCAAACTATTTGTGAAATATATATAAAATTGTAGCATTTTTAGAAACTAAATAATTTAAATTAATAGAGTAAACAAAATCATTTCTTCATAAATAGAACACTAATTCATTTTTATAATTAAAAAAATTTCAAGCATAATTTTCAAATTTGACCTGATATCCATTGTCACATAGTTGTGAAATACTAATGAGATTATATTTCAATCCATCAATAATAAGTACAATGGAAATTAAAAATGTGTTAGATTAAACTATTTATCCAAAGCCAACAATCTTTATTTTGGCATTGTCACTAAATGTCACATATCCAACATCAATTGTTTTAAGTTCTTGAAGTATTAATAGTACCCTATCATATGTCTCGAACACCCATTGTCCAAGTCACATAATCTTTTAAAAGAAAACTTTGAGAAAAATTAATACAAAATGGTCAAATGGAAATAGATTTTGGAACCCACAGATGTTTGGGTCCAGTAATATTAATTACTAGTGACTTGGGAACACATATCTTCCTAATACGTTTCCTATAATAATTATGTAATGTACATGAAAAATAATAACAATTTCTTCCTGAAAAACATGGAATAGTAGAGAGAGTATCATATCATGAACTGGCTAAATGTTTTCTCAAATTAGTAGTAATGTTTTATGTCCTAAGAATTAAGAAAACATAGTTCTTCCAATTTCATTTACCAGGTTGATATCCAATGCTAGTAGTATATTTATGAAAAATTTATTTCCTAGTGTTTGTACCAAGTTATATTTAACATTAGTAATCCTTTCAAGACCATTATTTAATTTATCAATAGATAGATTTAGTTAATTGTTTTCATTGAGTAATTGAGCATTTATCTTCTTTTCTACACTAAGATTAGTATTAATATTTGTTGTTAGAGCATGATGTTTCTTTAAAGACATGTATTTATCTTTTATTTCATAGAATGACTATTCAATCATATAACAGTACTCATACATTTATTCATTAGAAATATTTATTGAGTTACTCTCATATCTAAAATTATAGGAATCTTGTACAAGAGATTCCAGTGCTACCTTAGATGTGTTTTTCATAAAACAAATATTGGCTTTATTAGCATGTTCCTCATTTGGAGATTCTATGTCACTTGAATTTCCCTCAGAATCAATCCATATTCCATTAATTGGATTTTTATACTTTCTATATTTTTCCTCATGATTCTTTTTTTTAATTGAGATAGATATAGTTAGCCTTGATATGCCCCTTTCACTTACATTCATAGAAGGTAATCTCATTAGACTTGTCACTTCATTTCCAATCTTTCATCCACATAATTTTTGACCATATCTTCCATTAAAGATAAAAATTATGAAAAGGTACAATCTTCGACACCATCTCGATAATTGAGCCATCTCCTCATCACTTTCATGTGATGATTGTTCAATATTGGAACTTTCAACAGAGAAATCCAATTTTTTATTATTCTTGTATTTAGAGGTTTTGGTTTTGAACAAAACATATTTTTTTGGGTTTATCCTCTTATTCCTTGTGGTGCTTCAGCTATTATTCATACATTATTGGATTTACAATGTGTTATTTTATAGGTAGTTTTTTTATGTTTAAAGACACTCTAATTGATACAGTGGTTCCTCTCCATCTCTCAGGTAGGCATATGAGAATCCTCAAGATTTGTTATTTTGTAGTGACATCTCTTCCAAGAGAGATCATTGTATTGAAAATTTCGTTGAACATGAGATACATGTAATAAATAGGCTCATCAGGGTTCATTAATGTTATCACATTTAATATTATAAGTGTTAAGTATCATTTCTTTCACACTAGAAGTTTCTTCATGTGAAACTGATAAGGTATCCTAAATTTCAAGGGCAGTTCAACATGTAGAGATTCTATTAAATTCCTCATCACCTAAAGAGAAATATAAAGAATTCCTAGAATTTCAATTGTAATTTTAGGAAATCATGGTAGGGTCATCCTAGGTGATTCTATCAGTAGCAAGAATCTTATATTCATCTATAATTAAAGACCATATTTCAAAACTCATACTCTCTGAATGCATTTTCATTTCAATTTTCCATTAAGAATAATTAGATCCATTAAGGAATGTTGGTATGTTTGTTGAAACACGTTCTAATATATAATTCATTACAAAGAAATAATTTTAAAGAGATAGACATTTATAATTAATAGAAATTTTCAGATCTTTAATGTACAACTAAAATCACAGTTGAATATGGTCCAAACAGAGTCTTAATAGAAATAAAATAACAATCCTATAATACCAAATGTTGTTCGGAGTAGAGTACTCAAGATGGGGGTGGGTGAATTGAGAATCTATAAGAATTTATATTTATATATTATTATAAAAAAGGTTACACTAATAAAATCTAATAAAACCTAGTTTATCAAAGTATTTCGGTTATGAAGGTTTGACTGTTTAAATAACTTCTCAGATGATTGATTAATTCTCAGTAATCATAATATCAGTTATTAAAACTAATTTTGAATATATTATAATAAGGAAATAGAATTATAATATACTTCCAAGATTAATTGTCAATGTAAATTTAGTGATTTTTGACTTATACATTAAAACAGGGAAAACTAAATTAAATAGGGCAAAGGATATAAAGCTAGTTGTTTAGTATCTTAATGAGACCTAATCCACTCCACTTGGTAATATACTACCACCTATAAATTTATATAAATAATATTGATCCACGCCCTATATTAAGGTTAATAAAAATAAACAAGACTGTCCAGGTCACACAAACTCTTCCATAGTTCTTCGTGGGTATTAACTTATAGGTCACATAGGGGCCTCTTTCACACTTATCTGTTGGAATACACAAGTGAAAACAGATGTATGAGAAGTGATATTTTGTATCCTTCAGTTCAATTCAAGAGACAATGATTTCTTTTATACAGACACACAAACACTTCTCTAAAAATAAAAACAATACAAAATAGAGAAAAAACAATGATATAAGTTTAGAAGTGCACTAAGTATTAGTCAATTCTGCTCTAGAATTTTAAGATGAAGAATATGTAGTAATCAATTCCTCTTGAAAAAATAGAGTATCAAATGTTATCTATATATGGCTCGTGTCCTTTGTAAAGTTGATAGTGAAGAAATGTTATTTAATATAGGATTTGATTATGCTTCATGTGTTCTTCAGAAGTGTCGGGTTGCATGCGTCAGTTATTATTTCATGAATTCTTGTGATTATTTTTTATCATTGACACACTTGTTTGTGTCTTTTCATTATTGTTACCCTTTGCTTCTGGCCATGTTTTTTTATTCATATACTTCATGTGTTGGAGCAGAAAGGATTCATGTATTATGCACCTCATACCTCATTCTATCAAGTGAAATGTCTATAATGAAAAATTAATTATTTTAGTGCATTTTAAACGTGAAATATGACTATTAGAAATGAAATTGGAAAACGAGAAAACAGATTAAGAAATGGTGTCAAAGTCTGTCTGTAAACGGTGTCTCCATAAAATGGAGTCTCCTTGAAACAATGTCTCCTTCATTTCCATTGAGTGTTGAGATAGTTATGATGGAATAATTTAATAGATATTAGGAACTGGTTGCACATATACAATTTTTGATCACATTTTCTGATCATGGGGTATGGATGGTCATAGTGTTTGGATGTTCACAGTTTCTAGATAGTCATAGTGTATTGGTCACAGTGTCTAGGTCACGATGTTTGGTTATAATGTCTCGCTCACGGTGTCTGGGTCATGGTATCTGGGTCACGGTGTCTGGTCACGGTATCTGTGTCATAGTGTCTGGTCATGGTTTCTTTGGGTTAGCCAAATATCTTTACAAATAATTAAATATTTATATTCATATAATAGATTAGGAACGTTCATTTATCAAGAAAATTAATTATTACACAAACTCAGTGTATTTTACAATCCTTAAATATAGAACATAATATCTTGGATTGGTTTACATAAAGCATAAAGAAACTAATCATCTACACAAATGATTTTTGATAAATTAAATAGGATTAGAAAGCTTTACAGAATATTTTGGATTTGTGATCATTAAATCATGATTAACACATGAGGTGTCCAACATGAATATTTATAGTGGGTGGAGAAGGTGGTTGAATTGACATTATTTTATAACTGATGAATATAATATTTTTAAATTGTGATTTGTTATTTAATGATGCAATGACACTACTAAAGGATTTATATATTCAAAATTAAAAATAAAGAATATTGGGTTGAGATATATTTATAATGAATCCTTTATTGATTTTGCAACATTTATCAAACATCATTATAGACTTTTGCAACTAGTTTCTTTATATTTTACCATTTAATATAATTACCTTGTTAACTAGTTTTTACCTAGGTATTATATATTTTATTAGAAATATAAGATAACCAATTTAACAAAAATTTTATATTCGATGACTATGTTAAAATATAATTTATTTTAATTTATTTTTTAATATGTTACTATTATTTTTTAAATTTAAACATATAATATTAAAAAAATGATTTTGTTGAAAAACAATATTTGGAAAATTAAATTTCTTAATATTATATAACATTAATTAAAAATAAAATTAGTCATCCTATTTTTATATTTTTCATACATCATATCATATTATTTTTTAAATAAATCACATTAATTTTTGTATAATAATTAGACAATATTAATAAGGTAAATAGTTTAAAATAACTATTTCACCATTATCATGATCATTAATATAAATATTTGTAATCCTAATTTTATGCATAAAAATGAAATTGGTCTTATTTTATAATGTGAGAATTGTAATATTAAATATGAAATGAATTTTGTTCGATTTAGGTTCTACAATATCTGAAAACTAAATTTTGATATAAGAAAATTAATATAGTTTTTTGAGTAAAATATAACTTAAATACCAAAGACAATAAACATGAGTTTTATGAAATCAACATAGTATTATTAAATGATTTATTTTACATTATAAATATATATTTTTAAATTTTATTTCTTCAAAATATAAATTGATTTTAAATTATGATAATATGAAAAAATCATTTTTTATAGAAATCATTATTTTTTCACAATTCCCAAAAAAATCAATTATTTTTTAGAAATATAAAAAAAATACAAAATCTAATTTGAACATGATGACATTAAAAATGAATCTCACTTTAAAAAAATTAAAATCTAATTTTTTTAATTTTTCTTTTAAATGTAATAAAATTACATAAACTAAACTAATTTTTTCAAATAAGGCACCTTTAAAACAAAATATGTTCTTAGTTTATGTTTTTGTACATTTAATCCTTTTTATTTACTAAAAATTTTGTTATTATTAAATTTTCAAAGATATTTTCATCTAATATTTCTTGGATTTTATTCTTTCCATTATGTGTAAAAATATCTATCATAAATTGTATTTTTTTGAAAAAATATATGTATTCCAAAACCACGTGAAGTTATGGGCATGAGAAATACAATGTTATGGGTTCACACCACTTCAATGTTTTTTTCTAGAGAATATATCATAGTGGATTCCTACATTCTCAATAAATGCTAACAATAAAAAATTCAGATAATGAAACTTATGATTTTTGGTTTGGTAAGAATCTAAACCTAAAATGGATTATTTTATGTAGCCTCCCATGTTACATTTAAATAAAATGGATATATTCAAAAAAGTTTTATAAGATATTTGATGATAATATATTTCATTCACACACTCCCATTTGAAGGATTTATTGATGTTATAATAGAAATATTGGAATGTAATTGATATATATGATTTCTTTGTGTTGGAAAATGAAAATTCATTATGAACAAAACTACTTATTTAATATTAGATAAATTATGCTCACATAAAATGTGATAAACAACATAATAAATATTTGTATACAATAGTAAGTTTTTATGATTCTCAAGTTGAAACTAAAATATCCAATTATTAATAAGGAATAATGATATTATTATCAAATTATCAAAGACATATAGAAAATATTGAGACTAAAAAAATTCCTTCATCGTGGTAATGGTGTTAAAAAAAATATGTTTTATAAATATCAATCATACTAAATTTAATTTATATGGTAAATAATGAAATATATTGAATACAATTAGTTTCATTTGGATTTGATAACATCCATGGAAGAAGATATGAATTATATTGACAATCATGTGACTAGCAAGTCAATATGATGTCCCAAAGAGAATAATCTTATTAAGATAAACTGTTTCTTTTAAAATATACATTAAAAAGTGCGATTTTTCCTGTGACAAACCATATCTTATTTTAAAAGGATACTCTCAAATTGAGGTTATATATTCTGATTAAGATTTTAATCACATTTAAAGGCTCTAAATGATTCAAATATCTCTTGATATATATACTCAATGAAACTAAATGTATTTTCATAGGGATTTAACATTAGAGCTATGTAATGAAAAACTCAAGTAAGATGTTTAATTTGGATAATGATATGGTTTTATACATGGTGTTTATAGGTTTTTAGTTTGAAAAATAAATAAGTAACTACAAATTAAAAATTAAATTCTCTATTAATTGTATTCAAATTTAGGTAGTTTCTTAAGAAACACTAGTATCCAAATAGGTATAGTGGATGTAAATCTCTATGTCAACAAATATGAGAGAAATCCACTCATTATATTTATGTGCATTTATAACAACATTTTTTCTATAAAAAATGTGTAATAATTCTAAAAATTTAACATCCATAAGAGAAAAAACTATTTTATGTAATTTAAGTGGAAGGTGAATAATTTTTTAGTTTAAAAGTTATGAACACCACCAATTTCATTTTTTTCTCACATTATAATTATACACATGAGTTTTGAAAAATTTTTACAGTAGAAAACTCATAAAAGGTCACGAAACATATACTATATAGGGATATTATTACCATTTTATATTATTATTATTTTGATTAAAGTTGGTTTTATAGTTCTTTATAATTCTTCATTATATTATCATATATATGATGAATATTGTATTTTTTTTACACTTTTTACACTATTAAAAAGAAATCATAATGACTAAAACCTTATGAAAGTGAAATTTATATTGCATGAAATCAATGAGAATATTTATTATGGTATGAGGTGTGATATATATATATATATTATAGATTTTTTCGTATCGCCTTTTGATTGGATATGTGACATTGGTGATTAAATTTTTCTATTGGATGTGTATTCTATATTAAAGAATGATGAAATTCATAGTAAACATTAAATCCAAAAATATTCAATCTAATTGAAACAAAATATTAGTATGTTATTTCAACATATTTGAACATAAAAATGATATCTATGATGTCAAAACTTGAATAAATTAGAGTTATTATTTCTTAAATATTGATGGTTGGGTGTGGAAATCAATGAATAATCAAATTTATCAACAAATCTGGTTATTTTTTTATAGATGAGATCAATTAATATCATGTAACACTTTATCAATGATAATGTGGAATGCAGATATATTTTGTTGGTATGTGTTTTCATAAATTGTAAAGTTGTAATATATTAATGATTCCATGGATGAAGGAACAATTCTAATAAATAAGAGAATTGATGGGGGTGAATTATTTTATAAAATATATTCAATTTTTTCAATTATATACCTTTATATTTCATTATAAATAATGAAATCTAGGGAAATGAAAAAATAGATATTCTAAAAAACTTAGATATTGTACACTATTTTTATAAGTGATGATAATTTTAAAAATAGATTTGAAGAGAATAAATTTTTTCTTATAGTGTGGAATGAGGTGTTTGTTGTTGAATATTTGTGAAGATCTCATATTTTATTATCAGGTTTCCCAAAATTAAGGATGGGAGATTGATAAACCCATAGGGAATAATATATGCTCATAAAGTGAATTTATAAATGGGATGTTGAGATTATCTCAATTTAATCATATTAAATATTTTATTAATATATATATTATGAGTTATATATCTTTAAAAACATTATTTTTTCCTATATTGGAATGTTTAGATAAATCCTTTATTGAGTTCATGCTATCAATTTTTACTAGGATAATTTATTCTTATGTTATGAGTTTATATAATGTATGATATTTTATTTCCATTATCATGGATGATTTTTATTTTTGTAGGAGTTGATTTTCTTTCAAGTGAATAATTGAATAATTAGATAAAAAACCCTAACATAGAGTTCTACCCTTACAACATAAGGGGATCATGTATAGAAAATATTTTACAAAATGAGAAAATGATTTTATAAATAGTATTTTTTAAAATATTATAACTCCCCTGGAAGGAAAAATGTATAACATATGTAGGTATTATATTTTTATGGTTTAATATTCATTTTGGATGATGTTTTACATTATTAGGAGTCATGTCACATTGTAATCTAGAGCGTTACATTTACGTATGGCGGTTTAAACAACAATGTTATGTGTTGGAGAATTTTATTGAAACAATAGAATAATGAGTGATGGAATAATATTTCTGATCACTATTAATGAATATAAGGTTGATATTGATTTTTATGATCTCTATAATGATTTAGAAAATTAAATAAGGGATGTGATCCAAGTATTTTACATATCATGTTCTCCATAAATCACATCAAAATGAACAACGTTATGTTATTTTGTTTAAAAGATTTAAAAATTAAGGTTTTTTGTATATAAAGTGTATCAAAAAAATTAATATAACCAAATATATATTCCAATTATAATTAGATAGATGATTTTATATGATTTAGGATAATAAAAAAGTTGAACTCTTGATCCACAAATAGAAGGAACATAAGAAGGAATTAAAAAGAATGGTTGAATTTCATATTCTTATTTTGTTAATTCATGAACATATAGTTCATGACCATACTATTACTTCTATTTATTATTAAATTTATTATAGGGATATGAATATGGATTTTGGGTTCATATCCATTAGATGCCAAGGATTAGACAATCAATATAAAGTGAATTTAAATATTTTAAAACACTTTATTTCATATGTATTGTTTCTCATAATCTATACATGACCATAAATCATCCCTAAATCCAAGATTTATCTTTTATATACTACTAATTATATTAGAATGAATGTTGTTCTTTTAGATACACTAAATATCTAACTAAAATTTAATATGTTCTCATTATTATTTCACGGGTATATTTAGAACATTATGATTTTGAATAGGAGAAAATTCATTGTATTGGAAAAACAATTGATATATATTAATAATGGAAGACTGATATTCCATGTTGGAGAAAGAAAAGTCAACATTAATATCATAAAATACATTTTGTATTTAGTTAAATAAAATGATTTAATTTCAATCTTTACCTCTAAATAAAATAGAATAACCATATGATTGTTTTAAATTATTGATGAAAAAATATGAGGAAATCACTTATAAAATTGTAGATAATAAGTAAAAAATATTAATTGAAATTATATAAATAAATCACGAGATATTAAGTGTGAAGTTTCTATTAAGGTATTGTATTTTCTTTCAATATGAAATGATTTAAGTATTAATAGGATAAATTTTGATGTAACAATGAGTTTCTTCTAATAGAAATAGAAATTAAGAAGAAGTAGTGAGTTTCTATGATATAAATTTATTGAGAATACGTTAATTTTACACAATATAAAATTTGGGGATGACTTGTTGATTATTAAGTATCAAGGGTATATATATTTGAGTAGAAACCATTTATTACTGATGATTGAGGTGTAATATGAATGGGTATATTTAATATTAATTTTTAATGGAATCCAAACTAATTATGAGTTAATGACTCCAACCACGAAGCACTGAACATGAAATTGAGTATTTTAGATAATAGATTAGTCTCAATTTTTTATGATTTATTCTGGGAGATTTTGATTATAGGTATGAATTCATAATATATACCGTATTTTTAGGATAGAAATATCTCATAATAGATTGTTCTTGATATTTATTCAAAAAATTTTAAATGAATGAATTAATTATAATAAATGTGTGGTCAAATAAAATGTGGATTGATTAATAAATATAATTTTATTAAGGGATGTATCTCATATGATATAGAGATCTTACAAGATTGGATAAGTCAAAATTAATGTATTAAAATTAATATATGTCTCACTAATAATAAATAAGGCCCTTATAACATACTTCCAGTTCTCTGTAAGATATGTGAAACTGAATATAAGCTCTATATATGATATCTAACATTATAATATATTATTTAACTCATATGATACGATGAATTGTAAGACAATATATTTCATACTAAATTAATATGATGTTATACCTATTCATAATAAATGTAAATATCACAGTGGAGGATTTGATTCTGTTAATATCGAAGGAATCACATTCCACAATAGTATAAAAATATGGGGAAGGTGAAATATGTAGATAATTTTTGGCCAATCCAAAATATAATTCATGATCTATGTGAAATAGAAAACTAATAGAGGCTATATTTTGGTTGTCAGCATGGTTAGTTTTCAGTGATTATTAAATTTCAAGATATTTGATCTAGAAAGAGATATGGTATGATGATGGAAACCAATCCATAGTAATGATAGTATTAAGGAAAAAATACCAATGAGAACAAGTGTGTTAGAAATTGATGTGGAGTTGATCATGGTAAATCACATGAGAGAATAAAGCTATAAATATAAATTATGAGTAACATACCATGGCCCATTTCTTGGTGAAGATTTTTATAATTACTCAATATTTAAAATTATCAAATATGTAGCATGAGAGTCTCTACTAAATGGTACACATCATGTTTCTACATGATTTATAAAAAAATGGATTAATTCTCTATTTTTTGATTTAGTGGAGGAATGGAATGTGTGATATTTGTTCTACTGTATGGGAATTAAATGGTTGATCCATAAAGAAGAATTTAATTTAAATCATGATATCACATAGATTATAGTACTTAAGGTTATAAACGATGATATTAGAATTTTTCATACAATATGGTATCCATAGTATTTTATGTAAAAATTATTCATGAAATATTTTTATTTGTATACATAGTAGAATTTCAAGAAAGAGGTTAACATGAGAACCTGATACAACAATTTTTTATCATTATTTTTTGGTCGATGGAAGTACAAAAAAATTTATTATTATCTATAAAATTAATAATATGAAGTGAAAGATTATATGATATTATTATATCATAGATTATATTATGAAGATAATATACTGACCATATTGATTCTATTTGAAAAAAAATTATTTAAATTCTATTGCTGAAAAAATATACATGATTTTTATAGATATAATTATAAAATGTAAATTTGGAGGATGAGGTAATGAATAATGATAATGTTGTTAAATAAATTTCATAAATCATTATTAAAATATTGTAGAATAAATATATCTAATGTTACGTCTTGATATAGGTTAATAGGATTTTATTTGAGTCTTGTAAAAGAATACGAGAGAGTAAATGTACAGTATTTAATGGGAATGAGTTGAATGAGTTATGTGGTCCCTATGAATTGCACTATTTCTTATGAATTAAATATTTAGTGAGATTTTTGGTGTCATAAATATGGGATACAATCCTTTAATAAAGAAATATAATTGTCAAATAAAAATAAAATTCTCATGAATGTCTAGATTCATGTGTCTAGTGTCGTGATGGACCCTCCATCACTATACCAGCTTCTTGGCCCCTAATGGTATAATACATGATTATAAAAGTGTAATATATGATAAAAAAACCTATTTTGGTAAGAATTAAATGACTTAAATGATCATAGTAGTCCTAGATAGGTGGCCTATAGTGTCATTGAGGAGAGATGAGTGATGAATTGGGCATATTTTCCCAGTTAGACCATGGTAGAACTATGAGTTAACTTAGAGTCATTAAGAGAGTTGGTTTGAGAATGGCTAGGATGTTACTACACCCACTAGTACATGAATACCATCTATTTAATGCCATGAGTGATATAATATATAGGATGGCTGGTGTGAGTGACCTAGAAGAACATTATAATTTATAATGGAGTGATTTTATTTCTCAAGTGAGAGGCATGAATGACTATTCCTATAAATCCAATAAGGCCATGATATGATATTGACAATTTTGAGGGATGATATAACGTTTTAAGGATAGGAATGAGTGAAAGAGATAAAAGTGATATTGAGGAACCCGTACATCTTGTATAGATTGTGAGAAGACATTTAGGATATTAGCAGCTTCCCTAAAGATTTCTCTCACCAATGTGAGAGTTATGAAAATATTTTATGATTTTTTGAATTCATTTATAACCATATAACTTTATGGTAAGTATTGTGATCTAGATATGATGATATTTGAGATGATTTTTATAGTGAAATGGAAGTCAATGTTGGAGTTGTGTGAAGGGTTTGGACAGTTGGATAACCAATATTATTATAATATATGGTACAATATATTTTTAGGGGATAAAATACCCTTGAAAACTTATTAATTATATGAATATGATAATTCCTAGGATATAAAATTTTCTCTAAATTCTTTTTGGTGGAATACCTATGTTATCGCCCCATATTCTATGGTTATTCATATAAAGAATGCATGTAATGTTGGATGAGGTTTGATGTTTATACCAATATGGTATTCATGGTGTGTATCGGTAAGATTAATGTTTTGACCTGGTACTATATGGATTCCTATAAATCCTTGAATTTATAAGGTACACATAATTATAATGGGAGCCTAATTTTTCTAGGATTAGTATTTTTGACTTAATGACCATGGTTTTCTAAAAACCCTTGGATTTAGATTTTATACCTAATGAATATGAATTCATATTACATATTGGTTCTATAAATTAAGATTAAGGATTATGGATTAGTGGTTCTCCTATGGTCATAATATTTATCCTAATGATATGGATTCCTTAGAAACAGCTTAGAATCAGATTCATACTATCAATTGGATTCCCTAGATATTTCCTAGAATCCTACTTTTATTCCCAATGACTTATGGTTTTACTTGGATTTGGATTTTGGTCTTGATAAAATATTGTGTCTAAATACATCCATAATTTGTCAAAGTATGTTTATTTTGAACTTAGGTGTCCCCTTAGAAATTGAGAAATGGTGGTTGTTATAAAATTTACACATTATATTTTGTTTTATCTTCTATGATAATATGATGTATTTATACACATGTGTGGTGATTATGTTGGTTACCCCATTTTTTATGCCCCACTATGTTAGTTTCACATTATTCTTAGGCATCCTTGACACATGGGTACCCTAAAAGAACGAACTTTTCATAGGTTCGGGTAGGGCAGAGACCTATAGTTTTCTAATTTATCATGTTGGATCAGATAGAATCTTGAGATTAAGATGTTATGAGGCTTGAAGATCATTTTAAGAATATTTCAATTTTTTATTTAATTTTTTAAACTATGGTTAGCCTAGTGGGTGAATGATCTTGAGATATGACCGTATACTCCCTCACATAAATTGATATATAATTCTTAATTTATATATTCATTTCATGGTTACTATTTTTATGGATATGATTTTATATTTTTTATTATAAATTTGATATGGGGGTATAACCTCTCTCTTGTAATTATTTATATCTTAACTACTAGTCGATAGACTCTAGAATATGGGGAGTCATGCATGTGGTATTATAGTGATTTCTAATTCTAACAACAGTCGGGTGGTTTAGAGTTGAGTTTAATAACAATGATATATAATATATTTTTTTATCTTATTAATTATGAGATATTTTAGTAATGGATTTTGAATATGATAGATCATATAATGGATAATATATGGGTCTATCAAGAATAACAAATTGATGGAATTTCTAGGATACTATTGATTTTAGATTACTGTTAATGTTTTCAATTTTATAGTTGAGATATTTATTTAATCATTATTGTTGTATTAGATATTTTCATACGGTACTTGGCTCCTCGAAAAATGTGAAGAGGCATTTTTACCAGGATCATATTCATCACATTATACTCACATAAAATTTTCAAGATTTTCAGAAATTGATATTGAAAATGATGAGGGTTTATTTTTTTATTTTTATAAATATGTAATATATGGTGTTTTCCATAAAACTTTTTCTAGGATTATAGTATTATGGACAATGGTTTACTTTATCTGTTTATGTGAAGATTAATAAGGAATTATTCATGATAATTAATATATATTCACCCTTATAATTTATGTATAGTGACCAATAAGGTGTTTGAACACTCACAATATTCTTCAATACTAGTTAGATAATGAATAAATATATAGTTTTTATTGGAACAAATATTTGTGTAATGAGAACATTTTCATCATTGATTTTATAAGTGTGAATACTATTTAATAATACTAATATATTTTTCATGATGTAAATTTAGGTAGAATATTTGTAGATTATTTAGTAGGGATTCATTTTATAGAGGAATTATTTATGTGACCAAAATTTCTCTTTTTTAACTTAGTTTATTTTATTCTATGTATTTATAGTTTTCCTTGAAAAAAAATTTGATTACTCGACAAACTAGTCATCCCACTCAACTAGGGGAACATGTTTTAGTCACCTCATCCAAGCCCTTGAATCTAACTATCTTTCCAGTAGTGTAGAAGGGTGTATGGGTGAGTATAGAGGATGTATTGGGCATGCATAAAGGGTGAAGGTGTGTGTGTGTGTGTCAGAAGACTGTGTAATGGGAGGGTATGACCATTTTGGACATGGGTGCCTATGTTGTGGGTGCCTACCCTAGTCCTAGCTCGACAAATGGATCGAATGAAAAATACTATTAATAATGGTTTATCTATTAAAGGAATTTATGTTGTACATGATTTTTTCATTGAATTGTTCCTCCATAAAAAATATGAATAAAACTCTAAACACCTAATCTGATTTTCCAAGCAATCAAAGCATTACCTCTCAACGTCATTAAAAATTACTCTCCTACAAAGCTCGCATTCCCTTGTTTTGTCATCATGATCCATGAATAACATCACTTGATGGTGTTATTTCATGCCTTAGATAATAAAAACTACCTTATAGAGTTTATCACCCTTCTATGATGATCTACACAAGACATACAAGACTCACTAGATGTCACTAATATAGAAATTAATCTTCATTTTCATGTATTAATTTATTTGGATAACCAGCCCATTATATGAATGTTGTCCTAAAATACACTTGAATGATGCCATATTGGAATTGTTTCTATATTTTGTGTAGTTGTAAAGACATTAAATCATGTCATGAGAATCCATCACATAAACAAATGATTATCAAACTGAGGGAATAGAGATAAACTAAACTCCCAGAAAGAATCGAATGATTCCAATTACGAGAACCACAAGAGGATATCACAAGTTGAAAAAGGGTATCACAATAAAAAGATTATTCTGAAGGTAAAAAATATAACATCATGTGGATTCGAATAAGAGAGTTTGTAACATCCCTTCCGGAGAGGATTCTATTTTTTTATTTTATTTTTTATCCACATAAATTCTTTGGTTATTTTCATGTATTTTGTCACAAACATGCCAAAAGGTCATGTGAAGAATCCAAAACCATAATGTTAATCCCCCATTGGTTGTCTAAAAACAATTAAACTCAATAATTTTATTACGAACTACCAATGGAACTACCATGTGAAGCCTCGTATCTATCAATCATTGAATCAGACAAAACCTTCTTGCGATTAGGGGGTTTCGATCACGTGAAGCCCCCCACCACCTCATGTCTATTCCTGATTCACGATCACCATGAAAATAGTAACCAAATTAAATCTATCCTCATTTTATATAAACCCTTAATACCATTAATAAAAAATAGTAGAGGAAATGTAGGGTTCAAAATAGAATGAGAAATAACGAACCAGAGAAAAGGTGAAGAGTTAGTTACTTTATATGGAAAATATGTCCAGGTAATCCCAAGGCACCAATAATGATACCGACTAATGGATTCTATTGTGGGAATCCATGAAATGATCACTTTAATATAACATGAAATCATGAAGAATTTAATATCATGTGATCCCTCTAGTTATGTGATGGATACACATGATACATGGGAATAATCCTACTTATCATGAACTACTGACAAGAATTTACCTTAATGGTCCTCACCCATGAAATTAAAAATCCCATAAAAATGTAATTATTTTTTATTAAAACCCTTGTATGTGTAGTATTTACATAATATTTTGTCGATGCACTACTCCTATAATGAAAATTATTTTCCATGATTCATTAACTAGGATACCCTGGGACATTATACCTCAACCCACATATATGATGTATTTGTCATGTGAGTGATCCTAAAGATGTTCTCAAGACTGTTCTAGGTGATTATATTAATATAATGTGACTGCATGACTCCTCATTGGCTTTTCGATACCCTCATTTTTCCTTGGACTTGTCAGTTCTAAAAACATGGAATGCCCTAGACATTTCAACCATGATCTGGGAACATGTCCAAGACATTTCATCCTTAATCACATGAATATATCTTCTACAAGTTAACTTGATCATGTAAAGACATCATAGAAATGTTATTTTGATCATGAAAATGTCACTACACATGTACTATTTTATTGTTTAAAGAACCTTGGACATGTTGGCATAGATCACTCAAAAGGACCTAGACATTTCACCTTCGATCAAGAGAATCACCATGGACAAGTCATCTTTTATCGTGAAAAGAACCTTGTAACTTTTATCTTTGATCCCATGAAGCACCAGAGACATGTCAGACAGACACTCGATGACATTTCCACCATGTATGAAAAAAAGCACCTGACATGTCATGTTTACACTCTATGAATATCAGGATGACACCATAGGACATGTCATCCTTGTTAACTAGAAAAACATGGACAAACACCATGAAAACCATCAACCAGAAGCCTTTATCTGAGTACCCCCTCTACATGGGGTGTGTCTTTAACAGGTTTGGTTTATACACTCAAGTGACTCTATTAGTGTTATTCTCTCGGAAAGTACTTTGTGTTGTGACAAACATATTTTGTAGACATTTCACAGTCATCATATATATATATATATATTTGTATGAGGATACATATTGAATATGTCACCCAGTAATACATCGGGATATAAGAACTAAACATTCCTAAACCTCGAGAATAATCATAATTAATCATACTATAATCACCCAATATTTTTCATTTGTTGGATAATATGGAACTTGAATATAATAACATTTATTCTTGTCCAAAGAGCATTCATAGGATTCCTTCATAAGGCCCAAGCTCCAATGGGGATCCAACATGGTGTAAGTGAATACATATCCAAAATATTCATAATTTTCCTTTTTTTTATTTTCCATACACAATCAATTTATGGGAAAGTGATAATCGTACATTGCATAACAAGTGACAATTTTCCCATGGGGATCCACCATTTAAGGCACGAGCAATCCAATTTTGAGTGAAAATTTATAAACCATGCCAAAATCACATTAAGATTAGTGAGAACCATAGAATAACACACTAATCAAACAATCGTGAATAAAAGTAGCATAATCATGGAAAAATAAAATCAAAGAAGCATAGGAGGGGACCACGAAAAAAACTGGAGGGGAATCGAGTAGTGAAATATTGAGGATAGTACATCATTATCACCGAGTATTCCTGCATCTACCATCTGAATATATGTACTATCCTTTGAAAGAATTTATGATTAGAATCTTACATTTTTATAATAAAACAAAACAACCTAAAGATAAAGAGCACCTCATAACTAGAATTCCAAAACTAGGCCAACCACAAACACACAACCATAGGTCTTCCATATCTGAGGTCACCAACACAATCCAAAGTCCCATGGGATCTATAAAATTTGACCTGGGTGGTGTCGTGTGTGATAGAGAAAAAAATGGTAGAGAAATCCATGTAAATGGAGAGACATTATTGTCGAAAATAGAGAAGTGAGCACATCAGACTAGATATAGAGACCGTATGAGGTGGAAGAGGGTGTGATAGAAAACCACGAGGGCCAGAAAGGAAGAATAGGGGTGGGTGTGTCTAGAAGGGTATGACTTCCAATAGAAGGAGGCTGCGTTGATGATTCATAAAGATGACATCACTGCCACCAGTTGATGTGTGGCCAATGCATGAGTCATCGATACTGGAATCCTCACAGTGGAGGGATCTGGGAGCCTCATTACATCTGCAATTTGTATGGGGAAGATAGATGGAGGAGGTGTGAGAAGATGAGGAGAGTCCAAGGGGAAGGAAACGTTGGGGAGAAATTTCTAGTTCGAGTGGGAGGAGGCGTTGTGTGCTAGTCCCGTGGTAAGTGGTGAATCTATGTTATAGAAGGGGTATGACAGATAAATGTGGGATGAATGAGGGAGTAAGAGAGGAATTGGTGATGGGGAAGGTGGGTGGTGCAAATCCTAGGTCGAGTGGGAGCTCCTGAGATGTTACATCTCCCTAACTAAAATATTCGTAACTCATGGGAGTGAAGTCTCCATAATTCTACCATACTTTTTTTCATCAATGAATGAGAAGTGACTTTATGCATCGGGAAAATTAAATGTGTAACCCAAAAAATTACCTCAAGTATGTCAAGAATCTCAACGTGTTAGAAATAAAATTAACTAGTAAAAATATGATTCCTAATAAATATGGTACATTGGGCATCTTCTTATAGTCTGATCCCCATACTTTATTCAGCATGAGAATGGTAATCATACCACTCTATTTTAAACATTAATGAGTAATCCCCACACAAATTTTCTCTCATGTGATTTGTCCATTAATTTAGTATATATTGATTCTCACATTTAGCATGAGTCACAGGGTCATATATATTAGTAATGAATGTACCAATAACATGATGTGGATCCGCCATCTGTGGGCACTTTATTAATTCCCCGATCCCCTATCGGAGTCCCGACTCAAAGGTTTAGACCATGATGAAATGGTCACATACCATTTTTTTAATGTAATAGGAGGTGTAAGTAAACCTCATAGAGTATTCAACCACTTTTGGATGCCTTGCTATAGGTCAAGAATCTCTTGTTTGTGCATTGATTGAAATGTCTCACGGAATAACTCCTCCTTAAAAAGACTGTCAATTTTTGAATTGGTAAGGGTCTCTTCCTTATGATTCATGATCATAAAAATCCACCATCTTCATGTCGATCCACGAAGAAGGAACACAGATAGAAATTTCATTTGGTCAAGAGGAGTCCCCAATAAAAGGGAGACTCGCATCACCACCTCCACCAATCCTCAGAGAACTAAGGATATATATCTTCCTTGATCATTAGAGGACTTTGCCTCAAGATGTCTTGTAATGTAATGATATTATGTGCTTCCTCTACTAGTATTTCATGTATTAGCTACTATCCAATAGGTGGTGGTAAAGCATTGAAACCACATGAATGTGTCATCTCAAGAAAAAATCCTTATTCCAATTCCTCATCAATCTGTGGACCATCCTCGTGGTCATGCACTGGAATTCAGGATGGCTATCAATGTGGTTGAATCTTGAAAGAGAACAAGATGAATCATGAAAAAAATATTATACTTGGTGATCTGACTATGAATCAAAAATATCATGAGAAATAATTCAAAGTTTCATGAAACCATTTTTTTTACCTAGTCAGAATGCCTAATTTCGAGTCCTAGTGTATGGATATGTCATCTTTCACTCCAACACTAGACACCCTGGCCACAAATTCAAACATGAAACACTTAAAAATATTTCCATATAAATATTTACAAACACTTAGTTATTATAGTATAACTAAACGACATATAATACCATTTTATCATGACCCATCCCCCATGGCATGTGTTGTGAAATCACCAAGAATGCCTTCCATAGTCCAGGGGATGGAGAATATCAACGAGTATGCATATCCCAAAAAGGAAGGAATTTTCTTTGATCATGAACAAACTCTAAAATCTCAAACTGTGAAATGTATACACAATGTAAACAACAACTATCACTAAGACAACTACTGAGAGTACTATACAAAGTGAAAGTACAAAGGGGATATAATAAAATCACAAAACCAAAATGTAATGTAAAACTTCCATGGTACGTCCACTTGGAACCCTACCTGAATGGCATGTGAAGGGTATCTACTATAGCCATAGACATATGCATCTATGTTACATCTCATTGATCACAACGTGGTCAAAGACCACCACGGTCTCCATCTATGCATTGATCCCATTCATGATACACAACACGTGCGGGTGCATCCCATGAAGTGGTGAGTGAAAAAACTATGTTGGGACCCCAAAACATAATAGAAATACCACAAATCATGACCAAAAAAATATATCTCACATCCGGTATAACTCAAATTATAGAGTGTAATATTATCATTCGTGAAGCAGAATCATCTTTTAATACTGAGGGACTCATCGCCGATTAGTCCCTGAAGTTCAATTAGCTACTAGACCATTGAGGGCCGCTTAGCAACGAGACCACTGAGGTCTACTGGGAAACTGGACCACTGAGGTCCGCTGTGCTACTAGACCACTATGGTCCCCTGCCCTACTGGACCACTGATGTCCGGTATGCTACTGGAGAACTGAGGTCCACTGAGCTAATGGACCACTCAGCTCATCATGGAAACTAGACCACTGATGACCAATCATCTACTAGACCAATGAGGTCCTCTATGTTACAGGTCTACCAAGGTCCCACTCATCATATCCTTTGTGTCACATCCAACCATAGGAATCCTTCTCATAGCATGCTTTATTCTAGAGAATATACACCTAAAGCCATCATTTGCACCAAAAATGGCATGAAGTCTCACATAGAGTATACCTAAAGGATTGAATCTTTGAAAATGTCCAAACACTGTAGATGGGATGTCAGTTAGACGCCCTGATTGAATGATGTTGGGGTTTCGATCATCCATGGATGGTTGAATTTGGTCCCTGTCTGACATGGTTGGACCAACCAACCATCTCAGCCAGGGGGGGTCCCTCATAAACAGACGCAACTCCATTAGGTTGGGGCCAACCCACTCCAGCCTAGCCCATGGACCTTCCTATACGCAACCTGGTTCAGCCGTGGGCCTAGCTTGCCAGGTGGCCCAGTGACCCAGTTCTCATCTGGTCCAACCCGACTTATTCTGACCAGTTCTGGCCAATCGGGATGCCTAGTGACCCAGTTTCCCATCAGGTGCCACACATAATTTGTTAAGCCTATTATTCTCTAGATTATGTTTCCCAATAGCATGATTTTTTGCATCATCCCCACCCATATCAATGGGTCATCTTGTGTCCAGCCCAGTTGTCCACTAGCGTCCGATTTGCATACCCACACGGCAGGCTAAAGCCGTATGCCTCCCTCTACATGAGGTCCAGTGTGGTCTGTCTACTCGCACACTCCACGACCCGCCCCTTGGTCCACTATACCTCACATAACACCCGAATGGAACCACCACCAAACACTGTTGTGGCCTCAACCACCTCCCACCTACGGCCACCGCCACAGTCCATCAGACTCTATCTGGTGGTCTATTTCCAGATCTGTCTATGCTTCCATGATTTTTCGGGTGTCACCATCACTGTCATAGACTCCTGACTGTTTTCCATCACTCCAAGGGTCTGGAAACTTTTTGAATCCCCCCAAAAAATATCTTATGAAACCACATGTGTACATAAGTGAAAAACAAGGAGAGATTGGTGGTGGTGGGGGGGGGGGGATCATCGAGAACACCTAATGAACAAACCCCGCATTATTTCTATTGGCCTGTATTTTTTCTTGTAAGTGTGATCACAAATTATAAATTAAAATCACTAATATTTATTCCCAATAAAAAATCACACAATAAATATTTCAAAATCCATCAGGAAGAAACCATATGTGGATCATCTTGTTAGAGAGTTGAGATGCATTATTCGTTTAGAGGGGAGAATGGGGAAAAGCAATCACTGTGATTTAAACCCTTACTATGGAAAATAAGATTGGTAGAGGATGATTTATCATCACCATCCTTCGATCTATGGTTCTGATTCTCTATCCAATGGTATGATCACCACTTTCGATTCACTAGTGTTCTTCAATGAAGAGGTTTCCTTTATCGTTTGGTAGAAGAATTCAAGGATGTTATTTAATCCTAGATCCTTGTTTAATTAATGAAGGAAGTCACAATACACATTTTTGTGTCAAAACATTTATTAATTAATAAATTTCATTAATAGATTCCAAATCACCTCATCTTTGTATCGTAGTGATTACATATAACTACGTAATAATGATGAAAAATAATAATAAAATAACCGTTTATGTTATTTTATTTTTCCTCTCAAAGTCCCATAAACTATCTTTTTTGGGTCGACCCACCCTGATCATTGTGAGGCCCTTCTAAGGTGAATCTTGATTTCCTATGATCAATGGTGCCCATATATTTTTGATCTGGGAACTGATTAAAAGGATAAAAAAATGGATCACAAAATTATTTAATTTACTTTAAAAATAGTTCGAAAATAAATTCTGGGCACTCCAACCATTGGAATCACATGCCGTCTTAGATCCTAGTCTTGAAATAATCTGATATAATTTCAAAAAATTACATGGAATTCCAGGACATTACACTAATAATCAATTTAACTTATACCACTTATATAAATTGAATATAGTGGAATGGTGTTCATATTTTGAACAATAATATTTTATATTGTTAATAGGGTTTATTTAATTTTTTGTTATAAAAATAAATTACCATGTTAAATTTTATTTTCCTTAGAAAATTTTAAAATTGTAAAATGTGGATGAATGAATTGATAAGGGCACAAAATATCCCAAAACCTAATATTTAATTGATTTTATAGAAGATTTTTCCAAATTAACCTTATATCATATCATATTTTTTTTCCAATTTTTGATCCACTTTTAGTAACGATAATAATCATTTTTAATTAAGAATGAAATATTAAAAAAAATAATTTTATCCCTATAAAAGGAACCCTTCAGCTCCTAAAATCACCTCAAATGAAATGTATCTTATCTTTAATGCTTCAACCCCAAAATCTATGATCTGGTGCATTATTTTAATACAGTTTCATGATTAAAATGAATCATTCCTCGAAGTACCGATCAATTTAGTAGTCTTATAAATAATATATATACATAAGTTAAACATTAAAACTTGATAAGAAAAACAACACTAATATATTTCGTTAGAAACATCCATGCTTCCAAGAATATTCCTAAAAGTCACTCATATCTAACTTCTTCATATCCTGGGAAAATGAAACATAAGATAGAGGTGAGATCAAATGCTTATTAAGAGTAATCAATACAAAAGAAGATAGCATAAACATTAGGTATGTTTAATATTTGAAAACACATGCCTTTAAAAATAATAAACATGAACACAATATGGAAGGAATATGAGATGAGTAAATAATAACATAATAAAACATATTTAGGGGTATTATACTAGTCTAATAACCTCATGAAATATCAACAGTTAATCTCATAATGATGGAATGCATAATTTCGATCATCATAACCACATAGTCAAGGTCTCGTGCCCAGACTTCAAATAATTTTTTGTCATGGCCTTGTGACAAGACACTAGTTTGTCTCATGAGACCTACTAATGCATCGAGGAGTTGTTGCAGGCTCCACCAATCTCTTACTAAGTCTAGTGCATTCCTCATATGAAAAGGTTGAAACATAATCTAAACATTTCTATTAAAAATGGAATATAAAATGTCAATATTTTTACCACAAAACATGAATGGTATAAAAATAGCACACCCACAGTCAAACATAACTCATTCAATGCAATAAGAAAGATTTTATTATAATAGATTAACCACAATTGAAAATAATGAATGATATTGACATAGAGGAAAATAATTATCAAAACTATTTGGGATAAATATATCCTTTTTTATTGAAAACATTTAAAAGTCACAATATTTATCAAGAATCCATTAAAAATAGATTTTTGATTCAAAGTGTCAAATACCACATTGAAAAATAAAAAAGGAATTTTATTTATAAAATATTAATTTCCATAATTAAAAATTCTAAAAACCATTTTAAAGCATGGACATTAATGAGAAATATTTAAAAGAATAAATCATTAAAACTTTTAAAATGATATTTTAGTTAGATTTCATAAAAATTGAGATATACTTGAATAAAAATAATTCAGTTAATCAAAAAATTATAATTTCATGAGAATAAATGGATTCATGATATACTATGTCAAAGTACATTATATACACCATATAAAAGTGAATTTTCATATAACAACAAAAGAGTATCAATGGAATGTAAATTGAGATGAAATCCTTTATAAAGACCATATCCTTAGGTTAAGGATAAATCAATAAAAAAATTCTCTTTGAAAAATATAAATACCATCAATATTATTGGATATTTAGTATAAACCAACCAGATGAAATTCACACATATTCTTTTGAAAGTAACACTAATGACTTGGATGTTTAACTCAATGAATTGAAATTTTGTTATGATTACTCTTATCAAGTTCATATCAAGGAATTGAGAAAAAAATCAATGGAGTGATTATGTGTATCAAATGTATATACACACATAGGGGATTGTAAATTACTTCAAAAATAATAAATAGAGATTCCACACATAATCATGGATTAAATAATCAATGAAGTATGTGTAATTCATAATGAGTGGAAATTGAAATTTGAAAATCCCTTAATGATTTGGTAACTCATGAAACATACACCCCAAGAAAGAAGGTTTATTAACTGAATTCATAAATACATATATATTAAATTATATTACACAATGAATACAATCATGTCCAACACATACACAACACAAATTGAAATAGTGGCATTACAGCATGAATCTCACGGGAATAAGAAGTGAGATGAAACCCCCTTACCACATTGTAATCAATCGATTTGTATGAACAAAAGTTAATAACCACCAAATGATTAATAGAATTTCATGAATATAAAGAGATTCAGAATAATATATATCAAATGACATTATGAAATACACCACTTAAAATAAATAAGTGGTGAACAATGGAAGTCTCACGAAATTAAGAGTGAGATATGAAACCCCTTACCTCAAGTCTGACATGTCTTGTATGTTCCTAATTCTTCCTGTATAATAAATATAAGACAATTTATAGATGATTAATAAAGTTTTTAATTTTTTAATATTCTTTTTATATCAGTTATTACCTTGATATAACAATTAGTTAATTATTTCATATCATATTTTATATTTTATCTATGTTCAGTGGTTTAGTAAAAAAGCATGTTATAATTACAATTTTTACCTGTGGTGAGAAGTCCATTATATCTAGAATGATATACATGATTTAGATATCATATATATATATATATATATTATATCCAATATATATAAGTATTTAAAATAGTACATAACATTTTGAGACAAAAAATGAAATGCACCGTTCATGGAGACAGTAAGACGTACGTACACATAAACACGACTTTCATTTCTATTTTGTATTTTAATGGAATTAAAACATCATTAAACATTATTGTATTATAAATCCAGTATAATATAATATATAATAACATTTAATCTATCCTTTATACATCCCACATGAGGCATTAATGGGTCTTATCACTTTGAGGGGGCGGTAGTCCACATTTCCTCAAATGAAATTATTGTGTTTTACCAATAATGGAAACTATAAAGGTATGATATAAATGGAAACTAAAGAAGAATAATGAAAAAATAAACATAATATATATCATATATAAATAATGTAATATATTAATGTCCTCCATGAGAGGAGGTAGAAGATAATGAAACAATCATTGTTTCGTGAGGCGTTATTTTTCCATCCACAGAAACAATATGTTTATTACCCATTATGATGGAGGTGGGTATAAGTGTAGTTTTAATATTTCTCGTAACAACATCCTAGTAAATTGGGGATACAATTGTTGTTATAAAATAAATTAATAAAATGATTTTATGGGTTGGAGAAGTAAAATAAATGAAAAGATGTTAAGAGAAACCATTACCATTAATTTGGGTAACTCCCTTTGGTTTGAACCAAAATGAATTATTATAGTGACTTATACCTATGGTAAGTATTCTATGTGGAATTGAGGGATCATGAGAGCTTATTTGGGTAGGTTTTGGATGAGACAAGGGGCTTTAGAGGTGTGAGGACTGGGTTAGAAGTGGAGTCCTTTTATCAGGGAGGGGGGGCTCTATAAGAAAGATTGAAACTGTTATTTTATTATATATTTATCTTCAATTTAAAAATGTAAAAAACTCATTAAAATAAAATATAATATGACTCATGTTCGAAATAAAATCATCCAATAAAAATTAGACTGGTTTTGGATATTTTTTAATATTAATAATCTTATTTTTTTAAATCATTTATTAATAACGTTTATACTGTATCATTATTTTTTCATAAATAATTAAATTTAAATGATGTCTAAAAATTACAAAAAAATACCATAACATAAGAAATATTAATAATATTATCATGAATATTTATAGTATAAATGATGACTTATATATCCCCTTTTAAAAATTGACATTCTAAGAGATATTTGATAATGTCATTTTTGTCTTTACTTTAAGTTAATTAAAATAAAGTGTCATTATCATTCTTAAGTGGCTCTATGGGTCCCAAAATCGACACAATGATGACCATGGTCGGCCATGAATCATATAATAAGGTTATTCAAAGTGTTATGGTAATTTTGTGTTATTATAATCTTATTTTTACCATGAATTACCCTATTTATCGTTAACCGTAGTAAACAAAAGTCAGAAGTTACTATTCACCAAAAATTATCTTCATCTAATTGAACCACTTCTTACATACTAATAACAACCATGTGGTTTTGATTTTTAAAAATCAATTCACATATGATGTAAAATTTCATTTAATTGAAAAAGTCTATTTTTCTAACTACTACTAACTGGTTTTACTATTCATAAAAAATTAATGTTTTTCACAAAAATACCAAAAAATAAGCCTAAGATACATTTCATATTCCAAATAAAAAACTGATTTCTATTTTAAAAAATTCAAAACATATTAGTTTCATTAATTAATTTAAAATTAATTCTCGTTGTCAAAACAAATAGCGTGTTTTTGAGAAACAATAACTATCAAAAGATTGAAACATGTATATGTATAATTTCAAAGTGAAATTAATTTCAATGACCCACATTGTATTAAATGGAAAAAATATAAAATAATTATACTACCAAAAAATTCAAATTTAAAATTGAACACTATATATTATTTTTATTAAAAAAAGTAGTTTTCAATTAAAATTTAGTATTTTTCACGATTCCCCAAATAATAATGTTATAAGAAAAAGACCAAAAAATTATCAAAACAAATTAATTATATCTTGATTATAAATAAAAAGATTATTTTGACAAATTTATTATATAAATATGTCAAATATTGGATTTAAAAATGGTTCTCCATTAAATGGCTATAAAATTTTATTTTTTGAAAAATACTTCCTTTGTCTGAAAAAATGATTTTGTTCTTATATATTGTCAAAGAAACACATAATATAGATGTTAAAATTATATGTAATATATAAAATTCCAAATTCAGATAATACTATTCATAACAACTTTTGAACGACTAGTTGGGTAAGTCGTCATGTGCTCGAACTCTTTGTTGTGGGAGGTGAAAGCTATTGAATTACATTAAAGAGATAACGTACTATGAATCCTTGGGGTGTTACATTCTCATCTCCTTGAATAAATTGCATTCTTGAAATTTATGATCGGGATTGAGAACATGGGTTTTGACATTTCAAAATATCATAGTTCAAATCCCACATAGTAAATGGATGAATTAGGCCTCTATTTTAAAATAAATTAAGGTAAGTATGAATGTTAGAGAAAAAACTTATACTAGGGTTCCGTGTAAGAAAACATGGATTTGGAAGAAAAAAAATCATCATTTTCTGATGGAGAGTGATCAAGAATATTATTAGGAGAATGTCAATGATCTGAAATACATAAACTTATGATGGGTGTAAAGTTCTTTGATTACCTAGTAGGAAAAGAAAACGAACAATGTTTTTGTGTTATGTTCCTTTTCATAATATTGATGAATTTATTTATGATATTGACTATGAGTATAAAGAAATATAACTAATTTACAAGTAGAGTTTCATCCATAAATAAATTTCTACCACAAACTCATATTTTCTCCAAACGATGAGTATTCAAGGAGACTTGGTTACACCAGAAGCGCTGCATTCAACTTATAGAGAATCATATAATCCACAAAGGATTGAGTATATATTTCCATTATCATTAAAAAATAACAAATACCAAAATGGTTAGTACATGATTAGTTGATCCCCAAGAAGGAAAATTCTTTACAGAAATAAATTATACTCTAAATCTCCATTATTTAATGAAATAATAAAATAGTTCAACAAATACCATTCAGTGAACAGTTATCTTTAAAATTTTTCAATATAATATAAACTACGATTGATACCCAAAACTAAAAATAATTTTATTACGTAGTCTTTCATGATAAAATTTATATCTAAATAATATCGACTACTCTTAATATCACAAACATAAAATTAGATAACATAATCCCATATTCCCTATGATAGTTTAATCATTTCCATAAGTAACCCAAAATGCAATAAATCCAAAATAAAAACATAGAAAAAATTTCACCATTAATCCTTAAATGAAATACCATTGTATTCTATTTTCCTTAGGCATATAGTGTTTCCAACATATAGAACGTCTTGCAAAATAACATTTATCACTTAATCACTAAATGATTTACCTATATTAAGAATATATATTTGATAATACATAAGGTCTCAACACAAATTAATAAAATAATTTAACTAAAAATAATTAGTCACACTAACCAGGGACTTCACATAGTCCAGTGGTAGGTGATAAATCACAATCACACTCTAGTTGTGGGTTTGATTCCCACAACATTGTCTGATGCGACTAGTTGTCACATGGTCTGCGTGTTGTCCTTTTTTAAAAAATATATTTTATAACATTTAAAAAATGAGATTAATATATCAAAATAACCATAACATAATTTAACCACAAATGTTTTCTCATACATCACATTTTCTCCAAAAATTTAATAACATGGAATTTCCTCAAACTCAAGGATCATATAAAATAAAAAGGTTATTTATAATTATATCCACAGGATAAAAGTTAATTCTTCCCCAAATTTAATTTTCAAATGAAAAACTCCAGGGTTAAAAATACAAGAGAAAAGTCTTCCAAAGTAATCCCATAAACAAAGAGCACTAATACTTTGACTCATTTCTCCATTCATTTATTTCCACGTAACTTCTTCCATGATGAAGAGGATATCCTAAAGAATAATTCATTCACTCAGGTAATGGCTAGGTCCCATAAATTTATGAAAAATGACTATAAATGGATTCTTGGGACCGTGTTTATTTATTTCAACAGTACTCTTCATTTTACATCATAAATTCTTTACTTTATGTCCTTCTTTCCCACGTATAATGAATTTCCATTTTCCATTGAGACACTCTCCTGGGTGACTCTTTCCACATTTCATGCATGATGAAAATTGAGGTTTTTTTCTCCATGGTCTCCACTCCTGGTGATCTGATCATAAATTTCTTTTATCTTCTTTGATTTCACTAACAGTTGGTCAATATATATATTGTTGATCATATTTTTGGAAAACTGATTCAGCATGAACACAATATCTTTTAAAACTATAAACATTCCATTTTTTTTCTCATTTCCACCACTATTCCCACCATTTACCTCATGCTCAATATTAATATGACTTCCTTGGAATCCGACAATTGACTAAAACTAGAAATCATTATGTTAGTAAAAATTGTCAAAAAATTATTTAGAGAATATCATGACACCATATTTTCAATTCGAAACACCTTAGGATTAACTAAGGTCATTTATTCTTATCTTATATTTAAAATTTTCAAATTGGATTGTAAGGATAATGTAAATTATGCTAAGCATACCCCTCGGTAGTTTCATAACCAAGTGTGGAGCAAGGCCCGTTGCTGTGTACTAGGATACCTCGAGTCAAGCCCAAAATTCCTTGTCGGAGTTTTCACACCAAGGTATATCTGTTGCTGAGACACCTCTACATACTCGTATCTAGAAAGGAATGTATTTCTGGGGATATACAATAAATCTATACATTACTAAAATTATAGGATGTTCTTCAATATTATTCCTCGAAGTCTATCTTAGGCTAATATGCTCTAATAAGATTTTATCTAAATAAAGTTTCCATGGTTCGTAATAATATTCCTATAATACCAAATGCAATTCCCTGACACGATAATCTAAAATCCCATGCATTATTTTAATACATTGGAATGATTACATGGAATCAATTCCCAATGGACCGATCAGTTTAGTAGTATTGAGAACAAGATACATACAAAATTTTAACATTACTAATTGAAAAGAAAAATAAAAACAATTTATTCCATTAAAAAAACCAAACCTACTTGATTATTCTTACAAGTCACTCATAACTGACTTCTTCATATCCTGGGAAATTGAAAATGAAGAAGGGGGTGAGCTTAAATGTTTTGTAAGAGTAAGTAATACTGCAGAAGACAACATAAATAGTAGGCGTGGTGAAAAATTGAAAACACATCCGTTTACAAATAATAAACATGAACACTTTATGGTAGTAATACGAGTTCAATAAATAATCCCAGAATAATACAAAGTCATATGTATTCTACTAGTTGACTAACCACATTATATATCAATAGCTAATCTCATAATGATGTAATGCGTAACGTCAGACATGATAACCACATAGTGAAGGCCTCGTGCTATGAATAGAAATAAGATTTTGTCAAGGCCTTGTTCCATGAAACTAGATTGTCTCATTAGACCTACCGATGCATTGAGAAGCTATATCAGACTCCTTTCATCACATACTATTTTCAATTCCTTCCTCATATGAAAAAGTTGAAATATAAACTGAAAATTCGTATTAAAACTATCATACTAAATGTAAATATTTTTACCACAAACCATGAATGGTTTAAAAATAACACATCCACTGTCAAACCTAACACATTCACTAAAATATGGAATATTATTTTGTTATAGATTAACCTCAGTAGGGAATAATGAAGGATATTGAAATAGATGAAAATAATCTTCAAAACTAGTTGATAAAAATATCCCCCTTTTTTCTGGAAAACATTTAAAAGTCACACTATTTATAAAGAATCCATTTAAAATAGATTTTAGAATCTAAGTTTCCCATAGAAATTTTAATAATTTAAAAGGAATTTTAATTTTTAAACACTAATTTCTATATAAATAAATCCTTAAAACCATTTTTATAGAATGGACATTAATGAGAATGATTTAGAAGAATAAATCATTAAAACATATAAAATGATATTTTAGTTAGAGTTCATAACAAAATGAGAGACAACTAAATAAAAATAATTGAGGTAATAAAAAATTTATAATATCATAAGAATAAAGGGACTCATGATATAATCTGTCAAAGTACATTATATAAATAATATAAAAGTTAATTGGCGTATAATAACAATGAAGTCACAATAGAATGTAAATTGAGATGAAATCCCTTATAAAGACTATATCCTTAGAAAAAGGATAAATAAACGACATAATTATGTGTGAAAAATATAAATAAACTCAATATGATTGGATAATATGTGTAAATCAATGAAAGGAAATTCACACATATTCTTGTAAAAATATCACCAATGACATGGATGTTTAACTCAAAGAATATAAATTGAGTTATGATTACTCTTATCAAGTTCATGTCAATGAGATGAGAAATAATCAATGGAGTGATTATGTGTATAAATAGAATATCCACACAAAGGGAGTGGAAATTACTACATAATTAATAAATAGGTATTACACACAAAATCTTTTTGTGAAATAATAATTGAAGTATGAGTATAGCACAAATAGCAGAAATTGAAAATTTGAAATTCCCTTACCGATTAGGTAACTCACGAAACACACACCCCATGAAAGAAGGATTGTTCAATGAAGTTGTAAATACCCATAAATTAAATTATATTACACATGGAATATAATCATGTCCATACATACACAACAGAAATGGAAATAATGGCGATATAGTATGAATCTCTCATGAATAAGAAGTGAGATGGAATCCCCGTACCACATTGTAATCCATCAAGTCGTATAACCAAAAGTTAATAAGAACAAAATTATTCAAAAAATTCCACTAATATAAAGATAATATTGATAATATATATGAAATGTGAGTAAAAAATACACAACATGCAATAAATAATAGGCAAACAACTGAAATCTCACGAAATTAAGAATGAGATAAAAAACCCCTTACCTAAAGAATGTCTTGTCTTCTATGTTCCTTATTCATCCTGAATAATATACTAAAGTTTATTTCTACATGATTAAGAATAATTTTAATGTTTATTATTCCTTTTATATCACTTATTAGTTTTCTATAATAGTTAGTTAATTATTAGAGTTCATATTGGATATTTTATTGATGTTCAGAGCTTGAGTCAAAAATGAATTTGTTATAATTACAATTTTTCCAAGTGTTCAAATGTCCATTATCTCCAAAATGATATAAATGATTTAGTTATCACATAAATATATATTATATATCCATTATATATATATATATGTGTGTGTGTTTATAAGAGTACATAACATTTAGAGATAATATATGAAATGCACCATTCACGGAGACGGTAAGACGTACATACGCATGAACTATACTTTAATTTCTATTTTTTATTTTCAATGGAATTAAAACATAATAATATAGAGGTATATTATAATTCCATTATAATATCTTATGTAATATAATTAAATCTATACTTTATAAATCCAACATAAGGCATTAACGAGTCATATCACTATGAGGGGGTAGTAGTCCGAACATCCTCAAATTATAATATCGCATTTTACCCTTAATGGAAACCACAAAGGTATGATATAAATAGAAAATATATAAGATCAAAGAAACAATAAACATAATATATATCATATATAAATACAATTCCATCTTAAAGGACACCATGAGATGTGGTAGGAGATAATTTAACAATCATCGTTTCGTGAGGCGTTAGTTTTCCATCCACAGAAACTGTATGTTCATTACCCAATAGATGGAGGTGTGTGTAAGTGTAGTTTGAATACTTTTTATAACACCATATTAGTATATTTATGATACTGTTTTTTATAAAATAATGTAATAAAAAGATATTAGGGGATGGAGAAGTAAAATAAATGAAAATAAGTTAAGAGAAACCATTGCCCTTAATTTGGGTAACTCCCTTTGGATTGAACCAAAAGTACTTCATGAAGCAAATTATGCCTAAGATAAGGCTACTAGGTGGAAAAGAGTGATCTTGAGAGATTATTTGGGATGGGTTTGGACAATAAAATGTCCTTTAGAGTTGTGAGGAATGGTTCAGATGCGGTGTCCTTTTATAAGAGAGATGGGGGGCTCTTTAGGAATGTTTGAAATTGTTATTTTAGTATAAACATATCTTTGGTTTCAAAATGACCAAATATCAGATAAGATGAATCAGGTTCAAAATAATATCATCCAATAATAATTGGAATGATTTTTCATATTGTTTTATTATTAATAATCTTATTTATTTAAATCATTTATTAATGTGATAAATATTTCATCATTAGTGTTTAATAAACAAATTAATTTATATGATGTATAAAAATTATAAACCAAAATTCCATAATTTTGGAAATATTTTTAGGTTTAAAATGAATATTTATTGTTGAAAATATTCCTTATATAACCCCATGTAAAAATTGATATATTAAAAGATGTTAATGTTATTTTTTCCTTTACTTTATGTTAATTAAAATAAAGTGTCATTATCATTTTTTAAGTGGCTCCATGGGGTACCAAAATAGATCCATGGATGCCCATGGTAATCCATGACTCATCCAAAATGTTTAGGACAAGGTTTAAGGTAATTTTTTATCTTAATAATATTCTTTTTACCTGGAATTACACTATCTACCTTTTAATGTGGTAAACAAAAGTCAAAAGTTACAATTCACCAAAAAATATTTTCATCTTATTAAACCACATTTTACTTTTTAAGAACAACCCTATATTTCATATTTTCTAAATTCAATTAACATAAGTGGTAAAATATCATTTTAATGAAAAAGTTAGTTTTTTTAACTACTACTAAGTGGTATTACTATTCATCAAAAATTGATGTTTTTTAGAAAAATAACAAAAAATCAGCCTAAGATATATTTGATATTCTGAATTCAAAAATGATGTCTTTTATTCAACATTCAAATCATAGTAGTTTAATTAATTAATTTAAAATTAATTCCCGTTGTCAAAACAAATAGCATGTTTTCAAGAAAAAATAACTATCAAAATATTAACACTTGTTTAGGTATAATTTCAAAGTGAAATTAATTAAAATGAAAAACACTAGATTAAATGGTAAAAGTATAATCTAATTATACTTCCAAAACATTCAAATGTATAATTGAATACAATAAATTATTTTGATTAAAAAAAGTTGTTTTCAATAAAAATTTAGTTTTTTTACTATTCACCCAAATATGAAAGTAATAAGAAAAACAACAAAAATTTATCAAAACTAAATATTAATGTCCTAATTCTAAATAAAAAGTTTATTTTGTCATATTAAATATATAAAAGTGTCAAATATTTGAATTAAAAAGTGTTCTCCATCAATAGGCGGTAAAATTTAATTTTTTGAAAAATACTTCCTTTATCTGAAAAAAGGAATTTGTTCTTATATCATGTCTAAAAAACACATAATATGGATCTTAAAAATATAGAGAATATATAAAATTCAATATTTAGTTAATACGATTCATAACTTCATTCGAACAGCTAGTATGGTATGTCATCGTGTGCTCGAACAAGGAGTTGTTTGAGGTGCTAGATATTGAATTACTTTAGAGCGACAACATACTATGAAACATTGGGGTGTTACATTATCTCCAAAATATTTGGAAATAATCTCTCAAAAACAATATTTACCATCTCATATAGATCTTTCATCCACAAAATTCCATTCTAGGAATACTTAAGTTTTAGTTTAAAGGAGGATATCAAATGAAAAAGTAGTTGTTTTATTAAGTTCCATCAAGTTTATATCTTCTTATTATTACTCCAAATTTATTATAACCTAAATTATATAATTATGTAATGATTATTTGTAATCTATTTTATTTTATTTTTTGGAGAAAAATTTACCTACCTCCCTCCAATTCATGGTAAAATGAAAATTTCGCCCCTATTATGCAAAGATTTATACTTATATGAATGAAATATATTATTCTTCATCACCACCATACATGGATGGTTAGATGAATATATTTAATTAATAAAATTCGAAATAATATATAATTTTTTTAATGATAACATTATTGTTTAACTAATTATTAATATACCACCACTAGTATGATGACAGTTTCAAAAATCAAAGTCGTTATAATGTTTTTCATTAAAAATTATACCTAAAAGTATGATGTAACTCACATAGATATTAATAAATATTTATGTTACCTCTATAATGATAATTTTAACATTAGGGAGATAATGATATTGTGACCAAGAAATTGTAACCATTTCTACTAAACCGAGTAGAGATGGAATGATTAAAACTGCACACAACAATGATCAAAATTAATAAAAAATAATTATTAATTACGTTACAAATGAATATAATAGAATATTATAAAAGAAAATGAGTATGATTAAGGTTATTAAATCCTTTATTACTATGTATTATTTTATTATATATGTGGTTATAAAAAATTTGACTAAGTGGTTAATTGGTGTAATGTTTGTTTTCGATCTCACATTGAATTCATGATAATTTATTTATGAATTATTATTTAAATAAATAATGCTATATTTTTCATTAATTACCCTTATATATTATTATATTGTTATTATCTACATATTTTATTTCTATTATTAGCATTCCACATTCCATTATTTCAAATATTTTATAGGATAATATCTGCAATAGAAACTTACCTTCTCTTTCATTTTAGTTGTGAATCATTTTTCCTTTATTTCCAAATTATTTATAATTTTTAAAAAATATTATTTAAACATAAATTACCTATAATTTTTATTTTTAATGATCTTTAACTTTAAAAATTCATTATAAAATGGAATCTTCTTTACTATTTTTATAGTATCAATTTTTCCCGCTATCCATAAAAGTTTAATAAAATTGTTTTTTGACGATTAGAAATTAATATCCATTTCATACGGTTGTAAAAATTATTAATTATTATTATTAATCTCATTGATTCCTTGGAGTTTTTTTAGAAAATCATATTCCCATTTTTTTGAAATTTTATTTTTTTATAATCTAAAAAAGACAAATATATTTCTTCTCTATATCTACACAATTTTTTAATGTATTTATAAATGTTTTTTCATCAATTATATTACCATTAAAATTTTATTATACATAATAATGAGTAGAAACTAATGATACTACCCACTATATTTATGTAGATATATTATGACCGTGTTATTTAATTTGTTTAATTTGGAAATATTGACATTAAATATACTCAATATTTAAATATTGATAACTAATGATTACTAAGGAATATCAATTATGTGCATTATTTTTTATTAATTAATACTTATTATTTATTCATTATTATTATTTTGTGATGTGTGAGGCTTGTAATTATATAGAATATCAATGCATGGTAAGCCCAAAGAGACAAACGAGCATGAGTATTTGGTGTCTTCATTACCTATTAATGGTTATTGTCTTATAATGAGGCATTAATGGTAGTACTATATGAGAAAAAATTTTACATTCCATCACAATGAAATATTTTAATTTTTTTCATTTGAAAATTTATTATGTTATGTTATCTATGGATATGTAGCACACCCATGCCCTTGGTTATGGAAAATTTTGTTATTATTTTTTTATTCCACACCAATAATTCCTTAAATATTATATAAATTTTTTTTCTCCATTCTTCCCATTACTGATAATCAATGATCACCCCTTTCATTTTAATTTACATTCCCTATGATTTAAATAAGTGAAAATTTAAAGGTATCAGGGATATACTCAATTGAATTCTATATTTATCAGTGAAATTTTATGTTTTTTTTAATTTTATATGTAATGTGATAATCATGTAAGTTTTTAGTATTATAAAAAATTAAACTTAATGATCCAATGTAATGTGATATATTATATCATATACCAATGCTTTAATTTATCCACTAGCACTAGCATACAAGAGATTAGGTTGTTGAATCTTCTGGAATCAATGAAATTTAACTAGAAACAATGAGGAATAGATTTAAGATAATATAGTAGAATAAACTAATAACATTATGATATTAACTTAATATATTTAATATATATTCTATAATATTTAATATATATATATATATATATGAATGGTATAATAAAACTAAATATTTATAACTTAGTGATGTATTAAAGTGTATTATGTTTTATAATAATGGAACCTAGTTGAAGGAAGGGAAATAATAACCACACCCATAATACATATAGGGATTTACATTGGATTAATTCCAATTAGGTTTGAGTTAGTGTTAAATATTTTGAAACAATATTATGGAGGTTGAATCAATTTATTTCCATAAACCCCTCCCATATTGAATAACCTAATGAGCCACAAGAATGTGTAATATTTTTTTGATCTCTTCTTGTTTCTAGAACCTCCATAATTCAATGGAAATACAAATCTATTTGTATCTGATTAATGGATTAATTCCCTATAAAAGATATTTCCCAATTATGTAATCCGTGATTTAGAAAATATTTTTATGTCATTTTTTTCTGAAATGGGATATTTTGGTCAATAGTGGTAATTGATTATAAACAATGATGTGTTGGAGGAGATATAGGTCATGTAATAAAAGAAATGTATGTTTGTATTATATAAAAAAATTATTCTTCATGAGTAATGATACGATATAGAAATTAAATTCATCAATTTGGGATAATTGGATAGGTAAAATATTTTTGAGTATGAGGAAAACTGTTTGAGGTTGTAAGGAAATCCATCAAAACATTATATGTTAGCCGTAAATAAATATTGAGAACTTACTTAATGGGTTATGTATTATTCCACAGTGAGAATTAGTATCTCCAATATTAACTTAATTTGAGGATATAGTATCATGTCCCATTAATATAGAAAAGTAATACTTAATGTATTTATTTCAAGAATAATGAATTTTATGAAAAGGATGATATAATTACTATAAAATTAATATTTTGGAAAATGGAATAATGGAATGGTCATATTCATAATATTTAATAATATTTAATGGGATAAGATGTAGGGAATTTCATATTTAGTGTACACCATGGACCATCCATTGGTGATTGATATCAATTAAAGTGTGATGGGATGACCTAATAAGTCATTAATAAATTATTAATAATTTAATTAAAACTGGAAATCATTTTTAAATGATTTTATTTAATTAAATATGAAAATTTTTCATTACATAGTTGTTAAGAGTTGATCTATGGAACAAAATAGTTTTTTAGATCCATCTATTTTTGATTAAATGAAATATCATTCAATGTGGTATAATTTCCCTTCACATTTCTATATTTTATGAATTATATATGGCATGGAATGTCCGGTATCAATAATGTGGTTGATGATAATTTTCAACGAAATTAAATTTGTTAAATAGAAAACTATTCCTTTGATTTATTAGATACATACACCAAGGGTTGTAACAGATCATTTATCACTAGATTTATGACTCAAAAAATAATCTCTATGGCAATTAATATAAAATTTCCACTATAAAATACTAGTTTCTAGAGGGTTAATAATTAAATTATTTAAATTATTATAAATGAATTGGATAGGTTCCCCTTCCTTCCTGTGAGTATGAATGAGTAAATAATTTAAATGATTCTCCCATATAGGACCATATAGAACTAATATGTGTCTTATAACCATTGTGATTTCCAATAAATGACTGGTAAAAAGTTTACTTCCCCAACTACTTCAATAATATTTTGGTGGGTGTTCCCAAGGTGTGATTATAAACATGTTTAAAGATGATAAAAATGTATAAGGAACTTGGAATTGAGATGGGAATAATGAAATCAATCAAATGTGATGTCAATGTAGATTTTTCTAATATTCTATGGAATCATTGTATTGATTTTGATTTTTTAGGGATTTTCTTCACACTAAGTAAGTATTTTGAGATAGATAATTCAAAATAATATTGAGAATCACGTCTAGAGTGTATGGACTACAATGATACCTAGGGGACTTTAGTTTGTTAACCAATAAAATATTGACCATAGCTTATGTTTTTGTAGAATTTCATGTCTTGTTAAAATTAAGTATTGTTATATATCATAAATATTAATAGCACAATCCTGATATAAAAATGACGGCAATGATGTTTTTTGTACTATGGAGGCTGGACTTAGAGTTATGGGATCATTTTATGTAGTAGGTAAACCCACATTAATATTATTGATGGTATGAGATAATATCAGTGGGATACACTTCCCTTGGGACATTATTAATTGGACACCTAGGATACATACTTAAATATCGTACTAACACATAATTATGAGATATGTAATTCCTCATACAACTCTTGTGATTTCTGTGTTTATGCATTTTATAAATTCCAATGATATTTATTGTGATTATTTATTCATATGTATGTGTAATTATTGACCCATGAAAAAGGATAGGATAGTTGAACATGATAATAAATAGATACATAACACTCAAAAAAATAAAATATTTTTTTAATAATAATATATTCATAATATGAATAGGATCCATATTTCATGACCAATAAATATGAATAATTGGTACACATAGGATCTTAATTTTATATGGAATGGAAATGGATATCATATTCAACTAGAATCTAGATATTACACCAATTGTTTATATATTCTTATAATTCTTGAGATCTAGTTGTTGTGTCTGGGGACATTGGTTTCAATGGTAAATCATAGGATTCGATGATGATCCAATTACTATATGGATTCGTAATATGATTATTAGTATCCATGTCTTATCCATCAACACTTATAATATTATTATGATACATAAGAGGTATGAGATTTATTTTTCATGGTATATTTTTTTCAATGAAATATAACATTATGAAAAAAAATTTATTGATCAAATGTATCAAATTAGAACATGATTATCGATATATAAAAATAATAATTTACTACAAATTATATAGACCCATTTGGTGGTTCCCTTGTGAGATGTGATTACAGCCATTTTTGGTAGTTATGACACACGAGTACATGAGAAGACAATATTATTCACAAGATTAAGTAGGGAAGACTTAGACAATTATATGATAGTTTTGTATAACTAAAATAGATTCTAAAGATAAATATATAAAAAAAATATTAGGTATTTAGTATGGCCTCTTCAATTTTATTCTTTAATTTATTTTCTATATGTGTTTTCTTCGATGAATAACCAGTCATGATATAAGAATATATTCTTCCATACTGCATTAAATATATAATAATTTTCTTATTTATTCTATTCAATATTATTATTTTCTATTGGTCAATTTTTTTACATTTTTTATTACTTTTTATAAAATATTAGTGTTTCCACAAGAAAAAACATTAGACCTTATTTTATAGTAAGATGCCATTAAAATATGGGAATGTAATAATGATGCCAAGTGACAACTGTCACTCTAAATACTGATCAAGTGGCTTAGAGAGGTGTGGTGTTATATAATCCCTGGAATATATTGTGATAATTAAATCCGTTTTTTGATAGAAGAGTTGAAAATGTTATGGTTTATGATTCCTTAGACCGTTTGAATATATGATTATTAATTCTCTTGATCATTCGATATCGCATAACATAGTGAGGGTAGAGTGTTCATATATAAGATACATATCTCTTAATCTGGACAATGTTTCTAGAATAAATAAGGGATAACATTGGATAAAGGTAAAACTCAATAAATATTGGGTACACTGATTTAACCTCCTCTGAGTTTCCCAAGATGATCCATATGAATCTATATGGGTTATCAAATACAACCTGGTTTTCCTATGGTTGGATCTATTTTATTCCAATAATTATTTTAACTACCTATATGAATTGAACTATTCAGGATGTTTTTGATCTCCCTCAAATAGAGAAAATTGATGTTCCTTGGGTTGATGATAAAATAGATTTTTTAAGTAAAATCATATGAAATATTTTTAAAATAGTGGAAAATATGTATAGAGATATCACAAAGGACATGAATGATAAAAATATATATAAATTAGGTCATAGTGGAATGATGTAATCATTGAAATATATTTAAAGATTCAGCATTGAAGAAATTATAATTGGTTGTGACCATGTAAAGAATACGATTCTTTCAGGATTGCTGAAGATTTTTCTCTAAAAATTAATTGAATTCAAAAAGTATTCTCTACTAATGTAGACACATATATACATTATTTTATAATATATATTATAATAATAAAATAGATGAATAAATTTTATAAATTATGGTTTCACTAAGAAGAAAATTTTAAAAGTTAAATAACTAAATAGAATATTTACAAATCATTAATTGTGATAGAAATTGATCATGAAAAATTGATCCAAGAACATGATTTTTTTACAAAACCCTACTAAATGTTGATGATGCTCAAATGGAGTATAAGGAAAAATTAATAAAATATCTTGGAAACTCATTAGAAGAATAATGTATAATTAATGGATATCAAATTAATAATTTAATGAAACATTATGCAGAGATCTTGATATTTGTTGATGATGATAATAACTTCATTAAAATGGATTGTTTTATTTTTAAGGTAAAATAATTAAATCTTGAATCAATATAATATGGATCATCCATAATTGATAAAAATAGTTTTGACCACTCTTGTACCATTAGTATGTATCTATCCCTAAGAAGTTCTAATGAAATTTCCACTAATATCTTGAAATAAACTCCTAATTTACACTCACTAATTTCATGGAAAAATATACACCATTATCATATTAATTTTGGATTAAATAATGTTTTCTCATATTAATGGGAAGGTTATGAAATAAAACATAAATTTATTTTTGATATTTAAAGAAATCCACCAATACATCAAAGGTGGTTGTTATAATATCCATGAAAAATTAAACCCCAAGATGAGATCATAAGATTTGTGTTACCACTAGATACACAAAATAGGTTTATGTAATATCCAAGATGTATTTGCCCCCATGAGAAGGCCAAAATTGTGGTGTTACCCCCCAAAAATAGCATGTTTTCAACTATAAATATTAATACAATGATTTTCTAAATAATAAAATATGTATTACTCGAAAGTAGTGGTACTACTAGAGTTTTTAGAATAATTCCAAAGAATATGACAATAATATTTAAACATTAGCAAAGTTATATGGAAATAGGTACATATTATCTTAGTTAATTATAAAATAGAAATCTCTACTAAAAATTAATTTTCAAAGAAAAAGACAAATATATAAATAGGGATCATATTATAATTCTTAAAGTATTTTTTTTCTTCTTAAATATTAGTGTCCATTTTCATAATGAGTGTTTGTATGTATAAAACCCAAAAATGAAATAATGATGAATGGTAAATACCAAAATAAATTTGGAAATTGTTAATGAGGAAAATAAGAATACCTTTTAATGTATTAATAAGAATATTACTATGTTAACCGATCCAATGATGTAATTAATGAACATTCAAAATAGAGTCAAATGTACTAGTAAGATATGATTCAATTATAGAATAAAATCAATCTTGGAATGAGATAAAAGTATTGGTTTAATGGTTGATATCCCAAATTAACATTCATTACTTATACCCAAAAATGGTACACTAATGAATGTGGAGAAGCCATGTAACATAAACTTTAAATATAAAAATGTGAGGAAATGGTTTATAATTATTTTTTTAGAAGAAATTAAAATTTTACACACAACTCGATCAAAAAAAATTGAGTGAAAAATTAATTTTTCTTTCTAAAAATGACTGATAAATTAAATATCTTATGTAGTTTTCTAAGAATAATGAAGCAAGAATTCATGAAAAGTTTCCATTAGGGCGAAAAAAACATGTTGTAATGAAACAACTTTATGATGATCTTGACACCTCATGAAGAAATATTGATACATATTGATGTAAAACGATATGTATAATTGGATGAAATGTGTTTTTTAGGATATTTTTATATTCCTAACACATATGAAATAAAAAAATAATTCACGAAAAAAATAAATCTCCCAAAATTAAATTTGAAATTGAAAAAAATCCAATTATATATGATCTTATCCATGAATATTAAAGTAATAAATAGTAGTAATTTTATATTTAGAGACAACTATCAACCTTTAAAATATCATTGATGACCTATGTGTCCCCCTTATTTATTATTATTTATTTATTATAACAATAAAATAATAGAATTAAATACATTACTAGGGGTACTGGATGAGTATGTATATACTATACATCAAATATGATTAAACAATCATGGAATATCCACAATGTTGTGATATAGATATGATGAGTGCATCCCTTTAAAGTGAGTGTATATAAGGAATAAATTCTAAACCCTATATAAAATCATGAAATCAATAATTTATAGATAGATTATAAAATATATAAATAATGTTATCTATTCACACATAATACCCTTATTTTTATTTGTCTAAAACATATTTATAATGGAGTGTGTCGAATGATGAAAAAATTAGAGGAATTGTAAATTTTATATAACACACATGAATTGTTTTGATATTCTTATAGAGATGAGTTCATGATATGTTATTTCATGATATATGTAAACAAACAAACCCTAACATGAGAAATTTTTAATGGTATCACATACATGGGAATTTATGGGTAGCATTGATGTCATACTAATATATGTTTTTTTCAATACAACATTCCCCGTATATCCTTATATTAGATTATGTTGAGTGTTGTTTGATTCATTTATCCTAATTATTTAATGAATATAAATACAATTTGATGAGGGGAATTATTTATTTTAAGATAATTTAGATGTTGTAAGAGTTATACAATATTAAATTATATTTATTTTCAATATGGTGGGAGAAAATAAATGAAAACACATATTTCTATATTGGGATTTTACTGTTGCTAAAAAAGCTTTAACTGGGTTCATGAAGTTCTCGTGCATTGATTATATGTTTTTTCTTATATGTAAATGTTTATATATGTATTAGAGATGTACTAAAGTAATAAAATGGAGATTTAATTGAAAATTAAATAGTATTTAGAAGGTGTGAGATGCGTCAATAGAGTAGTCAGGATAATGCATGAATTTATTGGAAAAGAATATTAAGGTTGAGATGCTTCTTCTTGAATACCATGGTTGGGCCGATTTAAGTATCATCCCATTATGTGTGATTATTTATGTGGTGAATGAATGATAATATTGAAAAATCCACCTTAATAGAATAAATTCTATACGAGTGTTATAAATTATATCTATGAATGAATTCAAATAGACAATATTATTTTAGAAAATAGATTAGTCGTAAATTTCAATGATATTGTGATATATATTTTTTATTAGAGATATAGATTTTAAGAAATAAAAAATTCCTATGATATATATATCTTGTATAATATAATTTTTCATATGATACCCATAAATTCCTGAGATAGTTGTTTTTATAAAAAAGTTTTAGATTGTAAGATATGTGGATCATGTATAATGAATGAATTATGTTAGAGACAAATTTGATTTGAGACACAAATAATGTATTTTATGATGATGATAATTTAACATGAAAGCATAAGATATGAATTTTTATCAAAAAAAAATCCTCTCCACATTCTTTTTTATCCACTTTACGATATTTTTTTTCATATTTTTAATTCAATTTTTACTATGTATCGACATATCCAAGATTATTATATTGTTTAAAAATATCCACACGCCTCTTTATTTATTTTTCATTCATTCTGAAATATGATGCTTATAATATATATGATTGGTAATGTGGTTTATTAAATCTTCATAATATATTAATATATAACGATATATGACTTAATAAAATATCAACATCTTCATAAAGAATGCCACTTCTAATGATTTCTCCCAGCGTACTAACTTTACATGATATGAATAATATTTTTAATACAATTAAACATCTAAATAGTTGATTTTATTCCAATTTCAATAAAAATGAATAATTTTGAATAAAACATCAAATACAAGTATATGGTGAGATGTTATGATTAATATGGAAACGAAAAAGTAAAAATTATGGTGTATATGAAAGGAACAACTATATATTATGTCGTGGTGGTCCCTAATGGGATTTTTTAGAGAATGTTGAAATGAAGGAAATTTGAATCTTAAAGATAAATTAAATTACATTTTATAAAACTATATTTTGATTATTATTTAAATACAATTTCTATATGCGACAAATTCAGTACTAAAAAATGGCATGTGGGTAACCATGTTATGTTACATGAGGGACAATGTATGGAAATCTAAACGATGAGTACCATGATGTGGCCTATTATTTTGGATCATTTTTAGAATCCATAAACAATAAAAGATTTTATAAGTCTATAATGGGGATATCCAAATCATAGAAAATATCATGTTACTACTTTATTTATTCTGATTTAGTTCAGAATATTTTATGGATGAAAGTTGTGATATTTTATTTACAATGCGAGAATTATATAGTAGAGTCATAAGTAATATATTAATAAAATATTTTACTCGATTTAAACAATAGTTTTAACTGAGTTCAATAATTATTAGATAATGTGATGTATCATTGAGTTTCCATAACTTATTACTGAAATAACATTCACCTAATATGAGAATACATAAACCTTAGGGAAGAATAAAGAAGAGTGGAATTGGAGAACATAATCTAGTGACCATTTATTTCCATTTTTGAATTAAATTAAGAACCGAAAACATTAATTTTTTTATAAATTGATGAATAATATTATAATGTGCCTAAAAAATTCATATATCAATGAATAAGACCATGAATATAATGTACATAAACTAAAACTGATGTTGAAAAACTCGTTTGTTGCGACTCTTGGATGAAGAAGGAAACATCATACATCCAATTATATCTTTATGGTGATACTTCTAATGATTAGATAAATAGAAAAGTAATACTATATAAATAGATACTTATTATTTCTTATAGGATAGATAATTGTTCACTTTATCAAGGTGAGACCTGTGAAGAACATGTGTTACTAGTATAAACAACACCATCAACAAATGTGGATAAATACTATGGGGTGAAGTACAAAGAATGATTCACCTGTGTATTATAATAGAGATAATAATGTGGATGATACCTACCCCCATATAACATATATTTTACCTTAATAACCATTACATGTGACTTTAATTTACCTTCTAATTACTAAAAAGAATAGTGAAACTAAATTTTTTGTCTATATAATAGATTTTAACATGAATAGAGATGGCTTTTCTGAACCATATAAAATCTATGCATGTTTTTTTTTCATTTTTAATTTTATTTCATGGTGATGTTATATAGTGAATTAATTAGATGAATTTATCTTAAGTAGGATATTTTAATGAATATAAACTTGGGACAAAAACTAATGAAAGTAAAATTCTATAAATTTTTGGTACATTGATTCACCACCTTCTCAGTTTCCAGTGTGATCCATTGAGTTCTAAAATGTAGATTGTGAACTTATCAAAGGAAATTAACCAAATTTGATCCCATTATTTAATATTCTACCCAATCCTGATATGATCCCACTAAAATAAATATTATTTTTATTTTTTTAGAAAATGATAATTTTATTCTCATCCTTAATAAGAATCTCTTGGTGGATGAAAAAACCTACTAAAAGGGATGAGGAAAAGTAATATATCAATATATTATGTTATTTATTACATCAAATGAATAATCATCACTATTTTCACAAAAAAATACTATTAAAAGGAATAAATTATATTCATAAACTTTAAATGAAACACACACTCTTGATTAAACAAGTCATGGAATTGATGTTTTCAATATCCTTAATAAATGTATTATATTCAACATTTGTGTTATTTAATGTGTTATATAACATTAATTTACATTGATTAATGGAGTATTAATAGTGATTGTGAATATATGTATTGAATTGATCCTAAATTTGTTAACAATAGTAAAATAACTATTTTTGTGTAAATTAATTATAAATTAAGTAGTAGGAATGGATCACATTACACTCTTATTAATAGATAAAATATTTTATATTTTAACTAGTTATCAATTATATTTATTTTATTAATTTTAATTAAAAATAAAAGAAAATATCTATATATCAAGTGGTATGAGATAAAATTTCTTCCACATGTTTGTATAAAACATATTCTTATCATAATATTCTTTTTAGAACATGTAATAGATAAAATATATTTCAATAGTGGGTGATCAATATCATTCATGTATTTATAAAAGAGTTTCTAGAAATAATAATTGATAACTATTCAAATTATGAATGTTATTATTATTTTTCACTTAAACATAATATATAAAATATATCATGAAAATAATTACAGACAGACCATTGGTATTAATACACTAACATTAAATAATTTTTGTGGAATACTTAATACATTATAAAAATATACACACAAAGACCGTATTAGATTAGTACCTTTGGAAACATGGAACACAAGTCTACTGACTTAAAGAATGATCATTAAATTTTTCTACAATGATTTCACCCCTATTAGTTATATTTAAACAAAATTCTTTATAACATGGGGGAAAAGGAAAATTTAGAAAGGGGTTAGAACAAATTTTAAATAAGGGTAAAGAATAGAAATAAATAATCATTACATAAGCATAAGGGTTTTAGAAAATAATCATATCATTATAAGAAAATACCCTTGATATCGAATATCGTAAATATGAACTATGGAAAAAATATTAGTAGTTAATAATGAATTAATAATAAGATAATCAAAGACATAAAAAAATTAAAAAAAATATATGAATAAGAAATTTAATTGTGGAATACACATCAATTTATAATGTCATGAATATTTATATGTTGAAACAAGTTCACATATTAAATTAAGTACATGAAATCAAGACTTTTCATAGACTTCTTGAGATTCAACGAGGTTCATTCATAATTTTATGATAATTAAATCAAGTTCAAACATAAAATTTTGAATATTCAATTAGGTTCAAAAAAACATATAGACATGAAACCAGGTGTAAAAATAACATTTTGGAACATGTAATAAAGTCCATGTATGATCTTATAAACACATTATATGATTAACTCATAATATTTTTAAAATATAATCTGGTTAAAAAATAAACTTATAAACATGAGACTATGAATATTAATTAAATTATGAACATTTAATAATGTTAACAAATAATATTTATACTCATGAGACATCCATTATTATCCAATTCATTGGAAGAAGATATAAGTCCAACCCGTCATATATTCAAATCAAACATTCATGTACAATAATTCAGTAATCAAATCATAACCTACGAAAAGTTATGGGTTTTATAAACATCATATAATATCATATGAAATTAAATGGGTATCATTAAAATTTCATCACATCATAACCTATAAAAAATAGATATTTTTTATAATTATTTCATCAAAGTATAACCTATAAAAATGTGAGGGTTTCAAAATCATTCAACCCATTGAAGAGAAATGGGTGTTACAAGCATCATTCAATTAATGAATAAACCATTCAAGAAATAATATGAATAGAAACATTTATTAATTTCCTATTATGTCTTTATTAACATCAGTGGATGTCATATAATATGTAAAATAACATGGGAATATATTTTGAGAAAAAAATCCTGTGTAAAACATCATTTATTCTTTGAAAAATAATTTTTAAAAAGAAAATTCCTTTTGAAAACAATTATTTTGGAATGAATTTGAAAATATAGAAATAATTATTCAATTAATTTTGAAAAAAATATTTCCATTAATAATTATAAAGAGACCATGATACCACTATGAAAACCAATTTTTGAATATACTTTGAAAATATACAAAGAATGATTAAAATAATTTTAAAAACATTTTTAATTGAAACCCATAATAAAAAATGAATGTCCAAAGTATTATGAAATTATTTCTGTTACATATAAATATGTAATTGTAAAATGGATGATTCTAGGATATTTGGTTCATAATTGTAGGTTTTTCCATACATGTCGAACATTATTTTTTTACCTTATATTTTCGTAAAAGTGTCTTGATTGGGAAAATAGAAGAATATTCCTCATAAAACCATTTTTTAAATGGTAAAACGTTGGTATAAATGTCCTTTAAAATAAAATTATAATAGTGAAACATTTTTGACAACATTTGTAGAAATCATGTTTTTTTGAATGAAATAGATTTCTAAGCAAAAGTTGAAATAAAATCAGACATTCATAAAAAAAATTAATTGTATTATTATGTAATAAATAGTGTAAAATGGTACTAATACATTGAAAATATTCTAAAACCATAGGGAAAACATTCCTTAATTCTCTTAAAATATGGATCAAAATATTTCATCACAGGAAGCATAATCATAAACAACCTCAATAAATGATGAGATTGTTTCAATTATTTTACCACATTGTGACATTGAATTATACACCCTATTTATGAAAATGAAATGAAATTAATATTATGAAAATAATAAAATATGGAAATTCATTATATAAATTCTCAAAGGGTTGTATATACACCTCATTAAATAATATTGGTGAAAATGATGGCGTGTGTATCAATGAAAATATTTGATAATAAACTACATCACAAATTTTGTAAATTTTGAAACACAAAACCCATTAAATAAATTTCATAAAATTTATACATAAATAACCATGAATATGATCATATAGTATATCCAAGAGTAGTAAAAACAACCTCTATATGAAATAGGAGAATAACATGGCCTATGAATCATAGAAAATTAAAGTGAGATGAGAAAACCCTTACTACTTGAGTAACTATAGAATCATGATCCCAATTAAATTATGATATTAATTAAATGTTTTAATATAATTAAAATAAAATAAATTTATGATTTAACATGGCATTTGCTATTATATAAACCACAAAAATAAGTGACTGCTGAATAGGAATGCATCTCACCGAAATAAAAATTAGATTAAATTATTTTACCTTATGTCTTAACTCTCGCCATAGTTATATAAAATAACATTACATTAAATATATGTTTAATATTAATCTATCACAAAGAAATATTATTATATATATTAACATATATGGGTTTATTAATAATTTATATTACCTTCTTATTAAACATTCTATGTAAAGGTTATACTTCAGGTAATATTGGCTTTATTCGTCGTACTTGTTTCTACATATTATTCCCAATGATCATACATATATCATAATTTAATTATCGATTTTAAAAAATAATATAAATATTTTATATATTAATTATATATGTTTTAATAATAATATACCAAATATATAATGACTCAATGTAATACACCATTCATTGATATGGTAGGTCATGTTTATATATGAATGCTTTTTTAGTTTTGTTGTCATTTTGAAAGATAGTGTGTAAATGAAATGTTTGAATTAAAGTATTTAATACCATTAAATTATTATTATTATGTTTGATATATCATATTTTTTCACAATAACAAACTTTAACACATTCCATATAATGTTGAAACCAATCAAATCACTTTGAGGTGACGGTAGTTCACACATCCACAAATGATGTTATTGTATTTTCCCAAGATGAAATGTATAAATGTATGTGTTAAGAAATTTTTACATGATCATTAATACATAATATATATCATATATAAAAATATTTTCAATTTTAATTTCAATCAACAAATGGTGTTTAATTAAGAATGAACAATCCTCATTTCGTGAGGTGGTAGTTCACCGTACACATAAAAAATATGATCATTAACCATTATAGAGATGTCTGTGTAAGGTTAGGTAAAAAATAAGAATGAAATATAAGTGTATTGAGGATACATATTTTTATTATAATGCAATAATGATAGTTTTTTGGGTGTATAATGGAAATAAAATAAAAGCGTTTGAGGAAATATGGTACCACATCTGTGGATAAATCCTTTTGGTTTAAACCAAAGGGCTTCTGTGGATCAAGTTGTGACAAATGGGAGGCTTATATGATGATTTTTTGGACGTTTGGGAACTATTTTTATTGATATTTTTTGATAAAATGTCTCTTTAGAAATGTGATCAAGTTCGTGGAGAGGAGTCCATTTTATAGTGGATGAGGTGTGGCACTCTTGTAAATTTTTTAAATTGGAATTCCACAAATGATTTTCACATTGAATGTAGATAAAATAATACTCCCAAATTTATCCCATTGAGTAAGGGTAAAAATATCTCCATCGACGTGATTTTGGAGAACATTTATGGACATTTTGGCCCTAAAGATTAAGGTTTTGTCCCGTGTTATGCTTAACTCCACCTTTATAATTTTAACTAATTTCAATTACATTCACTAATATTTTTCATCAAATTTTTTCCCTTTTTAATAACGATATATTATAATGATTCCAATTATTGAATTTAAATTTTGAAATTAAATTCATAGGAGTTGAAGAAATTAATGAAAACTTTATCCCATAGACTAGACGACAATATATGTTTTTAAAGTTAATATGTTCAAAAGGATTCTAGTTTTTTTAATCAATATAAATGTAAAATTAATTAAAATTACCTAAATTAGATTAAATGAAAAAAATAAACATAATTTAACTTTATATCCAAATTTAAATTGAAATTAAACTTATAAACAAATTATACAAATTAGTAATTTTTAATTAATAATCAATATTTTTAACTATTATTTCAAAATTAAAACTTAACAAAAAAAATCACCTTATGCTTATTTTTTAATTTTTTTATTATATATGAAGATTATTTTGAAATAAATTATTTATAAAATATCAAAATATTGTATTTAAAATATTATATTCATTAAAACGTGGTGAATGTGCCTTAATAAAAATATATATTTTTATTTGAAATATTGGGTTAGTATTTATCATATTCTTATCAAATATATTGGATCAAAATTAAAAAAATTATTCAATATATATATATATATTTAATTAAAATCATTATATAATTATAATGAATAATATGTATTAGGATAAAATAAAATTCGTAGTATAAAAATAGTTTTCTATAAAAATATTTCCATTATATTCAATTGGTTATTATAACGATTTTAATTTAATTTATTTCCAATAAATTCATTTTATATGTTTTTTAAACCCAATATTTCCATATTTTGGTTAATACTATTCATAACCACTGTTTTAATAACTAGTTTATATCTATCTCATTTAAATAATTATCATTATAAAGTGTTGTTTCTTAGAAACTTAGTATTTCCTATAACGTAAGTTGAGCTGGTGTTACATGTTGTTATAGACAGACGTTATGTTGTGTGTATTGTACGATTAACATAGTTTTGTGTATAATACATGAAAATAAAATTTCATTAATGAAATATATATTTATGTTTTTTGAAAAGAAAAATAGATAAAATATTAAATTAATTTGAAAAAATAATTCACACAATCCATGAGTGTTACCTTATACACCGCAAAAAACTCACCCTCCAAATTTATCTGGTTTATTAAATGTTAATTACATGAAACTAACTTCATTAGAAATGAAAATCATAAAAATTAATAATAAAACATCCTGATAAATTTTTGGAATCGATAAGGTTTCTAAAAGTCTCATATAACTATGTTTCCACATAGGAGAACGTAGGTGGGAATTGAAAATATGGAATTATAGGTAAAACATGAATATTCATAGGGAGTGATTGAGGTCCTAAATCACTAACAATTGAAAGATCTATGTAGTGTTGAGTTCCTCGAAGTCATAAATATATGATTATTTCAAAGGCTATTAGTTCAAAAAAAATGAAGGTAATATGAAACAATATAATATCTAGATCATTTTCTAAAATATAACTAATTTTTATGAATATATATAATTGCATGATTTCAGGACACCCTCAACCTTTTTTGATCTATTATAAATTCCCAATTCCAATTTTACTCTAGGTAATCAAGGTGAATCATTCATTATTGAATAATTAAAGGGTTATGAGATCGATAAAAAGAATTATTGGTCATTATATCTACCGTTATAACAACAAACAAGGTTATAAAAAGTTATTCAATATGAATTAATCCTCAAGTGCTTAAATAATAATGTAATATAAAAGACCATATGAATTTTATCTTAAACATTCAATAAATTTTTAAACATATAAGCCATAAAATATTTAATTCACCATTTCATCCATAAATATTCTCTTTTCTTATACCGATATTTTTTTATCAGATACATGGGTTCGTCTTGTACCAATAGAACAATAATTGTGATTTGATAATTACATCATCCAAGTAGAGGGATATAACCACATGAAACCTCACTAAAGCATAAACCATACTATTTTCACATGATTTATTCCTACAAAATAAAACATGAAATTCCTAAATAATGGGGAAAGGTATAATTTTTCTATATTTTCATTATTCACTTCATCCATTATGATTTCTTAATCATTATTATTGTACTTTTTCCTCAGAGGATGTTTTAATTTTCATCGATAGTATCCCATGGATTGAGGAATTAATTACCACAATATATAAACTCCATGCACATGAAACACTGAATTGTTGGTGGTTTATTCTGTTGGGATTTATCTCCATTTATTTCCTTGAATTTCCTCTTACCGTTACTTCTATATTATTTTTCTCGGCGGCAAGGAATCCCACACATGAAACACCTTCTTTATCTATTCAATAAATCTCCTACATGATCATTCCCAAATAGTTGATATGAAGGAGTTTGGATAATTTTCCTCTCTCTATTGTATTTATATTTTCCTTTAAACTCCATGTTTTACTTGTAGTTAAAACCACAAGATTGATACATAACTCCAACGTCCATTTCAACATAAATTTAACAATGCACAATATATTAGTAGTTAATAATGTATATTATGGCTAACACTCTTATGGGACTTGGATCAATCCATTGTTGAACCAATCGATATTAAAGTCATATTGGATGATAATCATAGAATCTTACATTGCATGACTTGTGAAATTATTCTTGTTGGTACCAGCAAATTCATCATCCTCTAGCTTCAACTCAAGGAAATCCATTTAAGTCATCATATTGAGATAATGAAGAAATTAATTATTGAAGACTAATTTTATGAACTCATCTTAATCCATGGATTCAATTTCAGCTTGATTTCTCATATTAGTGATTAAAGTCCACCACTTTTCTACTTCCCCTTCTAACAGATAAATATCCAGAATTAATTTCTCTTCAACTAAAAACTAGAGAGTGGATACTATATCTTCCGTGGTATTAATCTAGTATTTAGTAACCTGTGGATTAGAAGACCTTCTAAAATAAGGTCAGTGTTTCATAATGGAGGATAAAATACAATGTTGTTTCATCATTTTCTTATTTGTGATCTCCTCATTATTTATATCTTTATAATGTTGTGTGATCATTAAAAATAGGATTTTCATTCCATCTCCAATTGAATTCGGAGTTTCAGGAGAAAAATCATTACATTTTCCATAAAAATCACTATTAACATGGTTTATTTGGGTTCCATCCACTAAATAAAACCCAAAATCATAGAGTAATAAATTATTATCACATAGATAAGACATATAACAACAAAATAAAACTTATGGTATGCATAAATTATGATCCCGTATTTAATATATGATACCCTAGGATTATCATTAAAGGTGTGTCTAAATCCTTAGTTTATTTTGGGAGGGGATAGAGTACAATGAAAATCATGAAATAGGTAGTATGTTGATGAACATAGTGAGACTCAGACTCAAGACTTCACTATAAACCACATGGGATGATACCTTCTAGGATTCTCCCTGGGGGATACCATCAGTATATCATAGGTTATTTAAATACTACTTATTTTTAAACTTTCATGATTGTTCATGAGGAATTTTTGAATTCCCAATGAATATCCCCCGGGAGTGTCAGTCATAGTTGTTATCAAGTACCATTTACATGTACTAGGTAAAATCTATTCTGGTCAGACACTCCTTGTTAGAGTTATTACTCCTATGAACATCTGTACCAAAGCGACATCCTCATATAGTATCTATATAGGGATGTATTTATAGAAAAATACACCATCATTCCTCTACCAAAATTGAAGGAAATTTTTCTAAATGTTAACTAATCATTATAATTATCCTTACAGACATCCTTAAAAATATACTTATAAATACCCCTAGGGATATTACTAATGTTTTATTCTTCAAATTTATAAATTTTTACCAAACCATCACTTTAATACCCACTATAGAGACCATCTTTTTTTATACAACCACATTATATCTTTTTTTAATAAAGAGTATATTACGAAAACCAAAAACTGTAAAATGGTACTAATACATGTATATATCATCAAAACACATATGGGAGGATAATTAAAAATTGTTATAGATATATGGATCATGATATTTTATCAAAAAAAGAATAATTATAAATAATCTTGATAAATGATGAGTTGGATTGAATAAACTTTTACAACTTCGTGACATCCAATTACAGTTCCCATGTAAGATAATTAAATTAAATAAAGAAAATAATATCATGAAAGTAATTATTTTCATGAAACAACATTTCGAACAGTTGTATATACACCACATTAAAGAATGTAGGTTCATAACATGGCATGTGCCTCAGAAAATGAAAATTGAGACAAAAATAATTTACCAATTTGCTAACTTTTGAAAAATAAATCCAATGAAAAAAATATAAAAAAATTGATATTTAAATACCCATTTATTTAAAAATAATATTCATATGATCCATACCTGGGTAGTAATCACAAAAAATATATGAAATTAGAGGTGATTGTGGCTCGTGTCTCATGGAAAATAAATGTGAAATGAGAAAACACTTACTACTTGATTAAATTTAGAATCGTGATACCCATGAAATAATGAAATTAATTAAATATTTTAATATAATTAAATTATTTTAAATTAATTATATAAAATTTCATAGGGTAATATATACACCCCACCAAATATGCAACTGGTGAATAGTAATGTATCTCATGTACATAAAAAGGGAGATGAAATACACTTACATTGTGTCTTGAATCTTGTTGTAATTGTTCAAACCTCATGTATAATAAATATATTTTTGTTATAAAACTATCAAAATTCAATATTGATATAAAAAGGGTTTTGGAATTGTGTATATGCAAATTTTTTCCTTAAGATTATGGTCTAGTCCCGTTTTATGTTTAATTTCACCAAAATTGTTATAATAAATTTTAATCAGTTTCCCTAGTATTTATAGTAAAAAAATTAAATTGTTATAAATTATAAATTCTTCCAATTTATTATATTGAGAAAATTTTTTCATATTAAAATCCACTGAGTATCAAAAATTAATATAATTGTTTTCCCACACATGGGAAAATAATGCAGTGTTTTAAATTAAATTTTTTTGAAAAGTTAAAAATTATTTTATATTAAATGTCAATGTGAAATTTATTCCAATGAGTTAAATTGGATTAATTGAAATATAATTGATAAATTTTGACACCAAAACACAATTAAAATATAATATATCACTATTGATAAACTAGATGAAAAATCAGATTTGGATTAAAAATTAGTATTTTTCAATATTTATTAAAAAATAAACATCACAGAATAATACCATATATAAACCCAATTTTTTTTTGATTTAAAATATTATTTTTATTTTGATATTTAATAATCATTAAAGTGAAAAAATTTAATTTAAAATAGGTTCTACAATACAATGTTGTAAAAGTTCCTTTATATAAATTTTTATTTTTATGTGAAATATTTGGTTTCTTCTTAAATTAAGACTATAAAATATATTTGATGATCATAAACAATATTTTTTGGATATATAAAATATATAACTCATGAATAAAATCCTCTAATAGTAATTAATTTAATTTATTTCAATTAAATAACTTTGGGATTATAAAATTTGTATCTAATAAAAAATTTATCTATATCCAATTGGTTCTTATATCCATTTATAAGTAATGTGTAACAAATTAATTGATTTCATATTTTTTTAACCTAATATTTTATTAATTTAGTATATAATATTCATAACTACTAATTTAATTGGTAGGTTATATAAAATTCATTAAAATAATTACTATAATACATTATTGTTTGACAAAAACATAGTGATGCATCTATCGCAAGCCATGTTAGTGTGGTGTGTAGTGAAAGATAATATTATTTTCTGTGTATTGTATAATTATAATGATGTTTTTTATATTTCAATCCAAAAAATTTTCTTTTACTAAAACTATATTCATTTCTGTTTCAACAAAAAAAATATCAAAAAGATTAAGTTAATTTGAAAAAATAATTTACAAATTTTTGGTGTGTTACTAAGGAAGTATTTAAATAAGAAATGTGAGAGTTATTGGGTTAGCATGGAATCTACCTTAAATATTATTATTCAAAAAAAAATAACAATAGTATTAAAAAACTAAAATTAATATATTGGAAAGGATTTGAAAGAAATCCATATTAGAGGATATTTAATTATTTATTACATATGATGATTTTTACAACCATTTTGTCAAGAAATACTCATTTTTAGGTCAGCCACTTAAGATCCAAGATTTAATTAATATTCCATTAATTTTTTTTGAAACATATATTTAATGTTTCATTTCTTTGAAAATTATTATGAAGACCACCAATATCATGATTTAAACTAATGTGATAAAAAATTTGAATCTTTTTTTTTCATTGATGTTTTTTCACTATACAATCATCCTTTGGACATAAGGTTGGTCAAATTTTACAACCAAAATTATATATACCACAATATAATAAATTACCATATCTGCTACACACCCATGGAGAAATAAAATTTATATGTGAAAATAATCATTGATATGTTTTTATCAATCTCGAACACTCTAAGATAGTATTATCTAAGGATCATGTCTCTTTGAGATAATTGCTGAAAAAAATGATATTGATCCATGGATGATGTAATGTAACATTTTTATATAATAATTTTACATAATATTTAAATGTAATAATGTCATTGAGAATTTCATGAATAATAATTTTTTATTATTTGCATTAAAAAAATGGTGTATATTAAGGAGTTCAATATTTACGACGAGTTCCCAGTTGAGAAACCTTTTAAAACTATTTTATAACATAATCCATTGTTTGATAAAATTTTAAATAACATGGAAAATATAATTATCTACAGTCAAATTATACAAAGTAAATGAAATAGGAATATTTTTGTTGTAACACATGAATTTTGGGATACTAATTTTCTATTTAATTATATTTGAGACAAAATCATTAGTCAATCTATGATTGAATCTAAGGTGTAATAGATTATAGATTATTATTATTCCTCACTAATTATAGGACACCATGGGATTGATATAATAGTGTATTTACAGTGTAACTCCCTGACCATAGATACCTAGAGTCGGTGCATTATTAAATAACATTGCCATGATACAAGGAATCATGTCCCGGAAGACCGATATGTTTAGTATCCTTGGAAGAACTAGATATAATCATAAGTTTTACATTACATCGGGAAATAAAAACATAAACAAAATTTCACCCCCTTTTTAACACACTTATATCCTTAGCCTATCCCTGCAGATCAACAATAAAATACTTCTTCACATCCTAGGAAAAATAAAACATAGAAAGTGTCGAGCTCAGATGCTCAGTAAGGCTAACAATATAGTAGAAACATTCATAAATAAGGATAAACATTTAAGGAAATGTATAATACTAAAACAAAATACTTCTAAACATACAGAACATCATAATATTGAAAATATAAAATAAAATAAATCCATTTACTTATTCATGTGGATATTCTACTAGTCCAATAATCTCGTGCAATATCAATAGCAACTTTTATAATGATGGAATGCAAAATGCCAAACTTCATAACCATATATTCAAGGCCTTGTGCCAAGACTACTAATATAATTGTGTCTAGGAATTATTCCAATAAAAAAGTTTGTCTCATGATACCTACCAATGAATTGATGAGTTATAGATGGCTCCACTCGTCACTTACTATTTCTAATGCATTACTCATATTAAAAGGTTTAAACATTACAATAACATTAATATTAAAACTAGCATACAAAATGTCAATACTCTATCCATATACCATGAATGATATAAAAATAACACATCTACAGTAAAAAATATCACCTAACCATTAATAAAATATATATGTTTTTTATCATTAGAACTCATCTTCAAAAAATCCATCAAAGGCTGCTGACATAGATGAAATCAAAACTTTTTTAGAGAAAAATCACTTTCTCATTTTAAATCATTTAAATGTCATATAATTATAAATGAAAAAATTTATATTGAAAATATTGTTATAAAAATTTAAGGGATGATTTTAGGATGACGTAACGGTGGAAAATAGCCACACCCACCGTATAAGTTAAAAAACACATTCTTACCGTAATTTTGTTAAGAAGGTCATAAGGTACATTGTTTGGAAAATGATTGAAAGATTTGGTTAAAACCATATATGTTAAAATAACGGTATAAATTAATTTAACCCATAGGATTGTAAATAGTAAAAATGTTTTGAATTACATATTTAAGAAAACACAAATTTGGATGATAAAGAGGTCCCAATAAATTCTTGCGTTAATACAACCTTAGATAATAAAGAGATTATGAAATTAAACTTTAACTTGTACTTTTCCTTAGTAAATGGTTTGTTAAAATCCTGTATAATAGTTAAAACATTGTTATTAAATTATAAAATAACTATATACATAAATATGATATGATATATGATCCTCTAATATTGATTTGTTAATAATGGTTCAGTAGTATCATTGTTTCATGAGTTAACTGATTCATTTCCATTATATGCTTTGTTAGGTAGGCCATGTTTGTTATGGATAGGATGTATTTGATTCATATAAAGAATGATATTATGTCCATAAAAATTATTTTTAACCATAAAATGAAAATTATTCTTGAATAATGACAATGGGGAATGAACCTCATCACGTTCGTGGAGATGGTAATCCATACCTATGCACAAGCGACAGTTTTATTATATTTATGGTGAAATAGTATGTAATTGGATGTTATATCATATATACAGAATAATTATTATGTTATATTTATTATTTACATTAGTTTTACTCATTATTATACCCATCCAAATAATGATGTGTTTGAATAACAATCTACACCATGACCTAGAGATGGTAAGTCGTACGTACGCACATATGGTTACACTTTCATTCATATAATGGATGGAATAATTAATATTGTTGTATCATTTTTATAATAACATAAAAGTATATAAATGATACTGGAGTTATTATTTTATAATTTAAACAACAAATAATGTGGAAGTGGAAGAAAATATCTAGATATAGGTGATGAAATATTAACCTCATTATTATGTTCTTCCTTTTGATTTGTTCAAAAGGGTTCCATTGGATGGATTTATGACCAAGGGAAGGCATATAAGATGAATAGGGGAATGTGGGGAGGATATTTGGGCTTGGTTTGGCCAAGTAAAAATGCCACGACCCATCCTCGGGGCCCGTGCCGTGACTACCCCAAGCCCGCCTTCCATAGGCCAGGGGCTGGAGACTAGCACCAAGGCGTAAATCCCGATAAATTGGGAAGGAATTGCCTTTGTAAAGTAAACAACCACCACAGAGTAAGCAAGAAGAAAGAGTAAACACTAAGTAAAAACTGTAACAAGCTATGCTGAAAGTAAAAGGGGCCGGAAATACAATCCCAACTGTAAAGTAAAACTGAAAGGGGAAAAGAGAAACTGAAAAGAAAATCCGCTGCGTCAAGCCGTCCTCTGGAAGTCCCACCTGAAGGGTGAGTACAAATAGCCTCCATAGCTCCTCGGTCCAGTCGTCCGCTCCGAGTACACCCTGCCCAGTGGTCCACCTCCAGGTACCGTCCTGCTCCGTAAGCCTCCCCCACAATGAGCGCTGTCCGTCGTCTGCAACCAAAACAACGTAGTGCGGGAATAGCCCGTGCAAGGGTGAGTATAAGCTACTCAGTAGGGACCCCGAGACCCCCGAAGGTCTCCCAGAATCAACAAAGGATAAACCACAAAGTAAAGATACAATCACGAAGTAACATCCGACACTTCTTAGGTGTATGCCCATACATATACCTAAGTCATCAATTTCCGTCTGGCTCCAACATCTAAGACCAAGCACAACCCAATCCACACAGGAAAGAAAAACGTAAATCCACACAGGATAGCACAAAACAATCCACAAAGGAAAGAAAAATGTAAATCCACATAGGATAGCACAACACAATCCACAAAGGAAAGAAAAACAGGATTCAGCTCACACAAGTACTTTTTCGTATGACGTTAGAGATGATCAGATGTAGCCACTGATTCATCTAAGCCGTCGGACCCACAAAGGATCTGTAGGTACTAACCCTCTCAATGACCCACATAGGAATGATCATGAAGTTGAACCCAAAGCTATTGGGAAACTCCTTCTCCATCAAGTACAATGGTTATTCCGCTATGACCAAGCGATTCCCTCTTACCTTGGACTGCTGTAGTACTCCACCTATCGGGTACTGTGGGCCTACTGCTACAACCAAGAGCTCCCCCATGCCGCTACAGCCAAGCGCTCCTCCGTCGTGGGACTGCCGCTACAACCAAGCGCTCCCCTGTGCCGCTACAACCAAGCGTACCTCTGTCGTGGGTCTGCCGCTACAACCAAGCGCTCCCCTATGCCGCTACAACTAAGCGCACCTCTGTCGTGGGTCTGCCATCACAACCAAGCGCTCCCCTGTGCCGCTATAACCAAGAGCACCTCTGTTGTGGGTCTGCCACTACAACCAAGCACTCCTCCGCCGTGGGTCTGCCGCTACAACCAAGCGCTCCCCACTGGACTATCTGTAACTCACTGAGTCGTTCGATCAGCAGTCATCAAGTCTCAACCGGCTCAAGGGTTTCCGCACAAAGCATGCTCGTTCCAGTAGGGTCCACTCCACGAGCTAAGAGGTCGATGCATCAACTGACATGTAGTCCAGAGTTGATGTATCCCAAGATGTACCGTAGTGGTCACTGCCGAAAACATGGAGGATTCCCATACTGTTTTCATCATCATCACAGTCGAATCCACTGAGGATCTCTGTATAGTTGTCGTCGTCGAAGTCGCAGCCAGCACTAGGGTCCCCGCACACAACAAGCTCGTTCGGGAAGGTCCGCTCCACGAGCCGAGAGGCTGATACATCAACTGACACAAAGACCAGATTTGATGTATCCAAAAGTTCCGTATCGTCAACAGGAACTCAACGTCACAGACGGCGCGTCATTCGGACACCCGGTCTGAGAGTTATTGGCTTTTCCGTCCCAAGGGCCCGGTTGGTTTCTAAGGCAAAACCAACCTGACCATACTCCACCTGTGTCCAAACCTCAGGTAGAGTATGCCAAAATATCCGTCTCACTTAGAGGAAAACAACAAAGTCGACGACACGTCAATCGGAAGTTTGAAGATCAAGATATGAGCGTTTCCGCTCTGAGGGCCCGGTTGGTTTTGTGTACAAACCAACCCGGCCGAACCCAAAGTATTTCGAAACCTTGAGTGTAATATACCGAAATGACTGTCTCGATCCAAGGATCGCGTTTCCGCTAACGACGAGTCGTTTGGAGGCCCTTATCTCAAGTTACGGGAAAAAGACCGAAAAGGTCCGGAAACGGGGGGTCTGGGCCCGGGCCGACCCTGCTGGACACAGTCCGGCCAGGCCAGGGTGCGGCCCGGCTCAGCCAGCCGGTCCGGCTCAGCTCGGCCGAGCGGCCGAGCAATGCGGGGGGCGCGAATGCCCCCGCGTGACAACAACGCGGCCCCCGTGGGTGGCCGCCTTGGATCACCCGGACGCGGCCGGGCCGCCGCGTCCCTGAACCGCGGTTCCGCGCGGCCGCAGAACTGCCTCCCCACCTCGGGTTCAGCCGCGACGATGTTTTCCTGGCGGTGTGCTGGGCGCCTCCGGCCACCGCCTCCAGTCGCCGGTGCCGACGGAAGATTCCGCGGGCCACCAGAGTTGCTCCGGTGGACCGATTTCCATCCCGTCTGCGCCACTGTTTCTCCCGAGTTCCGTTCTTCACTGCAGGATCATTAAATCGCCTCTGCGGCACGTTTTGTCGTTGACCGCCAAATCCGCACAACAAGGAAAAATTGCAGAGTGTTGTCGGGCCATGTTTGTTTGGCCCGCACCCTCCGCATTAGATAAAAACGGTCTGGAGAAAATATTCAACACATGAATAAAAGAAAGGCACGTTTTTAATAGAATTAAAATTGAACTTGATCCGGGTTCTTTGTTTTAAAAGAAACAATCACGGGTATATAAAGTTATTTCAAAAACAAACCCCTACCTCGTCAAGTCGTCGCATGCGCGTTCTTCGCAGAATTGATTATCGCGAAAGGAGGGGATCATCGCATCATCGCGGTATCCGGCGTTGCGTCGACGAACTCCGAGGACTAAGAAACAAAAGATTTAATTAATAATAATTAAATCCATAAGGTTGTTATAACTCACAAAGAGATTTAAAAGAAGCGCAACCCCCTACCTTGTTGTTGTCAATTGAAGGTTGTCGCGGGGTTGGATTGTCGCGGAAGGACGTTGCGGAAGAAGAATCGTCGGCATCTCGGTACTTGGCGTCGCGTCGTCGATCTCCGAGGGCTCATCATTCTTTGCGTTCTTCGCGTTCTTCACGTTCTTCGCGTTCTTCACGAAGGACGATGAAGAACTTGAGGTTTCTGTCAATCCTCTCAACGAACAAGACTTAAGGAGAAAGAGCGTTGGTCTTATTTTATTAACATGCCAACAAATGAAAAAGAGGTAAGTAATGACCCATTAATTCTTAGTATTAATTCAACGAATAAAACCGCCCAATTAAATGGTGCGTTAAGAATTTAAGAAAACGCATCAGTTGACTTTCATAATGACGGGTTTTCGCGAGTGCGTTACTTAGCGGAAAAGAAACGGTGGGGGCTCGTGCGGGCCCCACCTCACAAATATCCTACCAAGAGGGCAGGATATTTTTGTATAGCACCCTATCTGCATCAACTCAGCTTAAACAGCTTGAAGTGGTCTTTATGCGGCTTTAAGTGAAATAAAAATAAAATTGTCGCACAACTTTATTTTATTTCTTAACTTAAAACCCAACAATTAAAAACCACATCCGAGCAAATGAAACTCCGGAAGAGGCATTTCTAAGAAAATATCGGCGCTGCGATTCCATCGGTGCCCTCAGAATTCGATTACGAGCACCGGTTCAAAAGTTAGAAAAACCCGCTCGTTCGTTCACTAAACGTACCCGAGCCAAACTTCGGAAAATGATTGCGGGCACACCGGGCCGCGAAATCAGGTGCCGTCAGAAGCTTCATTCTTGTAAAATTCCAAAGAAAATTAATAAAAAAATTTCCTTGAAATTTACGGGTCTTTACAAAAAAGGATTTGGAGGGGTGAAATTAAGATAAGGGAAAGTGCCCTTTTACAAGATATGTGATGGTCACTTAAGGAAATGTTTGAAATATTATTTTATAATAAAATTATTTTCGCTTTATAATGGCTCCAAATGAATTTATTTTGAGCCTTAGGTGGCTATGGGTATAAATCCTCTCAACCAATAGGTTTTAGACAAGTTTATGTTACCATTTTAACGTTATCTTTATGATTTAACTCTTAGATAAATAGTTTAACATTTACTATGTCTCTTTGTATTTCTATATTATATGGCTAATAAACATACTATAACAATCCAAGAGAACCCCATAAGGGTAATTATTAATATATACAACCCTATCTATGTCTTTCAGCTGATTTATTATATTTTTTAGAAATATTATGTCAATTAATAATATAACATTTTTTTAAAAATTAATTTATGTCAATTTTGACACTATTTAGTGTTTCATTTTTTTGAAACTCATCACAAATTATTTAATTCAAACCAATTACATTTAATCCATTATAACATGTCATATTAACCTAGATAATTCATTGATGGTATCCAGAATTTCAAATTATATTTAGTTTAATATTTATAATACCATTAATTTTATTCTTTCCTGAATAAGGTAATTAATGCATCATCATTGTGACATAAATAATTTAAACTATTTAATGTATAAAAAATATAAGTAAAATAAAATTTAATATAAAATATTTTTAGCTTTCTATGGAATATTTATATCTGAAATGATATCTTATATTACACCTTGTAATAATGTTTTTACTAGAAGATATATGTTTATGTCAATTTTGTCATTACTTTAAAATAATTAATATCAAGTGTCATTATCACTCTCATGTGGCTCCAAGTGGCCCCAAAATCAACACAAGGATGACCATGGTTGGACAGGTATAAAATTATAGGAATAGGATATATGTTAGGGTAATTTAATACTATAATAATCTTATTGATTATTCCTTATTTACCAGATTTACCTTTTAATCATGGTAAATAAAATATTTACCGAAGTAATTATTCATAATGTCTAAAAAAAGTTAATATTTAAAAAATATGGACCTCTTGATTCCAAATATTGAATACATTTTTCCAAATTCAAAACATATAATTGGAATAAATTAATTTAATATCAATTCCTGTTGTCAAAACAAAAAGCGTATCTTTAAGAAATAATAACTATCAAAAGATCGACACTTTTTTATGATTAGTTTAAATGTGAGATTAAACACAATGACCTAAATTATATTAATTGATAAAAATATAATCTAATGATAAATTAAAACCACTCAAATGTATTATTTAACACTATACATTATTTCAATTTTAAAAGTTGATTTTTATTAAAGTTTAATATTATTAATAAAAAATTGAATATTTTCAGAAAAGTACCAAAAAATAACCCTCATATAATTTAATTATTAAAAATTCAAACATGAAGTCCGTTTTGAAAAATAAAAATTATTAAATTTCAAAAAGTGGTTATTACTATTCATAACGACTAGTTTGATTGGTCAGAGTGTGTTAGAATCTTGAAGTTGCGTACAATGCATGTTATTGCTTTATTCAAAGAGAAATGTATTGTGGAAAAATAGGGTGTTAAATTCATCCCTACTTTAATAAATTGAGTCCTCGCTATTTGGAATTGTTTTTTTTAAAATAAAATGTTAAAATAGAAATATACATTTGTGGAAAACCCACATCAAAAATTGGGTTAATAAAATTTAGTCTTAATAAGACAGAAAGGGAAATGAGAAATTCACAACCAAATTATGGTCTTTATTAAGAGAACATTGGTGGAAATTAAAGACACATAATTAGATGAAAAATATAAGTATTTATATTGAGTGATTGTGGTCATCAATCACAAAAAAGTGTAAAATTGAGGACCTTAAAGACATCAATCTATGATGATTTAAAATATCATCAGTTCAAAAAATACATAACATATTATGATTACTCAATAATGGTTTTAATATCCCATCCCTAAAGTTTAAGAATTAATTTAATCCTAGAATAAGATAAATAAATAAATATATAAATATATATATATACTTGAAATATAGTGTTTCATCCTTCAACTAATTTCTACCACAAACTCATCTTTCACATCAAAAGATAATAGAGCTAAAAAATATATTATTTATCTTTATCTTATAAGGTTCCAAATATTAACATATTCAATTTAAATTATGAAAACTATTTTATAATATCCTGGGAAATCTTATTGGATAGTGATATGTAATAAAGCATTGTCGCACTTTGGTTCTGAGTTCAATTCCTGCACCTTTGTCCGACGTGATGGGTTATCGCCCGACCTATGGGTTATCCTTTTCCTAAAACAATAGTATTATAATATTCCAAAAATAATCTTAAGAAATGTTTTAACCATAAATAATACTATCAAATTTTCAACTAAATACATTCCAACCTTTATAGTTATCCAAATGCCTCTTTCCAGTCTCTCTCTAAAAGGTCAGTAAATTCTAAAATCATTTGTAAGATCAGATTTCCCAAACAATGTAAAGTTTCTCTTATTGTCACATAATGGAAATATTATTAACATCATCATATTGAATCCTATATGGAAACAACAAGTACTATAATAAAATACTTATATATATCACATCATTCTTATAACTAGAATACGATTCTTGAGTCCAAAAACATAAATACATTAATTATTCTACTTCAACTATAGTAACAAAATAATATTGTCCTTTTTCTCTTGGACTTTTATGAGGTATGTTTACTTGGTTATTAGGAGAATGATTTTCATAATTCCCAATTACTCTACAATTTTAGCATTCAATATTAACAACAACTTTCATTCATTTGAAATCACGAACTTGGTGGCCTTTTTCACCAGAATTGTAATAGACTCCCATTCCTTTTGGGAAAACACTGAGGTGTTTCTTCCCAAAATTATCACAAAATGAAAATTAATTCTTTCACTTTTTTCTATTAACTATCCCTTTATCCACTGTTCTCTTATTATCTTTCATTACTTTATTGTCATAATATTTAGAGAATTCATTTTCTGTCTTGATTGCACATGTGAAAATATCTTCGTATGACTAGAAGGATTGTGAGAGTAATGCTCGATGAAGAAATTATTTTCACCCATCAATGAATCGATCAATATTACTCCATGGATTATGTATATAATATGTTTAATTTCTTGATAACCTTGTAAAGTTAGTCTCATACTTTGCAACATTCTCATCCTCCTTTTTCCCCAGACTCAAAAATTACTTTTGCATATCCACTCGATGGTTACGAGGAAAGTATTTTTCTAATAAAATCTCATCAAACTCCCTATATTCCATATTTTATACTTATTAATTTTCCTTTATGTTTCGAATCAATGAGAACCATTGATCTGCATCTCCTGTGAGGCGATAAACTTCCATGACAACTTCTTCTCCTTTGCTACTCCCTAGAGCATGAAATCTTTTCTCTAAGGAACATATCCATTACGCAACTACAATGGGATTTGTAGTCATATATAATATTGGTGGTTGTTTCATCATTAAGCTACCTAACATTAATCCTCCACAATTTGGATCAGGGTGCTACGTACTGGAAAAGTAATTATTCATAACCTGGGTGAGTTGTCCCAGTACGGTGACAAGCTGATTAGCACCAGTTTCGTCACCATCTCCACTATAATTATCTTGAATAGGAGGGAAAAAACTAAATAGATTACATGCATTTATAAGGTTTCCATTCTTTCCACTATGTGCTATTTATAAACAATAGCATACAATATATAAGTTTATGAACAATAATACATAATTCTGAACATGTAAATCACTTAACATAAATTGAATAGTTTATGGATATAATCCATAATCATAAATATGTTTTCTCTGAGAAATTATATACATATAAATAATTCAAAATAGTTTTTAAATAAAATTATAATTATCCTAAGAATATCCCCGAGGAGTGTCGTAACCCCGAGTGTAGAATGGCCCGTTGATATGCTCCAGTTCCAATTTGAGTCTAGATCAATGTGGTGTTTTTGGGTTTTCCCCCTAGGTTCATTGTGCCAGATCCACCTCTATCTACTCGTATCTAGACAGGTTCTCATTTCATAGATTACTCAAAAAATAATTACAGTACCAAAATTTTAGGAAGTTATTCTATACTAATTTTCAAAATCTATCTTACGGTAATGTTCTATAATTAGAGTTTTTCAAAATATTGTTTCCAAAGTTTGCACTAAACTTCCTCCAATACCAACTATAATGCCCTGACCCCAGATACCCATATTTGTTACATTATTACATAACATTTTCATGATACAAAGAATCATATCCCGAAAGACTGATCAGTTTAATAGACTTGGACTTACTAGATACATTCCTACGTTTTACATTACATTAGGAAATAAAAACATAAACAAAATTTTTCCCCTTTTTAACACACTTATATCCTTATCCTATCCCTGATGGTCAACCGAAAAATAATTCTTCACATCCTTGGAAAATTAAAACATAGAAATGGGTTAGCTCAAATGCTCATTAAGGATAACAATATAGAAAAAACATTCACAAATAACCATAAAAATTTAAGGAAATGAATAAGTATTAAAAAAATATTTTAAAACATAAAAATCAGCATAATATAGAAGAGATAAAATCAAATAATTCCATTTACTTAATCACATGGATATTCTACTAGTCGAATAATCACATGCAATATCAGTAGACACATCCATAATGAGGGAATGCGTAATGCAAGACTTCATAACCACATAGTCTAGGCCTTGTGCCAGGACTACAAATAAGATGTTTTCAAGGCCATGTTCCAAGATAGTAGTTTGTATCATGAAAACTACCGATGCATCGAGGTGCTATATCGGGCTTCACATATCACTTACTAGGTCCAATGCCTTCCTCATATGAAAAGGTTTTAACATAACATAATCATTTGTATTAAAACTATCATACAAAATGTCAATAAATTATCCATAAACCATGAATGGTGTAAAAATAACATATCCATAGAAAAACATATCACATAAACTTCAAAAAAATATGAATGTTTTGTATCATAAAAAATAAACTTCAAAATATCCATCAAAGGATGTTGACAGTGATGAAATCAAAACATTTTTAGAGAAATATTTATTTCTATTTTTAAATCATTTAAAAGTTATTTAATTATAAAAGGAATCATTTATTTATAAAATATTTTTATAATCTTTTATGGGATGCTTTGAAAATGATATAATGATGGAAAACAACCACATTCACTGTATATGTTAAAAAATGATGTTCTTACCTTAATTTTTTCGAAATGGTCATAAAGTATACACTTTGGAAAACGATGGAAAGAATAATTTCAAAAATATATGGTCAAATAAGGGTATAAATGACTTTAAACTACAGTATAGTAAATATTAATTTTTTTTATTTACATTTTAAAAAAATGGATTTGGATGATAAATAGGTGTCAGTAGATAATTACATAATAACAATCTTATATAATTAAGTGATTTTGAAATTTACACTTACCTACTACTTCTCCATAAAAAATGGTATGTTAAAATCCTGAATAATAGTTAAAAAATTAATTATAAATTATACATAACTATATAAAAAATTTTATATCATATATGATCCTCTATTATTGATTTGAAATAATAGTTTAGTAGTATTATCATTTCGGATGTTTACTGATTCATTTTCATTCTAATTGTTGCTTACATAAGACATGTTTTTTACGGATAGGAAGTATTTGATCCATATAAAGATTGGTATTATGTTCATAAACATTATTTTTAATCATAAAATTAAAATAATTTTTGAATTATTACCATGGGGAAAAAATCTCATCGCGTTCGTGGAGACGGTAATATGTACTTACACACGAGCGACAATATCATTATATTGATGGTTTAATCATTTGTAATTAGATAGTATATCATATATACAGAATCATTAACTTTTTATATTTCTTATTTAAATTAGTTATACTCATTATTATACCCATCCAGATAATGAAGTGTTTGAATAACAAACTACACCCCGACATAGAGACGGTAAGCCGTCTGTACGCACGTATGGTGACTTTGTCATTCATATGATGGATAGAATAATGAATATGGTTATAAAATTTTTATAATAACATCAAAATATATAGAAGATACTGGATTTATTTTTCTATAATGTAAACAGTAATGAAAGAAGATGTAGAAAACAAAATGATATTGAAAGTGTGGATGAAATATTTAACTCGTCTTTGTGTTCTTCATTTTAATTTGACAAAAATGGAATACATAGGTTGCTTTTTTGACAAATTAAAGGACTATATTATTAAGAGAGAAGTATAGGGAGGAATTTGGGATATGGTTTCCCAGCCAAAAGTCATTGGAGGTGTGAAATTAAGGGAAGGGAAAGTGCCATTTTATAAGAGAGGTGAGGGTCACTTTAGAAAAATCTTGAAATATTATTTTATAATAAAATTATTTTTAGTACCTAATGGCTTGAAATGAATTTATTTAAAGTCTTAGTTGTTTATGTGTAGAAATAATTTCAGATGATAGGTTTTATAAATGTTTAGGTTACCATTGTAACCTTATCTTTTAGATTTAAATCTTAATTAAATATTTTAGCATTTACTATGTCTCTTTGTATTTCTATATTATGTTGTTAATAAAAATAATATAACAAGCCAAGAGAACCCCATGGAGTTAATTATTAATATATATAATTTTATCTAGGTCTGTTAGATGAAAATTATAATTTTAAGAATATTATATTAATTAATAATGTAATATTTGTTTTAAAAAGTAATTTTTGTCCATTTTCACACTATTTAGTATTTGGTTTTTGTGAAGCCATCACAACTTGATTACTTCCAAAAAACAACATTGAATCAATACTAACATGTAATATTCACCTAGAAAATTCGTGGATGTCATAAAACATTCATATTATATTTATTATAATATTTATAATAATATTTATTTGATTCTTTCATTAATAAGTTAATAATAGAATCACAATTGTTTCATAAATAAATTTAATTATTTAATGTATAGAAATTTAAATAAAATTGAATAATGTATAATATATTTTTATATTTTTAATGGATATTTATAGTCAAAATGATATCTTATATTACACCTTGTAGTAATTTTTTTACTAAAAGATATTTATTTATGTAATTTTTTACATCACTTTAAATTAATTAATATAAAGTGTCATTGTAACTCTTATGTGGCTTAATGTGGTCCCAAAATAGACCCATTTATGACCTTGGTCCGACATGTATCAACCAATAGGAATAGAACACATGTTAGGGTAATTTATTATTATTATAATATTTTGGTCTTACCCTTATTTACCGGATATACCCTTTAAAGATAACTATTTGAAAAATTTGGACCTCCTGATTCCAAATATGGAATCCATTTTCCCAAATTTAAAACAAAAAAGTTTCTGAAATAAATTTAAAATTATTTCCCGTTGTCAAAACAAAAAGTGTGTTTTTAAGAAAAAAATAAGTATCAAAAGATCGACACTTGTTTATTTTTAGTTTAAATGTGAAATTACACACAATGAAAAATGTTATTTTAAATGATAAAAATAAAATCAAATGATATTTTAAAACTACTAGAATGTATATTTTATGACTATACATTATTTTCTATTAAACAAGTTGTTTTTAATAATGATTTATTACTATTCATCCAAAAATGAATGTTTTCATAAAAGTATCCGAAACTCACCCTATGAAAATTTTGATATTCCGAATCCAAAAATGAATTCCAAATTAAAAATAAAATTTATAAAATTTCAATAGGTGGGTTTTACAATTCATAATGTCTAGTGTGATTAGACACGGTGTGTTAGAATATCGAAGTTGCATACAATGCAAGCTATTGCATTATTCAAACGAAAACATACTGTGGTATATTAGGGTTTATCTTTCTTCCCTCCCTCAATAAATACTATCCGTGGAATTTGAAATTATTTTTTAAAAAATAAATGTTTAAAATAGAAAAATACCTATATGGAAAACCCACAGCAGAAATAGGGTTAATAAAATTTAATCTTAATGAGAGGGAAAGGGAAAAAAATTTCACCAATAAATTATGATCTCGATTAAAATAAAATTGGTGGAAATTAAAGACACATAATTTTAGTAAAAATAAAAATATTTAAATTGAGTGATTATTTTCATTAATAACAAAAAATGAAAAATTGAGGGCCTCAAATCCATCAATCTATGATGATTTAAAATATCATCAGTTCAACAAAACATAATGTATTAGGATAACACATTTTTGGTTTTAATATCCATTCCCTAAAAATTAAGAATTAATTTCTTCATATAGTATGATCTATATATATATATACTTGAAAATTAGTGTTTCATACTTCAACTAATTTCTTCCACAAATTCATCTTTCACTCCAAAAGATAATAGAACGCAAAAATATTTTATTTATCCTAATCATATAATTTTACAAATATTAACATATACCATTTAAATCATAAAAACTATATTGTAATAACCAGGTACTTCTTATAGGCTAGTGGGAGGTAATAAATCTGTGTCGCACTTTGGTTTTGAGTTATATTCCTGCATCTTTGTCCGACGCGACAGGCTATCGCCCGACCTGCTAGTTATCCTTTTCCTAAAACTATAGTATTATTATATTCCAAAAATAATATTAATTAATTATTTAACCTGAAACAATACAATCCAATCATAAAATTAATTCATTCCAAACATTATAGTTATCCAAAATACCTATGTCCAGACTTTCTCTAAAATGTCTCTAAATTTTAAAATATTTTGTAACATCAGATTCCACAAAAAAATTAATGTTTCTATTATTGTAACATACTAGAAAAATGATTATATTCATCATATTAAACCCTAAATGAAAACAAAAATACTTTAGTACAATCCTTACATATATCAAACTATTCTTATAACCAAAATATAATTCCTGAGTCCAAAAACACAAATACATTAATTATTCCAATTCATCTGTAGTAATAGCATAAGATTGGCCTTTCTCCCTTTTACTTTTCTAAGGTAATTTTCTTTGGTTATTAGGAAATGAATTTTCATAATGTCTAATTTCTCTACAATTGCAGTATTCAATATTGATAGAAACTTTCATTCCCTTTCAATCATGAGTTTGGTGGCCTTTTTCACCAAAATTGTAACAGACTCCCATTTCATTTAGGAAAATACTAGCTTATTTTGTCCCAAAATTATCACATAATATAAAATCCTTCATTCACCTTTTTTCCCTTTATCTATATCTTGATACACTATTCTCTTCTTCTCTTTCTTTACTTTATTTTCATAAGATTTATAGAATACCTATTTTGTCTTGAGAGCACATGTGACAATATCTTCATATGTTGAGAACGAATGTGAGACTAATTCTCGATGGTGAAAAAATTTTATCCCATAAATGAATCATTAAATATTCTTCATTGGTTTATGTACATAATCTGATACATGCCTTGATATCCTTGTAATTTCAGCCTCATCTTTTGTGACGTTCTCATCATCCTTTTTCCTCAAAATAGGAAATTTCTTTTCTATATCCGCTTGATGGTCACGAGGAAAGTGTTTTTCTAATAAAATCACTTTAAACTCCCCCCAATCCATATTTTATACTTCTTCATTTTCCTTTTTTGTTTGAATCAATGACCACCATTGATCTGCATCTCCCATGTGGAGATAAACTTCCATGGGAACTTTTTCCCATTCACTACTCCCCAGAGCATTAAATATTTTCTCTATGGAACTTATCCATTTCTCAGCTACAAATGGATTTTTAGTACCATTGAATGTTGGTTTTTTCTTCTTCATGAAGAAATCTAACATTGACCATCCATGTTGTGGATCATGGTGAACTGTATGGGTAAGGTAATTATTCATAAACTGTGTGAGTTTTCCCAGTATAGTGATAAGCTGATCAGCACCAGTTTCATCACCTGCTCCACTATAATTATCTTGAATTGGAGGGATATCCCTACATGAATTATGTGCATTGATATGGGTTCCATTCCATCCACTAAGAACCAATTTATAAAAAATTTCACACAACATTTTAGTTATGAACAATAAGACCTAATTTAAAACTTCTAAAATATTTAACATAAATTAAACAGTTTATAGATATAATCCATAATAATAAAAATGATTTCATTGGGGAAGTATATAGTTATAAATCCTTCATAATGGTTTGTAAAGAAAATCAGAATTATCCTAAGTATATCACACAGGATTGTCGTAACCATATGTTATGGAAGGCCCATTGTCATGCCATAGTTCACATTCGAGTCTAGCTTAAAGCGGTGTTTTTGGGTTTTAACCCTAGGTACATCTGGGCCACAACCACCTATACCTACTTTTATCTAGATAGGGATGTATTTCTTTGATAAATCACATAATCTTTACAGTACCAAAATTATACTAAGTTCTTCTATGAAAAATTTCAATGTATATCTTAGGGTAATGTTATCTAATTCGATTTTTTCAAAATTAATATTCCAAGGATTGTACTAAATATACTCTTATACCAACTATAATGCCCTGAACCTAGATTCCAAGATTTAGTGAATTATTACATAACATTACCATGATAAAAGGAATCATGTCACAAATGACCGATCCGTTTAGTATCCTTGGAAGTACTGAATACATTCATATGTTTTACATTACATCATGAAAAAAATCATCAACTACATATTTCCCCCTTTTTAAAACACTTATATCCTTAGCCTATTTATACAAGTCAACCATAAAATACTTCTTCACATCCTGGGAAAAATAAAACATAGAAATTGGTGAGCTCATATTCTTAGCAAGGATAATAGTATAATAGAAACATTCATAAATAAGCATAAATATTTAATGCAATGTACAAGACTAAAGAAAAAGCTTTATAAACTCAATCATTAGAATAATATTGAAAATATAGAATCAAATAATTAAATTTACTTATTCACATGGATATTATACTATTAAAATAATCACATGCAATGTCAATAGCCAATTATATAGTAATGGAATGAATAATGCCAGACCTCTTAACCACATAGTTGTGGCCTTTCCCCAAGAGTACAAATAAAATTTTGTCAAGGACTTGAGCCAAGACACTAGTTTGTCTCATGAGACCTACCTATGCATCGAGGTGTTATTTTAGGCTCCGACTGTCACTTACTATGTCCAATGCATTCCTCATATGAAAAGGTTTAAACATAGCATAAACATTCATATTATAACTAGAATAAGAAATTTCAATACCTTATCCATATACCATAATAGTGTAAAAATAACACATCCATAGTAAAGCATATCACATAACCTTCAATACAATATCGATGTTTTTTATCATAATAAATCAACTTCAAAAAATCCATCAATGGATGTTGACATAGATGAAATCAAAACTTTTTTAGAGAAATATATCATTCAATTTTTAAATCATTTAAAAGAAATATAATGATAAAAGAAAACATTTGTTTTGAAAATACTATTATAATCTTGTATGGGATGATTAGACAATGATACAATGGAGAAAAATAGCCACACCTGTCGTGTAAGTTAAAAAATGGCATTCATACCTTAATTATGTCGATAAGTTTATAATGTATATTTTTTGGAAAAGAAATGAAAGATTACTTTAAAAACATATATGGTAAAATAAAGGTATAAAAGACTTTAACCCATAGTATCTTAAATATTAATTTTTTTCTAATATCATTTTTAACAAAACACATATGTGGATAATAAAGAGGTCCTAGTAGATACTTACATAAAAACAATCTCAGATAACAAAGAGATAGTAAAATTAAACCTTATCTTGTACTTTTACTTAGATGATGGTATGTAATACTCTAATATAATAGTTAAAAAACTATTATTGAATTATAAAAGAACTTTATATATAAATTTGGTATCATATATCATCCTTTAATGTTTCTTTGTTAATAATAGTTCAGTAGTATCATTGTTTCAGGTGTTAAATGATTAATTTTCATTAATATTATTGGTTACATAATCCATGTTTGTTATGAATAGGATGTGTTTTATTCATATAAAAAATTATATTATGTTTATAAAAATTATTTCTAATCATAAAGTGAATATTATTCTTGAATGATTATGATGGGGAATGAATTTCATCGCGTTCGTGGAGAGGGCAATTCGTACATACGCATGAGTGACAATATCATAATATTGATTGGGAAATAATATGTAATTGGATGGTATATCATATATAATGAATAATTAACATTTTATATTTATTATTTAAATTAGTTATACTCATTATTGTACCCACCCAAATAATGACGTTTTTGAAAAACAAACCAGACCATAACGTGGAGATGATAAGTCGTACGTAGGCACATACGGTGACTTTTTCATTAATATGATGGATAGAATATTGAATATGGTTGTACAATTTTTATAAGAACATCACAGTATATAAAATATACTGGAGTTATTATTTATAATGGAAACAACAAATAAAGAGGAATTGGAAGAACAAATGATCTTGAAAGAGGTGATGAAATATTTAACGCTTCTTTATGTTCTTCCTTTTGTTTTGATCAAACGGGATCCAGATGTTGTATTTCATACCAAAGTAAAGCCTCTTAGATGAATATAGGAGATTTGGGTTGATATTTAGGTATATTATGGGTGAGACAAAAGGCTTTGGATGTGTGAAATTAAGAGAAGGGGAAGTTCCCTATTATAAGAGAAGTGAGGGTCACTTTAGGAAAAGTTTGAAATAATTTTTTTATAATAACATTATTTTAGGTTTTTAATGTCTCCAAATGAATTTATATTGAGCCTTAGGTGGTTATGGGTTGCAATAATCTCAACCAATATGTTTTAGAAAATTTTAGGTTTTCATTTTAACATTATCATTTAGATTTAACTCTTAGTTAAATTGTTTTACATTTACCACGTCTCTTTGTATTTTTATATTATATGCTTAATATACATACTATAACCAGACAGGAGAACCCCATGAGGTTAATTTTTAATATATATAACCTTATCTGACTATTTTGGTAGAACCGTTGATTTTTATGAATATTATATCAATTAATAATGTAATATTTGTTTTAAAAATGAATTTATGTCATTTTTGACACTATATAGTATTTGGTTATTGTGAAATTCATTAAACCTTATTACATCGAACCATATATATTTAATCAATAATAACATGTCATATTAACCTATAATATTCGTGGATGGCATCAAAAGGTTCAAATTATATTTATTTTAATATTTATAATGCCATTTATTTGATTATTTCATTAATAATGTAATTACTACATCATCATTGTGTCATAAATAAATTTAATAATTTAATGTCTAAAAATTATATATAAAATAAAATAATTTAGAAAATCGTTTTATATTTCTCATTAATATTTATAGTCAAAACGATGACTTATATAACACCTTTTAATTTTTTTTTACTAAAATAAATATGTTTATGTCATTTTTGTCTTTATTTAAATTAATTAATATAATGTGTCATTTTCAGTCTTATGTTTCTCCATGTGGTCAAAAAATATACCCTATGATGCCCATGGTCCGAAATTTATTAACAAATAAAAATAGGACACATGTTAGGGTAATTTTATATTATTATAATATTATTTGTTTACCCTTATTTACCAGATTTACCCTTTAACCATGGTAAATAAAATATTTACCGAAGTAAAAATTCATAATGACTAAAAATAAAAGTTACCTTTTTACAAAATTTGGACATGTTGAATCCAAATATGGAATCCATTTTTCCAATTTTAAAACATAGAAGTTGTAGTAATTAATTTAAAAGTAATTTTTAGTGGAAAAACAAAACCCGTGTATTTATGAAATAATAACTATCAAAGGATCAACAAATGCTTCTACTTAGTTTAAATGTGAAATTACACACAATGAAAATAATTATAATAAATGATAAAAATATAATCTAATGTTACTTTAAAACCACTAAAATTTGTAATTTATCACTGTAAATTATTTTGATTAAAAATGATGTTTTTAATTAAAATTTATTACTATTCATAAAAAAATTGAATGTTTTCAAAAAGTACAAAAAATTCACACTAAGCTAATTTAGATATTCCGAATTCAAAAATGATTTCCTTTTTGAAAAATAAAATTTATTAAATTTTAAATGGTGGTTATTACTATTCATAATGGCTTGTTTTATTTCTCGCAGTGTGTTAGAATCTCGAAGTTGCGTACAATGCGAGCTATTGAATTATTCATAAAGAAACGTACCATGGAAGCATGGGGTGTTACATACAGTTCCCATGGAATTGTTAGTTCCCTACGTTGATATGAAAAAATTATTATTATAAAATTTAGACAATCAAACTCAAAGTATTGTATCTAGAAATTCTGGGTGTCGAACCCAGAGGGATAATCGATATGTTCTAAAATAAGTAAAAAATTGAAATTGAAATTGATTGATTGATAGAAAAATAGAAACAATAAAATGATTTATTGGGGTTTTAATCAAGATGTGAGACATTCCAGGTTCAGTGATTGTTAGGTTTGTCTGCTAGGGATTTAATTTGAAGTGTGTCTTTCAGCATTTTAGCCAGAATTGGGCCAATAATGATCCATGGTCATGGTATCCCACCCTACTCCTATGATTGGACTATTGGAATGGTTATCTACTATATTCAATTGCATATATTGGTAACAAAAATCCAATATTAAACATAATTGTCCTATGTTTCATAATGGATCTACTCAAACCAGATCGATTAATTGTTGGAATTAAATGAATAACCGCAAAACAGTAGAAATGGTAATAATATATGAAAAGAGAGAGATTTAGAATTGATATAATGGGTTACAGAAATCCATAAAATGAATAAGTTAAATAAATAATCTCTAAGCATCACATACTCCTATGATTACATCACCCATCACAAATGGGACTACTCACTTATGATGAGAGTGTGAGTTAGGGGTACCTGGGGAGAAATGGTGGTGAACAACCACTCTATGTCTTCACCTGTGGTTTTGCTGATGTCCTTTGTGTTGTTCTTGGATTCCACTTCCACATAGTTCTTTGAAATTGAGGATATTGATCTTTTTTATAGGTTAATCCAATCCAAACCTATAGCCTATCTCGTCTGATTTTTCTCTGCGCATCATTGTGTTCATGACATGTACTTGTGGTACATGGTAGGTACCTTAGATCCTATTTTTCCACTGTGTTGAATAATCCAAAAAATTTTATTCTGGTTTGACTTTATTCAAATTTTTTTCTTGTGTTATATGATGTGTAAATGATGTTCACATCATGAATTCATGTTATGAATTGTTCAACACATATCTGTTTCACTTGAAATAATAACAACGTGTATTGTGTTACATGACATGTTGTCAAACTTTCTTCAGTTTTCTATCTTATCTTCATCTCCAATATTTTGTATCACACGATGAGAGACGTTGGTAGAATGAGGGGTATTTTAGCTCAAATTTCCTCTCATTTTCTTTCATTTTTAAAAAAATATGTCATTTCCTACCAAAAACATAAAAAAATTAAATGAATTACAAAATGTGAATGATTTCTCATTAAAATACACAAATCATCAAAATAAAATACCATAAAATATTTACATGAAATAGAAATATAATGTATAATATATTACGAAGTGTTTTTTTATGTTCTATATATTGATGAAATGTAATTTTTGTAGCATGTGATTGATTCTAGTGGACTATAAATATTAGAAAGTGAATTAATATACCTTATCAAACAATTATTTATGTCTTTTTGTTTTACATTTGGTTAATTAATACTATTTTCCCATTCCTAAACTATTTTGGTAATATATAAATTTTATTTTTTCATATTAAATTTCTAAATAGGTCGATATTTAGCAACAAAAATGAATATAATGAACATTTTTGAAAATTCAAGATGAAAAATAACACTTCTCTGTTTAGAATCCCTTGGTTACTCATTTTTTATCGAGGAAATTAATTAAAAATTCACTTATTAAGGGTATTTATAAAAACCTATAATGTTTTATATAATATATTATGGTTGTATCAACCACAAATGGGTAGGCATATATAATTATAAAATCGATAAATAATCTATTTTTCATAAAGTTGTGTAGATGAATGAAACGTATTATAGTAAAAATATTATTAATTCATAGAGGAAAATTAAAAAACACTTGAGAACTATTGGTACATCAAATTCATATTGATCTATGGGATTTCATGTCACTTTTTTTGGAACTAAAGAAAAAATAACACTTGGATTTGATCAATTTTAAAATTAAAATAAAAAAACGAGAAATAAATGATTATAATTGTTGGATGAGTTGGAGGAAATAATAAGAGATTCCTAAAAGAAAAAATGTTTTTATAATGATAATATAATTTAATGGAATGAATTATGAATCAATGAAATATAATTACTTCCTATATTAAAGGTAATTTTAATTAGCTTCTATTTTTAATTTATTATAGGAAAATTGATGTTACATTGGTTTAGACCCTTAATAGTGATAAATACCTACCCTTGTGAAGCAATATAGATTGAATGTGTGAACACACCCTTATTCGTGGTAACTGGACACATTTTAGTGATTCATAGGGAATAATTAAATAATTTTTTTCCCTATATAAAATTTCACTAGAGACCAAAAGTAATCTCATGATCTAGGATTTCAATAATTTTTTAAAATATATGAACCCATGAATTATTTCTAAAGACATAAAAAGAAATTTTCTTTTAAGAATATTATAATTAATTTTTTTTAAATATTAGATCAGTTTTATATTATTTATGTTAGAGAAATAAATTATATAAATCATTTGATTTGAATGAAAATATTTTTAAGGATTGATTAATATAAAATAATTCTTACATTAAAATAAAAAAAGATTCTTTTTGAGAATCTTAGTAAAACATGACATATTCCATTGTAAAACGTGTTGAAATAATAATAATCCCAATCAAGACATTGGAAAATTAATAGAAATCCATTGAAAATTCATTTTTTCTTATAATTTTGTACGAATAAAACATCACGATAAGGAAACAACATGTTGTGGTTCAATCATTATTTGTTTTTTAATGGGGATATATAGTTCATTATTTCAAAGACATAATATCTATTTATAGTCTAATTCCCATTATAAAATCCATTATAAGCCTATATTCATTCCTTGAATACCACCCCTATTTATCATATCAATTTCTTTAATAAATCTCTAAAAAATACCTAAACAAATATAACCCTTTTATATTTTAGACAATCTATGTACTTTTTTAAAACCAAGATAGTCATAATATCATGCATATGCATGATATCTAATTTTGATGAAAAATATACACATAAATGATGAGGTGAACACTATTTTAAATTCCAATTATACATTTCTTATAACTAAATCAAACCTAGAACGACAAACACCCCATTATGATTTATTTACTTTATATTGAATAATTTATATATCTTAACAAAATAATGACAAATAAAAGGAATATTTTCTCCTAGGACATATTGGTTAATTATTTTTCAAAATATCACTTATAACTATACCATTTTTAAATAAATTATTTTAGATGAAACCATATTTTAACATTGCTTGTAACATGAAATTGTATTGATATAAACATCATATTGTGGTGAATTTAATGCAAACCAAAAACGAAAATTCAGAATATGAAACATGGAATAAAATAATTGAATCATTATATTTACTACACATGGTTTATGAATCATTAAAAATAATGATTTGGTAAAAGTAAATAACTATATCAATCGAGGATGGTGTGGAAAAAACTATACTTTTTGAGGGGATGATCATGCCTAAACACTTTAGAATATGGTTCATTACTCTTATCCTGTATGGATTCGAATAGAGATTTTTTATTGAAATGGGAAAAGAAAATAGTTTCAACATCATTAATGAGCAAAAATCATGTTTCTTAATGCCATACAATCATTAGGGTTTCTCAGTAACAATACTTAAGAACACATAATGGTTGATTGCATGACAGTTTGGGTTCATCACACACTGTTGAGGGGAATTATTATCTATTATGAGAATCTATTATATATTTAGGATTTGTTGATTAATCATAACCAAATCACTATGTAAGAAATGTTTCCCAAAAAAATTATTACTTTTTATTATCTATCATCAATGTGAGTATATGTACACATCATGTGGATCCCAATGATTTGAATATCTTTATATATCATATGATCTACATAAATTATACCTTTATTAATTCTAAGAGTCTATCAATGTTATTACACATTAATCCATAGTGATGATATTATAGGTATTAATTTGTCTTAAATAAATATCACTTGTAACTTAATATTATATTTACATAATGGATGGTGATAGTTTATTATGGGATTGGGATCATGAACATAAAGGGGATTCTATTACATCCTTTCAAAAGGAATCCAAAATCACGTAGTTTATTCCCACTTGGTAAGACACTGTGTAATAATAATTTTCATCTATGGAGGACCAATCCATGTAGACTAACATTAGTATGTCATGAAAAATAAGAATTTTATGACTAAAAATTGTAGGTGTGGGACATAAACTTCAGCAACCCTATCTTCTTATCCTAGAAGGTATTATGGCCCAATGTTTAGGGGTTCTCATTGTAAATGAGTATGGCCTTATCAATATGTCTCCCAATGGTAATATGTCCCTTTGAGTGAGACATTACTAGAACTGAAAGGAATATAGTCCTCTAAGAGGGGGAATGATATTCTATGGGATATGGTATAATGAAAGGATGTTTCATAAAGAATATGAAATAACAATATGGGACATACCGAGGGAAAATAATATATCATGGTGCATAATGGTCTACATGATCTCTTGAGAATGTTTTCCCCAAAAAGATGATGTTGGGTTTGAAACATAGGAATGAATCTCATATATTTTATAATGATAGATATAAAATCCCATGAATTTTTAATGTCATAGTTTATGGTGATATGATGGGACTATAACATGAAATTTAACTTCATTTTTTATGAAGCGTTTTAACATCATTTATCATCATACAATGTGGATATTTAATATAGGATATATATCATGAGGATTTGTGTAGAATCCAATAAATACCATGAATATATGAATCAGAGTACATCTAGATCCATTTTTTGAGAAATATATGTCTTAAAGGGTGTGATAACATAGGCTTTATTGTGGCCTATGCATATGGGGACACCATGTGGTGTTTTATTGATAATATGAACCTTTTGAGAAAATAAAGTATTGGTCGGGGATTACACCTACAAAGAATCCCCAAAAAGGGATACTCATTCAACATGATGATGGATAAATCATAATAGATAGTTATTCCCATATTAGTCATGCTTAGTGTATGAAAATAGAGATTGTATAAGATCATACATATTGTGTGTTAATGTAATAATGCACTTTGATGGGGTTTAAACATTAAGGATCAATTTATAAGAATTATAATAGATGCTCACAACTAAGGAAACCCTTATAAGAGTATGGTTATGAGTCCCAAGGAGAATATGTCTCTACACGAGAAGGCGTGATCTTTAATAGTTAATATAATAATGAGAAAGTTGTATAGAGGAATTGGATAGAGGTATTATGGTATTAATGGTAAATATGGAAATTTAAAAAGTAAGGGTAGGAAGATATATTAAATCCAGAGCTTGGAACAGGAAAACCCCCCCTACATATTTTATTTATAATATGAATCAATGTGTTTGTAGTTCAAAATATGATGACCCACTAGTGGTAAAGTATGGATAATTGAACACATACGTATTATTTATCCATGTGTTATAAAATATTAAGAAAAATATTGGGTACCTACACCAAGGTATATTATTTTAAGGGATATATCAATATAGAAGAATATAACCATGTGGGAAAAAATATAAAACATAGAGTTATTATGTTTATGATACAATTTTTAGATTTTGGAGATCACATGATGGTTATAGAGACATGAAACTACATAAAGTAGTTGATGTGATGCTATTTCATGAAGTAAAGGGAGATATATGATTTCATGGAGGAGTTTGTGTCATGTGATCTCCTAAATTTATGGTATATATGTGATCATGAAAATTTGTTGGGGTCAATCAAAGACATAAAAGAAATGGGATTCACCAAACCATATGGAGGTAAAGGGGGTCACAGGATCATGCAACCAGTATTCAGTGGGGAGATTGTGTGAAGTAGTCTCATGACTAGATGGTCATCATTTGATTATATGTATGAGTGTAATCATGTGATTATAAACTATATATATGAAAATGTGTACAATTTATTCATGAATGTTTTATTCATTTTTAAATAGTCTCCCACTTTTCATGTTCATTTAAATTTTAATCGACATATTTGACTATGAGAACTTTTCTGTTTCATAAGTCACCTTAATTATCTCTCTATAAATCCATTCATTATATATTTATTCCACTAGTTCATTTTTAATTGGGGTATATATATATACAATTATTTATGAATGTTGATATGGAATTTAGGATATTCACATACACTTGTTTGAGGTGACATGAGATGCTCATGTAATTTAGTATTTTCTTATGCACCTCAAGTCAAAATGTACAAATGACATCAATTGAAACCTATATTGATTCACATAATAAATGGAGATCAAAAAAGAGGCCCACAATGAATAACCACTTTGAGTATTAACATGTAAAATATAATCTGATAAGTGATCAAATGATGAAATATGGATGTGAGATCTTGCTATCACGAAAATGTCAATTTGGATATTATTACATTATATGATTATGAATATAAAATCACACACCGTTGAGGAATCACATGATGAATTGTGACCTAAAGAAGTCTCTATAATGGGAAACCATTCCACTGAACAGATCAAATAAAAAAATTTCGATTTCATAATCAAGTGTCACTAGAGTGTCTTGTGAAGCATTGAGGGTTATAGGATCATTTAACCAAATTTAACAACACAAAAAATTCCATGCAATACAAGAATAATGTTATATACTTTTGTAAATTCATCTACACAAAAGTGGTACATGTATTTTGGGGTTTTCACTTAATTTTGAAAACCTTCATCTGTAGAGAATCAATAAATCTCCCCTAGAAATGAAGTTTGAAAGAAAAATATATGACACAATTTTAAGGAATTGAATACCAACATGATATCCATGGGATTACAAATGCCTTTTTTTATTTTAGGTGGAATTAGGTATTGAATGAGTGAACCTATAAACTGTGTATTTTGTAAGATTGGTATAGAGTAAGAGGTTTCCAACCTCTGATACCAATTGGAGGATCGAAATATAGTATGATATGCTCAATATACAAGAGGGGGGGGGGGTGAATTGTATACTTTAAAAATTCCTTTGGAACCTTTAATGTTAGTTAAGAATAACTATTTTTTCCTTAAGCAATGGAAAAGGCTAAGTTTAACAAAGTTAACCTAAGAAAGTTCACAACACCTCTTAACACCGAATACAAACAAGGAAATAGATTCCAAATGAGCGTTCCGGAAGTATGGTTCCGGAAATTAAAACTTTAACAAAAGTTTACAATATGAGATTCTACCTTAAAGCGTATAGAGTCTATATTAATCAGAGTACAAGTAAGGAAGTATAAGAAAGTTATACTTTCCTTATGATACAAAATGCAGCGGAATAAAAACAAGTAGTAAACCTACTAGTAACAAGATATAAGTCTTTTAACCCAAAGAGAAGGGTATCCAACAACCTTGGATAAAGGTCCCTTGATTTATACTTTCAAGCAAGTCTGTCTTACCCACAACAGGGTAAGCCCTCGATAGAAATATCGGAGTCTCTGTCTTACTATCCCCGCAATCCCTCAACTTTAAGGTAGTTGGTAACCTCTGTCTCCTCACCAAGAAAGCCCTCGAATTTTAAGGTAGTCGGCACCTCTGTCTTCTTATCCCCGGAAGCCCTCGAATGTAATCACCAACATTCGGAGTCGCACGAAGCTTTGAGAGTTAATAAGAGCCTCTCTCTCTAGAAATCACTTCAAGCATGTAATCACATGAGTAGAAGATCTGTCAGCCTTTCAGCACTTTAGCTATCAGCACATCAGCACCGAGCTCTTTCAAATGAGCTCCTATTTATAGGTAAGGTCGGATCCTTCTCCAACGGTCATATTTTCCTTAAAGATCGGAGGGACCTGTACACGTGTCACTTAGACAACAGTTAATAAGAAACAGAATGGACGACATCGTTTTATAAAAAAACAAGTGTAACAGAATGTACGACATCGTTTTAAACTCTAACATAAAAGTTCGGAATTAAAGCTTCGGAATGAAGGTTCGGAGTGTAAGGAACAATAGTAAAGAGTAGACAAAATTATAGAGATGTAAGCAATATAAAAGATCAGAGTCTAACAAAGATATATTTCGGAGTCTGAATTAATTCAGAGTGTATAAAGCAAAGATACTCAAATTCTGTTTAATAGGTGAATTTGGAATGCGAATTCAGAATAGGAATTCGTCATCAGAAAACGTAATGAGAATTCATCATCAGAATTCGTAATGATAATTCTTCATCATAATTCGTAAGGAGAATTCAGAATGAGATTTCTTCATTAGAATTCGTAATGAGAATTCAGAATGATATTTCTTCATTATAATTCGTAATGAGATTTCTTCATCAGAATTCGTAATGAGAATTCAGAATGAGATTTCTTCATTAGAATTCATAATGAGAATTCTTCTTCAGAATTCTTATCCTGAACCTGGAATAGAACTTAGTCAGAGTTCATATCTGGAATTCGGAATGAGACTTCCTTATAGTTCTTATCCAGAATCCGAATCCTAAAACAGAATACCTTATATCAAAGTTTCAATGATTCCGAGAAACTGAATCCGAATCTCATACTTAAGAAAAATATGGATGAAAATATGATAAGGATAATTTTTCTTATAAAAGCGATTTTCCTTAAGAAAGCAATTTTCCTTATAAAAGCGATTTTCCTTAAGAAAGCAATTTTCCTTAAGAAAGCAATTTTCTTAAAGATAAGGTGTTTGTGATTTTCAAAACAAGAAGGAATGGAAAAGTCATAAGGAGAAACTTATTGACTCAACAATATCCCCCTTTTTGGAAAGAACAAACATCCTTACGAAAAAGAAATTCTAAGAAGAAAGAAAAACATTAAGGCTTATCTCCCTTTTCTTTAAGGATATTGATGAATACGACTAACTCCCCCTTAGGCTTTGAAACTCTAAGGATCGTATTCAGATTTCCGGAGTGAAAGATAATAAAGTCTTATTTAATGAAAAATCTCCCCCTTAAACAAACTCTTATTAGAGTTTTTCTTTTTTACTTAAGGATCTTTTTATTCTCCCCCTTTGATAAACTCTTATTAGAGTTCTTCTTTTTCTTAAGGAACTTTTCCTTCTCCCCCTTTATGATTTTTAAAAAGAATTGGAGGGAATGAAAAAACTTAACAAAGTACCTGAGATATTAGTAATGACAACAATAAAGACAATAAGTACAACTTTCATTAAATTTGAAATCTCGACAACAAAGAAAAAATTACAACAAAAAGATCGGATTTGATCATTTCAGATCTTTTTTCCTTCGACATGAGCCCCTTTAGAATAGTCTTGATCTTCTTTAGGTATTTATAATCTTCTTCAGCTTGCTTCTCTAGGGCAACTATTCTTGCGGATTGGGCTCCAATCTTTTCTTCCTGGGCTTTCAGCTTTTCTTCCTGATCTTGGATCTTTTCTTCTGGAGCCTTCATCCTTTATTAAAAATCAATCCAATGATCTCTTTCAAATTTCCAATTCTGAGAAACAGAATTCAGCTTGCCATTCAGATCTCTCACTTCTTGGATCCGGAAGTTCTTTTCTTCTGTCAGCTTCTCTTTAAAGGATGCAGTTAACTCATTAATCTTCTTGTCTTCGGTCTCAAAGGCATCTTTAACATTGTCTTGAAACTCATCAGGCAACCTCATTTCTTCCACAGTCTTCTTCGACCAATTTGTCATCCTCTTGCAAGATTTTCTATGAGCTTCGTAACCACCAAAGAAGGTTTTGAACTGTGCCTCAATCTCAACACACTTATCCATAACCATGGATACGGAGTCTGTTTTCTGATTCAACGCATGTTGGAGCATCTGGCATCGTGAATCAATACTAGAGAAGGTCGGAATGGATCCCACCAACTTCTTTAAAGACTGGACAACAAAATCATGCCCCAACGAGGATGACTCCGAATCTGAAATCTTTCTTGGAGAGTTTTCTTCCTCAATAAGCTCCAACTTTCTCTTTGAAGAACTACCAGCTTCCTTTCTCTTCTTTTCTTCTAAGCTCGGAGTATCAGCAAGAATTTGCTTCCCCTTATCTTTTTTCGGAATTGAGTCCTATTCCGGAGTTTTCTTCTCACTGTCAGAAACTTGAACAATATTATCTTCATCAGAGACTTCCTGAACCCCTACTATTTCCTTCTGAGCAACATCAAGTAAGAGATGTTCTTCTTCTCTATGATAAGAAACTTCTTCTTCTCCTTTCTCTTCTTCCATTGCTGGAGTAACTAGCTTCGAAGATTCTGCTTCAGAAGTTCGGAGTGATAAGTGTTCCGAAGGTGTTCCCTTGTAATCATCTACTTGTTTCATCACGTCTCCGGTTTCACCACTTCCTTCAGCACCCTCTTCTATTTGTTCCACTTGCTCGACTTCCTCAGTATTTGTAGCAATTTCTTCTTTTGGAACAACGAGATTTCTTTCTGGGGTCTCAGGTAGAGATTCCAGGGAGAAAGATCTCGGAACTGGAATAGTTGCTGAAACTATTTCATTGAATTTTAACAAGGCCGGAGCTACCTCAGCCTCGGTCATCTTCTTCTTGAGCTTCTTTTCATTTGCTTGTTTTTCAATCTCATCAGCTTTTTTCTCCTTCAAATCCTTAGCCTCTGCAGGGTCCAATCCGAACTGCGGATCCCCTTATTTCCTTTTCTCTTTATCAACTCTCCACTTAGTAACAACCTCATCAGGATAGGCTTTCATCTTCTTGGGCTTTGGAGGTGCGGAGTGGACTTCCTTAGACTTGGGATTCTCGGCTTCTACTAGCACTTCTTTCAGCTTCCTTTTCCTTACCGGCTTAGAGGATTCCAGATCAGCTGTTTTCGGAGACACTTCTTCTTGAGCAGGTAGAACAATAAACATTCCAGACTTCTTATCAAAAACAACATCCATTCTTTTAAGAGTGTCATCACTAACCAACAAAATTTTGCATACCCTTGGCTTAAATCTGTAAGCCTCCTTGAACGATTCAAGGCACCGAACTATCAACTTAGATAAAATTGCTGGGTACATTACGATCTGTTCTCTGAGATTTCCTTTCTTGAGATTCTCAATGGTTATAAGAATATGCCTCATAAAATTGAACTTCCTTAGATTTATCAGGAAATCTAAGATATAGATCTCACTCTTATTCAGGCTGTCTTTATCGCCTTTCCTCGGTACAATAAGTCCTTGTACCCACAACTCTAGAATCTGGAAGTTTGTGGATAGACTTGCAATCTTCGGAGCCTTGTCATCAGCCAGTCCGAGAGTTTCTAAGGCGTTTTCCTTGTCGAAGCTACCCTTAGAGTCCGGTAAAACATGCGAAATAAATTCTTCTTATCCTTCATAAGACAATCCTACCAAGCTTGCAGCCATGGTGTAATAAAGTTTGTAGGTCTTTCCATATGACTTGAAAGAAAACTTCTCCCTATCATCTTCCTTAAAGAAAGAAACTGATTTATAAAACTCGACAAGTAAATATGAATATACTTCATCTTGGTTCCCAGTTTTTGATACCGCAACATCTTCCCAGCCATTCAACTTAATGTTCTTTGAAATGAGAGAATCATAGTTGTTGAAGAAATCCGGATGGAGTAATCTTTCTCTGTAAACTAACCACTGAGAAATAGGCTTGGTTGAAGACATTTCTTGAGACGCTAACTCCGCAGACATTCGGATCTGTAATCCTCTGAGAAGTTCGGAACGGAGACAACTGAAGTTTGGAACGGACTTAAAACAGAGGGGCAGAGCTTCAGGATTCAAGAGCTTGAAACCGATGTGGGACGAGAATTTAGGTCCCCTTTATATAGGCTTCGAGATGACGGTTCAGCTTCTACGGTTGATCTAATGGTTTAGAATGAACTGAGATCAAATCTGACGGTTGATAACTTGAATCCGATCTTTTTGAGGTTTTTATTAAATTAAAGATTTAAGAAAAATATAATCCGAAAACATAATATAAGAGAACTGCCAGCAAGTAAAATATGACTACGAAAACTTGAGTAAGAAAATCATACCTTTCGGATTGGCTTAGGAAAGTTATTCGTAATGGGTAATATAAAAATGACCAATTAAAAACTTTATTACGAAAAGACAAAGTTCTCAAAATTTTATTTATGGAAAACAAACTTTCTACGAAAAACTCGCTATGAAAAACTCAGTACGAAAATGTTAGTACGGGGAAAAAAAATGAAGGTTCAATACGAAAATCTGGTTATGAAAATACCAGTACGAAATATTCCATTCCGGATGTTTTCAATATGAATACTTCCATTCCAGAAGTATTCTGTACGAAAATATCCATTCTGGAAATTTGTAGTTCCGGAAGTTCCATTCCGGAAATCTTCGTTCTGAAAAGTTTGAAAACAAATTTTGAAAAACTTTGCTAACCAAAAAATCAAATGTACTCCCCCTATAAAAAGGAGTTTATTACTGTAAGGAGATTTTTTTTAACAGAAAGTTAATTAAGAAAGATTAACTTACGGTTATCATTCCTAACTTCTGTTTAATATATTCAAATCTATCAGAAGGCAAAGATTTTGTGAATATATCAGCAAGTTGATCTTGCGTTCCGATAAATTGAAGAATAATATCTCCTTTAAGTGTGTGATCCCTAAGAAAGTGATGCCTAATATCTATGTGTTTTGCACGGGAGTGATGTGCATGGTTCTTACTGAGGGCAATGGCACTTGTGTTATCACACAAAATTTGAGTTTTAGTAAAACTCAGGCCATAGTCTGTGAGTGTGTGTTGTATCCACAACACTTGTGCACAACAACTTCCAGCTCCTACATATTCAGCTTCAGTAGTGGAAAGTGCTACATAATGTTGCTTCTTTCAGGACCAAGAAACTAGAGAATCTCCTAATAAATGACAAGTTCCGGATGTACTTTTTCTATCCATTCTACATCCACCAAAGTCAGCATCAGAAAATCTTTTTAAAACAAAATCATTTCCAGAAGTATAAAATAATCCTAGATCCATGGTTCCCTTAAGGTAGCGAAAAATTCTTTTTACTGCCTTTAAGTGAGATTACTTAGGATTGGATTGATATCTTGCACATAAGCATACTGGAAACATTAAGTCTGGTCGACTAGCTGTTAAGTAAAGTAGACTTCCTATCATACCTCTAAAAGATTTTTGATCTACTGGTTTCCCAGCTTCGTCAAGATCTAAAGAGTTTGAGGTACTAATGGGAGTACTTATACTCTTAGTGTTGTCATAACCATACTTTTTCATAAGATCTTTAATATACTTATGTTGAGATATATATGTTCCTTCTGGTTTTTGAGAAATTTGAAAACCAAGGAAAAATGTTAACTCACCCATCATACTCATTTCAAACTCAGATTTCATTAGACTAGAAAAAGAGTCAGTCAAAGATTGCTGAGTTGAACCGAATATAATGTCATCAACATAAATTTGATCAATCAAAACATTTTTCTTATCTTTCTTTTTAAAAAGGGTTGGATCTGCATTTCCCTTAACATAGTTATTTTGAAGAAAAAATCCAGTAAGTCTATCATACCATGCTCGTGGGACTTGTTTAAGGCCATACAAAGCTTTGGTAAGTCTAAAAACATGATCAGGATGTTTTTTATCTTCAAAGCCAGGAGGTTGTTCAACAAAAACTTCCTCTTGAACATAACCGTTAAGAAAAGCACATTTCACATCCATTTGGAAAAGTTTGAAATTAAAGAATGCTGCAAAGACAAGTAGAATACGGATAGATTCAAGTCTAGCTACTGGAGCATAGGTTTCTTCATAGTCGATTCCTTCTTGCTGATTATAGCCTTTAGCAACAAGTCTAGCTTTATTTCTAACAATGACTCCATTTTCATCACATTTATTTCTGAAGACTCATTTTACTCCAATAACAGAAGTTTCCTTAGGTCTTTCAACAAAGATCTAGACTTTATTCCTTTCGAATTCATTTAGTTCATCTTTCATAGCTTTAATCCAATCATCACCACCTAAAGCTTTGTCAGTGCTTTTAGGTTCTAATTGGGAAAGAAATGCTAGATGTTCTACTTCATTTCTTAAGGAACTTCTAGTCCTTACAGGTTGATTTACATCACCAATGATACTATCACTGGGATGATTCTTAAGAAGCACCTGATTTGGGTTTTGTAAAACCTGTTCATCAACATAGGGTAGAAAGTCATCTGGGGTAAATGTTTCAGAAGTATCTTCTAGAACAATTTCCTTATCAGAAGTTTCTTCTATCAAAGGTTGACAATTAGTTTTTGAAAACACATCTGAATATGTAAGTTGAGATGGTTTAAAAACAAAAGGATCTGACTCATCAAATTTTACATGTACTGTTTCTTCAACAGTACAAGTATTTTTATTAAAAACTCTATAAGCCTTAGAGGTTGTGGAATAACCTAAGAAAATTCCTTCATCAGAATTTGGTGCGAATTTATGTAAGTTATCTTTAGTATTCAAAATGAATACTTTGCAACCAAAAACCTTGAATTAGGAAAGTCTTGGTTTTCTACCATTCCATAACTCATAAGGAGTTTTGTTAAGAAAAGGTCTAATTAAAACTCGTTTTATAGTATAATAAGCAGTACTTACAGCTTTAGCCCATAAATGTCTTTCAATAGAATATTCACTCAACATGGTTCTTGTTATCTCTTGAAGAATTCTATTTCTTCTTTCAACTACACCATTCTGTTGAGGAGTTCTAGGTGCTGAAAAATTGTGAGTAATACCTTTCTTACTACAAAAAGTTTCAAAATCAGGATTTTGAAATTCTCCTCCATGATCACTATGAATAGTCTTCAATGGAAGGTTTTTCTCATTTTTAACTTGAGCTCTAAAACTTTTGAAATAAGAAAAAACTTCAGATTTCTTTGCTAGAAAATAGACCCAAGTAAATCTAGTGTAATCATCAACTAGAACAAACACATAGTATTTTCCTCCAATACTTCCAGTTTGTGTTGGACCAAAAAGATCCATGTGCACTAACTGTAATGCATCAGTTTTTGAGACTTCACCGATTGACTTAAAACTAGATTTATGTTGCTTGCCATATTGACAAGGATGACAAACTTTAGAAGAATCAAATCTAAGCTCCGGTAGATCCTTAACTAGTTTCTTCTTAGAGAGTTTACATAGGTTCCTAAGATTACAGTGACCTAGTCTTCTATGCCATAACCAAGAATGATCTTTTATTGCACTTAGGAAAGGTAAATCTTGGATTCTAAGATCTTCTAGGTTCAAAGTGTAGACATTATCTTGCCTATTGGCTGAGAGAATAAATTCTTCCTTGGAATTGTGAACTAAACACTTATCATTCCTAAAATTCACAAGATAACCTTCATCACATAACTGACTTATGCTAATGAGGTTGTGCTTAAGACCTTTAACGAAAAGAACATTTGAAATCAAGGTTTTATCTAAAAGAACAATATTACCAATACAAACAATCTCTCCATTAGAATTGTCTCCGAAAGTTACCTTTCCACCTTTCGTTTTGATAATATTTTCAAAGAAACTTTTGTTACCAGTCATGTGCCGGGAACATCCACTATCCATGTACCATGTATTGTTGCTGGTACATTCTTTATTATCCTGAAATCAAGAAGAAAATTATACTTTCGGAATCCAAACTTGTTTGGATCCGAGATTTCCAGACAATAAAATTTTAGTAACCCACATTTTCTTAGAAAAGTAGGCTTTGTGAAATCATAGGGATTGGGTTTTGTTTAAAGAAAAATTCTTTGCCCAGTGACCACCACATTGACACTTGGTACAAAATGGGGCACTTTGAGGAACAAAATAATTGTCATTAAAATAGGTTTTGCATTGGTATAACCAAATCCGGATTTATTTCTTAAAGGTCGTATTTGGGAATACATCTTATCAAAATTTTCCTTACCATGGGTAAAGTTTGATAAACACTTATTTAAGGAAAAAATTTCGGACTTGAGTTTTACATCCAAGTTTTTATCCTCAAAATCATTATCTTTAGAACTAGAGTTAGGCTCGAAAAAAATTTTCTTAGAAATTAATTTTTCTAATTCTTTAGAAAGTTTATTCTTCTCAGAACTTATTTCCTCAATATTTTTTGAAATATCTTCAAAATCAGCATTTTTCTTATCAAGATCTTTAGAAAGATCTGATATCTCTTTAGTAAGAATAGAATTCCTAGAGTTTTCCTTATCAAGTTTCTTATTGAGTTTGGAATTCTCAATTTCAAGAAGTTCAGCAAATCTAGAGACTTCTTCATAAGTAGGTAAAGTATTTTCCTCATCAGAAGATGATTCTTCATCAGAAGAGTTATAATACTTACTATCAATAGAATTTAAAGTAACATTGGTCAAAGATTCAGCATTTCGTACCTTAGCCATAAGACAATGATTATCAATAGGTAATCTGGCTATAAGACCAAGATTCTTCTGTCCTGAAGATTCATAATCAGATGATTCATCTAAAGAGTCACCACCACTGGCACTCCAGGTGTCATTAGCTTTTAAAACTTTCTTAGCTTTAGCTTTGTAATACTTCTTTCTGTTCCTGTCTGAATATCTTTCCTTTCTTTCTTTCTTTTTGAGCATAGGGCAATCTGGTCTAATATGTCCAGCTCTTTTACATTCATAACAAGTAACTTGTCCATCTTTCTTATCTTTCCTTTCCTTTTTCTTATATTTGGATTGAAAGTTTCTCTGTCCAGTTATCTTGTTCATCCTTCAAGCAAGATTTGCGAATTCATTTTCTGAGACTTCACTCTCACTAGATTCGGATTGGAAAATAACTTTCTTAGACTTGGATCTGGTTACTCTCTCAGGAGTCTTAGCTTTCATCTGATTTGAAGTTGTAGTAAAAGCAACAGTACCATTTCCATTCTTCTTCTTGATGTTTTCAGCATCTCTTTTCATTCTTGTTTCATGTTGTAGAAGAGTTCCAAATAATTCATCAAGAGTAATTTGAGTGACCTTCCTGTTCTCATCTATAGCAGTTCTCTTGGATTCCCACTCATTGGGAATAATATCAATTATCTTGTCCACAAGAGCTTCATCATCTAAACCTTTTTCTCCCATAGATTGTAGACTATTGACAATAGTCATAAATCTCTGTTGAACTTTACAGATAGGTTCTCCATAAGGAAAATTGAAGCCATGATATTCAGCTCTAAGCATAGCTCTTCTAGTCTCAATCACTTTAGAAGTCCCAAAGTGTGTAACCTCTAACTTCTTCCATATACAGTTAGCTGCTTCACAAGAATAAATTTGGCTATATATATTTCTGGTCATTGAACATAGTAAAGTGTTGCGTACCTTATAGTTTAGTTGATATTCTTGCTTTTCCTGGTTAGTGAAGGATCTGACTTCCTTGTCAGGAATTTTATAATCACCAGTAAGCATAAAAAAGTTGTCTACTCCAGTATTGATAACAAAAGTCTTCATACGATCTCTCCAGTATTCATAGTCATTACCATCAAATATAGGCGGTCTTGTCGGATTTATATTGTCAATTGATCCAATATTAATTCCTGCCATACTAGAAATAACTTGGATACAAACTTGTTAGTAGAAAAGATTCGTAATCACAAAGTTCGGAATGAGAAAGTCCGGAATGAGAAAATTCGGAATGACAAAGTTCGGAAAGATAAAGTGAGCAAGAAAAACTTATTCGAGAGTATAAGTATTTCAGAGACCCCCTCTGATACCAAATGTAAGATTGGTATAGAGTAAGAGGTTTCCAACCTCTGATACCAATTGTAGGATCGAAATATAGTATGAGATGCTCAATATACAAGAGGGGGGGTGAATTGTATACTTTAAAAATTCCTTTGGAACCTTTAAAGTTAGTTAAGAATAAATATGTTTTCCTTAAGCAAAGGAAAAGGCTAAGTTTAACAAAGTTAACCTAAGCAAGTTCACAACACCTCTTAACACCGAATACAAACAAGGAAAGAGATTCTGAATGAGCGTTCCGAAAGTATGGTTCAGGAAATTAAAACTTTAACAAAAGTTTACAATATGAGATTCTACCTTAAAGTGTATAGAATCTATATTAACCAGAGTACAAGTAAAGAAGTATAAGAAAGTTATACTTTCCTTATGATACAAAATGCAGCGGAATAAAAACAAGTAGTAAACCTTCTAGTAACAAGATATAAGTCTTTTAACCCAAAGAGAAGGGTATCCAACAACCTTGGATAAAGGTCCCTTGATTTATACTTTCAAGCAAGTCTGTCTTACCCACACCAGGGTAAGCCCTCGATACAAAGATCAGAGTCTCTGTCTTGCTATCCCCACAAGCCCTCAACTTTAAGGTAGTTGGAAACCTCTATCTTCCTCAGCAAGAAAGCCCTCGAACTTTAAGGTAGTCAGCACCTCTGTCTTCCTATCCCCGGAAGCCCTCGAATGTAATCACCAACATTCGGAGTCGCATGAAGCTTTGAGAGTTAATAAGAGCCTCTCTCTCTACAAATCACTTCAAGCATGTAATCACATGAGTAGAAGATCTGTCATCCTTTCAGCACTTTAGCTATCAGCACATCAGCACCGAGCTCTTTCAAATGAGCTCCTATTTATAGGTAAGGTCGGCTCCTTCTCCAACGGTCATATTTTCCTTAAAGATCGGAGGGACCTATACACGTGTCACTAGACAACGGTTAATAAGAAAAAGAATGGACGACATCGTTTTTTAACAAAACAAGTGTAACAGAATGTACGACATCGTTTTAAACTCTAACATAAAAGTTCGGAATTAAAGCTTCGAAATGAAGGTTCGAAGTGTAAGGAACAATAGTAAAGAGTAGACAAAATTCTAGAGATGTAAGAAATATAAAATATCGGAGTCTAACAAAGATATATTTCGGAGTCTGAATTAATTCAGAGTGTATAAAGCAAAGATACTCAAATTCTGTTTAATAGGTGAATTCAGAATGCGAATTCGGAATAGGAATTCGTCATCAGAAATCGTAATGAGAATTCATCATCAGAATTCGTAATGAGAATTCTTCATCATAATTCGTAATGAGAATTCATAATGAGATTTCTTCATTAGAATTCATAATGAGAATTCATAATGAGATTTCTTCATTAGAATTCGTAATGAGATTTCTTCATCAGAATTCATAATGAGATTTCAGAATGAGATTTCTTCATTAGAATTCGTAATGAGAATTCTTCTTCAGAATTCGTATCCTGAATCTGGAATAGAACTTAGTCAGAGTTCATATCTGGAATTCGGAATGAGACTTCCTTATAGTTCTTATCCAGAATCCGAATCCTAAAATAGAATACCTTATATCAAAGTTTCAATGATTCTGAGAAACTGAATCCGAATCTCATACTTAAGAAAAATATGGATGAAAATATGATAAGGATAATTTTTCTTATAAAAGCGATTTTCCTTAAGAAAGCAATTTTCCTTATAAAAGAGATTTTCCTTAAGAAAGAAATTTTCCTTAAGAAAGAAATTTTCTTAAAGATAAGGTGTTTGTGATTTTCAAAACAAGAAGGAATGGAAAAGTCATAAGGAAAACCTTATTGACTCAACAGATTTGTGTTTTAACTCTACACTTACTCCAGAATCTATAAATCTTTAATTTTGTGAATTTTTGTGAGTGATTCACATAAGCTAATTCACAAGAATATATCTCTTGACCACAACTTATAATCCCTGTCACATGAATAATTTGTGTATCACCATCACATAAATGAATAACATAAACTCTTTACATAAAAACAATTGTATTCCTACTAGACCATGGGTTCATGCATCATCAATATTGCTATGAAATTTCATGATTTCCTAATTGTCGTGTGATCATCTGACACTGACAAGATCATGTAGTCACATGATGATCTTATGGTTACATTATTATGTGACTCTATATGTGTTATTTGATAACATAATTCTTTATATGTCATGAACTCCTTATATGAAATCCCCTTTCTAATCCATACTCATCCATTTTAATATATAAACTAAATATTCCATTTTTATATAGATGTATTTGTTAAAATAATTTGACAAGGCTCTGGACCATTAGACTACCATCATTGACTAATTTGATACATATTGGAACATGGGAATTTAATTAGCTCATGATCATCTTATGAGACTAATGATGAAAATTATTTTACACTTTTTAGGTCAAAAAAATTTAACTTATAAAGGTTTGGCATTAAAAATGATATAAATATATCGTTATCTTATGTATATATCTTTCCCCTCTTTTGATTATCAAGACTCGAATAATATTCAGGGAGAATATTTGATATGTGGGTCACTTCAGCCATAAAGATGGCTTCTCCGATGGTTATATTTTAAAACATCTTTTAATAGAGTTTTAAGAGATATTTCAAGAGAGTAATCTTGAAACCCATGTGTATTAATTAATAATTTTGAACTCTATATTGAATCATATATTCATGTGTTCATCCAATTAGGACCACTAATATTATTAATGCTTTGACATAGATTAAGGCATTCTCATATAGGAGCAACATGCAATAATAGATTTCCCAGATGAGTTTAAGATTACATGTTCGTATGAATCTTTTTGGGTTTATCAAACCCACACATACTATAATAATTTTCTAACAGATGAATTTCTTAGCCAGTGTATTCTGGAAAAAATCAAATTTCATCTAATTAATAGTGTAGTTGACATCATTATTTTGGACATTAAAAAGATATATAGTGAATTAATTATGGGGGGATAGGTATGATGAACTCCTCCATCCCCTATCATCTTGGGACAATTCAAAACTAACTTCACTCATCATAAATGAACTTATTAGTTAGGAAAATTATTCACTAGAGAAAGATATATATTTTTAAGAAAACATACAATTCATGGAGTGGGCCACATTTTTCATTAAGAATACACATCTTAAACCTCTACAAAAGAAACCCATAGCCTAACTAAAATGTGAATCTTATGGGAGAAAGATATCCAATTGGAAAATAATTACTGATGGTTACAATAATAAATGTGGATAGAAAAACATCCACATACCCTTTACCATATCCAGCTAACCGATTTCATAGTGATGTATCTAAAATAGTTTCTTTTTTTTGGTTTTAGAAAAAGAAATTGAATGAGTTCCCATTTTAACATTGGTGTAATTAATGAGAAGTTTTTTTTCAAATCAGTTTTGAAATTAATATAATATCAATACAATGTTAGCAAACTCACCAAATTTTCATGTGAATGGTTGGTTCTAGTATATTAGGCCCCTTCAATGTGTTGTGTTGGTGGATGGGGGACTTAATGGGAGTTTATTGGATTCTCATCAATAAATCCATTCTAATAGCCTATATTGTACATTTATTTTTTATATTAGCTTCGTCAGGACCACCAAACTAAAGAAATGGGAGATAAATATTTAGTTGATCAAACACCATTAGTTTTTATTAATTCTATATATAGTTTTATCATTTTCAATTACTAGCAATCGAAAGGTTGATCCCAAATTCATATCTTATGTTGTAGTCATCTATGAGGGTGACTCATCCACTCAAAATAATGGATTAATTTTATTAGATTGGAATGAACTAATATTATCAAGATTACAATGTTTTTATATCTAGAAGAAATGAAATATTCTTCCTCACATCCTCTCGATGTTGCATTATATGGTACCTCAAAAGATCATGGTTATGTTTACCTGGGTGAAAATGTAGGCTAACATAAACTTTTATAAACTCAATATCGTTATCATTCTCTACAAGGATTTTATCCTCAAATGGATCAGGTCTTATCAGAATTGCTATTTTCTTATTAGAAATGAATGCCAAAAAGATGAAAATAGTATCTAAGGGTGAGTTCACATGAGATATGAACCCTTTAATAATATAGAGGCCTAGTTAAAATCCATATTCATCCAGTCATTTTTCTATAAATATTCCTTAGAAGAAAACATGGTTCTCTGAGCCAAATACCTCAATGAGTAGGTCATATATGGGAATGAAATAGTGGATGGAGTTCCTAATAATGGACTTTAGGTTATAAGGAAATTTATTCCATCATTTATATTGTTTTTTATACTGTTCTATGAAAGGGATGAATAAATTACAAATATGTATTTTTCACAGGCGTGGATGGTTTTATGTCAAGTAAATGTAGAGATAAAAGGATTTAAAAAAATAACTACACATGAAGATATCTCTATTAAGAATCATCATAATGAATTTGAGGAACTCCATTTAGGTCCATAATTCAAATATTCAATCCACCAAAGGTCATGTCCATTATATACATTATTCTTTGAGGAGGATAATTTACAAAACACAAATATCTATTAAAGAGAATAGAAATTAGGGTAAATCTTATATAGTGATGAGATGAATTTAATTTCTGTTGCCATAAAATTTAATTTTTATTAAGGAACTAATTATATTTTATTTTTACATTATAAGGGGATGGTTGAATTTGGTCACCTCGTGCCTCATGAAAATATATTCCATGTGGAATAGTTCTCATAGTTGCCTTAACTAGTTACTATGATGCTAGTGATCATGGTTCCCCTAGTCAAATACATGACATGGATGTGGTGGTTTCTAATCCATATGCAATTTCTATTGTTTTTCTTTTTTGTACACAATTAACACATCAAAAACTGGTTTTATATGTGGGCATTTCTTTATATAAAACTATTATTATAAAAAATAAATGTTTGTTATGAATTAAACTCTCCATGAATCAATGATAATTTATTTTATTTTATGATTCCTATTTTTTTGAATTACTGAAAAATATTTTTCATAACCAATTGAATTGTAAATTATAGATTTTGGTCTGTTTGGGGAAAAAAATAGAAACTACTGAACATGATACACCTTCCACTCCTTTTTGGGAACTCAATATTTGGATGTGGTATAAGAAATATTGAAAAATGCTGGGGTCTAAATTGTTGTAGTCCCAACATTTTATGTGGGCACACAAGACATCATTCACATCAATCTATTATTTATGAGTTCTCTTTTGGTGGATCCTATTTCTATAAACTAATATTTAAATCATCTTACTATTATAGAGGAATTTTTATTTGGGGGTAAATATTTCTTCTAAAATTAAGTGTATCGTAGAAGCGATATCCCATTATTATGACCTCATTCCCCACCTATATCTATTCATATTAGTGATAAAAGTACAAATCCTTCTATGTATACTTCACTGATGAAACTAGAATCATACATACCTAAATATTTTAAATCATATGAAGATAGTGAAATCACACCTCAATTCAAGGTTCTGCCGATGAAATTAGTTTCATTCATGACTGACAATGATATATCATCATAGGTTAACAAAATTACTTATTATTTTAATTTTTCTTATATTTTCTAACAAAATGTGTTTAGGTTTATAATTTTATTTTTTCCTCTTAAATTTTTAGAGGACCTAGATCATTCCACATAATGATCTCACCCCTAAAAAATAATAGAGATATAATCTGTCTCCCCACCAACCCACCCAAGGTATGAGGGTACTCATCCCTCACTCTTGGTTTTTGTTCAAGAATTCATCCATGTTCCAATACTAAGCCTAAATAAAGTATTGGAATATAAAATATTTCATTAGTAACTGAGGTTTAATTTATGTGGGGCATTAGGATTCCTATTAATATTTCCCCTTTAACGATCCCAATATGTAATTGGGAAATCTCAAATATATTCTTATAACCCCTGGATATAGTTAGTTTAAATAACAATTACTCTATCCCATGGAGAATTATGTGGTCACCACTACAGATAAAAGGAGGATCAATGAATTATAAGTTTCAATGATAGAAGATTATTCTTTAGCAAGATAATGATGAAAAAAACATGAATTAAAGCTCAAAAAATTTCATGGAAATAGATAATAACTAACATTTTTCAATAATATGAGAGTTTAAATCAATAGGATTCAACAATATTGTTCCCACCTATGCCACTTACTAACTACTATAGAGAAGAATGTGATGACAAAATAGAGGCTCATCGATGTAGAAGAGAATTTCAAACATGATGTTGTCACCATAGCGACGACACCACAAAATGATGTATAGGTGGATACCTCATTGGTGGATCAATTTTTCAAATTAATATCCTCACTAGTGAAAATGATGGCACTATTATGGGACACATCAGAGCATATGATTTTATAATATTTTACCCTCTTTTATTTGGGGGATAATTTTAGAGACATTAATATATAGATATTACTACAAAAATTTGAATTATCAATGAATAAAATATTTTGAATTCCAATTTTTTTTAGTGAATTCATCCTCTCCCTTAGTTATTGTATATATTTTAAACAATATCTTATAAGTCAAAAAAAACTATATTCATAGTGAAAAAATTCAACCAAAATATGATATCAAAAAACTCAATCCCAATGCATATCTCATTGATGGATTTTGGTAAAAAAACTATCACCAAACTAGATGATCTAGTTAATTAAGAATAATGGAGATCTCTTTGGTTCAAAGGTGTAAGTAGGGAGTTAATATCATGGGATAATGTGGAATCTATATTTTTCCTAGGCTTAAGAACTACTTGACTATTGGTGGGGGAAATATGGTGATTATAAAAAGATTTGTGTATTTTCTTTTATATCCCTTTCTTTTATAAATATTCGTACTAGGAAGATATTTAAATGAAATACTTGTTTTTTTCATGGGCCACCATATGTGATTCTTTTACATAAATTGTTTATGCATTTTAGCGAATTTTTTTCATTTCATAGTATTTCTATGATCTTGAAAAGTCCATGTCAAGTGAGAAGATACTCGAAATTTTCTCATATATATCTCTAAATTTTTTAATTTTATATGTACAATATATCATTCCATATTTATTTTAATGGCACGAATGTGGTAATAGTGAGTTTTTAATGTTTTAGGTTAGATATATTTGATACAGAATTGAAAATAATTATTTTCATAAATAATAGACCATATATTTATAATCTTTTAATTTATATCTCTTAAAATATATGTCTCTATATTGTAAGGTAGTATATGTTAGAAAAAGTTTTCATGATCCAAGCATCACATATTGAATATTGAACTCATGTAAATGGTAAATCAAGTCACATGTATCTTAAATCAGGATTAAAAATTGATATATGTTTGTTAGGGATGATTATGAATCATAATGGGAAGATGAGTTCCACAAAATTGTTTCTAAGGATAAAATGGATCTGAGGGAATTTATTAAGGTGAAAATTCATCTAATCGATAAAATCATCTAGGGGTGTATCTGTAAGATCCAAAAATTGGTATAAATAGCCGTGAAGATGGTATTTTTAAAGAAATGTGCTCAAAATTGAGGTATATAGAATTTTAATATGGGATTCAATTACATAAGTTATGAATTAATTACAAGGAATGTAGCATTAAATAATGGATTTGACAATAATAAGATATTTTATACATAAAAGGATGAGTTAGACCCATCATGAATAAACTGTTGATTATCAGTATAATCATCCTCAAAAAATGGATCTATTTAGTTTATGATCATGAATCACAGTTTAATCATCATGTATGTTGAACCCACAAGAATAATTTTATTATGGGTAGTGTATATAATATCTCAATGATTATGAACTAGGAATTATGATATTATATAGACATGTTGGGATGAATATGGTTAACTTAGGGTGACATATTCCACTAAAACTATTCAAGGGAACATAGGGACCAGAGTTTATTTTTCTATGTTGAATGATTCTTGTAATAATACAAAATATTGGGTGGGGGTTATATTTATTATTTATGATAATTTATTCCTAGTAATGTGTAGTGTTCTCGGATATGAATTCACTCCTTATCTATGACTATAAAAGATTGATGAATAATTTTGCACTTGATAAATGATGTATATTATAGAAAAAGGATAAACAAAAGGGGTTATAGAACCATGGGGATATTTCATATTGAAATGGATACATTAATTATATCTAGAATGGAAGTAATATTTATTTTGTTTACTATCTCAAATAATAAGGGAATAATGATAATGGTTATGATGCTCAAAACATTTATCATTCAATTTAGTATCAAGTGATTATGACCAAAAAAATGAGGTACCACATTCTTTTATTGGGAACATGTACAATATACGGTGAATTAATATCATGTATTTCGAAAAAATGTGAAAATTTTGATAAGTGGTTGGGTAAATCATGTCTCAATAAAATTAACTATGAATGATGAAATGTAAATTACATTCCATGGGTAAATGTAAACCACACTATGGTGATGCTTTAAACTACAATGTATTTAATGCATATAGAGAACGAAGGGGGATTGTCAAGGTGATGATACCTCTTATTGGAAGGTTGAACTAAGGGTGTGTTTGTGGTAGCCAACATGGGGATTATTTGATTAGTTAAGAAGAGTGTACCTTATTAATGATATTTCTCCATGTCAATGGATACTAAATATTTTCTATGATAGAAAAACTTGTTCCATGAAGTGTATTATTATGAAATGGTTATCCATGTAGGATTATATAACCCTAAAAGTTACATCATCCGTTGCCAATATAGTTTTGACGGTGAATAGCTGTGATATATCATTTCTAAAACATTTCCTATACTACAAGGGACAGACAAGAACAAATCATCATTTGATATGGTCTTTATATAGGCCCTAAAATCTCTATGACACATTTATTTATTTTGTTACCTTTTTAATAAGCTCATAAAGAGTGGTTCATAGCGAGAAGAATCTTGGATTTTACATAGAGCACCATTCTATGTATTATATAACCTAAAAATTTATATATATATATTTCACTAGATGTTTTAATTCTTATGATTTGGACCATCCAAGTATAAACATTTATGCCATATATATTTTAAAAAAAATTTACATAGTTTAAGGTAATGCTGAAAAAATAATCTATGAAGGGAATGTGTAACTCAAATAACCAAATAAAATTACCATGTTTGAAAATAAAACAACTAACATTCAAATGGGGGGTAAAATTCTATAAATCATGGATCATGCTTCTTGAATCATGATTAATGGTATGTAACACACTTTAGGAGGATGATAACAAATCATAGTTGGTTAATGAGATTCATTTTAATGTTTTCATGGAACAAATTTTTTTTTTCTAAAGTTAAAATACCTTATGTTATGTGTCCAAATTGGGGGATAATATGCATTTGCATGGTTCATGAATGCATGTTTGTAAAGAGGGGTCCTTTCCAATTAAAATGGAAGTGAAAGGTATTCAATATTATGTGAAACTAAATACATGAGGCTTGATTTTTTGATATAGGTTTTTAGAAAAGGTGATATATATATCCTGAAAAAAAGTTGAATGTGGTTATTTTATAAATATCCTTCGATAAAGAGTGATAATGGATGATATCTTTTGTAGTTTAATATCTTGGAACAAAGATATAAATGTTTCATACTTTAATGTCTTCCAATGAAGACACATGATCTCTTTTATTTACTTTCTGTTGTTATGAAACTTATACTACACCATTTAATATCATACATATTTAATGTAATGTGGGGGTATTTATATTTTTATCAAAATGTTATGGATAAATACTTATATTTTAGGGGGGGTCCCTATATAGATCATACTCACATGCATGAAAAGAGAGTCTCTAGGACCTGAATATTCTTAAAATGATTAAGGTCATGATAATTGTATAATTTTTCCCATATATTTAGTAGTGATTCGTCTAGTTATATCAAATGGGGTTATCATACTAGACCTTTATGATCATGAGGTTAAAACATGGTATGAGAAAAAAATCAGTATTTTAGAATAAACCATACTGTGTTATCTATGGGATCTTGAAATTTAAGGACACAAAAATTGGGGTAAATTTTCCACATCATAGTTCTATAAATTATAGGACATTTTTTGAATCATCCCTATGATTATATATCTCATACACCATAGTTTTAATTTATATTTCAATATTTTCATGAATTTTATTCATGTGTGAGGTAAAACAAATCCATTTTGGTTTTGAGAATTGATGAAACCCATTGTGGATGTTGGGTGATGTGATCATGAACCAAGTTATTTTGGATAAAATTTAAGATTTATATGGAAATACACATTTGATTTTCCTTATATATCATTTGAGGGAATGAATCAACCAATGGAGATCTATTTTATCGAAACCCACTATATATACATAGATTTAATTTAACAGGGATTCCATTTTTTATTGAAATTATTGTTGGGCCTACGATATGTGATTTATGAGTCCTTCTATTTCCAATATAGATAATAATCATCACATGATTAGTTATAATGTTGGGGATACCATGTTCATATCCAACTAATATAAATAGGAAATGGATTGTTTTATTTCTTTTTTTTGTAGTATTAATTTAAAGAATTCTAGAATTACTACATATACTCTGTCAACATGATTTTATCAACACATAGGTCTTTGTTAGGATTTGTACAAATATTAAAGTAATACATAGTAAGAGGTGTATTTTTATAAATTATTTCTCAATATTTGAGAGGAATCCTCCAAATGTATCTAGATCACATGAAATGAAATAGATTTGAAGCACACTGTTGTGTAACACAATTAGGGAAATGATGTTTTTTTTAAATTTTCCATCATTAAAGAGAAAAATTATATTTTTTGGATATGTGGCCTGAATTGTCACATGAGATACATGAATATCAACTTATATTGATGTATAAGGAATAATACCGTAGGAATTTATTTATGGGAATGTCCTCTAAATAGATTTGGTTCATGTGATAGGGGAAGGAAAAGAAGTTTAATCTATGTATTTTTCCACTAAGTAGGAAGAATGTGGAAAATATTCCAATATAAAAAATAGAATAAAAAATATTTTTTTAATAATGACATATTTTTTTAGGCCAAAAATTTATTATCTATGAATTAATATGTTTCAAACATATATAGGAATAAATCCATTCATAGTTATTAGGTAATTTCCGCTACATAAACCTAGATTATGCACAAGGAAACAAATGTGTGGATGTTATTGAAATTTTTATTTGGGATCAAGATATAGGATCATTCCATTTATCATACAAATTGTGGTGGGGATAACTAGTATAGACTTGCATCATATACAGGGGAAATGAACATTTTATACCTAATGTCGGTGCATAAATTAGACAACCTGTGTGGAAATATCCTTCACATATATAACTCAGGCTTATAAAGGTGGTAATGATAAACATTTGAATTCAAGGATGCTGGATGGGTCCAGGATAAACTGTATGGATGTATCTACATATAACATAGAGAAAGGATTCAATCATTCATTTTGTTATGTTGATTTACCTTTCCATTTATAGATCTACCTCATATGTATGGACTAAGTTGAATTAATCTATAAAGAACAATCTGACTATGAGAAATGGAAATAAACATAGTTCATGATATAATGTAAGGAAAAAGGATTTTATATGTAATGGCCCACTTGAAGGAGTTTATAGTTCTTTCAGGATGCACATATACCGCGTAGTTTAATAGCAAGTAACAGGGATGTTGATTGTATAGCTTGGCATCGTATGGTAATGATGTGTATGATATGTTGTTTTAGTCAGGTATCTATGAAATATAATTTTTTATATTTAAATTAATTACATTATCTCATTGATTCATAGTTTTGGACTGTGTTATGAATTTATTAGTAAAAATTGAATTTATTTGGGGGAAAGACACATTCCCCATCCAACAGGGTTGCAGTGTCGACACCATTAGAATATTCTTTATGTGTGATTTATGTTACATCCCACAATAGTTACATTAAATCGTTAATCAAATTTTGTATCATTAGGGTTTTGAGAACCAGTACCAAAACTCCTTAAATGAATGAGTATAGGAATACCCCCTTATTGAATGTTCAAGAAATTAAATTTAGATGGACATACATGATGTGAAATGTATATAGCCTCTTCTGGTTGAGACATTATACCTCATAAATTTACTTATGTGATACATAATATTATTATATATCGGTATAGTTAAAAATAATAGGTGACGAAAACTAGTATTTTATGGGAAAACATATTATTATATATATAAGCGAAGATGGGGTCTATTGTGGGGTAATGGAAGTCCTGGTATGATAGTTCCACATGGTGTATCCGTGTTTGTATATATATTTTTGTTTCATCCAAAGTCATATAAAGAAAATTTTATATGGTCTTAATAAAATACTCAATTTTACCATTTTTTATGAATGATACCAAGGATAATGGTTGTACATGATATTGTACTCCTGATAAATCACTTTCAACATCAATGAATTGAAGTTGTTGTTATTTTCCTTAAAAAAGGTATAGGGAAACCGAATCATGTTATTTCATTATAATTCATGGTGAATATAGTATATTATTATATTTAATATTATAATTAAATGTTTTAAATCCCCCATAGTATTATTTTATGGTCACTTGTCACTTTTTCGGTATTAGTCATATATTGAGCTCAATTTAAAAAAGGGTATAATTTTGTATTTTAACTATTTTTATTTTTTATTTTGGAAATTTATTTTCATCGTAGACTGAAATTATGAAATTCATTTTTTTATTCATCCATAAATCATGGGATTAATTTCATTCATCTGGACTCAATGATCAATCAATCATTTGGAATCCCAAAATCTGCCCACACTCTAAACCTCAAAACCATTGCATAGATTTGGACATTTTAATTAATGGGATAATATCACCACAAATAAAAATCTAAAAGAGATTAAATTATAATTGGATCTTGGGATTGAATTAATGAAAAAATTCCTTAAATGATTCCATACTATATTAAGTCGTTTGAATTGTACAAATTACAAGGGATGTTAGAGTTTTGGTATATGAAGTATCACCTGGATAAAATTAATTTCAATGAGTAAATGAATAAGAACATCTTCATCCAGTGACCAATAAATTTTATATTTGGTTTTTTCATGAGAAATAAAATTTTTAACAACTCCAACTAATAACACTTTACTATATTTTTCCATTTAATGGATCATACACATGATACATTTTTTTAGTCCAATTATGTAGAGAATGTTATAATCCATTTTCCTTATAAAATTGAATCTCATCTTCAAATATAAAGGATAGAAATTTAAGGGGGATAAGATAGATATTGGATGTTTTAATATTTATTATTATTAGGAATGAATATTAGTGTTGATCATATTCTTACTATATCATTTTTCATTTATTTCAAATTTTATATTTCTCCCACCATGCTCCTTTTATCTCCAAGAATGTGGAGTGCTCACCCTTAGTATTGTTATTCGTGGATGTGGTAGTATATTATTTTATATTGGTTTCGTTATTTACCTTATTTTATTCAAATATTCCAATATTGATAAAAATAATTAGTTTGAGTGGTCTCCCCTCTTTCTCTACATTTGTTTTATTTCTCATAAAATAATTTTATATATTGATATTAGAGACATTCATATAGTGGGGTTTGGCTTAGTTGTTCATGTAGAATATATTACTCCCAAAAATAGAGGTTTTAGTATAGAGTAATACCATTCCAATTATATGGTATATAATGAATGTTCCCAACTTCTACATTTAATAAAATAATGTGTAATATATTTCCAATAACAATGACAACACCACTACGAACCCCCAAGAGATGCAGTTGTCTTCTGCTAAATTCATTATTTTTTCTTATTTTTTATTGGGTTCCCTATACTATATATATATATATTATTTATATTTAATTAATTTCAACCCATTAGTTATATATATATTAGTTTAATAATATTATATTAATTAAATTTATTATAATAAAAATAAAAACACGTGTCTGTGTAAGAGGACTCCTATAGAGATTGTCTCAATTTATGCACAATATATTGCATACTTGGTGGAATTAAATATTGAATATGGTAAAATGAATATATATTTATAATGAATCTGGATAATTTTTTTTGGGATTCCATGAACTTTTCACACTTTTTCCCTCAAAATGATATAAATTAATAAAATCACCAAAAAAGAACATTACTCAATAACAATAATTTAATAGTTTAAGATTGATTTTATGAAGCTATATCATATTTTTGGACTAATAATAAATTTTATAGTGATTAACTTATGTATATGAAAATGATGATTAATATGGAACAATATTATCCCTAAATGGAACTAAATACCTTGACACTCTACGATAATTTCACGATGTTATAACAAGAAATAAAAATAAGAGCATATCTAGCCACTGTTATTGAAGAAGTTAAAGTTATATGGATAAAATGGAAATAAAGAAAAGATATATATAATTAAATACCTAGTACATATATTTTTAAATAAGTTATTTTTTAGGTTGAATAAAAAATGATGATCCACTTCAATCTCTAAAAAATGAATTCTATGTTTCCCTAGTTGAGAAAAAAGTGTATGAAGATGAATGTTTTGGGGGAGTTTAATTTTATGAACCTTATCATTATTAAAATATTAATATATTTTAACTAGAAAATTTTCTCCCATCTGAATAATTTTTAGACTTAGTGCCACTACTATCCCCCCCGGATGAAGAAGATGAAGAAGTCTCTCATGTTAAGGAGAAAATGGAAGAGTTAATTGAGTTGTACAATGGTGCATATTAAGATGATATCCAGAAAAATAAATCAATGAGGAAGAATTTTCAGAACACAAAATAGATGAAAATCCCCACCCTATTCTATTAACTTCACCACCAATGGTCAGCGTTCCTCCAGATGAGGAAAATAGGTAACACCCCATTATTCTTTTCCCTCCCACACTATATCACAAATTATTTTTTTAATCTCTTCTAAGGGTTGGGAATATTTTTATTTTATTTGGTGGTTAATTACTCCTATAATCTAATGATGTATGTTGGGAGAAATAAAATGTGGTGATTTTTTATAAAATAACACTAACCACCATCAAATTTGGACTAAACCCCTACAACTGCCTATCTAGGGGTAGCAAAAACCAAGAACCGACTTGGGGTGTCCGAACCATGTTCTATCTATTTTTACCAAACACATTCTTTTATTTATTTTTATTATTAATTTATATATTAAATTAATTCTAGGTTTAAGCATAATTATCTAGGATCTTAACACAAAAAATCACTGATGAATAAATTTTGGTTTAATCTCTACATCACGTTAGTTTTTATAGACTTATTTATTTCCGATTGAACTGAAATGAGGGTTTGTAAATTCTATGTGATTTGGGAGGGTGATCATTTCTAGTTGTTTTGTTTAATTTATATTTTTATAATTTCTTTAGGAATATTTATCTTTAATAAATACTCCCATCAATTTTCACACTTCAATTGATTCTATTAAAGTTGACTTGATTTCTGAAAAAATGGATATTATTTGATTGTTGAGGTGATAATTTTTTATTCATGAATTGAATTTTTAATATTTTTTATGATTTTTTCTATAATTACCCTTTTTTATGTAGTAATATATGGATATTATGTCGTTTATTTTGAGTAAATTCACTAAGACAACGTGATATTCCGAGGAAAAGTGGACTCAGAATAAATGTTTGAATTTATTAAATTTATTGAAAAGAAGACGCATGATGTTTTCTAGATAAAGTAAAATAAATATAAAAAGGGGCCCCTAATAATAAATCTAAGGGATTAGTTGATTTCATATTGATATTTTTATTCTGGGAATTACATTAATATTTTCGGAATATGATATTTTTGAAACATTCCTGCTATGTATATGTAAATAAGATAATTAATTTTTTAGAAATATTTGTGTAATAGTGACTGAATTCACCTATATGTGTATGATTATAAAATTTCCTCAGGGTTTTCCACTAACACCCTCTATATATGAAAAATTGTTGGTGATATGTTTTCTTGAGTGATGATGGATTGGTATTAGATCATGGATCATCGCACCACCAGAATTTGTGGATCCCAACAACAATGAAAACACCACATTTTTTTCATGAAATATCAATCCAAAATCCATGTAGTATGTTTTTCATTGTGATTTTAACTCTATTTACTAATCCGAGATGAAATCAGATCAATCCAATGAATTGAGTTTAAACATTAATCATATTTAAATTTATTTTCAATAATTTTTATAATTGTTTGTTGTGTTTTCTCACTCTCCATTTATCTTCTATAGAAAAAAAGTATTTGAAAATGAACACGGGTAAAGGTTCCTTCCTCACCTTTTATAGATTATATAATTCTTCTCTATTTCTCATTAGACCATCATTTTTAATTATTTTGGACAAAAGTATGATGAATACGCAGTTTCTAATTCTTTCACAGCCATTTTTCAGTGCAATAGATCGAAACTGTTGGTATGACATGCGATGGATGTTTTGGTTTGAGAATTGATGCTGTTAGTTTGTAGATCAAGGGAGAATGAATCAGATTCATGGGTTCCCTTTTTTCTAGGGGTGGTGTGAGGTGATTCAAATATTGATATAATTTTTATTTATCTACTTGGTGGACGAAATCCATTAAAATATTGAGGGAGAGTTCGGTATCCCAAATATGTTTTTCTTGTGTGATATTGATAGGAACATAAATAAATTAGAGAAAATCATGGGACATTATTTTTTTAGACACACCTTGAACATGGCGTGTAAATCGAGACTACACACTAGGTGGGGGTCGTTTGGAAGCACCTAGGTTTTAATAATAAATATAATGATAAAAAATCCTGTGAACCCTTCCATGAGGCGCGACATGGAACATTGGATTTGTAAGGACATGGGATAAAGTATATAAATATTTGGCATGTCATGTACATGGAAAAATTAATTAAAAGGTATACATTGGCCAATACATCGATATTCCCACCATTCAAACAATTAACAAGGTGACACAAGAAGGAAAACATGTTTCTCTACATGTCGTGCACCTCTTCTACATGCCATGTATTTGGATACATACAGGTTTTCTGAGGTTTTCCCACACTGGCAGACTTGTGGATAGTTGGACAGTGTGTGTACCATATGGTACACACCATGTACACACTTCAAAAGTATTTTTATCTCTTGGTTTCCTCGGTTTGGGCCATTATATGTCAAATGTGTTTATGTCATAATTTTATTCAAGGGTACAATTCCACATTACATATGCATCAAAGGATTGTGATCCCCTCTATAGTTCATGTCTCATATAGAATTTTAATTTCCCTCAATAACACTAGAGGAGGGTCCCCTATCATCATTTTTATATAGATGGGGTTTCTGGAAGCAGAATAACTGCCTTAGAAAATAATTTACCAACCATGTAGAAGGCCATATCAGTAGGGTTGGTGGTATCATTAACAAATGATGACCTGCATAGTAGGATGATCCATATTCGTATTTTTGTGTCCCCTATAAGTATGTGCATGACCCCCAACCTATGTGTCAAGGTATTATTATACAAGTTAGATTTATTGGGTGGGTCTTAATGATCATGATCTCTTCATCAAGTGTATTTAGTGATGGATTATCTCATTGAGAATATTCTCTTGAAATGATAATTGCATCGAGTAGATCATGTGTTTGAAATTTGGTTATGACTTCCTAGTTGTGTGGTTTCCTTTCAGAGTATATTTGACTGTTTCTATCATACATTAGTTTTTTTCTTATATTGATCCCACTATATTTACTACACTATGTTTATTGTTATTGGGGTGTTATACTGAGTCTTGTTAATATGACCCCTGCATGGGATTTTCTCGCAAATTTTATGTATTATTAATATCATGGTCTCCTTCCTTTCCACTAGGTACATGTATACATTAGTTGTGGGGAAATGTTTTGGGGAATTTATCATAGATTAAAGTTTGTTTTTTAAATTCCCTTCTTGATTAGTATCCCCGTATAAACACTTTAACCATGGTACTTCCTATTTCATTTTAGGAATCCTCCCCACAAACAACAAACTAGGAATCCACTACATGATCATGAGGGTGATTCATTGAGTGACAAGACATCAAATTAAAGGAATGTACTAGAGATAGAACATTGAATTAATTTAAAAATTGTACCACCACCAGTTGAGCATAATATATCGATGAAAGTACCAATTTATTATGAAAAAAGGATAATTGTGTTGAATGAGTTTCAGTGGTATTGGCTCCTTAGGTTTTTTGTGAGCAATACCCCTAGGTGGTTGAGGATGGGAAAGAAGATGTCAATCAAATTTTCTACCATTTGATATTACCTACATATATGTCTATCCTTGAGAATATTATTCTTCATTGATCAATTAGGGTGATGGTGGATAATATTAAATAAGTAACATGATGAGACAACTTTGTCTTGGTTATAATTTGAGAATCTCTTCATGGAGGAGTTCTATTTAGCCACATTGCAATTAGTACACATATAGGAGATTCAATATCTACAATTTTGTAGTTTGACTATGGTGGATTACTCAAAAGGTTTTATTTATCTATAATAAAACACTATGGATATGGTATGAGAATAGTTAATTAAGGGATGATCTATTTATAAGAAAATTTGTTCGGACATCAGGGATTCAGTGGAATCCCTTTTAATTCTTATCTATGTTGTAGTGGATGAGTGAGCATTGCTGGTGGATAGTTTTCTGGATGATCATGAACATGTAGTGGGTTCTAGTAGTGGGTACCATGTATATGATACCTCAGAAGTAGGTATATTACAAAAATCATAGAGAACAAAGAATTTAAGATGTGTTAGGGGACTATCTGAAGACTCATGTTTAGCAGTGTATGGATCTTAGGTTTTCTCAAATTAGTCGACAGACAAGCAGTGTTTCTCCTATGATAGTTGGGGACATATGGATCATGATTTTTTGATCCATTGAATATCTGATTGAGAGATGGTTGAGGGACCTATGAGGAAGAGAAAAAGGCGTGAGCACAGAGGTCAATGTAGAGACCCCAAACCTGACTAACATTGATATTACATTACTTTTGCGGAATACTTAATACATAGAAAAAACAGACACGCAAGGACCGTAATAGTTTAGTGTCTTTGGAAACTCGGAATATAATCTTCTAATCGTGGTGAAAGATCTACAAAATCTCCCATTAAGATCTTCCCCTTTTGTTTTCATACCGAAAACCCTTCTATAAATCCTAGGGAAAATAAAACATATAAAGGGTGAGCTCAAATTCATAGTAATGGTAAGCATCGAGAAAATAAAACAATTCATATACATTTGAACAAAAAAAATGAACATAATTTTTAAATATCAAAATCTTGAGCAATGACATAAAAAATGGTAGTACGTAAGGCATCGATCATAATGAAACATTAATCATTATAAAATTTCATGCGAATAAAACATGTAATTTTTGAAAACCATTAATCACATGATATGATTTCCATATTAGTAAAGGCATTGCTACCAAGACCATCTTAGTGGACAATGTCTCTTTCTGAATCGATTTCACTCCTCATTCCATTCCTGTATCACTATACCATATTAACATACCATTCCATCCATGTCTATCTCATTAGATATAAATATTTACCCAATACATTGGAGGGATATATAGGTCCCACCCATCTCATAACGAAATCATTCTTACGTGTGCCACAAAATAAACTTAAAACATTCATCATAACCCAAAGAATAAAATGGGTTTCATAAACATCATCCCATCATCACATAATCCATACAAAACAAATGGTTATTTCATCATAAGAAAAGTGAAACCATGTAAATCATAGAGACATTATACTTGAAACATACACATATCAAATAATGTTATCTTAGATGGAAAATGGTTTTGATAAAACACTTGAAATGAATTCTTGAGGAAAATACCATTTCTTCTTCAAAATCATTTTCTTTTCACAAAATTCCATGCAATTTGAAATGAAAAGTATTTTTTTAGAAATAGTCATGAAATCTTGTATAGTAAGGTTTATGAAAATAAAGCATTATAAAACCGTAAAAATCCGTTCATTCTGTATAAGATAAAAAAAATCATTCTTCTCGTACTTTTTCCAGAAATATCAAAAAGTACATCGTATGGTAAAAAAAGGATTCCTTACTTACCATGCAGTAAAAGTAAAAAATGGGTAAAAAGGACTTTATACATACATGAAAACATTTTTATAAAATAGGGAAATGGATGATAAATATAACCCCGGTAAATACTTACGAATAAACAATCTCGGATAAAAATAAGATTGGAAAAGTTATCCCTTACAAAGATATTTTTGTAAATAAAATAGATCACTTATGTGTATTCACTATATGGTCACATAAAGAAAGTATAAATACATGATAAGTTATAAGAATTCTTATCTTACATAATCAATGAACGAAATAATCAATAAAGAGAAGATCAACCCAAAGGAAGAAAATTGGGTTAAGAAGTTCCCTTACCTCATGTCCGACTTGACTTAATCATTCTTTAATATCCTGAATAACAAACCAAAGTAAATTTATACATTATTAATAACCTTTTTCAAGTTTATTATTCCTTTTATATCACTTATTATCATGTTATAAACATTATGTAACCATTTAAGTTAATAACATTCATTTTGTAGATATTTGGTACTTGACTCAAAAATGGACTTCTTATAATTACATGTTGTTCATGTGTTCAAAGGTTCATTATATCCAGAATTATTTTCATGATTTATATATCATATATATCATATATATCCTTCATATACAAGTATATATAATAGTACATAATATATGGAGGTAGGAAATGAAATGCACCGTTCATGGAGATGGTAAGCCGTACGTACACATGAACACTACTTTCATTTATATTTCTTATTTTAATGGAATTAAAACATAATTATACATAGTTATATTATTATTACATTATAATATCATATATAATATCATTAACTCCATCCTTTATACATCTCACATAAGGAATTCATGAATCACTTCACTTTAAGGGGGCGGTAGTCCACACTTCCTCAAATGAGATTATCGTATATACCCACTATTGAAACCAGAAAGGATTCATATAATTTGGAATTAAATAAGAATAAGGGATTCATAAACATGATATATATCATATATAAAAATAGTTCCATCATAATGGCCACTATGATAGGCGTTAGGTGAAAATCGAACAATCCTCATTTCGTGAGGCGTTAATATTCCATCCACAGAAAAATTATGCTATTAATCCATTATATAGAGGTGTCTATTAGTGTAGATATAATAATTATCATAAAAACATTCTAGTATATTTATGATTCTGGTTTTGTTACAACAGAAAGGATTAAAAAGAGTTTAGGGGTTGGAGAAGTAGAATTAATGAAACAAATTTAAGAGAAACTTTTACCTTTAATTTGGGTAACTTCCTTTGGTTTGAACCAAAAGGACTTCTTGAAGTGCCTTCTGCCTAAGGTAAGGATTATAGGTGGAGGATAGGGATATATTTATCTTAATTGGTCAGAGTTTGGATGATCCAAATGGCTTGAGAGGTGTAAGGAATTGGATAGAAATGGTCTCCTTTTATAAGGTGGAGGAGGGGCACTTTTGGAATGTGTGAAAATATTATTTTATTATATACTTATCTTCGGTTTCAAAAGGAATAAAAATCATTAAAGGTGAATATAAGATGACTCATGGTCGAAATAAAATCATTCAATTAGAATTGGACATGTTTTGGATAATATTTTAATCATCATAATCTTATTTATTTATAACATTTATTAATGAGGTAAATACTGCATCATTAATGTGTCATGAATAATTTAATATATATGATGTCAAAAAATTTAAAACAAATTCCATCATTTTTGAAATCTTATTATCTTTCCAATTAATATTTATTGTAGAGAAGATAATTTATATAACCCCTTATAAAAATTAATTACTAAAAGATTTTTGTTAATGTCAATTTTGTCTTTATATTAAATTCATTTATCCAAATTGTCAGTATCAATATCAAGATGCTCAATGGGGTCCCAAAATAGACCCAAGGATGCCAAAGGTAGTCAACGAGTCAACCAATAAGTTTTGAAGAAGTTTTAAGGTAATTTTGAATTATTATAATATTCTTTTAACCATGAATTACCTTATTTACAATTAACTGCGGTAAATAAAAGTCAAAAGATACTATTCACCAAAAAAAATTAGCTTATTGAACCACATTTTACTTCTTTATAACAACCATTTATGTCATATTTTTGAAATTAAATTCACAAAAGTGGTAAAATTTCATTTAAATTAAACAGTATGTTTTTTTAACTACCACTAAGTGGTTTCACTATTCATCAAAAATTCAAGTTTTTCAGAAAAATACAAAAAATTCAACCTAAGCTATATTTGATATTCTGAATTAAAAAATGATTTCTATTTTTCCAAATTCAAAAAATAGAAGTTCCATTAATTAATTTTAAAATTAATTCCCATTATCAAAACAAATAGCGTGTTTCTAAGAAACAATAACTATCAAAAGATCGACACTTGTTTATGTCCAATATCAAATTGAAATTAATTAAAATTACCAAAATTATATTAAATGGTAAAAATATATTCTAATTACACGTTAAAACCAATTAAAAAGATAATCTATCCATATAAATTAGTATGATGAAAAAAGTTTCTTTTAATTAAAATATAGTGTTTATTTACTATTCATTAAAAGATGAAAGTTATTATAGTTAAATGAAAAATTTATCCAATGTAAATTTTTATATCCTGATTTCAAATAAGAATTTTATTTTTTCAAATTGAAATTATAAACATGTAAAAATCTAGATTTAATGTGGGTGCGCCATCAAAAGGCGGAAAAACTGCATTTTTTTAAAAAATACTTATTTTACCCAAAAAAATTATTTTGTTCTCATACCATGTTCTAAAAAAAGTGTAAGATGAATAATAATGTTATAAAATTAAAAATTTAGTTAATAATTTTCATAACGGCTAGTTCATAATAATATTATAACAATATATCGTTGTTTAGTGAATCCTGATATTGCGTACTACACATGCTATCGAGGATGGTCGTGATTGCGTGTGATGCAATCCAAGTCAGGGTTGCGTGTAGTGGATGATCCTTTTGGTGTTGTGCATAACATAATCAAAACATATTTCATTTATACATTTAAAAAAATATATACTTAATGTTGGGTAAAATAATTCCCACAAAATGAACTTGAGATTGTGTGTAACACAAGCCAAGAACAGTGTTGCGTATACTGCAAGATAAAACGATGTTGTGTATAGTACAAGATAATCTTGGTTTAATATAAAATAGAATACATAAAAGAAATTAAAAGGAATATATCTCATAAAATCTTGGGGTGTTACAGTCAAATAACTGGAAGATGTGAATGAGGGTCCGACAGGGTAGTAGTAGTTTATTAGTGGTTCAATATTTTACCACCACCGCCATATAGGGGGTCTATGATTGTCTTAGGAAATAGATGTATATGGAATATTTAGAGGCCTACAAAATCCATATAATTTTTTTAAAATTATTTGGGATTATTATGACTCTAATAAAGTTGATGGTTTTTGATTCTAAGGCTCAACATTCCCAGAATAAATTTTTAATTTTTCAAAAGGTACGTTCAGTAAACATATTTGCGGTGTTTTTAAACATTTAGATTGATGCTCAGAACTGAAATCCATGGATACTATTAAATCCACAGCATTGGGTTTCTCTCGAGGGAGGCTTTACATCGACCATAGTGGGTTGAAAGAAAAATTTAGCATATGGTCTTTTATAGAATAATAATATAACCAGAAATTGTTATTTTAATTTTCTCAAATAGTTCAACGGTGGTGGCAGGACCATTGGGTTGTCAAGATATTTAATTGTTGACTCATCTATTGTGTAACCACACCATGCTCCATTAATGTGGCCCATTAATTTCCCCAATTATTGTGACCTTAATTGAATGATGAATTAATTCCTTTTTCCTTCTTTTCTTTTATTAAATCATGGGAAAATCGATATTTAGGATGAATTTGGAGTTGAGATCCAATGAATCTCCTACAAGAAATATTATAATGAATAATGAAGGATTTTATGACACCTATTGAGGAATCAGTCTGGAGGTTGATGGTTGACGAATGAAAGTACTCTCGAACCTTCTCTTTTGTCTACAATACCCTCGAACATGGAATCAATACCATCCGTAGTGGTCACCAATGATTCTCAAATTAGGGGGTTTATTATTTAATATTATCTTTGATAAATTACATTACTACTGCTTGCTAAGAAGCTAACATGGAGGGAGTGAGCCAAACGAACATGACTTGGAATCTTTTGTCACTTCATTCTTTTTATGTACATCAGGGTAAAAATTAAAAAATTCGATAGAACCTTGAATACGGGAGCCACAAAATGATGGCGGCATCTCAAGAGGCCCATAGGCTTGGGCGGAAGGAACATAGAGCACTAGAGCTAACTGAGTGGCTCGCAGAAGAACAACTGGTGTGGCACCGATGATTGGAAGGGGTAGCAAAGGTGGTGTCTAGCAATCCCTGGACAAAGAAGGGGGAAGTACCACTCAACGCCATAGTGGACAGACATGCAACCGACTCTCAGTAGGCAGCAGAGGTGGGAAGCAACATGCTGTTTCATGACACAGTTAGGCATTCCACAACTTCAAAGCTATGGTGATGGGAGGGAACCCTCTCACATCGGTTCACATAGAAACCCAGGTGGTTCCACCTAGCACCGCCAATTATGATCTGTATGGCTCTTTGACCCATTTGTGGGGAAAACTATGAGACCCTCAAGTGGGTCATGCCAACTGGTGCAACGAGCCGTCACGGTCCCTCCCAGCTGGGGTGGCCCAGGTAGGGTAGGGTCAGACCCAGGATTTTCCAACTCGAACTTGGTCAATTCGAACTAGTTCTGGTCACCCCATGAAGAATCGGGTCGGGTCGGTCTGGACCCAGACCCATTTCGGGCCCAAATTCACTTAAAAAATGTATCTTCAAAAACAGACGTCTGTTTGAAAAATAGTGTGCAACATTGGAGTCCATGGGATTATACGATCTATTTGAGATACACCATATCGATTTCAGAGAACGTTGGAGTATTTTTGCGTTGGATAGTACTCGAATCAAACCAGGCATTCAGCACGAAAATTCCTATAACACACAGACCATGCATCCAACTGGCACACTGTTTGTTACGTAGAAACCCTTATGTCATGGATGTCATTTGTGTTACTCTTTTGTGGAACTTTGTATTACTAGAGGCACGACCGATATCTGGAGGATCAGATACTACATAACACAAGCGCACTGGGTGCGCAGAATCCTGTGGCTAGTTGTCATCATAGAATCCCTATGTGGATCTGCATATAGAGACATTGTGTACATCAGAATCATAATAACCTTGTGTAGATCAGAATTCTTGAGACCCTGTGTGGATCAACATCATAGAGACCCTATGTGGATCAACATCTAGTGACCCTATGTGGATCATCATTATAGCGACCCAATGGGTGTCAGCATCATAGAGACCTTGCGTAGATCATTATTATGTGACATTGTGTAGATCATCATCATAGAGACCCTATGAGGAGTAGCATTATAGCGACTCATTGTTTTTTAGCATTGTGTGACCCAACAAAAACTATCCTTAGAACGTACCTTCATGGATCAATGATATACAACCCTGAGTCTTCAATTTTTTCATTTTGATTGAGATCATTCTTTTTGTTTTTACTTTGTGGAATTATGAGAGACTTTCAGGGGTCTCGTGGTCCCTATATGTATTTTTATACTCACCACTGAATGGGCTTCGCCTGCAGCTTTTTCTGCATTGTGCAAATGAAAAGCATCTTAGCTAGTACTATATTAGTTAGGACCGGGCAGTATACGGTACTGAGGTTGAAGTAAAGATTTGTGGAGATTAGATGTACCTACCCTCAAATAGGATCCTTGGTGAATGATATCAGGAGTTGTATACTATTTTATTGTGTAGTTGTATCTCTTCAGTTGGGCTAGTATTCTGACCCCTTTACATTCCATACACACATTTACTACTGCAGTTTCACTTCATGGTAGCATCATGTTGTTTTGTTGGACTATTTTCTTGTTCAGGGTTGAAGGAAATGACTTTTCATTTTAGGTATATACTTTTCTAGTGCTTGTAACCAACCCCTCCCTATGGAAGGTTGGCTTGGTGTCATTGCGGAATTGGCCCCGGGGGATGAGTCGTGACAAATTGGTATTAGGGGAGTCAGTTCTACTGAATAATTAGGACTCTGATATTTCCTAGGGACAAATAGTGTTATGTGTTTTTGGTTTGGTTTTCAGTTTGGGGAGTCAAGTGTTTGTGTAGTTGCAGACGTATCCATACACCAGGACCCTGAATTCTAATTTCCATTTCGGATCTCAAAAACATGGATTACTTGTGTTAGGGAAATGTTTTACTTTAGATCTCTTTGATTCATCTCATGAGGTATAATTTATTTATTATGATTCACCTGTTTCCTTTCAGGATGACTCCATTATGACAATAAGCCATGATTCCAAAAAGAGTTCATGATTACGGCCCACTAAGGGATGAGGCTTCGGTACATGCCCTCTTACGGAGATGTCACCTTTGGGTGGTGCACTAGAAGTGACACCACCATTTGGGTAGCTATTGACACTAGCCCCACTATAGGATGGTGCATGTCGACTGAGCATGCTGCACATGTTCCAATAGTAGCGACCTCTATGGTTTTTAGGCGAGATAGATCCCCAGGCAGCTAAGGACTGACTGGAGGGTGTGGAACAAGTTTTGTTTCTAGGTGGGACACCATTAGAGTAATTTGTGATCCTAGATACTAGCCACTACTTGGGAACAGTAGAGAGATGGTGGATCCTGATTCTCAAGTTTCACAACAAGGAAACCTTCATCTGGATAGACTTCGAGGCCCTGATTAGGGCAGAGTTTGTACTTACGTATTTGCACTCATTGTGTATCCATGAGCTGATACGCTTACCCCAGGGAAGTCTATCAATGGACCAAAACTCAACCAGATTTACTGACTTCTTGAAAAACTCCACTAAAAAGAAATGAGACACATTCTTCAAGGATCAGACATTTTTGAAGGGTCTCTGGAAAGAGATCAAGGCTTCAATTATATTGTTGAATATCCCGATATAGGGAGATGTGATTTAGTGAGCATTATTGGTGGATAAATTCTTAGTCGCGCAAGGACTGATGGTGAGAGCCATCACCAAATGACAGGTTTCCTATTCGTCTGCAGTAGGCATTAGGAAAATGATATTGAAGTCTAAGTTGGTCAGACCATCCAGTGGAAGTCCCTAGGATGTAGGGTTGGAGGTGCGGAGATCGCGTGTCAGAGGGGTCATTTGGGAAGTAGGAAATAAATCACATGCAATGGGAAGGGTCACATGGATCATGACTGCCCAACCTGTTGTACCGACAATTAGTAGATGATCGAAGGACCACTGAGGCAGCATCAGAGGTTCGACTAAGGAGGTCTGCAGGGAAGAGGATGTGACAAAAGTAGTAGGTCATGCATCAGGTGTTGGATGATAGTTTGAGGTTCTACCACCTCCACCACTGGGTGGTCCCCCGACAACAGGAAGATGGTGGACAAGGGTGAGCTCAAGTTTACATGGAAGATTCCTATAACCACGGTTCTATAGATATTATTCGAGGTATGATCTATGTCTATTCAACCCTAGTTGAAGTTTTTATAGACACATGTCTCATTCAATATTTTAATTTCACAACACTTGTTCATAGCTCAGTGATTCCAACAGAGCCATTGGCTCAATCCATACAATTAGAGACTACTACGGGATAATATTCGACAATTCACATGGGTGTAGGTAGTGTGATATCACACTTGGATGTGAGGGAATTAGTCGGGATCTCCTAGTAGAAGTGTCTAGGCCTTACAAAGTCATATTGGGAATGGACTGGAGAACCACAAGCCATGCCTTGATCAACTATTTTAGGAAAAAAGTATGGTGTGTCTATGAGGATGGGATCAAGTTTTCCTTAACTGGTGAGAAATAAACCATTTCATTATTGGATGGAATTTCTCAAAGGATGGTGCAGCCGATCACTCATCAGTTGGCTATGCAGACCCTCAAAGCAGCTGACAAGAGGATTACGAGATATCCTATTTTGGTGGACCGGTATGCTGATGTATTTTCTAATGAAGTACCAGGACTACCTTCATATAGAGAGGTAGAATTCTACATCAACTTGTACCACATAATAACTCTGATATCTACAACAACATATCATATGTCTCCATTGGAACATTGTGAGTTTAGGGTACAATTGGAGGACTTTCAGAGAAAGGGGTTCATAAGGCCAAGTGTTTCTCCATGGGCATCCCCAATTTTTTTCTCCAAGAAGTAACAAGGGACTTAAATCATTGTGTGCTCTATATATGCCTAAACTAGGTGACCATGAAGAATAAGTATCCTCTACTGAGTATTGATGATCTCTTTGACCAGATAAACGAGGATCGAGTATTTTCAAAGATATACTTTAGATCAGGTATCCCCAGCTCAGGGTATGAGATGAGGAAATACTAATGAAAGAATTCAGGTGTCAGTAGAGGCATTAATATTTATTGTTAATCTCCTTCAGTGTGACCAATTATCTTTCAATGTTCATGAGGATCATGAGTATGATCTTGTAGCCGTACATCAATCACTTCATGGTTCTCTTCATTGACGACATCCTGATATATTTGGCATTTGAGGAGTAGCATGACACACACCTATAAATAGTTTTGGATACACTCTGAGAGAACTATCGTTAGGGAATGTTCTCAATGTTCCAGTTCCGGATACATGATGTCCACTTCCTAGAGAACGTTATCTCAAGGGATTAAGTTTTTGTGGATTCGATGACGATAGAGGTAGTACTTGCTTTGGAGCCACCTAGGGCTGTGACCGAGGAGTGGAGTTTCCTGGGATTGGATGTGTACTACTGGAGATTCATACCTGGATATTCCAAAGTTATGATACCCTTGTAATATTTAAAAATAAGGAATAACACTTCATGTGGATGGAGAGATTCGAGTGGAGTTTTCAAGAGCATAGGAAAAGGCAGAAGAGTTCCCTCATCATGATACTACCAAAAGAGGGTGTTGGGTATGTACTCTATTGCAACACATCAAAGACCAGACTAGGTTGTATCCTGATAAAGGATTAGGAAGTGATTGCCTATGACTTGTGGTAGTTGAGACAACATGAGTCGAACTATGCTACCCATGACCTGAAGATAGAAACTGTGGCCTTTGATCTGATGATATGGTGGCATTACTTGATGGTTGAATTGATTTTTATTCACTGTGATCACAAGATTATCAGGTATATCTTCTCATTGAAGGACTTGAACTTGAGACTAAGATGATTGATGGAGTTCCTCAAGGACTCTGACTTTGATATATTCTACACTCCTAGGAAGGGGAATGTGGTAGAAGACACACTCAGTAGGAGGTCTAGTCAACAGTTGTAGAGTGAGTGGACAAAGAAGCTAGTCGCGTTGAAGTTATCCTTTATGGATTGATATGGAGCATCATACCTCCAATCTATGATAGTTAATCCTCCACTATATTGGTGAGTTAGGAAGACACAACATGGGTACATAGACTCCGAGTCCCGACGTTCTCATATATCATCACGATGGTATCTTGATGTATTTTCTAAAGGTGGGGAGAACTCTGTTCCCTTTAGAGGACGCACCATAGAACCGGTGATGGTACAAGGGGTGGTGTTGAGGGATTCCCCCACATCCAATTTGGCAGTAAATCATGGAGTGGGGACGATTTACTAGAACCTTCAGTGTTTGTACTGGTGGAAAGGAATGAAGAAAGCAGTGGAAGTGTTCGTGTCTTGATTTGTCACTTGTCAGAAAGTGAATGTCGAGCATAAGGTACCAGAAGGCACATCACAACCACTTGAGGTACTAGAGTGGATGTGGTATGGTATATACATGGAATTCATGATGTGGATACCATGTATGTCTAGGGGCACGATTTCATCTAGCTGGTCATTGACTGACTCACCATGTCGGCCTGATTCCTACCCACCCGAGAGAAGGGATCCGTAGAGAGCCTGAGACAACTCTACATACAATATATTATGTGACATCATGAGGTGGTGTCGGCGATTTTCTCTGATTGTGACCCACATTTTACATCCCGCTTATGGAAGGGATTGGAGGAGGCGTTCATGACTCAGCTATGCTTAAGCACCGCCTTCCATCCTTAGACAGATGGTCAGATGGAGCACACTATACAGACACATGAGGACATGCATTGTGCTTTTTTCCACAATTTTGGAGATAGTTGGGAAGACCAACTTCCCCTGGTAGAGTTTGCATACAATAAAAATTATCTCTCCACCATTATTATGGCTCTGATATAGGCCTTGTACGAGCAACCATGAAGATCACCCCTTTGATAGACAGTCATAGGGGAGTCAACACTTATGGGTATAGAGTTGGTATAGGCTACCACAGATAAGGTTCTAATCTTTTAGGAGATATTTAAGACTACACAGAGGCGACATAAATATCAATCCAATAGGAGATGGAGACCTTTGGAGTTTATTGAGGGAGAACATGTATTCATACGTGTCTCACCCTGATAAGGATTACAGAGTTTTGGCTAGTGCAACATTGCTATCATCGAGGATAATCAGACCCTTCAAGATCCTCAGCAGAGTAGGAAAAGTGGCGTACCATATAACTCTTCTCTATCATATGCACCAGGTGCATAATTTTTTCATTGTGTCACACTTGTGGAGGTACATGAATGATCTAGCGCATGTTATCGACGAGGGAGAGCTGGACATCGATGATTGGGATATGTTTGCGAAGTTTCCTGTGGATATAGGGGATCAACAGGAATGGTTCCTTCAAGGGTGGTCGATTCCTTTGGTGCAAGTTCTTTGGCAGCACAAGAACCTCTATGAGAGAACCTTGGTGAGGGAGGCTCAGATAAGTTCTCAATATCCCCATTTCGTCCCATATTTTTGTTGTAGATTTTGGGGACAAAAGGCACTACGGTTGAGAGAATGTGTTGACTCGTAAATGTAATATATATGTTTAAATATTTAGGATTATTACGATTCTATGAAAATTGAAGGAGTTTGATTTTGAGGCATGGTATGCCCATAATTTCTTTTTGAACATTTTTAAGCTACATTTAGTAAACATACGTGCATCATTTTCTATATATTAGACCAATGCACAAAATTGAAATCTAAGGAAACCATTGAATCTGCAGTGTTGAGATTCACATAAGGGAGGATTTACTTCGACCACAGTAGGTCTGGAGAAAAGTTATCTCTCATAATTTTTAATGAATAATAAAATAACATGAAATTGTTATTTTATTTTTCTCCAATAGATGAACGGTGGTGGAAAGACTGCTGGTTTTTGAAGCCATTTAATAGCTTCACACATCTGTTGTGTAACCACACAACATTCAATTAATTTGACTCGTTAATTTCCCATCTTAATGTGCCCTTAATTAAATGATGAATTTATTTTTAGACCCTTCATTTGAATTATTAAAACCCGTTAAAATGGAGATTTTTGAGGAATTTGGTGGTGAGATCCCATGAATCATATACTAACCTTATTACAATGAAGAACAGAGGATTTGATGATGATTGTTTAGGAATCAGTCTAGAGGTCGATGGTTGACGATGGACTATGCACACGAACCTTCTCATTTGTCTGCAAAACCCTCAAACATGGAAGAACCATTGTCTACAACAGTCCCCAATGATTCATGATGTAGGGGTTTATTATTAATGTTTATCATTGAGGAATTAATTTACTATCACTTTTTAAGAAGCTAACACAGAGGGTGCGGGCCAAAAGAACAAGGCCTGGACCCTCCTCTACTTCATTCGTGTTGCATTCTTCAGGGGATGAATTTACAAATTCAACAAAACCATGAATCTGGGAGACTTGTAGCGACAAAGGCATCCATGTAAGATCATAGGAATGAGTGGATGTTCAAAAGGACCACCAGAGCACACTCGGTGGCTACAAATGATCCACCAGTGTGGAGCCATAGATAACCGGCGCTCACTGGCCGCAAAAGGGGTGCAGCACCACTCTGCACCATGGGGGATGAACATGCGACCGACTCTTGATCAACCGCAGAGGTGGGAGGTAGCACACCTTTGCATTCCACGGTGAGGAAGGTCACAAATTCAATGTCATGGAGAAGGGAGGGGACTCACTCCTAGCCGGTCCTGCAGATAGCTTGGTGTAGCCACCTAGAGTTTCTAATTAAGACTTGAACGACTCTTTAAGCCTTCTGGGAGGCTGACCGCATGACCTTCATGGGGTTCACGCCAGTCGGCAGGCATAGCTGCTAGGGCCTGGCCTAGCCGGGGTGGGTCGAGCCAGTCCACAGCCTAGCCCAACTAGGTCGGACCTGACCTCGAATCCTTTCGGGCCCCGATACACTTAAAAATCCAAATCATACAAACCAGATGTTTTTTTGAAGAATCGGCTGTGGTGTTGTAATCATTGGGATGATATGGATCTTTTGAGATACTTCACTTGGGTTTTATAGAATGTAGGAGTATGACCATGTTGGAACGTACCTGAATCCAACCGGGCCCTCAGCAATAAAATGCCTATAACTCACTGACCAGGTCTCTGATTTACCCATTGTTTATTTCATAGGAACCCTTAGGACATGGAGGTCCTTTGGGGTACCCCTTTTTGGAAATTAGTAGCAGTGGATTCATGGCATATATCTAGAGGAGCAGATACAACAAATCTCAAGTGCACCAAGTGCAGGAAATCCCATGGCTGGCTGTCATCATAGAGACCTTGTGTGGATCAGCATATAGCGACCCTATGTGGATCAACATCATAAAGATCCTATTTGGATTATCATTCTATCTAACTTGAGTGGATTACTAGTGTGCGACCCGATGAGGTCCACCATTAGAGTGTCCCGTTGTGGATCAACAATATATGAATCCGTGTAGATCAGCATCATAGAAACCCTATGTGGATCAACATCTAGTGACCCTGTGTGGATCATCATCATAGAGAGCCTATATGGATCAACATTATAGAGACCCTATGTGGATCAATATCATAGAAACCCTATGTTGATCAACATCAAGTGACCATATATGGATCAGCATCATTATTACCCTATGTGGATGAGTATTCTAGTGACCTTGTGTGGATCCCCTATGTGCGCCCCAACGAGGACCAATCGTAACCTATCATGGATCAGAGATATATGAACTTGTGTGGATAGACAATGGAACAAATCCCTCATGGTTCAGTTATGGAAACATACTAACAGACTAAAATGATATAGCGATAGGCTAATCATATTTATTCTTGAACTCTGAGTTATATACCTGGTTTTAGCAGAGTCTTTTTTTATACATTGTGATTGAGATCTTGCATTGAGGTTTTTCATTGTTAAATTATGAGAGACATTATGGTGTCTCAAGATCCCCACTGTGTATTATTATACTCACCCATGCATGGCGTGGCCCGCACCTTGCTGTGTCTTTTTCAAATGACGAGGAGCTTTCCTGAGACTATAATAGCTTGGAAAATGAGGTACACTACAGTGAAAATTGATGTGGAGAGCTATGGAGATGAGATTTACCTACCCCTCAGGTATGATCCTTGGTGAAAAATTATCAGGATTTGTTTATTGTTTTTGTTTTTAGTTGTATTTTTTTAGTTGGCCGTGTATTCTTCCACATTTTTTCAGTAGACACTTTTACTACTACAGTTTTACATCGTTATTGCATATTGTTTTGTTATTGGACTATGTGTTTATTCTAGTTTAAAGTAAATGATTCCCATTTTAGGGACATGTCTTTCTGGTGCTATTTTGAAACCCCTGGCATATGGAAGGTGGGCTTTGTGTAGTCATGACATGATCCTCAAGGGGAGGGTCAAAAAAAGGAGGCAATCAACAATCTATGGAAGCCTTTGAACCTGAGATTCTATGGATGATACCATGTAGGATCTATGTATTTTATATTTTATTTTCAGTATCTGTTGACAAAGTTTAGAGTCATTACCTCCATACACTTCTCTTATTCATGACATTTATATTCTTATTGTTTCATTGGCTCAACCCTTGTAGTTGAAGACTCTGATATGCAGTGACTAAGAGATTTTTCTCTTCTATTGACAATATGATCTAACAATTTTATGTGAGATTTTTATATGGGATATCTTATTTGAAGCAATTAGGCCTTATGATGTAATCTTTGATATTGACTCTATATCCACAGCTCATTCCTAGATTTCCTTTTTCAGATAGAGGATACACTATGTAAGTAGTGATAGAATGTTGTTCTCCATTGTTGGTTAAATGGTAACCATGGAGGATTAGGATGATCTAATTCATAAAAGAGTGTATATGATTACAAAATAGTTATCTATAATGAATATTGGAGAAGTGGATTTTTTTGCTATCAACTTCCTATAGTGGTGGAAGAGTATAATGAAAACGTTTTAAGGATGTAAATGGGTTACCTTCTTATGAGAGCTAAATAAATTCATAGAATTACATATATGGATGACATCAACATCCACACTATCGTGTCATATTTCTCCCATAAATTTTTGATAGTAAAGGGTGTAGTTGGGGGACATACAAGAGAGGGTCTTTATGATACCCAGTGATTCTCCTAGGATTCCCCAATGTTGTTCTCAAAGAATTTGGACATGAGATTGTGGTTATAATTGGATTATTGGTGCTTCAATAAAGTGACAATGAAAAATTATTGTCATCTATCAAGTATCAACATTTTCTTTGATCAGTTGAGAGGGGCACGACGGTTCAAAATGAATGACCTGAAATCTCGCTATCATCGGCTATGAGAATGTGATGAAGATATAAAAATGATAGTATTAAGTAGATTATATGGTCATTGTGAGTACATGGTGATGTATATTTGTGTGAAGAACTCCCTACATTGTTAATGGGAATCTTGAAAATCATCTTTCAGTTTTTTTAGACGAGTTCATTTTGGACTTCTTTAATGGAATCTTGGTTTAGTCGGTGTCTGAAGAGGATCAAGTGGGACACATGAGGATGGTCTTGGAAAAAATCTATGAGAACCAAAATTATTGGAAGCTATTAAAGTGATAGATTTTATTCAAGATATAAAATTTCAAGTACATGTAATCTAAGAGGATCTGGTAGTAGTAAAATTGGAGAAGGTTGAGTTAGTGCTTTCTTAGGAACAACCCAAGAGTGTTAATGAGGTGAAATGTTTAATTGGGTTGGAAGGGCACTATTAGAGGTTTGTTCTTGATTTATCCAATGTGGAAACACCATTGACAGCTTTTAATTTCAAGTGGAATAATTTCACCTGAATTAAAACGTTCAAATAGTGATTTAATGAGATGAGGATTATATTGAAGATCACTCCCATAATAGTATTTCTAAAGGAGGGTGTCAATTACTTAGTGTTCTGTGATGCATAAGGGACCAAACATTGATGTGTTATGATGATGTGGATGGAAGTTATTTCATATTTTTCATTCCAATTGAGACAAAATGATAAAAAATATTTGTCCGATGATCTTGAAATAGAAGTGGTAATTTTCAAATTAAATATGTAGTGACACTACCCAATGGGTGTGCGGTTTATCATTTAATTTGATTAAAAGAGTATGAGGTATATATTCTCACAAAAATATCATAAATTCAGACAAAGAGGATGGATAGTGTTCTTCCATAACCTTGACTGTGATATTATCTACACTTCTAGACAGGGGAATGTTGTGGAAGGTGTTCTCAGTATGATTTCCTATTCATAGTTATTTTATAAGGCATCAAAGAAGTTAGTCTCATTTTTGTTGACATTCATCGGCAAGGATACTGCTTCATGTCTCTAGTTGATCGTTGTTACTCCACCAATTTGGAAGCATGTGAAGGATAATTAGTGAGGAGATATTGGCCGTGAGAACATACATACTTAGATTTACACTACAAATTATTCTGACTCATATTATGATGGTTGGGAGAACATACTAATTTTTAAATTATGGAAAATGGTTCCTTTGACATTGATGGAGGAGGAGGAGAGGGAGTTTTATTAATACCATTGGTGGTATATCTAGTGGTTGAAATGATGTTCCAACACCTTCATCATTATTTTTTGTGGAGGGGGATGAAGAAATATGTTATAGGGATTTTCTTTTCATGACTCCATTTTCATTAGGTAGACGTAGAGCACCAAGTTCTAGTGCATATAAACCAAACCCTTGAGGTTCCATAGTGGATGTGGGATGGGAGATATAGGGACATTATGATTGGTTTACTATGTAAGTTTATTGAACAAGATGCCATTTGGGTATTGGTAAACTAACTCCCGATGTCAGCCCACTTCTCAGCCATTAGAGAGAATAGTTAAGTGGACAGATTGGGGCACCTTTTTGTATAATAGATAGTTCAACTCCATGGAGTACCATAAATGATCTTGAATGACCATGATGGTATCCTTACATATTAATTATGTAGAGGACTACAGGATGATTTTGGGACATAGTTATGCTTGATCATGGTGTTTCACTCCAATATTGATGACCAGATAGAGCATACCATTCATGATTTTCATGAAATGTTTTGGGATTTCAGGTTTGAATTTTCCCAAATATGGGAGGTTCACCTACCCATGTTTGAGTGTAGATAAAAAAAAAATAAACCATTTCACCATGTTTTTTTGAATAGTTGATGAATTTTATATGTCACTCAATAGGTCACCACTTTGTTTGGTATATCTGGTCGTCTCAACTATCATGGGACCATAATTAGTGTGTGATACTACAAAGAAGTTACAGATCATCCAATAGTAGATAAGGACTGAATAAAGCGAGCATATGTCTTATGTGGATGTATGATAGAGACCTCTAGTGTTATAGGATGGGGACCCTATATTCCTAAGTGTTTCACCTCTACAAGGATTGACGATATTTTTTTTTGGGAGAAATTTAACTCCATGATTACTTGGTCCCTTCCAAATACTATGTAGAGTTGGCTAGGTGGTGTACTGATTGGCTCTACCTCCATAGTTTGACCGAGTATATGAAATCTTACACATGTCGCAGATGAGTATGTATGTTCATGACTCATCACATTTTATTGACTTGGGAGAGCTGGACATCGAGGATGGAGATATATTTTCATTGTACTTCATGGATATTTATGATCATCCATAATTGATCATTTTTTAGAAATATATTTCCCTTATGCATGTCCAGTTGTAGAATAAGAATCTTCATGAGAGAACCTAGTAGTGGGAGACCCAGAGTTGAACCCATTACACTCATCTTTTTGTACATATTTTTTTCTTCCTGGAATAAAAATACCTATGGTGGGGAGAATGTGATCACTCAGATTTTCCATTTAGTATTTTAGGATATTATACGGTTTTTTAAACAAATTGTGATATTAATTGGTCATCTAATTCATATCCCACATAAATTTATTATGAATGAAAAGATTACAGTGAATAAATTAGGTGTGATATGTTTTATCCAACAAGAAACATTGAAATATTTTACGTAAAATAGTCCATTAAATGAAAGACATAGAAGAGGAAACCTGAGAAGGGTCATACGACACAGTATGTGCTGGTCCTACAACACAAGCATGTAATTTAACACCACTCGCATGACCATCACAATCTATTGTGAAAGCTCCCATGATGGAGGTATAACATGAGAATAAGAAACTACTAGGCGATAATCAATAAGATAAAGAAAACTAGAACACCATATAGTATTATTCAAGATCTAGATAGTGCTTGTACATAATCCATGCCCCTAGATCCAACTATATTTCTAGCTATGCGAAATATAGTATGAGTGAGTCCAGATCTAATAGTGGGTGTGCATGGGTGTGTAGGTTTGTGTGTGTGTTAGAAGGTTGTGTAATGGGTGGGCCCGACCGTTTAAGACATGGGTGCCTATGTTGTAGGTGACAACCCTGCTTCCAACTTAATGAATGGATGGAATGATCAGTATTTTTAGGAATGGGTTATCTTTTCAAGATATTGATGTACAATAAAATATTTTTCATGGGGTTGTTCGTCCATAAAAAATAGTAATAAAACCCCATACATCTGATCTGATTTTCAAAGCCATCCAAAAATTCCCTCACATCATCTTCAAACATCACCCACCTCCTGAGCTCACCTAAACATGCTTTGACATCAATATCCTCTCCATTCATCAACTGAAAGTGGTTTAATCAATCCCAAGACAATAAAACCTCCACTATAGTGTTTATCATTCATCATTGATGATCAACCAAAGTTAATCAAGTCTCACTCGATGCCCATAAGGAATTCATTAAAATTCATTTTTATGAAATAATTTCTTCAAATAACCAATACATTACACGAATGTGGTCATAATTTACAATTACATGATTTCATATTGGTCACATGGATATTTTGTGTGAAATCATCAAGACATTAATGCATGTCATGTTAATCCCTCACAAAGATTACCAAATAGAGGGAACCTGTAGTCACTGAACTCCAAGAACGAATCACATGATTTCGATCATAAAAATATCAAGAGGATATATACTTATAAACAAAGGGGCTCACAAAAAAAGATGATTCTTGGGATTAGAGAAAAAATATCTTTTAGATTCTCATAAGAGAGTTTGTAACAAACCAACTTGAGTGGATTTCGATTTTTATATTTTATTTATTTCATCACAGAAATATTTTGGTTATTTTCCAGTAGTTTCCCATTGACATGCAAAATCATGATGTGAGGCCTCTAAATACATCATGTTAAACCGTCAGTTATTTTATAAAAATACATCACATGAAAAAAAAAATCATGAACTTCTGTGTGAATTACCCTATGAGTTCTCATAGCTATCAAGCAGTGAATAACAAATTACATTCTTCCGATCATGGGATTTCGAGAATTTGAATCCACCCACCACCTCATGAATGTTCAGGAATCACCCTCAACATGATAAACATTGACATAATTCATCTAAACTCATCCTATATAAAACCATACTAGGCATAATTAAAAAAATTAGAGAGAAAAAGTAGAGATAGAAAAATAATTAGTAATAATGAAGAACATTATAGGTGGATATTTAGTTACTTCTTACGAAAAATATGTTTAGGTAATCATAAGGCCCCCATATTGATAACTATTTACAATTTCCATTATGGGAATACATCATAGGATAACCTTAATATAACATGAATTCAGGAAACATTAAACAACAATTTAACCCTCTAGTTATGTGATTCATGCATGAGACATGGGAACAAGCCTCTATATCATGAAACACTAACATGAAGCGCCATCGCGGGTCCTCAACCATGAAATGAAAATGACCATGGAAATTTAGTTTTTTTTCATGAAAAATCTAGGACATGTGTTATTTAAATAATTCTTTAGCCTAGAACTCCTCATTTAATGAAAATTATTTTCCCTTCACCCTTATACACTTAGACATTCTACCTCAACGCTCAGACATCCACTTTTGTTCATGTGAGTGATCCTAGACATGTTAGTAAGACTCCTCCATGTGACATGGCTAATATCACATGACATCATGAATCATCACTTGTTTTGAGATGAACTCATGTGGCCCTATAAATCTCATTCATGAACACATGGAACAACTTAGACATGTCAAACATGATCATGCGACATGACCTTGACAAGTAGGATGAAATCACATGAATAAATCTCATAAAAGTTAACGTGATCAGATGAAGAAATAATAAAGATTTTCTTTCGATCATGAGACATGAACTATTCATTTAATATTTGGTTATTCAATGAACATTTTACCTGATGGACTAATAACCCACTCAAAAATTCATAGAAATTTCACCTTTGATCTAGAAAATCACCATGGATTCTCAACATTGATCATGAAATGCACCATGTAACTCTCATCTTTCATCACATGAAGCACTGGATATATTTCATTAATACAACCTTGGATTTTTCATTCATGCCATGAAGACACCATGTGACATATTTATATGATACACTAAACATGGTAGGAGGACACATTAGGAGACCCCATTTTTGTTAACCAGACATAACTAGACATACACTATGAAAACCTTCAGAAAAGAAACTTCATCCAGGTACATAATTTACATGGGGTGTGTCATTAATGGGTTGGGATTATACACTAATGTAAATAAATTTTTGTCATTCTATTAGAAATGACCTTTTTTATGAAAGTAATATTCAATAGACCTTCCACGGTCATCATATATATTTATATATCAGATGATAGAGAATGAATATGTAACAAGGTTACCCATCTGGGTACAAGACCTTAACAATTTAAACCATAATAATAATAATAATTTTTGAGTCTATAATAACACATTCCACATAATATGTGTTTTTGGAAAGAAGTAGACTATAATAAAATTGATTCATATCTATATAAAATATGTCATATAATTTTCTATGGCTTGTTATCAAATGGGCATCCACCATGGTGTAGGAACCTTCATATCAAAAATATTCATAACTCATGGGATTGAATTCTCCAATAATTCTACCATCCTTTTTTCCATCAATCAGTGATATGTAAGTTTATACATGGGGATATGTTTATATGTAATCCCCAAACATTCTCACAAGTACCTAAAAACTCTCAAAAATATTGGGAAGAAATGAACTACAATAAATTTTGATTTCTATTATTAATAGGGTACGTTTGACACCATATTATGATCTGAGCCGCATGCTATATTCTCCATGAGACTATAAATCATACCTCTATATTTGAAACATTAATTAGTGATCCCCAAAAAAATTTATCTCATGCGATGTGTCAAATCATTCCCTATACCTTTTTTATCACATAGAACATGAATCACAAGGTCTTAGAGATTAATGATGAATGTACCAATAACATGATGGGGAAGCCCTCCTTGTGGGAACTTCATTGGGATTTAAGATCGATTACATCTCATCTTCACCCAATATTTTATACTTCTAATGTGGAAGTTTAGTGCTTCCTGGAATAGATATATTCGGTTCTAGGCCTCAATATCCTATATTTTATGACACAGATACTCGTAAGTTGAACTAAATTGTATCATATTTCTATATTAACGTGATTTTAAGGATTCCTCCTCCTGGATCGATCCCTATATTAGTTCCCTTACTTCATGACGATAAATATAAATGTATAGGAATTTCATATGAACATAAAAAATTCCAAATAAACTATGTGGGTTTTCATTAATGTACATACATTATACATTGGACTCCACATAGAGGTTAAAACCCATCTATAATACACCAATAATCTCCTTTGACATTAATAAAATCCAGAGATCCCTAATAAGACAATAAAATGAACCTTCATAAATGAACAAGAGAATAGTGGTGAACCAACAACACATATTGTTGATCCCATTAACACATGGGATTTATCAGGTTATCGATATAGGGGTAACCAGTCTTGTATTGGTTATTTTGAAGGACTTCAAAAACATATAATAAATCTATAAGAGGGTCCTAAAATAAAATTTAATTTCCGTAAAATGGTTTCATTAACTAAATATATCATTTTTTTGATCAATGTGAGGTATTCGGTGTTAAACCCATATTTACTCTCAACCTTTGGAAATCATGTTTGTTCCATTTCATGGGTGTGAGAACCATTGAGAGTTTCGGGTGATGACATAAATGATAAAAAGGAAAAAATTCATTATCAAAAGACCCTAAATCACCCACAATAGAGTTCCAGGTGAAACTATGCAAGATTTTTTAGGAAACAAAATTGGTTAACTTGATATGAAATCCATTAACTATGTCAATCCATCAATGGGTTTAAAATGATTTATTTCCCAAATCAGGTTAAACATTTTTTTAGAAAACAATAATTGTGATATTATTGTAAAATCCTTTTACTATTTCAATCATTTCTGGATTATAAATGTACATATTTTAGTATTCACATTAATTCAATTTTTTGTGAATCAAAATTGTAAACCCTATGTGAAATATTTCAACTTTGTTGAAATATACCTAAAACAAGGGACCACCTTGTTATTATATAACTATGAAAGTAATTGATCAACTAAATACTCTAATATATTATGATTCAATGATAAGTTGACTTTCCCCTCAAAAGGACTTCTCATTTCCAAATAATACAAATAGAATCATCAATTGCTCCAATGGATTATATTGTATTTGGACAAGATCTTAATGCATGAAGAACACTTGAAGCTTCAATGAACAACCTAAATACGTAGAAATCATGCACATCATATATAATACAAGCCTTGTACCTGAGACCTTGAGGTATTATATTACTAAATCAGCAATCCAGTGATTTTTTTTTTATCATCATAGTGTTGTAATACCTCTTCAATGGATCTATCCCATGTTTATAGGTACCTTATGAAATCTTTCAGAGGATGAATCACTACATGTAATATTTCCGACCACCTGATGTATTTGAAGAAGTGGCCCTTATTTTCATATTCAACCACATTGGGATCATACCCATAGAGAACTAAAAAATACACCTTCCTAACCATAGGAAGATATATGAGGATAATCACAATGTTAGATCAAACACTTAGGAGAGGCCTGGAAGGGATTATATCTATTCTGGTCATCATTATCAACATATATCTATATTTGTAGTGGGAATTTTAGAGGATGTTTTAACAAAAACCATAAAAATTTTGTAATCTAACTTGGGAGATTTATTGGGGTATCCAAACACTGTCAATCAAGAGTGGTATTATCTCCCGTCCAGTGCTATTGTATTTGAGGCATATCGTTGTGTCCTCAAAGTGTCCCATAATCAATCAAAGATCATCACTGTCGTGGAGCCTCTAACTTAATCATTTATACGTCAGGTGACTATTAAATAACTTGGAGTACCATAAACCATATGGATGGGAGAATGATTATCCTTTTTAACAATCATATCTTCTTTAATATGATCACAGACACACTAAAGTGTATAGTGGGTCTCAAACCACCAAACAGAACAACGCACACTAACCCACAACATGGTACCATAGGAAATGACCCAAAAAATAGTATATCAAGTGTAGACCCACCAAACAATACAATAATAATTGTCCCACCAAACAATACAATAATAATTGTCCCACCAAACCACATATCAAGCACCAAACCATAAAATTATATACTCCATTGAAGTGGATAATCGACCTACATATGCATCATTAATAATGATATCAACTAAATTTAAGGAAATATCATTATATATCATTGGGAACACCCCTACGTAGTTTAATCATTCCATTATGAATTCCTTTAAGTCATAGTAGGTTTTCCAATTGACTACGCCTAGAATTGGAAAGTAAGGAACCAATGGTTTCTTTTATCCATCAACAGAAGGTATTATCACCCATGTTTATGTTTCATTATGACATGTTAATTGATCATATGGTTAGCGAAAATAGGTTACTCGGTCTCTAGAATCCTCATTGAGATAAATGTCATCACCCACACACCATACTATTGATAGAGGGTAGGGTGTCTTCCTGACCAATACCATTCATCCCCTCAAGGATGATATGGTAATTAATATAGGAGAAAAAATCACCCATATTCAATTAGAGAATGGGGACCACTGTGAAATAATTCATGGAATTCCCATGGGATATATTCACTAGAATAACACATATGTACCTTAATATAGTGGTCCTCCATACATTAAAAGGCCCCATCCTACATGAATGGCAGAATTTTCAAATTATTCTTCCCCTTATTGGGTAATGTGGAGACATTATCCCATCCCATAAGGAAATGTGATTTTTTATTTTTTCCTCTCCCTCATTAGTGGTACATGGGAAAACATATGACGTTAGTAGTCACCAAAAATCGTATAAGAGATTTGGGTTCCTCTAATAATTGGGAATTTTATGCATTTCCCAAGACCCCCAATGCTTCACAACTTACCCACAAACCAATAAATACGGAGTATCGACACCCTAGAATCAAAACAAAAGAATGTTCACAATGATATAATGTGAGAGAAGGAGTTTGTTCTCCGATATCTTGTTGATAAGAAATGAACGGTATATTTCTTCCAAACAAAATATGTCCCAAGGTACATTTACTATTTGATATAAAATGATTTTATATCACTCTTAATAATGAGTAAGTTGAGTATGGTAGGGTTTATATTCCATGAATATTACTTCCCCCACCATAATAATATTATACACCCAATAAGGAGTTTATATAAAATTAATTGCTTGATTAATAAGTTTATTGATGCTGGGATGTTTGAACTACCAACACCTGAATCCACACTCCAGTCAAACAAACACTATAAAAAGTGCACAAAAGATTTTCAATAGAGTATTGGCCACATATATCCCTCTGATTAATGATCAAATCTCAATGATAGATGAAAAAAAGTATATTCCTTCCAATAAAAACATGTACCCCAGTATTTTTACCAATCCATGGAGAATAATTTCATATATATCACAATAATTAAGAACCCATGTGATGTAAAGATGACAGGACATGACAATCACGGTCTTTACCACTGATATTTTGGTTACAAAATTGTGATTTCATTTATCATTAAATATTTTCTAGAGGTGAAGGTATATAAAGTATTGATAGAATTAGAGGATATATAAACTCATGAAATATGCATATGAATCATTTACATTCCATGAAAAAAGTATCCTTTGTTGAATGTTGTTACACAATACGACCAATGAGCTAGATGCTAAACCACACGATACATCCATGTCTCTGGATGTTAAACAAAATCATATTTCCTATCCTTCTGATGAAGAATTAAATGATACATCCAAGTCAGATGATGTTAAAAAATACTATGTTTCCTAGTCACAATTCATTATACTACAAGATACGTCATAGTTACATGATTCTAAACACACAATATTTCATAGTCACATTGAATTAAACTACATGTTATATCATAGTCTCATTACACTCAACATAATGAAATGTCCTATTAACACAATTAAAAACTGCTCCAAAACTTTATAGTCACACGATGCTATATTTCAGGACAATGTTTTATTCAAAAAATATTGAACTATATGAAAACATCCTTACTGGAAGATGAGAAACTGAAAATAAACCATCTTAGTCACAAGATTATAATCTATGTGACATCTTAATCTCTAGGATATATCATCATTATCATATGGATTTTATCATTCCTTTGAATGTTCCTCCAATATTGAACAACGTAGATCCCTAAAATATCTAAAAATAATAATTCATATCAGTCACTAAATGAGGGTATCACCTGATAGGTCACCATCCCAGACACTCATATTTGGCCATCAAGGAAAAAATTTTGAATATATAAAGTGGATGACATTAGGGAGTGAGATTATGTCACTTATAGCTTAATAAATTTCTAATACCATATACAAGAACTTGCATGGGGATGACATATATGTATTAAGAATAAATTGAATGATGGATACCTATCATATATGTACATGAATCTCATCAATATAATAAAATGGCTTGATGAGGAAAGGAGCGGACAAAAATACCCACATAATTATTACAAATCAACAAACTTATCTTAGAAACTGTTAGAGGCACACAGAAAATCCTACACATAACAATTTGATGTGCCAATATCATTTGATAGCGATAGGGGGGATCCACTAGTATATATCAGTGTTGATACAATGAAATGGAAATATTGCTACACTAATAACCAGAGTAGAATATTCCCATGATTAGTATATATACGTGGCCACTTCGGAAATTGTGAACATTATTACTCCCATCCTAGAGTATTATTGTCATATTCCTGTAATTGGGGAGGCATGTGACTGGGATCGTATCCCTATTCCAGCCAGGGATCTCCATGCATTTTTTGAACATGAATCAAGAAAGTCTCACTTTCATGTCTATGAAATATATTTAAATCGAAAAAGCCAGAGCACTATGATATTAACCATTGACAATTTCAGATCCGTTAATATAGTATGATAATTTTTCAAGGGCAATACCACATCCCTACTAAGGAATCTACTCGAAATATTCCAACAAGTTATAGGACCATGATCACATCGGTGTTCCCATCATTAAAAAATGTATATAATTATATGATATATTGATAAGGTTCATATTTTATTCTTCATTTCTAGAGGTCCATTATATTATTTTCATAGGGAATATACATATGAATCGGGCCCATACACTCACTTCATCTCATCTTGACCGTAATTTTTTTAAAAACACCCAACAACAGGATTATATTTCTGACAATAACCTAGATTATAACTTGCATAATATAGAAGATACTAAGAAGTAGGATTGTATCCCAGATACACAATAAATTTATCAAAATATTCCAGCAACTATAATGCAGTAACCTCATATCCATGCACAACCCCAAAATGAAAGATGAAATATTGAAAACATGATATAAAATGAGGTTCTTATTCCTGTTCCTCTCAATGAAACTATAATTATGGACATGTGATGAACCATATAAATTCGTCAATAAAATTTGGACTACCCAAATGAATCAAAATATGATCACTTCTTAAATTGTATTCCCCACAAAATTGAAAAAAATGGATCATATGGACTCAACTCCTGCCAATTCACCATGGACACCCTCTCCATGGAGATATCTTTCCCAAAACAGTAAATACCCCCATTTCATAGACACTCTATTATATATAGGTTCCTGAAAAAGACACCTTTGTATATATAGGTTATTGAAACCATGAGCACAACTCTATATAGTTCCCAGATAACCATCACTGACTCCTCATCATGGTTAGTAGGCAACCCCGAGAAACAACCACTATGGTTTAACTGGGAGGATACATATAACCCTAATAAATAATAGGACTATATGAATATATGGGTTAAGCTAGCAATAAATTTCTTCCAAACCATGTTCTAGACAATAACTACGTCCAATTACGAGATCCCAAATGCGTCAGAATTAAAGAACATAATTTTATTTTCACCTAATTATACATGAAATTTATAATATATTGATGGAACAATGAATCCCTTATCATTGAAACATGGGTCACCACTAGACCATATATACACATAGTTGTTAGCTAAAAATGGAAAAACACTCAGTGGCATAAGGACCAGGATCAAAATAGCATAAAAAATTCATATTACATTTTTGTTTATGCGTTATGAAATTTGTCTTATGACTAATTAGAAAATCATAGTTAGACATTTATTTATTTGGGTGAGAAATGTTTCGGGCTATGGACAATACCCTTTACCCAGGGTAGTGACTCTACCAATATATGGAATTATTCAACATCAAAATCATAGTAGAAATGACGGTATCAACTCACATGAGCCTCTAATAAAAAAAATATTTCCCTATTCCATCAAGAGAACAGGTATTTTCTCTCATAACCCCAATGAAAGTAGGAATAGAACACCCGAAGATATAAAATAACTAAAAAGGGATTTAAAAATATAAAAGGTTTACCACATTGTATATTACTCATTGGGAATAATTTAGGTAGAAAATGTTATACCCACTACCGATGAATGGTTTCTCAATAAGTAATCTTCATATCAAACATCATATATCCAAATTCTTGGAAGAAAAAATATATAATGAACATCATACAATTTTCTTACATCATTACTATAATCTACTTGGAATCACATGTTTTTAATGAAAGCCTATAAACTTTATAGAATCACATTTCTAGGAAGCTTGAATCAAAACATTATTTCTTCCCAATTACCATAAACAGTACTCTAAATCTCATAAATTCTAATGTCTTGGTAGCAAGATACTAATATAAATGAAATCCCATGTCCTTGTATAAGGACTATAACTATTAAGTCATACCATTTCCATGTAGAAAGACTATAAAATACATGAAATCCCAATACATGGGTGCAAGACTCTAAACTATATGGCATCCCATATCCCGGCATCATGATTATAAACTATATGGATCATGAAATCATGTAAGAAAGGCATTAAACTAAAAATAATACCTTGTTATATAAGAAATTCTATGAACTACATTGAATCCCAATTTGTTGATGGAAGACCCTAAATTTAAAAATATACAATATTTCGACTGAAAGAATCTACATTGCATGGAATACAAAATCCTATAAGCAAGAATCTAAATTTTTTGGCACCCCATGTCCTACAATAAAAAAATAAAAAATATTGTTGATACCACATCTTTGAAGTAATTCATAAAAAACTAAATTGAATAACATTCTATATATGATTTATCCAAATTTCATGGTATACCATTTTTTGAAAATAAGACTCTAAACTACATGTATTCTCATGTCCTGGTAGCAGGACACTAAATTGAACTACATACCATGTCCTGGAAGAATGACTTTAAATAACATGGATAGTTAGTCCTAAAAGAAATACATTGAAACGTATACGATACCATTTCCAAGAAACAGGACACTAAACATTATAAATCTAATGTCTTAGTAGTAAGACTCTAATCTACACATCATCCCATGTCATGGAAGTATGAATTTTAAACTATATTGCATCCCAAGTCCTCAAAGAAACTTATTAAATATCATGGAACCCCAAGTCCGTGTAGTATGCCTTTAAATTGTATGATATCGTAGAATTGTAAGTAGGAATCTAAAATATAGTGCATCAAATGACCTAGAATATAGAATATAAAATATATGGAATCTCATTTAATGGAACCATGGCTAAAAAATAAATGGAATCCCTAGTCTTGCAACATGATTCAAAATGGTACAACATCCCATTTCTAATAAAAAAGAATCTAAACTGCATAACATCAAATGTACTGGAAGCAATAAATTATATTGTATATCATCTTTCATCCATAATATAAGACATTAAACTACACTAAAGACATCCTCCACTCTAGACTATAAACTACCTGTAATATTTCCTTACTTCAAGTTGTTAAACTTCACAAAGAATGTTTCTTTACAGACTATTCATTTCCCACGGTCAATATCATTATGAAAGAAAAATGAAGTGATTCCATCCATGGGTTTGGTTCTCATACACACAGTGAATCCTTATATTCAATAACGTGATTATTATTGATTCATATTAACATAGGAATCTTAATGTTGTCCATATCCCAAATACTGGCTCCAACTGTATTGTCAACTAAAAAAATTTCCCCTCGTATATAGTTTAGAACCATGTGAAGTGTTTTCCATTTTGGAACTATATGTGGATTGATTACACATATAATATGATATTATGTAATGTATAGATCTCAAATCCTGATTCCAACTAATATATAAATGTAAAAAATACTCCCATCTCAATGCATGGGTCAGACCTCTGTTGATATTTTTCTATTCAAGTACTATGTGGGTATTGATTCCTATTAATGATGGATGTCCAGTGACACAAATACTTTCAATTAGAGGACCATCCTATACATATATACTATTAAAAATGAACTCTCTAAATATGTGATGGACCTATGTAGGTAACTATCTATGCAATAATTATGTATTGATTCCACCCATAATGGAGTATGTAGTGACACATGAATCAAGAATTTCTGGACTAGACATGTGCTTCCATTATCACAAATCATGATCCACCATGGAAGTCAGAACCATTTGGAAACATTAGCCAATATTAAAATGTGAGAAACCTAAAATATTCTCATTTATGTATTCACAAACAATATAAATAATTTCCTAGTTATCCCTTGTTTCCCATGACGATCATGGATCATATGAGCTTAAGAAATAAGGAAATATGATCTATCCTAAATAATAATATTTCTTATTAGATAGGGAATTAGATTATAGTCACAATAAATTAAACTACATGACCACATCATATTAATAATACAATAAACTACAAAAAACGTTCATGTTGCATCTTGTTAAACTGTATGATAATAAGTCTTCATGTCAAACAGATCACCCCCTGATGACTGTGTAGTAAATATTTTAATTTACTATCCCTTCACATTGAAAATTTTTCAACATAAGATATAATATCATTTATGATGTTTTATCCCTTCAAGAATCATACACTCTCCATGAACCAACTACATATCATTAGCATCTTACTTAATACCATCAAATTTATTGAGTTGGTATCCTCTTCATGAACCCCATGACCAATGGGATTTTTTGATATCAGGTCTTCCATATATAAATTATGTAACATGTAATGGATGATGTAATGTTACCCCACTATGATTAATTAGAGAATGTCATATAGGAAAATATCTTGTTCCAAGTGGATGATGGGTCCAAGTGGAGAGGACCCCCTTAAACCTAAGAGGTATTTCCCAAACTATGTTGGATATGAGCTTCCAATATTATAAATAGTAGGATATTATAAAATATTTTTACATCAATTTAACTTATATTTTAATGGGTTATGACATAAAACATTCATAACCCAACTATTAAAGTAGATTCAAATACTCTTGTTGTTATACATCTATGCCTCGTACCCATTGTCAAAGAAACATTTTCTCATTGTATCATTATAACCTCCATTTTATGGAATGGATCTTCTTTATATACCCAATAACCCTATGTTTATAATTAATTTTTGAATGATATAATATTTATATGAACTTATACTACATTAAAATTTCCTAGTTTCAAGACATTAATATACATGACAAACAGACCGTTCTGAAAGACTTGAAATTTTTTGGGTGGGCCATCCAATCCATGATTTTTTTATTAAGGTGAAATCGTCACCATCATAAAAAAATAAAATAAAATTTACCTATCTTTATGTATGAATCTCATCTATTTAGAGGATACCTTATCCAAACATGATGTAGATACTCACTAAGTAAGAAAAAAATTATTACATCCCCCTCACATGTGTTAGATATATTAAGAAGTATTCCCTTACAGGATATGATTTTGAGATAATTCATTCCCATAAAATATGAGTTAGGAAACCTAGTGTGCCATAGATATAAAAACACATAATCTTATATTTTAAAAGGGTTATGTCATATAGAATCACTACTCTTACATATTAGTCAAATCTATATATTTCATGCTTTTGAATGATATAAGTATGTTCAATAAGAGATCCAGTTTATGGTTACCAATCAACAGTAATTTGAAAATATAAAAGGTTTTTTATTTATATATATTCCCTTGATTAGATAAAAGTGTCCCTAATGATATCTTTTACAATTTCATGTCAGTCCCTACCCACTTACAGTATGAAGTAAAATTGCATGGATAATATCTTCATCACATGATGTTAAACTTTATGAAAAGTTTATCCGAACTAAACAATGTAAAATTATGAAGTCCATTATCCATTATATCTCATTGTCAATGAAACACAACATCCTAACCCACTTCGACCAATTTTTCGGGTGTTTCCATCTCCTTGTTGTTCTCTTAAAGACATAAATCAAATTTGTGTTTGGAGATCCTTGGGTTTCCACAACCCTTCCATGGACCTTGTAATGAATAAAAGATCTCTATTTTTTCACCATATAATAGGTGGATATAGATAATGGACATATAAACATCAACTACAGTCATCACGGCCCTAAAGGAAGGGACATTTAGTCCATGTGATCCCAGAAATTATCACAGTGAAACTCATCACTTTAAAGTGATCCAAATTTTGTTTTATCAATTCTATGTCATAAAATTACCCTTGACCAGTGAAACATGTGACCTCATTTAAAAAAATATTATCATTTTATCAAAAGGATTGTAAATTGATATTTATCTTGGGAATATTAATCAAGATATTGTGTAAGAATCCCCTTATGTCTGATCAATTTGTATCATAGACCTTAAACAATAATAACATTGGTCAAAGTTATACTACCTTAAAAATTATCATTTTGATGGTTCAAATCACAAGATAGTAAACTACTTGTGAAAGTAAAATAAAAAATGTTCAAATGAAAACCTACAAATGGATTATAGAGTAAAATTCAACTCTCTAATGACTTAACACCTTATACCCAATGTTTAGAAAAATGATATATCTTATGTAAAAAGGTAAAAATATCATGTGGAACCACTTGTCGCCTCAATAAAGTTGATCTATACCCAATGGACCCCTAGTCTATGAAAAAGTTATAGAAATGATTCATACCATGTCCCCACCCTGTAAAAGTGTTACCTATCTACATATACAACATTTAGGTTTCTCGAACCCTCCTTGAATATTATTGTTCCCATAAACCACCTTCATGTCTTTAGATTCTAAGTTGACACCACAAGTTCGTTCAACTGATACACTTATAATGGAAGCTTGTAACCTTAATATTTTTATCCTTGATTCCCACTCTATAAATATGGTAACTATTAATGGTTTATACCTAGGAAACCATCAGGATTAGATGGTGAAAGAAACAATTTCAATGTACTTGTTTCTAGAGGATGTTGAATCTCAAAAGAGAGGCCCCCCATAAGAACAAAATCTATTGTTTGAACATCATGGAATATGGGATCCCTCTATTATCAATGGTTGACATACATCCATAGGTTTTTACCTTAATTAGACACATATATTTATAGACCATGATTTACAACAAATATGACCATACTATTAATGTGGAGTCAATATTATCAAAATTATGCCACTCTGTATTATATAGTTTTTCAAAAAAGGAATGCAATCATACATCGTTGAACCTTTTTATGGACCACACCAAATGACTCAAAAGTACATAGTGAATATCTAGAGCTCCCTAAATAGAAATAAGACTTTCATAGGGTTACATATCCCTTCTTGGTTATTACTATTATTTCGATTTAGTTTCTTCATCAAAATGCTTGAATCTTCACAAACATTTCAAGTGCCATAGAATATATTTGAACACTTCTATTGAAACATTCTTATAAATACCTATGGTGTCATTCATATGGTACTATGACCCATAATCATGAGTCATTTATTCATTACAATATAAGAATTCCAATCCTTATTATCTATAGGAACATGTTGGAAGAACTCATCACAATAGAAAGTTTTGAAGAAATCCTCAGATTTTGTATCCCATTCTATATTCACTAGTTCATGATCCTAAACATGTTATGTACACAATAACAATTCCAACTATCAATGTGGACTCTTTATCCCTTACATTTTACCATCCACCATTAGCCATTAATGTATGGAGACATGGTTTCACAATGTATCATCGACATTCATCCTTTATGTTTTTAAATGAATTTTCAGTGTCATAACCCTTCATGAACATTCATTTGGAAGAATATCAACTAAGAATGAAGGGTATAAAAACCCTTTTTGAAAATTTTTATCCAGTATCCCATCAATAGTATATAGATCCTGAACCGTTCATGAATAACCATCCTTTACTACTAGTAGATGGTATGATCTTGAAGACCATAAAATTCATCAATATATTTTTAAAGATAGAATCACATGCATTAATGAAATATAATGTCAAATATATAAGACATATAATTATAGTATAATATTGTCTAGAATAGAATAATTTTAAAATTAAAAATAAAAATTCTAAGCTAGAATATCTGATACAAAAACATCGGATGGACTGATATGTAAGAACCAAAATTACATCACAAAAACTTTATAGTTTATAAGACCTTAAATAAAGAAACTTAAAGACACACAATTCTCACTAAGATAAAAAAATATAAAGTGAACCTTGGAAAAAAGGCAATTATCTACCCACTTCATATACACATTGGGTGATCTAAGAAATATTGAGAACATCTGAATTGAAAAAAGGATAAAAATATGCATGAAAAAACCCATAAAGTGTAGTTGAAAAAAATATAACTACGGGGACACTTATATTTCCACATAATATTTTTAATAATACATTAGGTAAATTGAAATTTTAAAATATTCAATGCTTATAGGGAGCATTAGTTTTTCCAACAAAAATCAAGCTATGTTGTCTAGGTCCACTGTTCTAGGAACAAATTAGAGTGCACCGTTTTTTTTTGAAGATCAACAATAAGGTTCCTAGTAACCACATGACATTAAACTATATGATAATTGACCCATCTTGTAAGACTTTATATGACATAGTTTTACCTGATTTGTGTGTCCATAAAAGTGGAATGAGTGTCAAATATTTTAAATCCCCCCACAATAACATTATTATATACCCATGATTCTATCACAATGTGATGACACCCCCTTCTCTATATAAGATATGTGATGTTGAAGATTCATTCACCATACAATTAATTATTAATTAATCTATATACCTAATGCATGAGCATGATCTACAGAGGATCCCATCCAAAAAATTCATATATTTGCATTCAATTTTTTTGGGATATATTGCGACATCTATGTTTCTTATTTTTGATCTATCCCTAATTTCCATTCTACCCAATACGTTTTCCTTCCAGGAATTTATATATATTCCAATTTTAGGATATCCATTTCCCAAACTAAGGATACTCATTATCTGTTATTTAGATATACATTCAATGTTAGTACTCTCCAATTGATAACACAGGAAAGTCCTCAGTCTATACACTCTTGAAAAATACTCTCATATTGATAAAAATAATGTCACATGAGGCATTAGAATACATTAAAAAATGGTATATGTTTACCTTTTAATTAGATTCTATTTGTTTAGATTTAATTTAACTTAAATGAATTTTTTGGAACAAATACTTATGTAGTAGGAACATTACCATCTATTATTTTTGAATCATAAAGACTATGAAAAAATAATATATATTTTTCACGAAGAAGGTAAGGTTTTATCATATAATGAACAAGGTATTGGGATTCATTTTATAAAGTCATATATTTTTTTCTTTTATTTCACCATTTATTACTTAGATTATTTTATTCATTGTATTTATTGTTTTCCTTTTCCAAAAAATTTGCTATCCAGGAAAAAAACCAGTGAACTCAACTAGGGTCACATGTGAGAGTCACATCAACCACAACCCAAGAACCAACTAGTCAGCCAACCTAGTGGAGAGGTTTGTGGGTGAGTATATCTACCATAGTATACATGAATGGGAGGTATATGTAGCACCCTGAGATTTTATGAGAAGTATTATTTTTAATTTATTTTATGTTTTGTGTTGTACTCTACACCAATATTATCTTGCGCTATACACAACATAATATTAGCTTGTAGTATAAGCAACACTAATATTAGATCATGTTCCACACAATTTCATGTTTTTTATAGAAGTTATTCTACACAACATTGACTGTGTATATATATATATATATATATTCAATGTATAAATCAAATTTGGTTGGATTCTATTATATTAAACAACAAAGGAATATTTCACTACACACAACCCTGATGTGGCACGCATTACACGCAAGAGCAACCTTCTTCAATAGCGTGTGTTGTATTCAATATTGAGTATCACTATAAAATGTTTTGTTATTAAAATATTATAAATACTAGCTGTTATTAATAGTAATACCCACCTTTTGAAATTTTATTTTTCAAAATGGACTTCATTTTTGGATTCGTAATATCAAAATTAGCCTAGGGTTATTTTTTTGGTATTTTTCTAAAAACATTCAATTTTTTATGAATAAAGAAAAAACAATGAGTTTTTGGTTAAAACTGACCTTTTATTTAAATAATTATTTATTTTATTAAAATTTATTTTATGTAAAAATTGATACATAATACCTATATATGTTCAATGTAATTCTTTGGAGTCAGTTTATAATAATTTTAGATATATAAAAATTCTATTGAACTTTTCACCGTCATTTACCCACCTCCTAGGAGAATTTGAAAATTTACAGAAAACATAATTTTACCACTTCAATGAGTTGGATTTATAAAATCCGAGAGACACTGTTAATATCATGGAGTAAATGTTGTTCAATGAGATAAAAATAATTTTTTCTGAATAGTAACTATTTACTTTTTTTACCACGGTTAAATGTAAATAGGGTAATTAAGGGTAAAAATTATAATATTTTTACCCTAAAACATGTCCTAATTCTATTGGATAAGTTTAATTCTACCAAAAAAACATTAGGAATAAACTATTACCCTTTAGGTCCACTTGGATAAGATCAGTACACTTATTATTATTTTATTTTGACAAGAGTTAAAAGATCTAAAATCAATGTTTAATAACTAAAACATTTTTAATACTGGGTTATACATAATATAAATTCTACTATACATATTAATTAGAATGATAAAAATGTTTCCTACATAATGGTATTTTATTTATAATTTTTAGACATTAAATAATTTAAATCATTTATGAAACAAAAATGATGCAGTAATTACCTTATTAATGAAATATTAAAATAATTGATGTTATAAATATCCAAATAAATGAAATTTGAGACTTTTTATAATTAAAAATAATATTATAGGTTAATATGATATGTTAGTATTTATTTAATTAACTTTATGATAACTAATCATGCATTAATTATTTTCACAAAAATAAATTAGCAAATAGTGTCATAACTGACATAAAATAGTTTTTAAAATAAACATAATATTATTAATTGTTATTTTATTCCTAAAAATCTAAGGTTCTGAAAAATGACTTAGATAAGGTTGTATATATTAATTATTATCCACTTGGGGTCCGTTTTACTTCTTATAGTACGTTTATTAACCATATATTTTAAGAAAACAAGAAGGCATGGTAAAAGAAAAATTATTTAACTTAGAGTTAAATCTTAATGATATGGTTAAAATAGAAACCTAAACTTGTATAAAACCTATTGGTTGAAAGGATTTCGACCCATCCCCACTATTTATTTTATAGAAATTAATTTGGAGCCATTATAAACCGAATATGACTTTATTATAAAATAATATTTTTAGTTTTTCTTAAGGTGCCCCTCTCCTCCCTTATAAAAGGGAACCTCCTCCCTCTTCCCTTTACACAATTTTGAGCCTTCAAGATCGGCCAAACCCTGCCCATTTCCCTTATCAAATTCCCTATAAATATTATAGAGGTTTTGTTCTCCTCAAACTACGTACTCTAGTGCCTTAAGAGGAATCTTAAAAGAGGTGTGTTGAAGATGATGTAATCTCTTCTTCCGATTCTTTCAAGTTTCTTTCTTCCTATAATTTGTATTCATTATTTGTTTCATTATAAAGTAATTAAATAAGTATTAAATATATAATGATATTTTATTATAAATATTAAACAACCCTATTTTACCTTCTATCCATCCTACAGAAAATGAAATCATCGTTCGTGCATACGTACGGAATACCGTCTCCACGCCGTGGTGTAATCAGTTTTTCCACCACCACCTTACTTGGATGGGTATAATGGTGTAAATAATATCTACATATAGTTATTATAACATCATAATGATTCTAATTTATTATATCATCCACTCTAATTCAATTCAATAATTACTGGAACGATATCATCGCTCGTGCGTAGGTACAGATTACAGTCTCCACGACGTGATGAGATTCATTCTCCACATTAACCATTCAAGAATGATTATAAAGTATATATAATGAATAATAATGAAATATATGATATGATAAAGATACGGGATATATATATATATGTCATCTACTTACTTCAATTAATGTCAATAAGGAATAGAAAACATTGTTCATGTGTACGTACAGTTTACCTTCTCCATGAATGGTGTATTTAATTTCATTTAACTATCTATTATATATATAATGAATATATATGATATATAAATCATTATTTACATTCTTGGAAGTAATTAAAACATGATATAAGTAATAATAATATCATGAAAAACAAGTCCAAACACGTACGATAAATAAAATGATTTTACCCAAAACACTGCTTTAACATAGAATTTACAAAAGAACGAGTAATATAAAGTCATAAGTGACCCATATATGATATCATAACAATTTATATGATTATGTAATAAGTCAATGACTTTATTTAAATCATTATACAGGAGTTTCGGATACCTACGAAGCATATCAAACCTAAAGGTAAGGGATAACTTTTCCAATCTCATTTTTATCCGAGATTATTTATTCTTATGTATTCACTGGGGTTATATTTATCATCCATGTCCCTATTTTCTAAAAATGGTATCATTAATGTATAAATTAATTTTTACCCATTTTTACTTTTACTACATGGTATGTAAGGAATATTTCTTTTATTTACCATACGTGGTACTTTTTGACTTTTCCGTTAAAAGTACGAGGAGATTGTTTTTTGACTTATACGAAATGAACAGATTTTTACGGTTTCATATCACCTAATTTTCAAGATTATTATTCTACAATATTTCATGGTTATTTTCAATAAAACTTTTTTCTTTTAAAATTGTGTTGTATTTTGTGAAAAGAAAATAATTTTTAAGGAGAAAGGATATTTTCCTCAAGAATTCATTTCAAGTGTTTTATCAGAAATATTTTTCATCTAAGATGACATTATTTAGAAGGTTTATGTTTCAAGTATAATTTATCTATTATTTACATGGTTTTATTATTATTATGATGAAATTATATCCATTTGTTTTATATGGATTACATTATAATGTGAGGATGTTTATGAAACCCACTTTCTTCTTTGGGTTATAATGAATTATTTATGTAATGTTGTGGCACATGTAACAATGATTTCATTATGAGATGGGTGGGACCTATATCTCCCTCCAATTCATTGATTAATGATTTATATCTCATGATATAGACATTTCTGGAAGGGTAAGTTAATCCGATTCAGTGATACAGGACTGGAACGAGGAGTAAACTCGATTCAGAAAAGGACTTTGTCCACTAAGATGGTCTTGGCAGAAATGCCTTGGATATTATGGAAATAAAATCATGTTCTTAATGGTTTTACACAATTACATGTTTTACTCCCATGCTATTTTATCATTATTGATGTACCTTTATGATATATTCCATACTTACTTCCAAGATTTATGTCTTTGCTCAAGATTTTGATATTTAGATTTTATGTTCATGTTTTTTCATTAAAATGTTTATGGACTGTTATATGTTCTCTATGTTTACCCTTACTGAGTATTTTATATCACCATTTATATGTTTTCTTTTTCCCAGGATATAATGAATAGTTTTAGGTAAGAAAAAAAGGGAAGATCTTTTTGGGAGATGTTGAAGATATTTCAGCAAGATTGGAATATTATATTCTGAGTTTCTAAAGACACTAAACTATTACGGTCCTTTGGTTTCTATTTTTGTTATGTATTAGGTATTCCACAAAAGTAATGTAATGTCAATATATGTAATGATTGGGTCTCTACAGTTGGTATCAGAGTAAAGGTTTAGAAAACCTTTGGACACTAGGATGCGAAAACTTTAGTGAGATCCCTAGAGATATTTCTAAGGTATGTCTAGGGATGTCCCTCAGGTTAATTATAACTATAGATTATAGTCCTAGGATTATGGTAACAATAATTGAATTAATCCTAAGATGTTATATATTGAAAGTACTTCCCCTTTATTAAGTTGTTTTCCTAGAATAATTTCTTCGTCTCATGCTTTTCTTTTTTGGGTTTTAGATGATGGCTTGAAACCGATGGAACCGTGTTGATCAATGTAATGGACAATGCAACAGTTTTCCTCCTGAAGAACCAAATGTTATGGGAAATGGAGTGAAAAATATTATTGATATACTTAGACAAGCTATGAATCATTATGGACATCCGAATGAGCAGAGAAGGGAACAATATTCTGTTGAGTCCTTCATGAGGCAACATCCACCTTCTTTCAGTGGGTCTTCTGATCAACTTGTTTCTAATGAATGGATTAGTACCATTGAAAAGATATTTTCAATACTTCACTGTTCAGAGCATGAATAATCCATTTTTGATATTTACCTATTAGAAGGTGAAGCAGACCAACGCTGGACTCGAGTTAAAAATAAAAGGCCCCAAGATGAAATTGAATCCATGGAATTGGACGAGTTGAAGTATTTATTTTTTAATAATTACTTCCCTCGTATTCTTCGAACAAATATTGAAATGTATTTCCGTGAGATTAAGAAAAAGTATGATGAATTGTTTTGTATATACGAAGCGATTTTTATAAGGCTTGAAAGGTATGCATCTGGATTTATCATCAAACCTAAAAGTAAAGTTGATTGATTCTTCAGTGGCTTAAAACCAGGTCTTCAAAGGGAATTAGCTATAAGAGACTTCAGTAGTTATGAAGAAATTGTGCATTGTAATATCAAGGTAGAAATGGAAGTTGGTGTTACATATCCATCTCATGGTTTTGACATGAAACGGAAGATGAAGATCAAGGAAAAATCTCAAGACTATGGTGAAAAGAACGTGAATATTTCTATATGCTCAAAGTGTGGAAAGAAGTATGGTGGAGACTGTCTAAAAGGTACAAGAAAATTATTCATGTGTGGAAAAGAAGGTCATCAAGCAGATAAGTGTCTAAGTAATGGGATAAAGGTAGCTAATGATGAGAATAGAGAAAAGGCTACAGTGAATACACCACAAACACTTCAATGCTTCAAGTGCAAGGAAATGTGGCATTATTCTAACCAAAGCCCTAATCCATGGTTTAATGATGATTGACCTCAACAATATATTGAGGTAAAGGAAAAAGGTAAGTCACATGTGATCACTATTGGCGATGTTGAGTATGAAAATGATGTAGTGGAATGATTATGTGTTTATGTAACGGGATTCCGAAATAATGTTGTGGAATCTAATTTATAGTATTATGTAATATTAGAATATCTATGTATTGGATTATTATGGTTTTCAATAATTATATGGTACCAGTAACCATGAAAAGTAATTCAAATATTTTTTAAAGAAGATTATATGTGCATAATGAAGGGATAAGGAGAAAATGAAATTTTTGATAGTATTCATGATCTCATGACTGATATAAGAAAAAAGTGATATCATGGTTTGAGTATATAGAAATTTTGGAATTTTGGTATGTGGAAAGAGTTAACTTTTGACAGCACTCATGTTTTCACTAAGGTTCTATGGCAATTCATGTTTCAGAAGAATACACGATTATGGTATTCACATGTTTGGAATGTGACCAATAGGATATATCTTATGATTTATGGGCGATAAATAATCGTATTCACGTGCTTGTTATGTGACATTTCATGTATTTATTTTATTTATACTATGAGATTGGACATATGTATTTTTGATAAGACTAAATATTGGAATGGATTATGTTGGACATCAGATTGTAATGTTTAAGGATAGAACTTTTCTGCGATATTATTTCTAGAATGTTATAATAGTGTAGTTTTAGAAAAAAGAACAACCAACAGGATGGGCGAAAACCCGTCACGTCAGACAAGGTTGTGAGAATCAAACACACAACCAAAGTGCGACAGACCTTTATTACCTACCACTGTCCTACAGAAAGTCTATGGTTAGAAGAAACTAGTTTTAATTTATTATGTGGTATGATAGATGAAGTATAAGTCCATTTTTGGAATCATATACGATTAATCTCACCATAGATGGACTTGTGTATATTTAATAACTTATGATAACCTTTTTATGATGGAAACAGATGGGGTGACTTATCATTGTATCACATGATCTTTTAACACTTCATGAATGACAAAATAAACTTCATTTCTTTAAATACATATGAAGTGGAAATTGTTCATGGAATGACCAATGATGATATTACTCTAAAATCAAATAAGTATTTCTCCTTATGTAAAAATTCATCAACGTTAGGGAAATGATCTTGAAAATGAAAAATGTTGTCCTAGTAATCTCATATCTGATGAATCATATGGTACCTTAGATCATCACAATTTTATGTCTTTGTGATTGTTGGCTTTTTCATAACCATGTTCTCTACCACTCTCCGTCAGAACATGACGGTTATATTTCTCATCCATATCCATATTTTCACCTATGTTCTCCTATGTGGAAACCTAGTGATAAGATAATTTGGGTAACCATTATGTTTCATACATTAGTTTTTAAAATTTAGTTTTAGTATTCCTTTTTACGATGTGGATTTCTATGAGAGAAACTTTCAATTAGTAACTGATTAATAACCCGAAGAATTTCGATGGTGAAATTCATTTTAAGGGGGGTAGAATGTAACACCTCGAGAATTTATGAGAAGTATTATTTTTTAATTTATTTGATGTCCTGTGTTGTACGCTACACCAGTATTATCTTGTGATATACCCAACATCGTATTAGATTGTAGTACACACAACACTAATCTTGGATCGTGTTACAAACAATATCAAGTTTGTTTGTTAGAAGTAATTCTACACAACAATGAGTGTATATATATATATATATATATTCAATGTATAAATTAAATATGGTTGGATTCTATTATACGCAACAACAAAGGAATATTGCAATACACGCAACCCTGACTTGTCTTGCATTACACACAATAGCAAACTTCCTCAATAGCTTGTGTTGTATGCAATACTGAGTTTCACTAAACAAAGATATATTAATAAAAATTATAAAAACTAGCATTATGAATATTAATACCTACTTTTTGAAATTTTATTTTTCAAAGTGGATTTCATTTTTGGATTCAAAATATCAAAATTAGCCTTGGGTTATTTTTTTGGTATTTTTCTAAACACATTAAATTTAGTATGAATAGTGAAAAACATTGAGTTATTGGTTAAAACCGTTTTTTATTTACATAATTTTTTATTTTATTTGAATTTATTTTAGGTCAAAATTGATACATAATACCAATATAAGTTCAATGTAATTCATTGGATTCTTTTTATAATAATATTAGATATAAAAAATTTTATTGAACTTTTCACCGTCTTTTACCCACCTCCAAGGAGTATTTGAAAATTTACATAGAACATAATTTTACCACTTCTGTGAGTGGAATTTAAAAAATCTGTGAGATACGATTAATACCAACAAATAAAATGTAGTTCAATAAGTTAAAAATAATTTTTGATGAATAGTTTCTTTTTTCTTTTTTTACCACGGTTAAAAGTAAATAGGGTAATTAAGGGTAAAATGATATTACTATTGCCCTAAAACTTGTCCTAATTCTATTGGATATGAATAAATCGACAAAAAACAACCTTAGGAATAAAATATTACACTTTAGGTCCACTTTGATTAGATTAGGACACTTATTATTATTTAATTTAAAGAAGAGTTAAAAGAGTTATATTCAAAGTTTAATAACTAAAACATTTTTAATATAGGGTTATAAATAAGATAAATTCGACTATAAATATTAATTAGAAATATAAAAATATTTCCTACATAATTTTATTTTATTTATAATATTTAGATATTATATAATGTAATTCATTTATGACACAATGATGATGCAGTAATTACCTTATTAATGAAATATTAACATAATTGATGTTATAAATACGCAAATAAATATAGCTAGAGACTTTTTATAAATTACACTTATTTTATAGGTTAATATGACATATTAGTATTTATTTAATTAAATTTTTATGAACTAATAATGCTGTTATGAGTTTCACAAAACTAAATTACCAAATATTGTCATAATTGACATAAAATAGTTTTTAAAACAAATATTATATTAATATTTTTTATTTTATTCTTAAAAATCCAAGGTTCGTCCAAATAACATAGATAAGTATATATATATTAATAATCAACCACTAGGGGTTCGTTTGACTTTTTGTTGTATGTTTATTAACCATATAGTGTAAGAAAAAAACAAGACGCGGTAAAAGTGAAATTATTTAACTTAGAGATAAATATAAATGATAAGGTTAAAATAGTAACCTAAACTTGTCAAAAACCTATTGTATGAGATTATTTCTACCCATACCCACTTTTTCATCGTAATGAGTCAATTTGGAGCTATTATAAACCGAATATGACTTTATTATAAAATAATATTTTTAGTTTTTCCTAAGGTGCCTTTCTCCTCCCTTATAAAAGGAAACCTACTCCCTCTTCTTGTTACGCAATTTTGAGCCATTGTGATTGGTCAAACACTGCCCATTTTCCTTCTCAACTTCCCTAGAAGAATTATAGAGGTTCTGGTCTCCTAAAAACACCAACACTAGTTCATTAAGAGGAATCTTAAAAGAGGTGCATCAAAGAAGAGGCAATCTCTTCTACCTATTCTTTCAAGTTTCTTTCTTGTTCTACATACTCTTCTTTAGTTGTTTCATTATAAATTTAATACCTCAGTATTAAATACATACTTATATGTTATTATAAATATGAAACAACCCTATTTCACCTTCTATCCATCCTATGGAAAACGAAATCACCGTGCGTGCGTACGTACGGAATACCGTCTCCACGCCATGGTGTAATCTGTTTTTCCACCACAACCTTACTTGGTTTGGTATAATAGTGAAAATAATAAATATATATAGTTATTATTAATTAATAATTATTATTAGATATTATATCATCCACTCCAATTCAATTAAATAATTATGGGAATGATATTATCGCTCGTGCGTACGTACTGATTACCGTCTCCACGACGTGATGAGATTCATTCTCCATTGTAACACCCCGAGATTTTATGAAACATATATTTTTTTTAATTTCATTAATGTCTTGTGTTGTATGATACACCAAACGGATCTTGCACAAAACTCATCCTTGACTTTCCTGGCATTATAAGCAATCACGACCTTCCTCGATAGCGTGTGTAGTACGCAATAACGAGTTTCACTAAACAACAATATGCTATTAAAATATTATTAAAACTAGCCGTTATGAATAGTAATAACCAATTTTTGAAATTTTGTAAATATTATTTTTCAAAATGGACTTCATTTTTGGATTCGGAATATCGAAATTAGCTTAAGGTGAAATTTTGGTACTTTTCGGATAACTTTCATTTTCTGATGAATACTAAAAATTACTAAATTTTAATTAAAAACAACCTTTTTTATCAAAATAATTAATAGTGATAAATTATAAATTTCAGTGGTTTTAAAGAATATTTAGAATATATTTTTGCAATTTAATACAATTTTGGTTATTAGATATAATTTCACATTTAAACCAGACATAAACAAGTGTCAATCTTTTGATAGTTATTATCTCTTAAGAACACGCTATTTGTTTTGACGACGGGAATTAATTTTTAAATTAAGTAATGAAATTGATATGTTTTTAATTTGGTAAAATAGATATCATTTTTGAGTTCATAATATCAAATATAGATTAGGCCTAATTTTTGGTATTTTTCTGGAAACTTTATTTTTTGATGAATAGTGAAACCACTAAGTGATAGTTAAAAAAATAAATTTTTCATAAAACTTAATTTTACCGGTTCTGTGAGTGTAATTTTAAAAATCCAAGAAACACGGTTGATGGAAGTAAGTAAAATGTGGTTCAATGAGATGAAAACAATTTTTGGTGAATAGTAAATTTTTACCTTTTTTACCACGGTTAAAAGTAAATATGGTAATTAAGGGTAAAAATGATTTTATTATTACCCTAACACATGTCCTAATTCTATTGGATAAGTGTAATTCGACCAAAAAAAACCTTAGAAATAAAATATGACCATTTAGGCCCACATGGATTAGATTAGGACATTTATTATGAATTTATTTAAAGAAGGGTTAAAATAGTTAAAATCAAAGTTTAATAAGTAAATAATTTTTAATATAATTTTATACATAAGATAAATTGGACTATAAATATTCATTAGAAAGATAAAAATATTTCCAACATAATGGTATTTTATTTGTAATTTTTAGACATTAAATAATTTAATTTATTTATGACTCAAAGATGATGCAGTAATTATCTTATTAATGAAATATTGACATAATTGATGTTATAAAAACCAAAATAAATGTAATTTGAGACTTTTTATGAATTTCAATAATATTATAGGTTAATATGACAAGTTATTATTGATTTAATTAACTTTATGAGAACTAATAATTCTGTTATGAGTTTTACAAAAATCAATTACTAAATAGTGTTAACATTGTCATAAAATAGTCTTTAAAACAAATATTATATTATTAATTGTTATTTTATTTCTAAAAACCTAAGGATCGGCAAAATGACTTAGATAAGGTTATATATATTAATAATAAACAACTTGGGGTTCGTTTGGCTTGTTATAGTAAGTTTATTAACCTTATAGTGTAAGAACACAAAAAGACATGGTAAAAGTAAAATTATCTATCTTAAAGTTAAATATAAATGATAAGGTTAAAATAGGAACCTAAACTTGTCTAAATTCTATTGGATTAGAGGATTTAGACTCATACCAACCTTAGCTTCTAAATAACTCAATTTGGAGCTATTAATAACCTCATATGACTTTACAATAAAATAATATTTTTAGTTATTCCAAAGGTGCCCCTCTCCTCCCTTATAAAAGGGAACCTTCTACCTCTATTCCTCACACCACATTGAGCCTTCAAGCTCGGAAAAACCCTAAAAAATTCTATTCTCCACTTCCCTAACAACATCATAGATGTCCTGGTCTTCTTCAGAGACCAATTTTAGTACCCTAAGAGGAGGACTAAAAGAGGCGCTTTAAAGAAGAGGTAATGTCCGTTACCGATTATTTCAACTTTATTTCTTCTTCCACTTCTTCTTCTTATGTTGTTTCATTATGAAGTAATAAAATCAGTATCACTCATATAATGATATTTTATTATACGTATGAAACAAACCTATTTCACCATATATCCATCCTACGAAAAATGAAATCACCGCGCTTGCGTACGTACGGAATACCGTGTCCACGCTGTGGTGTAATCTATTTTCCACCACCACCATACTTGGATGGGTATAATGGTGTAAATAATAACTATGTATGATTATTGTAAAGTGATATTGATTCTGAAATAGTATACATACACTCTAATACAATTCCACGATCATGAGAATGATATCATCGCTCGTGCGTACGTACAGAATACTGTCTCCACGACACGATGATATTCATTCTTCACGTTAACCATTCATGAATGATTATAAAGTATATATAATAAGTAATAATTAAATATATGACATAATAATGATACTGGATTTATGTGTATATATATGTATGTAATCTACTTAATTCCATCCAACTCAATAAAGAAACGAAAACAGCGTTCATGCGTACTTACGGCCTACCGTCTCCATGAACGGTGTATTTCTTTCCATTTACTGATCTAGTATCTATATGTATATTCTGAATATATATTTTATATAAATAATTTTTTATATTATATAATTAAGTAATCATGTTCTAAGTAATCATATGAATAATTAGAAGTCAAAACACGAACGACAAATGAAACAATTTTACCCAAAACGCTCTTTAACATGGAAGTTACAAAAGAACGGGTAAAATAAAGTCCTAAGTGAACAACATATGATATCATAACAATGAGTATGATTCTGGAATAAGTGAATAACATTATTTAAATCATTATACAAAAGGTTCGGACACTTATGAAGCAAATCAGACCAAAGGTAAGGGAAAATATCACAATCTCATTTTTATCTGAGATTGTTTATACTTTGGTATTTACTGGGGTGTATTTTATCATCCACATCCATGCTTCATAAATATGTAATATTATTTCCATCCACCTAAAATTGTTTAATTATAATTTTACCCTTCTGTGAGTTTTTAGTAAAAGATATGAAAGGAATCTTTTTTCATTTTTCGTATGAGGTACTATTTGACTTTTCCGACAAAAGTATGAGAAGAATGTTTTTTTAACTTATACGGCATGAATGGATTTCTAAAACACTATTTCCAAGAACCTTCCTTTACAAGTTTTCAAGTCTAATTTTAATCAACTTCTATTAGTTTAGTATTTTTTGACATGTTAAGAAAGGAAAAGTGTTTTTGAAGTAGAAAGGATATTTTCCTCAAGAATGGAGTTTAAGTGTTTTATCAAAATTATTTTCCATCTATGAAAATAAAGGGATCTATTTTTATCCTTATTATTACATTTATTTGATTATGTTGTGATGGAATTATTTTTATGAATTCTTTTATCTTATATGAATTGTTTTATGATGTCACGATGTTTAATAATCCCATTTTTATGACATGGGTTATGCTATGATGTATGGTTTATGATTTTGTGACACCCATAAGAATGGTATAATTATGAGATGGGTGGTACCTATATCTCCTTCCAATTCATTGGGTAAAGATTTTATATCTCATGAGATAGACATGGCTGGAACGGCAGGTTAAACCGGTTTAGTGAAACAGGACTGAAACGAGGAGTGAACTCGGTTCAGAAATGGACTTTTTCCACTAAGATAGTCTTGGCAATGAGTCTTGACTAATAAGAAATGATTCTCTATGATTATGTCTGTATGCCACAAAGTTTCATGTTTTAAGTTATGATTATTGAGATTACATTTCACTATTATGATTTATCCCATGTTATGATATTATGATCTCTTTTGCAGGTTAAGATTTCCAAAATGTATGTTCTTATGAATATGATGTGATTGATATTTCTTTTGTTTACCCTTACTGAGCATTTGAGCTCACCCTTTTATATTTTCTTTTCCCCAGGATATAAAGAAAGGTTTTAGGTAAAATAAAGGATGATATTTATGGGAGATGTTGAAGATCTTTTACCACGATTAGAAGATTATATTCCGAGTTTCCAAAGACACTAAAATATTACGGTCCTTATGTGTGTGTTTTTGTTATGTACTATGTATTCCGCAAAAGTAATGTAATTTCCATTTACGTTAAGCTTCAGGTCTCTACAGTTGGTATCAGATGAATGGTTTAGTCAAACTTTGGAAACTAGGGTGCGAGAACTTTAGTGAGATCCCTATAGACATTTCTAAGGTATGTATAGGGATGTCCCTAAGGTTAAGTATAAGTATAGGTTATAGTCCTGGAATTGTGATAACAATCTTAGAATTAAACCTAAGATGTTAAATATTGAAGGTACTCCCCCTTTATTATGTTCATTTCCCTAGCATGATTTTTTCCTCTCACAGTATTCTTTTTGGGTTTTAGACGATGGCTGGAACCCGAAGGAACCGTGTTGATCAATATAATGGACAATGCAATGATTGTCCTCCTAAAAAAACAAATGTTATGGGAGATGGAGTGAAAAATCTTATTTCTATACTTACACAAGATATGAATCATTCTGGACTTCCAAATGAGCAGAGAAGGTAACAATATTATATTGAGTCCTTCATGAGGAAACGTCCACCTTCATTCAGTGGGTCTTCTGATCCACTTGTTGCTGAACAATGGATCATTACCACTGAGAAGATATTTTCAGTTCTTCAATGTTTGGAACATTATAAAGTCATCTTAGCAGTATATCATTTTGAAGGTGAAGCTGATCAATGGTGGAATCTTATCAAGAATACGAGGCCAAGAGATGAAATTGAGTCCATGGAATGGGACGAGTTCAAGAACTTATTTTTCATTAAGTACTTCCATCGTATTCTTCGAAAAAATATGGAGAAGGAGTTTCTTGAACTAAAGCAAAAGGATGATGAATCTGTTGGTTTATATGAAGCGAATTCTACAAGGCTTGGAAGGTATGCATCTGGATTTATCATCTAATCTGAAAGTAAAGTTGATCGATTCTTCAGTGTCTTAAAACCAAACCTTCAAAGGGAATTAGCTATAAGAGACTTTAGTAGCTATGAAGAAATTGTGCGTTGTGCTATGAAGGTAGAAATTGAAGTTGGTGTTACTTATCCATCTCATAGTTTTGATAAGAAATGAAAGATGGAGTTCAAGGAGAAATCTCAGAGTAATGGTGAAAAGAAGATGAATGTTTACTTATGCTCAATGTGTGGAAAGAAGCATGGTGGAGATTGTCTTAAAGGGACTAGAAAATGTTTTAAGATTGGAAAAGAAGGTCATCGAGCAGCTGAGTGTCGAAGTAATGGGAAAAGGGTTTCTAATGATGTGAATAAAGAAAAGATAGCAGAGAACACACCACCAACACTTCAATGCTTCAAGTGCAAGGAAATGGGGAATTATGCTAATAAATGCCCGAATCCAAGGGTTAGTGATGATCGACATGAGCAACCAATTAAGGCAAAGGACAAAGGGAAGTCACATGCGATCACTATTGGCGATATTGAATATGACAACGATGTAGTGGAATGATTTCGTGTTTATGTAATGGGATTCCAAAATAAAGATGTATACAGTATCGTGGAATATTGGAATATTTATGTATTGGTCTATTGTAGTTTTCAATAAATTTATGGTACCGGTAACCATGGAAAGTGATTCAGATATTTTTGTTAATTAGATGATATGAGCATAATGAAGTGATAAGAAGATAATGAGATGTTTGATTGTATTCATGAGCTCATGATTGATATAAGGACTAAGTGATATCATGGTTTGAGTATAATTTTTTTTGAGAATTTTGGTTTGTGGAAAGTGTTAACTTTTAACTGCATTCATGTTTTCACTACGGTTCAATGGGTATTCATTCTTCAATAGAATACATGATTAAGGTATTCACATGTTTGTAATTTGACCAACAAGATATATCTTATGATATATGGGGGATAAATGATGGCATTCACGTGATTGTTATGTGACATTTCAAGTAATCATTTTCATTATACTATGAGCTTGGACCAAAGTATTTTAGATAAGCTTAAAGATTGGAATGGATTATGTTGGAAATAAGTTATGATAGACCTTTTTTCGATATTATTGATGGGATGTTATAGTAATATAGCTTTAGAAAAAGGACAACCTGCAGGATGGGCGACAGCCCATCGCGTCGGACAAGGCTGTGGGAATCGAACCCACAACCGAAGTGCGAATGGCCTTTATCGCATACCACTGGCCTACAGAAAGTCCCTGTTTAGTAGAAACTAGTTTTATTATATTAAGTAGTATGATATATGAAGTATAAGTCCATTTTAGGAACCATTTATGATTAATCTCACTATAGATAGACTTATGTATTTTTTTTGATAATTTTTCTAATCTTTTTTTTGAGACAGATTGAATGACCCATTATTCTATCACATGATCTGCTAACACATCACGAATGACAAATTCAACTTCATTTCTTTAAGATATGAAGTAGAAATTGTCCAAATAACAACCAAAGGTGAGACTATACCAAAATCACGAAAGTATTTCTTCTAATTCCAATTTTATCAACTTTAGGGAAATGATCTTGAAAACCAAAAATGTTTTCCTAGTGCTCTTATATCTGATGAATCAGATGGTACCTTAGATCGTCAAAAATTTATGGCTTTGTGATTGTTGGATTTTCCAAAGCCATGTTATCTACCACTCTCCACCAGAACATGATGGTTAGATTTCTCTTCCATATCCATATTTTCACCTATGTGGAAACCCAGTGATTAGTTTATTTGGGTAACCGTTATGTTTCATACTTTTTTTTATTTAAAGATTGGTTTTGGTATTCCTTTTTATGATTTGGGTTTCTATTAAAGAAACTTTCGAGTAGTAAACCATTTATAACCCCGATGAATTTCAAGGGCGAAATTCATTTTAAGGGGGGTAGATTGTAACACCCCGAGTTTTGTGAAAAATATTCTTTTTAATTTCATTAATGTCTTGTGGTTTACGCTACACCAAAAGGAGCTTGCACAACACCCATCCTTGACTTTCCTTTCATTACACGCAATCATGACCTTCCTCGATAGCGTGTGTAGTACGCAGTAACGAGTTTCACTAAACAACAATGTGCTATTAAAATATTATTAAAACTAGACGTTATGAATAGTAATAACCACTTTTTAAAATTCTGTAAATTTTATTTTTCAAAATGGACTTCATTTTTGGATTTAGAATATCGAAATTAGATTAGGGAAAAATTTTGGTACTTTTCGGATAACTTTCATTTTCTGATGAATAGTGAAAATTACTAAATTTTAATTAAAAACAACCTTTTTAATCGAAATAATTAATAGTGATAAATTATTAATTTGAGTGGTTTTAAAGTATATTTAGAATATATTTTTACAATTTAATAAAATGTTGGTCATTAGATATAATTTCACATTTAAACCAGACATAAACAAGTGTCAATCTTTTGATAGTTATTATCTCTTAAGAACACACTATTTGTTTTGACGACGGGAATTAATTTTTAAATTAAGTAATGAAACTGATATTTTTTGAATTTGGTAAAATAGACATCATTTTTGAGTTCATAATATCAAATATAGCTTATACCTAATTTTTGGTAATTTTCTGGAAACTTTCATTTTTTTGATGAATAGTGAAACCACTAAGTGGTAGTTAAAAAAATGAATTTTTCATAAAACTTAATTTTACCGCTTCTATGAGTGGAATTTCCAAAACCCGAGATACAAGGTTGATGTTAGTAAGTAAAATGTGGTTCAATGAGATGAAAATAATTTTTGGTGAATAGTAACTTTTTACTTTTTTTACCCCGGTTAAAAGTAAATAGGGTAATTAAGGGTAAAAATTATATTATTATTACCCTAGCACATGTCCTAATTCTATTGGATAAGTGTAATTCCACCAAAAACAACCTTAGGAATAAAATATGACCATTTAGGCCCACTTGGATTAGATTAGGACAGTTATTATTAATTTATTTAAAGAAGGGTTAAAATAGTTAAAATCAATGTTTAATAAGTAAATAATTTTTAATATTAGGTTATACATAAAATAAATTAGACTATAAATATTCATTAGAAAGATTAAAATATTTCCTACATAATGTTATTTTATTTTCAATTTTTAGACATTAAATAATTTAGTTTATTTATGACCCAAAGATGATGCAGTAATTATCTTATTAATGAAATATTGACATAATTGATGTTATAAATACCAAAATAAATGTAATTTGAGACTTTTTATGAATTACAATAATTTTCTAGGTTAATATGACATGTTATTATTGATTTAATTAACCTTTTTCGGACTAATCATTCTGTTATCATTTTTAAAAAAATCAATTACTAAATAGTGTCAAAATTGACATAAAATAGTCTTTAAAACAAATATTTTATTATTAATTGTTATGTTATTCCTAAATATCTAAGTATGGGCCAAATGACTTATATAAGGTTATATATATTAATGATAAACAACTTGGGGGTTCTTTTGGCTTTTTATAGTAAGTTTATTAACCTTATAGTGTAAGAACACAAAAGACACGGTAAAAGTAAAATTATCTAACTTAAAGTTAAATATAAATTATAAGGTTAAAATAGGAACCTAAACTTTTTTAAATTCTATTGGATTAGAGGATTTCTACCCATACCCACATTATCTTTAAATAACTCAATTTGGAGCTATTAAAAACCGAATATGACTTTATAATAAATTAATATTTTTAGTTATTCCAAAGGTGCCCCTCTCCTGCCTTATAAAAGGGCACCTCCTCCCTCTCTTCCTCACACAACATTGAGCCTTCAAGCTCAGCCAAACCCTACCAAATTCTCTTCTCCACTTCCCTAACAACATCGTAGAGGTCCTGGTCTTCTTCAAAGACCAATTTTAGTACCCTAAGAGGAGGACTGAAAGAGGCGCTTCAAAGAAGAGGTAATGTCCGTTACCGATTCATTCAACTTTATTTCTTCTTCCACTTCTTCTTCATAGGTTGTTTTCATTATGAAGTAATAACATCAGTATCAATCATATACTGATATGTTATTATGAGAATGAAACAACCCTATTTCACAATCTATCCATCCTACGGAAATTGAAATCATCGTGCATGCGTACGTACGGAATACCGTCTCCACGCCGTGGTGTAATCTATTTTCCACCACCACCTTACTTGGATGGGTATAATGGTGTACATAATAAATATGTATGATTATTGTAAAGTGATATTGATTCTGAAATAGTATACATACACTCTAATACAATTCCACGATCATGAGAATGATATCATCGCTCGTGCGTACGTACGGACTACCGTCTCCACGACGCGATGAGATTCATTTTTCACGTTAACCATTCATGAAGGATTATAAAGTATATATAATAAGTAATCATTAAATATATGAATTAATAATGATACTGGATTTATGTATATATATATGTATGTCATCTACTTAATTCCATTCAACTCCATAAGGAAACGAAAACAGCATTCATGCGTACGTACGACCTACCATCTCCAGGAACAGTGTATTTCTTTCCATTTACTGATCTATTATATATATGTATATTCTAAATATATATTATATATAAACCATGTTTTATATTATAGAATTAATTAATCATGATCTAAGTAATCATATGAATATTTACAAGTCAAAACACGGACGACAAATGAAACGATTTTACCCAAAATGCTCTTTAACATGAAATTTACAAAATAACGGGTAAAGTAAAGTCATAAGTGAACCATATATGATATCATAACAATGATTATGATTCTGGAATAAGTAAAAAACATTATCTAAATCATTATACATGATGTTCAGACACTTACGAAGCAAATCAGACCAAAGGTAAGGGATAATTTCACAATCTCATTTTTATCTGAGATTGTTAATACTTTGGTATTTACTGGGGTGTAGTTTATCATCCAAATACATGTTTCCAAAATAAGTAATATTATTTCCATCCACGTAAAATTGTTTAAATACAATTTTACCCTTCGCTGAGTTTTTAGTAAAAGATATGAAAGGAATCATTTTTCATTTTTCGTACAAGGTACTTTTTGACTTTTCTGACAAAAGTATGAAAGGAATGTTTTTTTAACTTATACGACATGAATGGATTTTTTAAAAATTATTTCCAAGAAGCTTCCTTTACAGGTTTTCAAGTCTATTTTTAATCAACTTCTTTTAGTTTAGAATTGTATGACATGTTATGAAAGGAAAAGTGTTTTTGAAGTAGAAAGGATATTTTCCTCAAGAATGGAGTTCAAGTGTTTTATTAAAACTATTTTCCATATAAGATAATAAAGGGCTATGTTTTTATCCCTATTAGTACATTGATTTGATTATGCTGTGATGGAATTATTTTTATTAATTCCTTTATCTTATATGAATTGTTTTATGATGTTACGATGTTTAAGAATCCCATTTTTATTACATGTGTTATGCTATGATGTATGGTTTATGATTTTGTGGAACACATAAGAATGGTACCATTATGAGATGGGTGGGACCTATATCTCCTTCCAATGCATTGGGTGAAGATTTTATATCTCATGAGACAGACAAGGCTGGAATGGCAGGTTAAACCGGTTCAGTGAAACAGGACTGAAACGAGAAGTGAACTCAGTTCAGAAATGGACTTTGTCCACTAAGTTAGTCTTGACAATGAGTCTTGAATAATAAGAAATGATTCTCTATGATTATGTGTGTATGCCAAAAAGTTTCATTTTTTATGTTATGATTATTGGGATTACATTTCACTACTATTATTTATCCCATGTTATTATATTATGATCTCTTTTGCAGGTTAAGATTTCAAAAATGTTATGTTCTTATGAATATGATGTGGTTGATATTTCTTTTGTTTACCCTTACTGAGCATTTGAGATCACCCTTTTATGTTTTCTTTTCCCCAAGATATAAAGAAAGGTTTTAGGTAAAAAAAGGGAGATCTTTATGGGAGATGTTGAAGTTCTTTCACCACGATTAGAAGATTATATTCCGAGTTTCCAAAGACACTAAACTATTATGGTCCTTGTGTGTGTGTTTTTGTTATGTACTAAGTATTCCGCAAAAGTAATGTAATTTCCATGTACGTTAAGCTTCGGGTCTCTACATCCATGTTAACCATTCAAGAATGATTATAAAGTATATATAATAAATAATAATGAAATATATGACATGATAAAGATAATGTATTTATTTTTATATATATATGTCATCTAATTACTTCAATTCAAGTCAATAACAAAAGGAAAACATCGTTCATGTGGACGTACGGTCTACCGTCTCCATGAACGGTGTAATTCATTTCATTTATCTATCTATTATATATATATATATATACTGGATATATATGATATATAAATCATGTTTTACATTATCAAAGTACGTAAAACATTATATAAGTATTAATAATATCTACAACAACAAGTCCAAACACGTACGATAAATAAAATGATTTTACCCAATACATTGCTTTAACATAGAATTTACAAAAGAACAGGAAATATAAAATCACAAGTGAACCATATATGATATCATAACTATTAATATGATTTGGTAATATGTCAATGACTTTATTTAAATCATTTTACAAAAGGTTCTGATATGTACGAAGAATATTGGACTTAACGGTAAGGGATAACTTTTCCAATCTCCTTTTTATCTGAGATTGTTTAATCGTAGGTTTTTACTGGGGTTATATTTATCATCCATGTCCCTGTTTTCTAAAAATGGTATCATGAATGTTTAAAGTCCTTTTTACCCATTTTTGACTTTTACTACATGATATGTAAGGAATATTTTTTTTAACAATACGTGGTACTTTTTGACATTTCTGTTAAAAGTACGAGGAGAATGTTTTTTCAACTTATACGGCTTGAACGGATTTTTACAGTTTCATATCGCCGAATTTTAAAGAAGCTTAAACTACATGATTTCAGGGTTATTTTCAATAAAATCCTTTTATTTTAAAATTTTTGTGGAATTTTGTGAAATGAAAATTATTTTTAAGGAGAAAGGATATTTTCCTCAAGTATTCATTTCAAGTGTTTTATCAAAACTATTTTCCTTCTAAGATGACATTATTTACCAGTTTTATGTTTCAAGTATAAAGTCTCTATTATTTAAATGGTTTTATTATTCTTATGATGAAATGATATCCATTTGTTTTATATGGATTACTTTATGATGGGATAATTTTTAGGAAACCCACTTTATTCTTTGGGTTATGATGAATTAATTATGTTTATTTTGTGGTACACAGAAGAACAATTTCATTATGAGATGGGTATGACCTATGAATCCATCCAATGCATTGGGTAATGATTTATATCTCATGAGATAGACATGTCCAGAATGGTAAATTAATCTGATTCAGTGATACAGGAATGGAATGAGGAGTAAACTCGATTCAGAAAGGGACTTTGTCCACTAAGATGGTCTTGGTAGAAATGAATTGGCTACTATGGAAATCATATCATGTGCTTAATGGATTTCCGCAATTTCAAGTTTTATTCCCATACTATTTTTTCATGATTGATGTTCCTTTATGATATATATCTTACGCACTTCTATAATTTATGTCTTTGCTCAAGATTTTTATATTTAGATTTTATGTTCAAGTTTTTTCATTCAAATGTTTATGGATTGTTTTATGTTCACTATGTTTACCCTTACTGAGCATTTGAGCTCACCCTTTATATGTTTTGATTTAAAAATGATATAAATAATGGATTTTGGTAAGAAAAAAGGGAAAATCTTTATGGGATATGTTGAAGATATTTCACCAAGATTAGATGATTATATTCTGAGTTTCCAAAGACATGAAACTATTACAGTCCTTTTGTGTCTGTTTTTGTTTTGTATTAGGTATTATGCAAAAGTAATGTAATGTACATGTACGTAACGATTGTGTATCTATAGTGTAGGTGTTACTATGTAGTCCACGTAATGGGAGAGAATTATTGTTGTGGGTTTGGGTGCATTTTTTATAGCTGCAAACCCAATTTCCATCATAATGAATGGATGAAAAACTGAATATTATTAATTTATAATCATCCATAAGAGAATTAAATGTGGTATGGTAGATTTTGTGTGACACTTATTATCCATAAAAATATACATATAAAACCAATTTCTTCTAATCTGTTCATCTACTAAAACCGATCATGTCCTGTCATCCTCTTCCACTATTTCTTGATTATCGCACTTGGACAAAAATGGTCTTACATCATGGGATGTGTTCAAATTCAATCGATGGTGTTACTATTATATTGAGACAATAAAACATTCATATAATGTTCATCATAATTTTTTTATGTTCAATCCCTGGTGTTCAGGATTCACTCGATGTTACTAATTCATGCGTGAAACTTCGTTTTCATGCATGTGGTGATTCGGAGAATAATATTTTTTTTAATATTGTCAAGATATACCATCACGTGATGTTGAATTAGTCTCAAAAATATTTGGGGGATAATCATCAAGAACATTATGAATGTCACATGAAGCCATCACATGAATAAAATACTATCAAATTGAGGGATCATATCTTCAATGCATTTCATAGAGGGATTATATATTCATTGAACATCATAAAATCATATCTTCCCTTCACAAGAGCCTTCCTCCATTTGAATTTTATTTAGTTCCTTTTCATGAATCCTTTGGTGATTGTTCATTTTCTATCCAAGGACTTTACACAAGATCAATTGTATCATATTAATCCATAACATGAAGAAAAAAATGGTATTTCAAAAATATTCCACATGATAAAATAGTGATCATATGATGCCCTTGGAAATATATTATGAAGTGTGATAAAACTATCAGTCATGGACTCATGAGAATACTTCTTATTATTTTCTGATGTCGACCATGAAATGCTACCACCCTCTTCAAATCAGTGAATGTAAAACCCTACCTTGAAATATGACACAACATTCATACAACCACTTCCCATATAAACCATTTCTACCATTAAAAAGTCATGATATAAGGTTGATATAGATAAATAGAAGGTGTAATGAAGAAGATGGAAATAAAAGGGTGTTTAGTTACTACATTAGAAGAATATATCTAGGTAATCGAAAGACTCTGGTCGTGAGAATTCACTATGATATTTTTGCGAGATTATCCATTGCCTGAACAACATAATTTCGTGATATTTAATAACAAAATTTCCATCATTAACACCCTTTATCATGTGATGAATACACACATCTTGGGCATTCCCCCTTGTCATGTGGCACTGACATGAAGAGCCCTCTTTATTTTTAGGGAATATAATAAAAAAAACCATGGAAATTCACTCCTTTTTTGATGAAGACCATAGGATGTATTATCTAGATATAATCCATTCCCATGCACTCATCCTCCCATGATATTTATTTTCCATGCGTCCATAACCATGATAATGTTGGACTTTCTAGTTAACCCTTAGGTAGATAATCTTTTTCATATGTTTGTTCTTCAAAATGTTCATGAAACCCTAATACATGAGTCTCATAAGATTATGTGACAGTATGACCCATCATTGGACATGTATTTCCCTCATGTGGACCTAGATATGTTAGTCTTGAACACTCAGTATGCCCTGGACCTTTCAAACTTGACCACATGACTTTCCATATACATGTTGTAACAACCCAATGTTATTCAATGGAAATTCCATTATTATATTTATAAAATCACATGAAAGCACATAATAATGAACAACTAAGTTATAAGTGACCATTAAACATTAGTTTTCACTTCTGTGTTTGGAATTTTGAAATTCTTACATACATGGTTGTGTTCAAGATGTTTTTTAGAGTCTAATAAAAAAATAATTTTTGGCGAATAGTAACCTACCCTAATGAATAGTAACACACCATTATGAATAGTGATATACCCTAATGAATAGTAACCTCACCTATGATAGTATAAAAATAATATTGAACTAGGAAGTACAATATACCTATGTTTTAGAATGAGTTAATGCATGTTTTAAATCTGGTTTTTAATAATAAATTATGATTTTAATTAATTATGAAAATAATAATATTTAAAAAATTGTTTTCGAAAAATGGAATTAATTTTTGGATTCTACACGTTGAAAAATTGTTAGAGTGAATTTTTGGGATTTTTTTGAAATACATGAATTTTTGATAAATAGTAAAATATGATAAATTACAATAAATGCTAAAAACTGCATCATAGGTAATGTATGGCAGATGTAAGATGGTAATATCGAATCATTCTTGATTATTTTAGTATATTTGATGATAATTTTCAATTATTCATAGTATTGGACTTAAATAATAAACTAATACTTAAAATAATGTGAAATACCTCCCCTCCCTCACTATAAATACCCCATCCCTTACCTTTTTCCCAAAAACCTCTCAAGCCTTGTGCCTATCCCATATTCTGCTCAAGTATCCCCCAAAGCTCTTTCCCCACGTCCAAGGACTACTTTTATCACCAAAAGTCCAAATTCAAATGCTTTAAGAGGAATCCCAAATAGGGGAGATCAAAGGGTAAGGATCCCCTTTCATTTTCAACTGTTTTGTTTTCAAATTCCTTCTTTTCTTATACCCTCTTACCCTTCACTTACCCAAAAGGAATGAGAGATCTATAATCTCATATATCTTGGATTTTAATAATGTTAATGGAAAAAAATCATGTATCATGATTCTTCTACTCTCCCTCGTGTTCTAAAATTAAAACATCGTCCGTGAAGTGTCGAATTATCGACATCGTGGATAATGTGTTTTCAATTTCATTTATCGTATTTGTTTCTGGTCATGAAACCATTTATGTTATTGTTGAAACAAATTATTATAAATGTTATATATCCTATTTATGTTTCTGGAATCCATATACACTCCTCATATCATATAATAATACAAAATAAGTTAATTATGGGTAAAATCGCTAACATTAATTCAAGCGTGTATCATTAATGTCTTATGTCATGGTTCTTTTTCACTCCAATTAAAAAAATGAATTTTGTAACCATGTAACCATTTTTATGTTCAATAATGATTTATAACATAAATTTTTTATGACCACTTTCATCTTACATTTTATCCAAACCTAAATAGAGGTGAACTGATAATTAAAACTAAGGAAACAAACGGACTCGAACCATGAAATTGAACCTTATAATCAATCAAAATGGTTATAAATGAACTTAAAAAGGTAATAATAAATATTTTACATGTATATAAGTTTCTTGAACCGTTTATTAATAAACCTTATTTGACTATTCAGGTCATTAATATCAAGTGGAGAACACCAACAGACTTAAGGTTAGGGATTCTCCCCTTTTTACTCTTAATCAAAATTGTTCTCAATGTTATGCCATTTTCTATAATACCTAGTGATGGGGTACGTTTATACACCATCCCCATACTGTACTAATGTTTTATAAGTTATTATAATCCCCTTTTCTCTCTCATCAATCCCTCTTGGTCACACCCGACAACATGCCTATAAAATCATAACGAATTCTACCCGAACCTTCTTTGCTTGTTTGGGTTGCCTTATCGTTATTTAAAAATGTTATTATCTTATCTATATATGTGAGTCTTATGCCTTATGATTAGTTTTACATGATTACTATATCATGAACCTTTAATCACATTCTTTCGGGGATATACTTGATTTTGAATGATTCGCTCCTTAGAACTTTCTGATAAGCAAGCCTGTTTTAAGGGGACTTCCCAAATTTTTAACCAAATTTCAAGTTCACTATATCCTATTTTTTAATACACCATGGTCTTTATAAAATCAGTATTTTTATTATGAAAAAATTCTGGGTTCAATTCTGGTATTATATAAATGAATTTCCTCTTTTCTATTTGAAAAGCTCTAGATGTTTTCCATAAAACCACACAAAAATGTTTTAATACTAATGTTTCTAAAATACATTTCTAATATGTTGTCACTTCTATTTGACACCAATTACCAATTTATATGCCCATTTTACCCTATTAAAGTCCATGTATGTTCTAATACATTACTTTCATGGACATTTTCACGATACACCCATTTGATATGTTTTATGTCATGAATGTGGTACCCAATTCTTTCCATGGGTACCCTTAGGTTTGTGTACGGTTGATTGTGTATGATTTTATATGTGGTAATAATATTTTTGTGGAAAGAATATTCAGGAATATGTTGATATGGGTATTCCAAGAGATCACTCAAATGCATTGGGTAAGGTTAAGTCTCATGAGATGCAATGTGAAACAGGATTGGAAGTTAGCCTTGACCCGTACCAAAGAAATGATTTATGATTCTGCCACATTTATATGATTCCATGATTATATGATCCAATGATTATATCAAATGACTTTATATGTTTCATGATTTGGATATCATTATGTCATGCCTCCTAATTCAGGTGCATGAGATGTATCCTTATGTTCTTTCCCTTACTGGGATATTTATCTCATCTCTTTGTTCATGTGTTCCTCAGGGTACCCTATGCAGGTGAAAGGTCTCAAATGAAGTTAGGAGAAAATTATGGAGAGTAAATAAAGAAGTGTTTTTAGCCCATGTTTGTTATTATATGTACCTAGTCTTCCAAGACACTAGACTTAACGATCCTTGGCTTGTACTCCGATGATGAATTATGTTTAAAATCATGAAATGTTATATGCAAAAGGATTGGGTCGCTATAGTTGGTATCAGAGGATAGTCTATGTATTTTTGGATACTAGGAATAGAGAACCTTAGTGAGAACCTTAAGGATGATACTATGTTTATGAAAATATTCCTAAATTTTGGTGAGTATAGAGTAAGTGGTTTATCAAGAAAATACTTACCTAAATGGATACGAGTAGGTAGAGGCGGCTCTAGAACAGATGAATCTAGGGGTAAAACCCAAAATTACATCTTTGAGCTAGACTCGAACGGGAACTGGTGCATGTCAATAGGCCTTGAAACATTATTGGTTACGACACTCTCAGGGAATATTATTTGGTAGATACACAAGATTAGTACGAACCATTTTTAAGGAAAAAATCCCATAAGAATATATGTTAAGAAATAGATCGAGGATAAACTAGATATAAACCTAAGGAATCACAAGTTAGGATGTACTTCTTCTTTATAAGTATATCGTTAAATTTTAAAAGTTTCCTTTTTATGCTCAATAGCTAAGTATTTAAGACCACTAATTATATGTTATTTTTCTTAGTTAATAGAGGAAAATAGAAGAACACGTTCCAATGACCAATGTGATAGGAAATGTGATGATTGCCCTAATGACATTCCTGATTTGACAGAAGTAGCTGCTCAAAACATCATGGAAGTACTTGCTCAGCTGGATCGAGTTATGAATAATAACATGAATCGAGTGGAACGTCCTCCTCCTCTAATGAAAGAGAAAGATGTGTTAGAATCCATCATGCGGAAAAGGCCTCCCATGTTTAGTGGGTCTTCTGATCCCCTCCTCGGAGAACAATGGATTAACTTCATTGAAATGATTTTCTCTGTCAACTAGTGCTCGGAAGAAGAGAATTTTGTATTGGTAGTCTATCATTTTTATGTGGAAGCTTATCAGTGGTGGACACTGATCAATAATACAAATTCCCAAGAGGAACTTGATTCCATAGATTGGGATGAATTCTAGAGGATGTTTTTTAACAAATATTTTCCTAAAAACCTATTTCTAAAGATGGAAAGAGAGTTCCTTGGACTCAAGAAGATAGAATATGAGTCCATTGGGGCGTATGAAGTGAACTTTACAAGGCTTTTAAGGTACTCCTATGGATTTTTCATGAACACAGAAAGCAAAGTGGATCGCTTCTTTAGCGGACTAAAATTGAGTCAACAAAAAGTGTTTTCAATTTGAGACTTCGACAGTTATGAGGATATTGTTCATTGTGCCCTCAAGGTGGACATAGAGATTAGAGACACATAGTGGTCTCCTGGGCCTAGTGACAAGAAGCGGAAATTGGAGAACAACGTGGGTGGTTCATCAAACAAATCCCATGATGGAAAGAAGCCTCACATTCCCCTTTGCAAAAATTGTGGGAAGAAGTATCCTGGTGACTATCTCAAGGGAACCAAGAATTTCTTCAAATGAAGAATGTTTGGTCATTGGGAAAAATTCCTATAATGTTGATGAATAATGTAAAGTTTATAACAAAACTCAGCCTGCAGTGAAGTGTTTCAACTATAATGAGATTGGGCATTATACGAACAATTGCCCTAAGCTGAGGGTTGTTAGAGGCAATCAAAAACAATCTCCAAGGAAAAAAGGAAGGGCTTATGCTATCACTACTACTGAGGTGGAGCCGAAAAATGATATGGTGACAGGTACGCTTGTTATTCATTCAAGAATAGCCAACATAATATTTGATTCTGGTTCTACGCATTCTTTTATATCTTGAAGGTTTAGTAGAAATATTCAAACACAACCTCACAATTTGGAGGTAAAATTATCAGTGAGCATAGCGAATAGGGAAATTATTTCATCTATGGTCTATAACTCCTCCCCAGTTAATGTTTTTGGATTGAACCTCCCAGAAAATCTCGTCATACTTCCTTTAGTGAAGTTTGATGCAATCTTGGGCATGGATTGGATACCGTTGTACAAAGCCAACATCAACTATCAGGAAAGGGAAATCACTTTTCACATCCCGAAGCATCCTCCAATTCTTTACAAATGTAAGGAGGAACATGAATCTTTTTTAAAATATTCATCTCAAGTGTGTATATTATTTCCTTATGTGCAATAATATCTACATAAAATGATTGAGACAAAGGAGAGAATAATGCTTGATGACATTCCCATTGTGAGGGATTACACTGACGTATTCCCGGAAGAGTTGCATGGTCTTCCTCCAGATTGAGAGGTTGAGTTCATTATTGACAATATCTCGGGATCTCTTCCAATCTCAAAGAAACCTTACAGAATGGCCACCATAGATCTAGAAGAGATGAAGAAGCAGTTACAGGAGAATATGGAGAAGGGTTTTACATGCCCGAGTGCTTCACCGTGGGGTTTTCCAGTCCTCTTCATCATGAAGAAGGATCGATTGATGCGCCCCTGCATTGATTATCGTGAGCTCAATAAAATCACCATAAAGAACCAGTATCCCCTTCCATAGATATATGACTTGTTCTATCATCTTCATGGGGCCAGTTATTTCTTTAAGGTGGACCTTTGGTCAGGATATCACCAACTAATGGTGAAGAAGGAATATATTCCCATGACTTTCTTTAGAACAAGGTATAGAAACTTTGAGTACTTAGTGATTCCCTTCAGACTCACTAATCCTCCATAAATATTCATTGATTTAATGAATAGAGTCTTTAAAGATTACCTCGACAAATATTTGGTGGACTTTATTGATAATATTCTGATATACTCGAAGAGAAAGGAGGAACATGAGAAGAATTTGGATACTGTGTTAAAGACTATGCAAAGGGATAATTTGTATGAAAAGTATTGTAAATGTATGTTATGGATGAAGGAAGTATCATTCTTGGGGCATGTTGTCACTAGGAAAGGTATATCTATTGACCCCTCCAAGACGAAGGCAATTGAAGAGTGGTCGAGGCCAGCTTCTGTAATAAAGATTCGCAGCTTTTTAGGTCTAGCAAGGTATTATTGATGATTCATGAAGAACTTTTCACGATTGTCAAACCCAATGACCAAGCTGATACAGAAGGGATTAAAGTTCGTCTGGACATAGGAATGTTATGAATTTTTAGGGAGTTGAAAAAGAGGCTTATCACTGCGCCGGTACTCACACTCCCTTCAAGTGGATAACTCTTTATGGTGTATTGTGATGCTTCTAAGAAAGGCTTCGGCTGTTTGCTGATGAAAAATGATAAATTGATAGCCTATTCCTCATGGAAGCTTAAAATCCATGAGAGAAACTATCCCACGAATGATCTGGAGTTGGTGATCGTGATCTTTGCGTTGAAAATCTGGCGGCATTATCTCTATGGGTAAAAATGTGAGATATATACTTACCACAAGAGTTTCAAATATATATTCACACATAAATAGCATAATATGAACCAACGAAGATAGATAGATCTCATCAAGGATTATGAATTCTCAATCCACTACCTGTAGGACCCCGGGACACCCTGAGAGGGGAGGGGTGAATCAGGGTGTCAACTTTTTCTTCTTAAAGTTTTGGATCTTGTTCCCACGTTGGTAGGAACTAGTTAAACCTGTATGATGGATATGATCAGCAATGAAACATTCACATGAAAAGAGATAAAAAGGCAATTTTACTTGGTTCAACACTAAGGGCTACATCCATGGAGCATACGCTGACAGGTTGTCGATTGTACCTAAATCAACTCTGCTTCACTAGCTGTAGATTACAAAGGTTCGGGCATAGTCACTCTGTCCCAGGCTCACTGCCTTTACAAAAGTTCAGGGATAGCTCACTACATCCCTCAGGTCACTCCCATTGACTCCACCTGGCTCACTGCCATTGGTGAAGTCCCACTCAGTTTATAGATGTGAAGGACTCCTCAATACATGTGCATTGAAGTTCTTTGTCTCCTGTTCAGCATGAGACTTTGTGTGCATCAGCGTTCAGAGTTGATGCTCTTTTTGGTTCAATCCTTCTTCTTTAGTGAAATGACTGAATGCACTAGATCCCCTTGACCTCGTTTGCCTGAATCACAATCACTCATGTGATTTCCCAATAAATGAGGCTCAGCTTACTTGTCATCATCAGAATTAGTTCACCATGTATGCATGAGATCATGTATGTATCATTTATATTTCTTCTTCAATATCACTTCGCTTCAAATGTATCGGGTAATCTCTCGGATTCCGTGCAGCTCCAAACAGACCGGCGGGCTTCAGCAATACCTAGCGTGCTTATCCAAGCCAGGAACGCAAGTCACACTATGGCGCACAAGTCTCCGGCGTGCAGGTCCAAACTGGTGTGCAAGTATCACCAAACCACCTACACGACACTGCCTTCCTCAACTTCTAACCTGCGTGACTTACTTCCTTTCTCTCCCAAACTGCCTTGGGTGCGCAACCAACAACCGGCACGTAGCTTTAGATAATGGCGTGCAATTCCACCTACGCGACCACAAAATACTTGGGCGACTTCCACATCTGCGTTACGGGAGCTCTAATTTTTCTAAGTGTTGAACTCCATAAGAAATGAGGAGGGGTGGTCCTCTATTTATAGGCAAACTGGACCCCATGCACGGTGGCGCGCAAGTCTCCCCCCTCAGCGCGCATTTCACGGTGCGCATGTATCTTCCCCTGTAAGTCACATACGCGACCAACTTCCAAACTTGCTCGAACCTCCATCATTTTACATATTTTATGTTTTTGATATTGAAAAACAACAGGCACGCAAGTTCACATGACTTCTAGGCATCGACGCGCAAGTCTCTTCATGGCTCAAAAATCACTTCCATGACTACCCCAATACTTGCATGACACATATCCTGTTGCCATAAATTGATGTTATGATCTTGAAAGACATATGGCGCACAAGTTTCCTATCCTCCAAGACCTCGGCGCGCAAGTCCCTTTGCCAAAAAAAAACACTTTTCTTTATTTGTCGATTTTCAGGCCCAAAAATTTAACAAACACTGGGAAACGGTGTCACCTTGTATCTTGTCTTTTTTTCCGCCTCCAGATCATCCATTCCTTTTTCGATGTTCCATGAATAAAACATGGATCATTATCCATAGTCCTTGAACCCGACATGCCACCATGAAATCTACTTTTTCAACAAATTTGTATATCGTTTGTTTTCTTTGTCAACAAGAACGATCACATCAAAAGCACTTCTTCTTGGTGATTTGTATCCTTCAGCAACTCTTCTGCTTTTAGCAAAAACTCCACTATTGTGATATGTATTCTTTGAAGGAATAACATTAGCATCATCATCTTCTATGAAAATGTGATGTGCATGGCTATCTCATAATTCCAATCCCCGCATAACGATCTTAGAATTCCAATCATTTGCATATTGTCTTCTTCATGAACCATCATGGTTGAATTAATGCAAAACATATGATTTAATTCGTCAAGAAGTCCCTTACATGGTTCTCATGCAATCATGAATAATTTCATGGTCTTCATAAAAAACCCATGGGTCTCATGCAATAATGAGGAATTGCATGGACTTCATCAAAACCCATGGTTCTCAAGCAGTAAGGAGGAATTGCATGGTCTTCATCCAAAAACCCCATTCTTCGTTAATCATCTTCAGATGGAGTACACCTCACATTCTTCATTGTTGTAAACAATGTATCACCTTTGACACATGTTCTTTGAAATTATGATCAGTACAACAATCATCTGAAATATCGTTCCTCCACTTCATTGGAGTACTTCTTAATCTCCTTCATTTTGATCTTCCATTCCTCCATTTCATTGGAGTACATCATTATCTCCTTCATTTTGAACATCTATTCCTCCATTTCATTGTAGTACTTCATGATCTCCTTCATTTTGATCGTCCATTCCTCCATTTCATTGGAGTACTTCTTGATCTCCTTCATTTTGATCTTCCATTCCTCCATTTCATTGGAGTACTTCTTGATCTCCTTCATTTTGATATTCATTGACAACTATTGACAACAAATACAACCTTATACACGAAGTGGTTCCAACAATCTCCCCCTTTGTATTTTGTTGTCAATACCTTATACATCTTTTAAATGAATTTGTCAATATCAAAATGAGAATCTTCTCTTCAATCATCTTCTATTTTCAAACATTCATTTCACTTTCTCTCCCCCTTATTGAAAAGAAATACAAAGCTCATGGTAGGGAGGGTATCAATTCATACATAATCAATGTTTCTTTAATCATTTCAATCTACGTCTACTTGAGTAATGCTTGATGTAGAAAACAAGATGATTTTATTAAGTCAACAAGGCTGACCATTATTCACAGATCATGATACCAACATGAGATGATAACTCATGTATTTTTTTCTTCATGGGTTTACCACTTTTATTTCAGGTATAAGAAAATCAAATTTTATAGGGAATAATCAACCTGAAACTTCTGCACTCACATCAAAAAATAGATTAAAAACATTCAAGTGGTATTTTCAGGATAAGTGACTTTGGGGCACTTCCATTATTTTTATGCCACTGATCAATTCGGTTACTTCCCCTTTGTAGAATGATCTGAGTAACCAAGTTTGATAGATTGAGAAATTAAATACCTTATCCAATCACATTTTCATCAATAAATTTTCAAAGTAACTGCATTTGATACCAGCAGGAGTTGATATTGATTGAAACAATGATTTCAGAAGCTTCTTCATGTTTCTCCCCCTAAAGGGAAACACTTCTCATCATCTTCATAAAGAGTGATCCATCATCATATTAATCATTGAATATCAATTTAAGATTATACTAAGGATGGAAACTTCTTTATCTTGGCTATCAAGAGTTGACAACATTCACTACTTCTCAGGTTCTCCCCCTGAGAGCATGCTTCACCATCAATTCCATGCATTATTAGAAAAAATACAATACACAAATGAATAAGGGAATAAGGTGGTTCCTCCTTGATTCATCAACATGTTCTGTATGGTTGAGGTTCTTTTCTCAACCATGTTACTCTGTTCACTCCAGTCTTCATGCCTGTACATTTGAACATATGTTCTGTCATCTATTGATGTGGCATGGCTTTCATCATATTCTATTCTACATTGTGTGAGGAATTGTTCTGCTTAACAGCCATTATGAATGATACATTCTTACTCCACTTAAGGACTGATTCTTGCTCTGGTATTAAGATTCGGCAACCTTTTTCAATGTGACCAGATTTCTTGCATCTCTCGCACAGAACTTCTTTGACACATGTGATTATCTTGGTTTGCAATCTCTCATGCACTGTGTCTTCATCATGTGAATGTTTTTCTTTTCCTTTTTCACTGGCCTTGGCCTTTTCATCTTCAAGTTTACTCATTCTTTTCAAATCATCAGGCCAGATGACAAATATGTCATTTGGAACAGTTTCAGCTGGTTTGGATCTTCCACATGGGTTCATCTAAGTTTTATCCCACGTTATTTTTCTTTTGGATGAATGGACCATCAATTTCATGAATCTAAAATCATGGGGATTCTCAGCTCCCATACTTGGGATCTTCTTAGGAAAATGTGTGTTCACAAAATTCTTCTGATTTCTTCCCATGGTACTTTCTTTATGATTAGACGACATCAGAAGTCTTCTTTTATTATCAATAGTGAAATCATGTTGATTTGGACATGTGCCTGCCTTGTGACCACTTCCGTTGCATACATCACAGATGTTATCAAGAATTCCAAATCTGTTTGCGGTAAACAAATGCTTCTGGACCTGTGGATGTTTCTTCTTCTTTTTTGGCTTCATTCCCTTTGATATAGGCTTTACCTGTGCTTTTCCATGTAAGGGATTACAAAAACAATCCAGTGCATAATGTACAAATCTGTTGCAGCACCAACATTGACCCACAAACCTTGCCTTCTTTTTTTTCTTCTGTAAAAGGTAGTTGGGCCTTCTTCTAGATGTGTTTTGCTCCATTTGGGGAACCATCTTCCACTTTTTTCTTCCTATCCACCCTATCAATGGTGGTAGGTATCTTATCCTCGCCTTTCCTCATCGATAATTGTTTACAATTTTACTTCCAACCTGCACTGATTGTGGGAATGTATCTAGAAACACGAGTACATGATGGTTTGGATGGTACCTTCACTTTCTCAGTTTCTTGTGATAGATCAATGAGTGATGTCATGATCTTGATATCACATTTTGGAAGTCTTTCAGCAATAGAATCCTCCTGTGAGCATTGAGTACCAGCAACAACTGATTCTTGATGTGGATAATCAAGAGTTGTCATAATCTTCTTGTCACGTGTTGGAGGTATTTCAGCTTTAGATTCCTCCAACGAAAATTGAGAACAAGAATCACTCATTTTATTCTTTTGTGAAGTCTCAATATGTGTATTCTAAATCTTGGTCAAATGGGCTTCCAATTTTTTACCCTCAATATTGAGGATGATCTTCTGATATCCAATCATGATCATCTTCTCTTCACAAGTCTTCTTCAATCCTTCAACCTCATCTTCATGCATCTTAACTTTGTTTTGTAACAAAGTGTCCAGTTCCCTGAATTTCATGAAAGTTTCTTCCAAACAAAAAATCTTGACTTCATTGCTCTTCTTCAGCTCAGCTTCAATTTCATGGATCTTTTTCTTTTAGAGTCTTATTGACTTCCTCTTTTTCTTCAATGACTTTCACCTATTTTTTGAGCTTTATACATTCCATAACATTTCTTTCTAACCCCTTTTCCATATTGTCTGATTCCCTTTCTAATCAAGTGATCTCAACCTGCATAGATTGGAATAGGCTACAAATAATAGAAACCCTTTCTTCAGGAATATCATGTAGATATGTTTTGAGTTTTTCATGAAATCTTGAATCAGGGGTGTCATCCTTTCCTCTGGAAGAATCCTGAGCCACCTGCTCTGTAACAGCCCGAGATTTTATGAAAAACATTCTTTTTATTTCACTAATGTCTTGTGTTGTACGCTACACCAAAAGGAGCTTGCACAACACGCATCCTTGTCTTGCCTTGCATTACACGCAATCGCGACCTTCCTCGATAGCATGTGTAATATGCAATACCGAGTTTCACTAAACAACGATGTGCTATTAAAATATTATTAAAACTAGCCGTTATAAATAGTAATAACCACTTTTTAAAATTTTGTAAATCTTATTTTTCAAAATGAACTTCATTCTTGGATTCGGAGTATCGAATTTAGCCTAAGGTGAAATTTTGGTACTTTTCGGATAACTTTCATATTCTGATGAATAGTGAAAATTACTAAATTATAATTAAAAACAACTTTTTTAATCGAAATAATTAATAGTGATAAATTATTAATTTGAGTGGTTTTAAAGTATATTTAGAATATATTTTTACAATTTAATACAATGTTGGTCATTGGTTGTAATTTCACATTTAAACCAGACATAATCAAGTGTCAATCTTTTGATATATATTGTTTCCTAAAAACACGCTATTTATTTTAACAGCAGGATTTAATTATAAAATTAATTAATGCAACTTCTATGTTATGAATTTGGTAAAATTGATTTCATTTTTGAATTCGGAATATGAAATATAGCTTAGGATGAAATTTTGGCATTGTTCTGGAAAACATCAATTTTTGATGAATAGTGAAACTACTAAGTGGTAGTTAAAAAAACTGAATTTTTCATAAAACTTAATTTTTCCGCTTCTGTGAATGGAATTTCGAAAATCAGAGAGACACGGTTAATATCAAGGACTAAAATGTGGTTCAATGAGATGAAAATAATTTTTTGGTGAATAGTAACTTTTTACTTTTTTTACCGCAGTTAATAGTAAATAGGGTAACTAAGGGTAAATATGATATTACTATTACCCTAACACATGTCCTAATTCTATTGGACAAGTGTAATTCGACCAAAAACAAACTTAGGAATAAAATATGACCATTTAGTCCCACTTGGATTAGATTAAGACATTTATTATTAATTTATTTAAAGAAAGGTTAAAATAGTTAAAATCAAAGTTTAATAAGTAAATCATTTTTAATATGGGGTTATACATAAGATAAATTAGATTGTAAATATTCATTAGAAATATAACAAGATTTACTACATGATGGTATTTTATTTGTAATTTTTAGACATAAAATAATTTAATTTATTTATGACACAACGATGATGCAGTAATTATCTTATTAATGAAATATTGACATAATTGATGTTATAAACACCAAAATAAATGTAATTTGAGATTTTTTATGAATTCCACTAATTTTCTAGGTTACTATGATATATTAATGTTGATTTAATAAACTTGGTTCGAACATATAATTCTGTTATGACTTTCACAAAAATCATATATCAAATAGTGTCAAAATTGACACAAAATAGTTTTTAAATCAAATATTATATTATTAATTGTTATTTTATTCCTAAAAATCTAAGGTTCGGCCAAATGACTTAGATAAGGATATATATATTAATAATAAACAATTTGGGGTTCTTTTGGCATGTTATAGTAAGTTTATTAACCATATAGTGAAAGAAAACAAAAAGACACGGTAAAAGTTAAATTATTTAACTTAGAGTTAAATCTAATTGATAAGGTTTAGAATAATATCCAAACATGTCTAAATTTTATTGGTTGATGAGATTACAACCCTATCTCATCTAATCTTCGAATATGAGTCATTTTTGGAGGTTTTTAAGTGGGGTTAGATTTATTATAAATTAATATTTTTAAGAATTCCTAAGGTGCCCCTCTCCTCCCCTATAAAAGGACACCTCCTCCCCCTCCTCCTCACACCAATTTGAGCACTCATGCTCGGCCAACCCCTGCCAAAATATCTTCTCCACTTCCCTAGAAACATCCTAGAGGTTATGGTCTTCCTCAAAGACCAATTTTAGTGCCCTAAGAGGAGGTCTCAAAGAGGCGTTTCAAAGAAGAGGTAATTACCGTTACCAATTCTTTCATCTTTATTTCTTCTTCCACTTCTTCTTCTTAGGTTGTTTCATTATGAAGTAATAACATCAGTATCACTCATATACTGATATGTAATTATAAGTATTAAACAACCCTATTTCACCATCTGTACATCCTACGGAAAAAGAAATCACCGCGCGTGCGTACGTACGGAATACCGTCTCCACGCCGTGGTGTAATCTATTTTCCACCACCACCTTACATGGATGGGTATAATGGTGTAAAGAATAACTATACATAGTTATTACAACATCATATTGATTCTGATATATTGTATAATCCACTCCAATTCAATTCAATATTTATAGAAATGATATCATCGCTCGTGCGTACGTACGGACTACCGTCTCCACGACGCGATGAGATTCATTCTCCATGTTAACCATTTAAGAATGATTATAATGTATATATAAGAAATAATAATGAAATATATGACATTATAAAGCTACTAGATTTATGTATATATATACATATGTATGTCATCTACTTACTTCCATTTCAAGACAATAAGGAAAGAAAAACAGCGTTCATGCGTACGTACGGACTACCGTCTCCATGAACGGTGTTTTTCATTTTATTTATCTATCTATTATATATATATATATACTGAATATATATATAAATCATATTTTATATTCTGGAAGTATGTAAATCATGATATAAGTAATAATGATGTCATGAACAACAAGTCAAAACACCTACGATAAATGAAACGATTTTACCCAAAATGCTTCTTTAACATGGAATTTACAAAAGAACGGGTAATATAATGTCATAAGTGAACCATATATGATATCATAAAAATAAATATGATTCTATAATAAGTCAATGACATTATTTAAATCATTATACAGGAGGTTCGGACACATACGAAGCAAATTGGACCTAAGGTAAGGGATAAATTCTCAATCTCATTTTTATCCGAGATTGCTTATACTTAAGTATTTACTGGGGTTACGTTTAACATCCATGACCATGTTTTCTAAAAATGTTTTTATAAAATGTTTACCATTCTTCCATGAATTTTTAATGTCATTTTTACCCTTTATTGACTTTTTACCACATTGTATGAATGGAATCATTCCTTTGGTTACCGTATAAGGTACTTTTTGACTTTTCCGAAAAAAGTACGAGGAGAATGTTATTTTTAACTTATACGGCGTGAAAGGATTTTTACGGTTTCTTAACACCTCATTTTAAAGAAGCTTTCTCTACAAGATTTCATGATTATTTTCAACAAAACCCTTATCTTTTAAAATTGCATGGAATTTTGTGAAAAGAAAATGATTTTAAAGAAGAAAGGATATTTTCCTCAAGAATTCATTTCGAGTGTTTTTCTCAAACTATTTTCCATCTAAGATGACATTATTTGATATGTATGTTTCAAGTAAAATGTCTCTATGATTTAAATGGTTTCAATATTCTTATGATTGAATGATATCAATTGTTTATGGATTATGTTGGCATGATGTTTAAGATTCCCATTTTTATTACATGGGTTATGCAATGATGTATGATTTATGATTTTGTGGCACACATAATAATGGTATCATTATGAGATGGGTGGGACCTATATCTCCCTCCAATGCATTGGGTAAAGATTTTATATCTCATGAGATAGACATGGCTGAAATGGTAGGTTATACCGGTTCAGTGAAACAGGACTGAAACGAGGGTTACTCGATTCAGAAAGGGACTTTGTCCACTAAGATAGTCTTGGCAATGAGTCATGACTAACAAGAAATGATTTTCCATGATTATGTGTGCATGACACAAAGTTTCAAGTTTCATGTTATGATTATGGTGATCTCATTTTCACTTCTATGATTTGTTCCATGTTAAGATATTATGATCTCTTTTGCAGGTTATGATTTTCAAAAAGATATGATATGATTTTTATTTCTTTTGTATACCCTTACTGAGCATTTGAGCTCACCCTTTTATGTTTTCTTTTCCCCAGGATATAAATAAAGGTTTTAGGTAAAAAAAGGGAAGATCTTTATGGGAGATATTGAAGATCTTTCACCATGATTAGAAGATTACATTCCGAGTTTCCAAAGACACTAAACTATTACGATCCTTTAGTGTGTGTTTTTGTTATGTACTAAGTATTCCGCAAAAGTAATGTAATGTCCATGTACGATAAGCTTCGGGTCTCTACAGTTGGTATCAGAGGAAAGGTTTAGTCAACCTTTGGAAACTAGGATGCGAAAACGTTAGTGAGATCCCTAGAGATATTTCTACGGTATGTCTAGGGATGTCCCTAAGGTTAAGTATACGTATAGGTTATAGTACTAGAACTACGCTAACGATCATAGAATTAAACCTAAGATGTTAGATATTGAAGGTACTCCCCCTTTATTATGTTGTTTTCCCTATCATGATTTTTGCCTCTCACACTATTCTTTTTTTGGGTTTTAGAAAATGGCTGGAAACAAGATGATTCACGATAATGGAGGATATGATGGACAATGGAATGATATTCTTCATAGTGAAATGGGATTTGGAAGTCCAAACATCATTATTATGCTGAATCAGCAATCTCATAATATGATCAATAAAGTAAAATTTGGTAAGTTTCCTGACTCGGCTAATAAGAGAAAGATGGAGTTTTATGATGATCATAGAGGAAAGAAAGTTCAATTTCCCCTATGTAAATCATGTGGGAAGAGGCATCAAGGAGAATGTTTCAAGGGAACCGGAAGATGCTTTGGGTGTGGAAAAGAAGGACACAAAGCAAGTAAGTGCAAAGGAAAAGGTTCAGTTAACACCATGGATGAGGATAATGGTATTGCTACGACATCAACAATGGTTAAATGTTTTAAATGTGGAATGTACGGGCATTATGCAAACCAATGCCCTAAGGGAAAGTCTCATGAAGAGAATCAGTATGGTCGTATGGGTAGTATTTATGTGGATGATGATGAAGAGACTACAAATGATATGTGAGATGAAAGAATTGTTGATGCTCGGTCAATGGTTTAAGAATGTAGTGGAATGATTACATGTTTATCATGTGTAATGTTGTATAAGTAATCTCATGGTACTATGGAATAAAGAGACATCTAAGGATTGTTACACTGTTGTCTTTCCTTAAGTTTGGAAAGTTTATGATTAATGGTACCAGTAACCATGAAAGGTTATTCAGATATTTTTGGAAAGCAGATGATATGCGCATATTTAAGGGATAAGGAGAAAATGAAATATTAGACAGTATTCATGAGCTCATGATTTATATAAGGACTAAGTGATATCATGGTTTGAGTATATAGAATTTTGAGGATTTTGGTATTTGGAAAGTGTTAACTTTTAACTGCATTCATGTTTTCACTAAGGTTCAATGGGCATTCAAGAGAATACATGATTAAGGACTTTGAATGTTTGGAATGTGACCAACAAAACATATCTTATGATATATGGGGATCAACGATGGTATTAAATCTCTGGCAATCGTTTTCACTATGTTATGAGAGTGTACTAAAGTATTATGGATGAGCCTAAATATTGTAATGGATTATGTTGGACATAAGTTAGGATAAAATGTTTTTCAATATTATTGATGGGATGTTATAGTAATGTAGTTTTAGAAAAAGGACAACCTGCAGGACGGGCGACAACCCATCGCTTCGGACAAGGCTGTGGGAATCGAACCCACAACCGAAGTGCGACTGGCCTTTATCGCCTACCACTGACCTACAGGAAGTCCCTGTTTAGTAGAAACTAGTTTTATTTTATTAAGCGGTATGATATATGAAGTATAAGTTCATTTTTGGAACCATATACGATTAATCTAACCATAAGATGAACTTAAAACTTTTCAAACCTTTTGTTTGAGACAGATGGAATGACCCGTCATTCTATCACATGATCTGCTAACACTTCACGAATAACAAATTCAACTTCATTTATTTAAGAGATGAAGTGGAAATTGTTCAAGGCACGAACAATAGTGCGACTGTACCAAAATAAAGTATGTATTTATTCTAATTCAAATTTTCAACTTTCGGGAAATGATCTTGAAAACCAAAAATGTTGTCCTAGTGATCTTATACCTGATGAATCAGATGGTACCTTAGATCGTCACAAATTTATGGATTTGTGATTACTGTATTTTCCATAGCCATGTTCTCTACCACTCTCCATCAGAACATGATGGTTAGATTTCTCTTCCATATCCATATTTTCACCTATGTGGAAACCCAATGATAAGTTTATTTGGGTAATCGTTACATTTCATACTTTAGTTTTTAAAGCCAAGTTTTGGTATTCCTTTTTACGATGTGGGTTTCTATTAAAGAAACTTTCTAATAATAAACCATTTATAACCCCGACGAATTTCGAGGGCGAAATTCATTTTAAGGGGGGTAGAATGTAACAGCCCGAGATTTTATGAAAAACATTCTTTTTATTTCACTAATGTCTTGTGTTGTACGCTACACCAAAAGGAGCTTGCACAACACGCATCCTTGTCGTGCCTTGCATTACACGCAATCGCGACCTTCCTCGATAGCGTGTGTAATATGCAATACCGAGTTTCACTAAACAACGATGTGCTATTAAAATATTATTAAAACTAGCCGTTATGAATAGTAATAACCACTTTTTAAAATTCTGTAAATCTTATTTTTCAAAATGAACTTCATTCTTGGATTCGGAGTATCTAATTTAGCCTAAGGTGAAATTTTGGTACTTTTCGGATAACTTTCATATTCTGATGAATAGTGAAAATTACTAAATTATAATTAAAAACAACTTTTTTAATCGAAATAATTAATAGTGATAAATTATTAATTTGAGTGGTTTTAAAGTATATTTAGAATATATTTTTACAATTTAATACAATGTTGGTCATTGGTTGTAATTTCACATTTAAACCAGACATAATCCAGTGTCAATCTTTTGATATATATTGTTTCCTAAAAACACGCTATTTATTTTAACAGCAGGATTTAATTATAATATTAATTAATGCAACTTCTATGTTATGAATTTGGTAAAATTGATTTCATTTTTGAATTCGGAATATGAAATATAGCTTAGGATGAAATTTTGGCATTGTTCTGAAAAACATCAATTTTTGATGAATAGTGAAACTACTAAGTGGTAGTTAAAAAAACTGAATTTTTCATAAAACTTAATTTTGCCGCTTCTGTGAATGGAATTTCGAAAATCCGAGAGACACGGTTAATATCAAGGACTAAAATGTGGTTCAATTAGATGAAAATAATTTTTTGGTGAATAGTAACTTTTTACTTTTTTTACCGTAGTTAATAGTAAATAGGGTAACTAAGGGTAAATATGATATTACTATTACCCTAACACATGTCCTAATTCTATTGGACAAGTGTAATTCGACCAAAAACAAACTTAGGAATAAAATATTACCATTTAGTCCCACTTGGATTAGATTAAGACATTTATTATTAATTTATTTAAAGAAAGGTTAAAATAGTTAAAATCAAAGTTTAATAAGTAAATCATTTTTAATATGGGGTTATACATAAGATAAATTCGATTGTAAATATTCATTAGAAAGCTAAAACGATTTCCTACATGATGGTATTTTATTTGTAATTTTTAGACATAAAATAATTTAATTTATTTATGACACAACGATGATGCAGTAATTATCTTATTAATGAAATATTGACATAATTGATGTTATAAACACCAAAATAAATGTAATTTGAGATTTTTTATGAATTCCACTAATTTTCTAGGTTACTATGATATATTAATGTTGATTTAATCAACTTGGTTAGAACATATAATTCTGTTATGACTTTCACAAAAATCATATATCAAATAGTGTCAAAATTGACACAAAATAGTTTTTAAATTAAATATTATATTATTAATTGTTATTTTATTCCTAAAAATCTAAGGTTCGGCCAAATGACTTAGATTAGGATATATATATTAATAATAAACAATTTGGGGTTCGTTTGGCATGTTATAGTAAGTGTATTAACCATATAGTGAAAGAAAACAAAAAGACACGGCAAAAGTTAAATTATTTAACTTAGAGTTAAATCTAATTGATAAGGTTTAAAATAATATCCAAACATGTCTAAATTTTATTGGTTGATGAGATTAAAACCCTATCTCATCTAATCTTAGAATATGAGTCATTTTTGGAGGTTTTTAAGTGGGGTTAGATTTATTATAAAATAATATTTTTAAGAATTCCTAAGGTGCCCCTCTCCTCCCCTATAAAAGGACACCTCCTCCCCCTCCTCCTCACACCAATTTGAGCACTCAAGCTCGGCCAACCCCTGCCAAAATATCTTCTCCACTTACCTAGAAACATCCTAGAGGTTCGGGTCTTCCTCAAAGACCAATTTTAGTGCCCTAAGAGGAGGTCTCAAAGAGGCGCTTCAAAGAAGAGGTAATTACCGTTACCAATTCTTTCATCTTTATTTCTTCTTCCACTTCTTCTTCTTAGGTTGTTTCACTATGAAGTAATAACATCAGTATCACTCATATACTGATATGTAATTATAAGTATTAAACAACCCTATTTCACCATCTATACATCCTACGGAAAAAGAAATCACCGCGCGTGCGTACGTACGGAATACCGTCTCCACGCTGTGGTGTAATCTATTTTCCACCACCACCTTACATGGATGGGTATAATGGTGTAAAGAATAACTATACATAGTTATTACAACATCATATTGATTCTGATATATTGTATAATCCACTCCAATTCAATTCAATATTTATAGAAATGATATCATCGCTCGTGCGTACGTACGGACTACCGTCTCCACGACGCGATGAGATTCATTCTCCATGTTAACCATTTAAGAATGATTATAATGTATATATAAGAAATAATAATGAAATATATGACATTATAAAGCTACTGGATTTATGTATATATATACATATGTATGTCATCTACTTACTTCCATTTCAAGACAATAAGGAAAGAAAAACAGCGTTCATGCGTACGTACGGACTACCGTCTCCATGAACGGTGTTTTTCATTTTATTTATCTATCTATTATATATATATATATACTGAATATATATATAAATCATATTTTATATTCTGGAAGTATGTAAATCATGATATAAGTAATAATGATGTCAAGAACAACAAGTCAAAACACCTACGATAAATGAAACGATTTTACCCAAAATGCTTCTTTAACATGGAATTTACAAAAGAACGGGTAATATAATGTCATAAGTGAACCATATATGATATCATAAAAATAAATATGATTCTGTAATAAGTCAATGACATTATTTAAATCATTATACAGGAGGTTCAGACACATACGAAGCAAATTGGACCTAAGGTAAGGGATAAATTCTCAATCTCATTTTTATCCGAGATTGCTTATACTTAAGTATTTACTGGGGTTACGTTTAACATCCATGACCATGTTTTCTAAAAATGTTTTTATAAAATGTTTACCATTCTTCCATGAATGTTTAAAGTCATTTTTACCCTTTATTGAGTTTTTACCACATTGTATGAATGGAATCATTCCTTTGGTTACCATATAAGGTACTTTTTGACTTTTCCGAAAAAAGTACGAGGAGAATGTTATTTTTAACTTATACGGCGTGAAATGATTTTTACGGTTTCATAACACCTCATTTTAAAGAAGCTTCCTCTACAAGATTTCATGATTATTTTCAACAAAACCCTTATCTTTTAAAATTGCATGGAATTTTGTGAAAAGAAAATGATTTTAAAGAAGAAAGGATATTTTCCTCAAGAATTCATTTCGAGTGTTTTTCTCAAACTATTTTCCATCTAAGATGACATTATTTGATATGTATGTTTCAAGTAAAATGTCTCTATGATTTAAATGGTTTCAATATTCTTATGATTGAATGATATCAATTGTTTATGGATTATGTTGGCATGATGTTTAAGATTCTCATTTTTATTACATGGGTTATGCAATGATGTATGATTTATGATTTTGTGGCACACATAAGAATGGTATCATTATGAGATGGGTGGGACCTATATCTCCCTCCAATGCATTGGGTAAAGATTTTATATCTCATGAGATAGACATGGCTGAAATGGTAGGTTATACCGGTTCAGTGAAACAGGACTGAAACGAGGGTTACTCGATTCAGAAAGGGACTTTGTCCACTAAGATAGTCTTGGCAATGAGTCATGACTAACAAGAAATGATTTTCCATGATTATGTGTGCATGCCACAAAGTTTCAAGTTTCATGTTATGATTATGGTGATCTCATTTTCACTTCTATGATTTGTTCCATGTTAAGATATTATGATCTCTTTTGCAGGTTATGATTTTCAAAAAGATATGATATGATTTTTATTTCTTTTGTATACCCTTACTGAGCATTTGAGCTCACCCTTTTATGTTTTCTTTTCCCCAGGATATAAATAAAGGTTTTAGGTAAAAAAAGGGAAGATCATTATGGGAGATATTGAAGATCTTTCACCATGATTAGAAGATTACATTCCGAGTTTCCAAAGACACTAAACTATTACGATTCTTTAGTGTGTGTTTTTGTTATGTACTAAGTATTCCGCAAAAGTAATGTAATGTCCATGTACGATAAGCTTCGGGTCTCTACATGCTCGATACTTTCCAAGCCTAATGTTTCTTCATTATTGGAAGGGCATGTAGAACAAGACACTACATCTTCATTGGATATGAGGGACTTCTTTAGATGCTTCTTCTCTTTATTTTTCCTATTTTTCATGGTCTTACTAGATGTAGACTTCTGCTCAGAAATGACTGACTCTTCATCAAGGCTGCTCTTCATTGTTGACTTTAGGAAAGAAACTAAAATATTCTTTTGAATAGATTTACTGGATAATATCCAACATACGTGAACCTCTCTCTCATACCACTTGTAGGACCCCAGGACACCCTGAGAGGGGAGGGGTGAATCAGGGTGTCATCTTTTTCATCTTAAAGTTATAGATCTTGTTCCCACATTGGTAGGAACTACATAAACCTGTATGATGGATATGATCAGCAATGAAACATTCACATGAAAAGAGATAACACAACAATTTTACTTGGTTCACCACTAAGGGCTACGTACAAGGAGCATACGCCGACAGATTTTCGATCATACCAAAATCCACTATGCTTCACTAGCTATAGATTACAATGGTTCGGGCACAATCACTCTGTCCCAGGCTCACTGCCTTTACAAAAGTTCAGGTATGGCTCACTGTGTCCCTTGGGTTACTCCCGTTGACTCCCCCTGGCTCACTACCATTGGTGAAGTCCCACTCAGTTTATAGACGTCAAGTTCTCTTCAATAGATGTGCATTGATGTTCTTTGTCTCCTGTTCAACATGAGACTTCTCTTGCATCAGCGTTCACAGTTGATGCTCTTTTTGGTTCAATCCTTCTTCTTTAGTGCAATGACTGAATGAACTAGATCCCCTTGTCCTCGTTTGCCTGAATCAAAATCAATCATGTGATTGCTCAATAAATGAGGCTCAACTTACTTGTCATCATCAGAATCAGTTCACCATGTATGCATGAGATCATGCATGTATCATTTAGATTTCTTCTTCAATCTCACTTCACACAAAATGTATCGGGTAATCTCCTGGATTTCGTGCTACTCCAAATAGACCGGCGGTCTTCAGCAATACTTGGCGCACTTCTCCAAGCCAGGCGCGCAAGTCTCACTACGGTTCACAAGTCTCCGGTGCGTAGGTCCAAACTGGCATGCAAGTATCACCAAACCACCTGCGCGACAGTCCCTTCCTCAACTTCTAACCTGTGCGACTTACTTCCTTTCTCTCCCAAACTGCCTTGGGTGCGCAACCAACAACCGGCGCGCAGCTTCAGATAATGGTGCGCAATTCCACATGCGCGACCAAACAATATTTGCGCGACTTCCACACCTGTGCGACGAGAGCTCTAATTTTTCTAAGTGTTGATCTCCATATGAAATGAGGAGGGGTGGTACTCTATTTATAGGCAAACTGGACCCCCTGTGCGGTGGCGCGCAAGTCTCCCCTCGGCGCGCATGTCACGATGCGCATGTATATTCCCTTGTAAGTAACATGCATGACCAATTTCCAAACATGTGCGACCCTCCATCCTTTTCCATATTTTATGTCTTTTGATTTTTAAAAACAACAGGCGTGCAAGTTCCCAAGATTTCTAGGCATCGGCACGCAAGTCCCTTCATGGTGCAAAAATCACTTGCACCACCAGCCCAATACTTGCGCGACACTTATACCGTTGCCATAAATTGATGTTCTGATCTTGAAAAAAATATGGTGTGCAAGTTTCTTATCCTCCAAGACCTCGGCGTGCAAGTCTCTTTTCCAAAAAAAAACACTTTTCTTTATTTTTCAATTTTCAGGCCCAAAAATTTGGCAAAAACTGGGAAACGGCGCCACCTTATATCTTCTCTTTTTTTTCCACCTCCAGATCATCCATTCCTTTTTAAATGTTCCTTTAATAAAACATATATCATTATCCACAGTCCTTGAACTCGACATGCCATCATGGAATCTCCTTATCAACAAATTTTTTTGTCGTTTGTTTTCTTTGTCAACAGGCACGATCACCTCAAAAGCACTTCTTCTTGGTGATCTGTATCCTTCAGCAACTATTCCTCTTTTATCACAAACTCCACTATTGTGATATGTATTCTTTGAAGGAATAACATTAGCATCATCATCTTCTATGAGAATGTGATGTGCATGGCTATCTCATAATTCCAATCCCCGCATAGCCATATTAGAAATCCAATAATTTGCACATTGTCTTCTTTATCAACCATCATGATTGACTTCATGAAAACCATATGATTTAATTCGTCAAGAAGTCCCTTGCATGGTTATCATGCAATCATGAGTAATTTTATCATCTTCATCAAAAACCCATGGGTCTCATGCAATAATGAGGAATTGCATGGAATTCATCGAAACCCATGGTTCTCAAGCATAAGAAGGAATTGCATGGTCTTCATCCAAAAAACCCATTCATCGTTAATCATCCTTAGATGGAGTACACCTCACATTCATCATTATTGTAAACAATGTATCACCCTTGACACATGTTCTCTGAACTTATGATCAGTACAAAAATTGTCTGAAATATCATTCCCCCACTTCATTGGAGTACTTCTTGATCTCCTTCATTTTGATCTTCCATTCCTCCATTTCATTGGAGTACTTCATGATCTCCATCATTTTGATCTTCCATTCCTCCATTTCATTAGAGTACATCAGTATCTCCTTCATTTTGATCTTCCATTCCTCCATTTCATTGGATTACTTCTTGATCTCCTTCATTATGATCTTCATTGACAACTATTGACAACAAATACAACCTTATGCACAAAGTGGTTCCAACACAACAATCCCGATACGACAAACAAGGTGGCAGATGCTCTAAGTAGAAAGGATCCAACATCTTTATCAATAATGACAATTTAAAAGGATCCAATTTTCTTAGATTTGAAAATGATGGACATGTGAACCATTAAGGGAGGAACATCATCAATACTTTCTCAAATTACTGTTCAACCATCCCTCATGGAGAAAATAAAGGTTGCTCAAGGAAAGGATGTGGAAATTCAGAAAAGGGTGGAAGCTATTAAAAATGGGAAATCCTCTGATTTCAAAATTTATGAGGAAGGAGTTGTAAGATTTTGGACATGATTATGTGTACCATATGATCTATAGATAAATAAGGAGATATTGAATGATGCACATAGTTAGACCTTCTTTATCAATCCTGGGAGTACCATAATGTACGGTGATCTCCGAGAACACTTCTGGTGGGATAACATGAAGAAGGAGACTGCAGAATAAATTTCAAGGTGGTTGGTATGTCAGAAAGTAAATGCTGAGAAAAAAAAGTCCAACGGTATGATGCACCCATTGACTATAACCATGTGGAGATGGGAAAATGTTACTATAAAATTTGACACAGGTCTCCCGAATACGTCTGAGGAAAATAAAGCGATATGGGTTGTGGTTTACTGACTCAGCAAGACATCCCATTTCATCGTTATTCGGGAATATCTCTCTCTTGAACAACTTGAAAAGTTATATGTAAAGGAAGTGGGGAGACTACACGGTGTTCCACTCTCAATTGTCTATGACCGCGATCCAAGGATCATATCTATATTCTGGAGGAGTGTTCAACATGCATTGAGTACTGAATTAAATTTTAGCATGGCTTATCACACGCAAATTGATGGTAAATCTGAAAAGAATATTCCGACGCATGAAGATATTCTTAGAGCATGTTTTATAGAATTCAAAGGTGGATGAGATCAGCATTCCTATTGTTGAGTTCTCATACAACAATAGCTTCCACTCGAGTATTCAAATGGCTCCATATGAAGCTCTGTATGGAAGGTGATGTAGAACTCCAACATGATGGGATGAAGTTGGAGAAAGAAAGCTACTTGGACCCAATCTTGTTCAAAAGATGACAGAGAAGGTTCTAGTCATCCATAAACACTTCAAAGCTGCTCAAAGTTAGAAAAAGTGCTATGCTGACAACCGTCAAAGGGACTTGGAGTTCGACGTTGGGGATAAATTCTTCATTCGAATATCTCCATGGAATAGAGTCATGCGATTCTGGAAGAAAGGGAATCTATGCCAAAGGTATATTAGCCCCTTTGAGATCCTTGAATGCATAGGAGTCGTGGCCTATCAACTTGCACATCCACCGAATATGGCTCGAGTTCATGATTTTTTTTCACATATCTCTCTTGAGGAAGTACATACCTGATCCCTCACATGTACTAAACTCAAAGGTGGTGTAGCTAGAAGATGATCTCTCCTATGATGAGTAGCCAGTAATGATTTTGGATCGGAGAGATAAGGTTCTACGCAACAAGACAACCCATATTGTCAAAGTGCTGTCGAGGGACCATAAGTTTGATGAAACAACATGGGAGCTAGACGAAGCAGTGAAATAAAAGTACCCACATCTGTTTTTGGCCAAGAATGTAAAACAAAATTTCTTGGGAGAAATTTCCTAAGGGGGGAAGAATGTAACGACCCAAAGTTTTTCAATGGAAATTCGCTTCTTATATTTATAAAATCACATGATAGAAAAACATAATGATATACTAAGTGATAAGTGACCTTTAAATATATGTTCGTCACTTCTGTGTTTGGAATTTTGAAAATCTGACATACATGGTTGTGTACAAGATGTTTTTTGGAGTCTAATAAAAATTTTTTTTTAGTGAATAGTGACCGTACCAAATGAATAGTAACATACCCTTATGAATAGTGATATACCCTAATGAATAGTAACCTCCCTATGATGGTATATAAATAATATTCAATTAGGAAGTAAAATATACCTATGTTTTAGAATGAGTTATTGCATGTTTTTTATATTGTTTTGGACAATAAATTATTATTTTAATTAAATATTAAAATAATCATATTTAGAAAATTATTTTTAAAAAATAGACTTCATTTTTGGATTCCACATGTCGAAAAATGGTTGGGGTAAATTTTAAAGATTTTTCTGAAATACTTGAATTTTTGATGAATAGTAAAATACGATAATTTACAATAAATGCTAAATAGTGCATCATAGGTGATGTATGGATGATGTAAGATGATAATCTCGAATAATTCTTGATTATTTTAGTATATGTGCTGATTATTCTCATTTATTCAATGTCTTTAACTTAAATAATAATCTAATACTTAAAATAATGCGAAAAAGCTCCCCTCCCTCACTATAAATACCCCCTCTCTTTACCTCCTTCCCTCACACCTCTCAATACTTGTGCCTAGCCCAAATTCTGGTCAAGTATCCTCCCAAGATCATTCCCCACGTCCAAGGCTTGCTTCTCTTACCAAAATTCCAAAATCAAAGGCTATATGAGGAATATCAAAGAGGGGAGATCAAATGGTAAGGATCCCCTTCCATTTTCAAGTGTTTTGTTTTCAATTCCCTTTTTTTTCATATACCATCATCCCCTTCAATTACACAAAAGGCATGAGAGCTCCAAAATATCATATATTATGTATTTTAATAATGTTTATGGAAAAAATTCAAGTATATTTCTTCTTCTCCACTCCCTCTCATTCTAAAATTAAAACATCACCCGTGAAGTGTCGAATTATCGGCATCGTGGATAATGTGTTTTCAATTTCGTTATCATATTTGTTTATGGTCATGAAATAATTTATGTTATGGTTGAACCAGATTATTATAAATTTTATATATCCTATTTATGGTTCTACAATCCTTATTCACTGAAGACATCAAATAATAATTCCAAACAAGTAAATTATGGGTAAAATCAATAACATTAATTCAAGTGTTTATCATTAATGTATTATGTCAGGGTTCTTTTCCACTACAATTAACCAAATGAAATTTGTAAGCATGTAAACCTTCTGAGTTTTAACTAATTATATATAACACCAATTTTTTATGCCCACTTTCATCTTACATTTTATCTGATCCTAAATACAAGTGAACTGATTATTAAAACCAAGGAAACAAACAAACTCGAACCATGAAATTGAACATTATAATCTTTCAAAATGGGTATAAATGAACTCAAAAAGGTTGTAGTAAATATTTTAAATGTATATAAGGTTATGTAACCATTGATTAATAAAACTAATTTGACTATTCAGGTCATTAATATCATGTGGAGAACACCAATGGACATAAGATAAGGGATTCTCCCCTTTTTACTCCTAATCAAAATTGTTCTCTATGATATGTCTTTTTGTGTAATACCAAGTGATGGGGTACGTTTATACACATTACCCATACTTCCATAATGTTTTATAAGTTATTAGAATCCCATTTTTTCTCTCATCAATCCCTCTTGGTCACACCCGACACTATACAGATAAAATCATAACAAATTCTACCTGAACCTTCTTTGTTCTTTCGGGTTTATTTATCTTTATTTCAAAATGGTGTTATCTTATCTATATATGTGAGTCTTATGAATTCTGGTAAGTTTTAAAATGATTCTTATATTGGGAAACTTTCATCATATTCTTTCGGGGATATACATGATTTTGAAAGAATCCCTCCTTAGAACTTTTTGATAAGCAAACCCGTTTTAATGGGACTTCCTAAATTTTTAACCAAATTTCAAGTTCACTCTATCGTATGTTTTAAGAAACCATTGTATTTTTAAAATCAGTATTTTTATTAGGAAATATTTCTGGTTCAATTTTGGTTTTATATAAATGAATGTCCTCTTTTCTATTTGAAAAGCTCTAGAGTGTTTTCCTTAAAACCGCACAAAAATGTTTTAATGCTAATGTTTCTAAAAAACCTTTCTAATATTTTGTCACTTCTATTTGTGACCACTTACCATGATATAATCCCATTTTACCCTATAAACGTCCATGTATTTTATAATCCTTTCCTTTCATGGACACTCTCATGATACACCCATTGGATATTTTTTATGTCATGAATGTGGTACCCAATTCTTTCCATGGGTACCCTTATGTTTGTGTACGATTGATTGTGTACGATTGTATATGTGGTAATAATATTTATGTGTAAATAATATTCATGAATATGTTGAGATGTGTGTGCCCAGACAGCTCTCCAATGCATTGGGTAAGGTTAAGTCTCATGAGATGCGATGTGTAATGGGATTGGCGGTTAGCCTTGACCCATACTGAAATGGGAAACGAGATTAGCGGTTAGCCTTGACCCGTACTAAAGAAATGCTTTATGATTCTGCCACATTTATATGATTCTAGGATTATATGATCCCATGCTTATATAAAATGATTTTATAAGATTCATACTTTTGATATAATTATGTCATGCCCCCTAATTCATGTGATTGAGATGTATCCTTATGTTCTTTCACTTACTGGGATTTTTAGCTCATACCTTTGTTTTTGTGTGCCCCAGGGTACCCTATGCAGGAGTAAGGGATCCAAGGAAGTTAGGATCTCATTATGGAGACTAAATAAATATGGGTTTTTTAAGACCATGTTTTGTGTTATATGTACATAGTCTTCCAATACACTAGACTTAACGATCCTTGGCTTCTTCTCCGATGATGAATTATGTTTAAAATCATGAAATGTTATATGTAAGAGGCTCGGGTCCCTATACATGTCATCATGGATCATGTAATTAAATCTGAGAGAAATAATTTTAATCATGTAAAGACATCATTGAAAAGGATTTTTGACCATTATAATGACCATAAACATGTCCTCATTGATTATGTAAATGTTATTAAAGTTGACATCCTATATCACTTGAAAGGACTTGGACATGTCAGTTTTGACCATGTGAAGAACCAAAGAAATTCCTACTTCAATCATGAAAATAATCATGGAAATGTAATGATAGACTAGGAAAAGTACCAAATACATGTTTTGAAGTCACTTTTGGAATTTTTTCCATGTTAGATAAACACCACATGATAAGTTATGCCGACACCCTAGACATGTCAAGCAGAAACCCTATGACATGTCAACCTTTTTTAGAAGGAATACGTAAACCAACACCAGGAAACTCTATGGACATGAACCTTCGGTTGAGTATTCACATTAACAAGGTATTATTTTTATTGGGATAGGGTTACACACTCATGTGACCCTATTTTTTCAATCTATTATACAGGAACACATTACATAATAAGAATAAAAAAAAAATTATCATCATCATCTATCTTTATATATGAGTGAGTAGAGAATGAATATATAACATGAGAATCATTCCTATTATAAGACACTAAATTATCTAAAATTGGTGTTTTATAATAATTTCTCAACTTATAATCACCCATTACAACCCATCATCATGATAATAATGATCTAAAATATGAGAATATGGATTCATGTCTAAATCAAATATGTTGGAATCCATTCTATGTCTCAAGATTTAATGTGAATTCACCCTAGTGAAATTTCTTCCATATCAGAAGTATTCTTAAAACATGTTATCGATCTCTCCTAAAATCCTAACATCATTCCTAATCCATCAACGAATGATAATGTAAAGGTGTATTTTTACGCGTATAACTCTACCATTTCATCATGTAACTCAAACAAATCATGGTGTTATGAAAAAAACTATGAAGACTGAGATAAATATTATAAAAATGATACATATGATGAATTCTTATGTCCCTATATCCATACCATATTCTCCGTGAGACTGGTAATGATACTTATATAACAGAAACATTAATATGTAACCCACAAACAAATTTTTTAACAAAGAATTTGTCCAATATTCTAAAATATTTTATATATCCCATTGTTCATGAATGAAATTGACGTAGTGATTAGTGAAAATTGTACACATATTTTAATGAAAATGTACAAATTGTGGGCCCTTAATTGGTATGTAATTCTGATTACATATCATCTTTACTAAAAGGTTTACACTTTCGGTAGGGCAATTCAAGGCATCCTTAAATTCATAAATATCTCTCAAAGATAATATTTAAAAAAATTATGACATATATTTCCATAACATGAACAATGTGAACTATGAGTCCTATATTAATAGGATACATAGTATTCCTCCTCATGGATAGATCACAATATTAATGTTATTATTTATGTGATTTTAAACAATAATGTATATTCTTATAAAAGGACCGTTAACCATGTAAAATTAACTATGTAGGGTTTTATTTATATTCCCATAAGATATATAAGATTATTCATAAAGGTACAAACCCATCTCAAATATTCCAATTACCTCTATAGATGGGAATAAAATCCAATGATCTTGAGCATGGACATAAATTGAAGAATAATAAATGATTAGGATAATAGTGTATTATCTTTGACACAAATAGTTTTTCCCATTAAAACATAGTCTTGATCTGGTCATTGGTTCAGGGGTAAACTGTCTTATATTAGGGATTGGTAATTATTTCATGAATGTATCTTAAACCTATATGATATTACATGAATTGGAAATAATTCCCCCCAAATGGATGCAATGAGATCGACCACCCATAGTTTCTACCAACATATGTTCCTATGAATCATAGGGTTTGAACAACCAATTCACCATATTCTTTTAGAAAGTACGTTCATTCCTTTTCATCGATGTTGGAACCCTAGTGAATTTACAATAATAATAAAAATTTGTAAAATAGATGCAACGATTGCACAACCACCCTTATTCATGCACATTGTAAGACCTTAATTTTTTTTATAAGAGTAACATTTTATTTATTATTGTATCTTTAATGATACATAAAAAATCGAAGGGAATATCATATTCCATGATATTAAGAAATATATAATATTTTAATAAAATTTAAACTATTTTATATTTTAAAATTTACTCAATACTGTGTTATGTTACATAGCATGTGACAATGAGCTTCTTCGATAACTTGTGTTACATGAAAGACTTTGTTTTACAAAAAGTAAATGTATTATAAAATTATTATTAATTCATATAATAATATATAACTTCTTCATTAAATTTTATATCATAAATATTATTAACTAGCTTATAAAAAATATGATGGAATTTATTCATTACCAAATAATTATAAATGGATAAAAAAACTTATTGAATATAAATGAAATGTGTTTTGTAAAAAACAATTTTATGAACCCAAAGGCGTTTTATCCTAATAAATTTAGTTAATTATAATTATAGAATGAATTTATATATAATATATATATATATATATTATATTCAATAAGTTTTTTTATATTAAAAAATATATTTTAAAGGAATAAGACAAGAATAAATTAAATTTTATTTATAAAAACTTGTATTTTTTTAAAGGTAGTTTTACCTCTTTTTAAAAGGGAACATGTTTTAAAAAATATATAAACATTTATATATTATTTTTGAAATAAATAAAAATTATTTTTGAAAAAAATAAAAATTATTTTTGAAAGAGTTATTTCAAATTTATACTACCTTTAATTTTTGGTATTTTTCTGAGATTTTTTGTTTTTTGATTAATAATATAAAATTTTGAATTTTATTTGAAACCTGTATTTTAATCTAAATAATTTATATATTTAAAATATATTCTATTATGGATTATAATTAAAATTAATTAAAATATAAATATTTTAATTCAATTTAGGTAATTAGATTCAATTTTATATTTAATTTATGTATTAATACATAGTAAACATCTGATCATTTTCACATTAAAAATTCACATTCCCTTCTCTTCTACAGAAATAATTTTAAAATAATTTTATCCAATTCTGAAATTTAAAAATAGAAAACGAATTATCAATTTTGAAAAAAAATTATAATTTCTATTATTCCCCAAATAGTTTTTTATCAAAAATTATTAGTGAATGAAATTAAGATTAATTATAGTGATTAAGGTAAAAAACGGTTTAAATTGTGGTTGAAAATTATGATTAAGGGGATGAATGACCTATTAAATTATACAAAACTCCATAGGATGACCTTATTTCTATAATATAATAAATTTTCTCAAATGTTTCTCACTATTTTTGTAACATTATGTAAGAAAGACCTCCCAATAGTGTTAACCACTTGTTATTTACAAGAATGCCACTCCCCCTCCACTGTAAAAGGGAAATCACCCCCTCAGTTCTTCAACCATATAAAGAAATTTTCTTATAAAAAGTTAATAAAATCAACTAATAAAATATCTGAAAAACATCATATAAGACCAAATTTTGGAATAATTGAAAACAAGGATGTCCTTTTGAGAAAAAAACGTAGTTTCCCAAAAAGGAGGTCATGTTCTTTAACATGCACTACTATTTTAGTTGATTCTACACGAATTAAATTATTATTATATATTTGTTACATAATAACATAATTATTTAGTATATAATGAGGTATTTATTTAATGGTAACATAAACAACATGACACACATCTATAAAATGGGAGACATAGTCATTGTTCATGTGTACAGAAGACTACAACCCCATGAACTAATGTAATTCATTATTCAATTATCAACATTAAATGTTTGAAATAAAGATGTATTTATTGTTTCTATATGATATATATGATATTTATAATGTATTAATTTTTTATTAACTATATTACACATACCTATATATTTTCTATTTTTTTTGCAATATGATAATGTCTTTCAGGTGTATGGCGGACTACAACCATGCGAAGTGATGTAATTTATTCATATGTTACACGGAATGTGTTAAGGATTGATTTATTAAACATATGTCATATATGTGAAAAAATAATTAATACAGTAATATATATATTAATATATATCTTTATTTTATTCCATTAAATATGATAATAATATGGAAACATTGTTCTTGCATATATTGGACATACACTCTCCATGAATGATTTAATTCATTTGAAATCACCATGTTTTATGGACTACTATAAATATATATATATATATAGATATTGAATATATATATAGGATATATAAATCATTTATATATTATTTATATAATTAAATAATCATAAAATTAAGTGTAAAAAAAAACAAGTCAAAACATAATTAGGAATCAATGAAAATAACTCTTGAAAGAAGAAAATAATGAAATATTTTTAACAAACAGATGATAATAAATAATAAAATTTTCATATATGATATTATAAATATTTTTATGGTAATTTAATAAGATAATAATGTGATTAAAACCATTATAAATTATTTAAGAGAATTTATATCCAAAAGGATGTTTAAGGTATGTTAATATCAAGTCTCAATTTTATTTCTATTGGACATATTCTATATTCACCAATTTTTTTTTTAATTTTTGTGGTCTATATACTTCCATATGACATTTTATATACTGAGTTTATTTTTTAATGATATTAAATGTTTCAATAGATTTTATTATTTTATATAACTCGCGATTCTAAGGTTACTAAAAAAGTATGAGATTCTTGTCTCACTTTTTTTCTGTGATGCATAAACAATTTTCATGAAATTTTTATTTTGTATGGTGTATATAATTCCCCATTAATTTTTGATATCATGAATTAATTTATCTCCATGTTATTTAATGTTTAATTTTTATTTCATTCATCGGTATTATTAATCAGAAGTAACATACTGGTAATGGATTTCATCACAATTAACATTCAATTTAGACTTACTCATTATAATGCACCAATTAACATTAATTTTGTGTACTAACTACACTTTTTTCATGTAATATAATGAATACTTCGTTTATTATTGTATAATACGATTCAATTTTATTTATTTTATCAAATGATATTTCATTTTAATATTAAAGTGTGATAAAATTTATTGTCTATTCTCAATTTCATCTGTGATTATTAACTTCCCCTTGAAACTGTCACTTTATTAGAATAAATTGTAATTTTACTTTTAATTTAAATTAAACATAAAAATTTATAGGTCATTCATATTGTTTTTTCCTAAACCATATTCATTTTTACAGTAGGTGTTTACTTTGACATCTATTTGATTAATTGGTGAAATACATAAAAATATAAATCTTTTACTCAATATGGATATTTGATGAGAAGGAACGATGTTCATTAATTAAGTGAATTTTTGTATATATTAGGAATTATATAGAATGGTAGTTTTTAGTGAATATTTAAATCTTATATCCCCTTAATGCCCTAACTTGTTCGCATGACACAAACTAGTTAGAAAAAATAAATTGGCCTCTACCTTTATTTTTAATCTGATTTCTGAAAAGTATTGATGATACTGGTTTTCATTTTCCTCATACAGGACATTCAATAATTAATTATTTCCTTTAATCAGTATTAGGTTATTACTATCTTGGATATTTTCTCTATAATAAAATCTATATATGTATTACATTTTATTTTATTTATGGAATGACATGTGTTTTATATTATTTACCGTTATATATAGATTCTTAATTATATTATCCTGGAAGTAATGTTATTTAAAAGATATGTGTTTTAAATTATTTACATTTCCATATTTCTATTGAATTACTTTTTAGTTTATGGATTACATGGATTGATTTTTAGTTATTTACATTTCAATATTTATTACTCTCACTGATCTCTTATTTCTTCCACTGTGCATAACTCTTACTAAGAATTTGAGCCTACCAATATTTTCTTCTATTCTCCATGACTCCATGACATATAATATGAATTATACAAATGTGGGTTCTAGATGGAATGAAGTTAATCTAAAACAATATGTTGTAATTTTAGTATTCTATTGTAATACATGACACATGTATATATTTGTTTTCCAAATAAAACTAATCTATTCATATCATTTTGGAATGGGTTCCTTGAATCTAAGGCAATTTAATTGTATAAGTCTCTTGATCCAGGCTTCTCTGGTCAGGGTTTCAACAAACAACCTATCATCTAGCGAAAAAAGTCATTATTTTTTTAGAAACAAACACAAAAAGAATCGAAAATTACTTATACTTTGTTTTATCATATGGATTCGTCATATATTTATATTTAATTGAACCTTATGATTATGGATTACCTGAAACATATCTAAATGGAATGAATCCACTATATACATATTTAAATGAGCTGATTTCTGTAGAGGGGGTTTTCACATATAAAATTTCCCAGAGATTACTTGTGACATTATAGGTTGATGATTTAGAATGGGATTACTAATATGTGTATATAGATGGTAAACATATATTGGATTTTTGGAAAAGGATATGCCTTATTATATTTGGGATGGGATTTGGGATATATCCCAATTGATTATGACTTTAGTGAGACATGATTATGGTATATTTTGTATATCCTTAGAAATATTATATGGGACACATGACTCTAGGGTGTTGGGTATTATATAATAATAGTATTATGTCTTCTGATTATTGTTATAAATGAGATGTGATATATGATGGTAACAAGAGAGAAAGATTTTGATAAACTTTTGATTATCCATATAAATATGAATCATGGTAATATGATATAGGATATGCGATTCATTCATGGGATGTCAATTCAAATATATTTCACAATCAAAAATAGTCTTTGCAATTAATGATGTTAGGAACATAGTTTTTTTTTAAAGACATGGGATTTTACAATAGTAATAAAATAATATATCTTAAAACTATTTTTAAGTGTAATGTATTAAAAAATAAATAGAGTTCCACTATAATTATATTTAAATGATAACCTTATGAATTTTATAATTTATATTCTATATGAAAATTAAACCTTTTGTGTATTCATCAAGATGATATTATCCTCAAATCAATTTTAATGATTTTTATAAAATGGATTATTTTTTTAGAAAAAAACATTGTAAGTATTTAAATATTATGAAATCATCAAGATATAATATTTATTTAGAAATTAATGAAACCTTATCCTTAAAATTTTTATAAGGGAAAATAATTCTTTTAAAAATTTAATTTAGAAGCCTATGTTTGATATTTTTAAACCTAGGTTATGTTAAACATTAATAAAAAATTTTTTGTGATATTTTCTACTTATAAAATAATAATAAGTTCCCATATTATTTTAAATTAATTTTTAATTCACATACCTATTTTTTACCATAAACCAATATCTATTATGTGAATTAGTATTATACATTATTTTAGATTTAATTTATTTTTATCCATAAAAAGGATGAATTTTTTCTATATATTGTTTTTGTAAGATTAAACATTCTTATATTAAAACTAATTTCTAACAACAATAAAAATTTATTCGGATAAAATGGTTATCATATTTTTAAAAAATATTATTTGATTAATTTAATATATCACATTTAATTTTGGGTCATAAAAATTAGTTACTACCATAAAAGTTAGTTTCCTCTCTAGAAGTTAAAATGATTAAAGGGGGTTAAATAAATCGATAATGACAAAAAATATCCCAAAAAATATTCATTAAATGGATGTATATAGAATTTATCAAAAAACCCCTTTTCTGTTGTTATTTTTTATTCATTTAATATCTTCTTTCTAGAATTCATAGTTTAGATTCTATATTAAGAAACTAATATTAACAAAATTTCCACTTCTCTCCCCTTTAAAAGGACGTTGTCAATAAATCACTTTTCTACACCCACAATCCATATTTTCTCAATGATAATATAACAAAATCTCTCAAAAAGCGTCTTTAAAATGTCGTAGAGGTTTGGGTATTCCAAAAAGATGACAATAGAAACACTTAAGGTGTGTTTCAATGAACCATATCAATAGAAGATGTAATTTTTCCAACTGAGTTCATTCAAGTTTATTTAATATTCAAAATACATAAAATTTATTAAAAATATACAAATAATATATTATTAATATTATTATTATTTATAAATTTAATTGTTTTTAAAGAAATTCCATTATATACCTGCATTTATACACTATAAAATTAAATCATCGTTCATTGTACACGCATTCTCCCTTCTCAAGGAATTTCATATTTAAATATTAATCAATTCCTTATATTAATAACAATGAAAATTTATTTAAATAATAAATATGATATTATTAAGTAATTTTTGGTTATTTTAATTGTAAAAATAATATTTGACTCATTATTAATATAGCCAATTCAGTACTCAATAAATCCTAATAATAGATCATTATTCTATTCTTCTTTAATAATATAACGCCCCAACCCCGGTATCCTGGAGCCAATGCTAAGGTTATGGTGTGTAATTTATTTCATACAAATGAAACAAATATGTTACACATCATAACACAGCAGGAGGAACTTTTTGGTTTAGATCCTAGAGAATCAGAGACAACAACTTTTCTTCTTTATCACTGAGCTAAGAACAAAAATCCAAGACTTGGAAAGGCTATATCAACCTGTAAAAATTTAACAAAAAACATAGGGTGAGCATTGAAATACTCAGTAAGGGGTTTTTGAAAATACATGAATACACCCTTTGAAAACTACTTTGAAAATAATTTTCCATACATAAAATGTTTTCTTAAAGGAAAAAAATCAAGACAAAATAAAAGTAGATGTAACACAGTTAAAGTACTTCATACTTATACACTAGAACACCTAGCTGAAACCCATGTAATAGTCAAGTTAAGCATGCTAATAAAAAGGCATGGGTTATACTAAGTAAAGTGTCCATAAAGAAGAAAGGTGTGCATGAACAACAAAGTGTAACCATCATCAGAGTTGCGCACAAGCGCATTATCTGCACAAAAAGATGCACATCATGGCATGATAATTGTAATACAACATTTGTAAAGAAATTATGGAAAAGAAACTAGTCATGCATCAACATTGCCATATCATATATCTGGTGTTTTTTTACTGATACTCATAGGTAAGGTTCTACAACCAAGGATATTCCTCTATTCGGATTAACAACTTGGTTGGTCATATACTAAGAAATGAATGTGGAAGGACTCATGGTCTCTGTGCCAAAACCTTGTGCCATGTCCTAGGGGTAATAACACAATCTGACTGTCTCGAGAACTATCGATGTATCGAGGAGCTTACTTTTACCGGTCCCCAACCCGGAGGGCTTACTTTAACCAGTCCCCAACCTGGAGGGTTTTCTTTTTTACCGGACCCCATCCCGGTAGTCCCATACATTTCTCACATGTTGTAAGGTCAGATATTCAAGGTGTCCCATACCACTTTGAATATTTAATTTTCATTTCATATTACCCAAGGTGTCCCATACCACTTTGGGTAATACCATTTTCATTTCTCTTTTCCCAAAGTGTCCCATACCACTTTGGGTAATTTAGTTCTTAGTTCATTATCATGTTGAGTCATATGCATGAATAATATGAATAAGGTAACAATTATATAATTGGTTTACAAATACATGATATGACAGGTAACATTGAAAATATGGAATAAAATCAGGCATAGTTCAGTAGGCATACTATGTTCATAGAAAAATTATTTATGCACATAAAATGATGAATGTATGAGATTTTCCCCAAGGGATATTAAATGATGAGTTCCTAAAATTCCAGTATATGGAAATGAACTACTTGGAATTAACTCTTGTTCTTCATAGGTCACTGTACTTTGAACAAATCTCTATCCACTAATAATCATTGCGGCATGCTTGGTATAAAAATAATAAACACTTGCAATCTTTAAAATTCCAACACTTGGAAATAAACCACTTTAAATAAAATACTTGTCATTAATTATTGTTCTTCACAGGTCATAGAATTTTCAGTTAAACTCAGATCACTAAAAATAACTGCAGCGAGTTTGGTATATAAAAATAATAGAGGATTTCTACATATTAATATAACCCTTAAATCCATATCCTTTTAATACAATTTTAAAATAGGCATAAACACATTCTTAAAAAAACACAAATCATTTCAATGGAGACATTAGTCAAGTTCATTGGTGTACCCTTAGACACAAAAATATTAAACAGCATAGGAAAGAACTAAAATCCTACATGCATAAAAATATTAATAACCATTTCTTGAAACTAAAGTTTCAGATATTAACCTAAAAAACACATACATACATAGGGATATATACACAATGTATATATATAGGTTTTCTCATAAATTAAACATGGTTCACTTAAAATCTAAAAACCTCTAACTACTTACCATTTATTCAGTTAAAAAAAACAAAACCTTATGGGGGTTTTAATTAAACTATAAATACATAAACATATACAAACATTGTTTTTAACTATAACATAATTGTAATTAAACAAAAGTCCAAGTTTACATCAAAAATATTCTTCAAAGATAAGTATTCATCTCTTAAAAATCAAAACCTATTTCCATTCCAACACTTAACCTTATATAAATATATAGTTATATATATAAGGCATACATAAAGATCATACCTGTTAGGAATTTATTTAAAAAAAAGGCCATTTCCAAAAGTATAATTCCTAAATAAAATACTGAATTATATGGAAATATTAGAAATATATTTTGTATGGTTACCTATATATATAAGTGTTTACTTAAACACCTGAAAATACATATATATAATTTATGTAATTTTTTTGCTTACGAGAAAAACCCTTCATAACTACCCTTATATAAATACTTAAATAAATAAAAATAATAAACAATCTCCTTGGAATCCCTTAAACTGGAGGAGGTTAAGGGAGTATACCTAAACATATATAAATTTATATGTATATCTATATATTGTATCAAAAGGGTTATATAAAAAAAACTCAAAGGAAAGAAAACCCTTAAATCTTTTTAGGAAAAAGAAAAGATACCCTTTTCTAAGCCATACCCTATGTCTTCAAAAGAGGAGAGTCACGGTGCCTATACTGAATATATATAATTATATATATATATATATACATATCTTATACCTGTGTATAGGCAGTGTGTGTTGGGTTTTCAAATTATAAGGAGGTGCGGGTATCCCCTATGTTTGTAGACATGAAAGAAAACCCCCTTAGTAGCCCTCTATTTGTTTAGAGTGGAAAGCATGGGAAGTATATACCTGTAAAAATAATCCATATATATATATGTATTGAATGTATATATATGTGTATCGATGAGCATGGATAGGTTTTAAAAAAATCACATAAACAGGGAACCCTTACTGCTTAAGGAAGAAACTCGCCGTGGAGGGAGGCTTGCTGGGTGGCTAGAGAAACAGGTGGAACTTGGGTGGCCGGAGGTGGTCCGGTGAGGTTGCGACCACCTGGAGACGCTGCAAGGTAACTGCGGGGTGATCAGCGGCGTGGCGTGGACAATGGTGTGGTCATGCACGAGGAGCATGGTGTAGTGTCTTGTGTGGTGGCGAGGCGACGGCGAGGTAGGTGTCGCGGTGGCGCAGGTTGGCTCCGAAGGACCCCTCTTACACAGAGGTTTCATCGTTCTTAAAGGAAAATGATCCGGGGGGGGGGGGGGGGGTTATGCTGAGCCTACGGAGTCCTAGAGAGGTGGGTGAGAAAGGTCAACATAAACATTGGTGAGGGTGGCGTCTTGGGCAAACCAAGTGCTGGTTCGCGGGGCCCCGGCGCGAGGTAGAAGACGTCGTGAATAACGGTTTAAAAAAACGACGGCTGGGATCTCACCTTGGCGAGATCAGATGGACGAGATGAAATGAGCGTTTAAAAAAACATCAATGGTCGGGATCTATCCTTGGCATGATCGGACGGTCGCTGTTCAAAAGAGATGTAATGAGCATTAAAAAAACATCAACCACCGAGAAGGAACATTACATTTAAAAAAACAGTTTACTTTTAAAGAAAAAAAGTATATATCATTAAAATTGAATTTACACAATTTTACACATATTTCTAACATAGAGATTCCAAATCTAAAAATACCATTTAGACTATGTAAAATACCTTAATATTTGATATAAATTTTATAAATTTTATAATTATCATACTAAACTTTTATTAGGAACTTATGTCTTTAGAAATCAAAAATCCAATTTATATCATACCCCATCATTTGATTCAAAAATAATTTTTTCCCTTTTTCAAAATACATAGTTTTAATGATCCAATAAGATACGTTATCCAATTATTGCAGATACCCCTTTGAGACATTTTAAAATACTAGGTTTTTCCAATATATAAATATCATCATGATTTAAAAAAAAATCAAAATAGATTCATTTTCAAGAATAATATTTTATTTTGATACTCGAAGATATATTTCTAATATTTTGTACTTATTAAAATGTTGAAATACTATAATATTATAAAAGCTTTATAAAGACCAAATTTTTATAAAAAGATGCTCCTTATCCATTAAAACCCAACGGTCAAATAACGATCATATTCCCTTAGAGGTCTATTATAAAAACAAGGGGTAGGGTGTTTTACATTTTCAAAACACCGGACCCTTGGAAGATGGTTCTCCTCATACCACTGGTGCTGAGTGCGTGCGCGGTGGTTCTGGCTATTATATTTTTCACACTGATGGACCCTAAAGACGACAACTATCTGATTACCCGAGTTGTGATTCTCAGTAGTCTTGATGTGGCTGTGTTAGGTCTTGTTCATGGTACTTTCAATTAGATGTGTCTTGTTGCAATGTAACTTTTAAATATATACCAGTTTACCGTATTATTCTTGTTTTATTTCCTTTCAAATTCTTTATCAGCACACAAAGAAAAAAATAAAACAAAACAAGAGATATCATTAAGAATAATAACATTGTTCACTTGAACCAATTTATAAAACCTGGGGCGTCACATTATCCCCCTCTTAAAAGAATTGTGTCCTCTCAATTCGACCGGCGTACATACACTGACTTATTCACACAGATTCTATGACACCCTTGGTGATGTCCCTCTACCTCCACCACCAATGGCAGAAGTTACTATTCAACTCTATCCCCATAACAGAACAATGCTTGTGGGTCTCCTATTCCCAAATAAATTCTTGGCAGTGTGGATCGTGGTTGAAACCAAGCTCTCGTTTGATACAGGTGGTTTTCCAGAGATGGGCATGAGTGACATCAAGATTCGCGATATCCTCTTGGATTTGGTTCCTAAAGATATATCGAACCACTTCATATCTGAAGGATTAGATGAAAGACCCAAAATCACAGAGCTCCCCAAGCATGCTGAAACACATGATTTGGTACATAAAGACTGCGCGAAAGTCCAACTCCTTTGCAGCTTCTCTGAAAGCCGTGAAGGCCAACCTTTTATTATTCGTGGTGAAACACAGGAAGATTCCTTCTTAGTACTTCCCTTTCTTTTTATAATTCTCGAATAGTGAATTATCCATTTGGTTATACAGAACTTCTGACCCTCGGAAGATTTGAAGGACATTCGAGCTTTTCAATATTTCATAGAGGGTTTTTCACGTGAGTCGTAAGTTAACAAAAGGTTGGTAACTTGTTGTGCAGGATTTTTCTACAATAGTCTCTATGATCTCTGTAGGAATATTCAAGAGTCTAGGAATGGTTCACTTTCATTCCATATGAGAAGTTTAAGAACAAACCCTACTTAGTAAAACATTATTAATGTTTTTGTGTTGTCCTAATTATCCAGGGTTTCCTAAACCATTCCTCTAATACCAACTATAACGCCCCGACCCCGGTAGCCCAGTGCCGGTGATAAGGTTATGGTGTGTAATTTATTTCATAAAATGAAAAAAATAAGTTACACATCATAACACAGTAGGAGGAACTTTCTGGTTTAGATCCTGGATAATCAGAGACAACAACTTTGTTTCTTTACCGCTGAACTAAGAACATAAATCCAAGACTTAGAAAGGCTCTATCAACCTTTAAAAATTTAGAAAAAAAATGTATGGTGAGCATTGGAATACTCATTAAGGGTTTTTTGAAAATACATGAATACATCCTTTGAAAACTACTTTGAAAATACTTTTCCATACTTAAAATGTTTTCTTAAAGGAAAAAATTCAAGACAAAATAAAAGTCGATATAACACAGTTAAAGTACTTCATACATATACACTAGAACACTTAGCTGAAACCCACTTAATAGTCAAGTTAAGCATGCTAAAAAAAGGCATGGGTTATACTAAGTAAAGTGTCTATAAATAAGAAAGGTGTGCATGAACAACAAAGGGTAAACATCATCAAAGTCACGCACAAGCGCATTATCTTCACAAAAAGATGAACATCATGACATGATAATTGTAATACAATATTTGTAAAGAAATTCTAGAAAAGAAACTGGTCATGCATCAACATTTACATATCATATGTCATGTGTTTTTTTACTGATACTCATAGGTAAGGTTCTATAACCAAGGATATTCCTCTAGTCAGAGTAATCACTTGGTTGGTCATATACTAAGAAATGTATGTTGAAGGACTCATGGTCTCTGTGTCAAGGCCTTGTGCCATGACCTATGGGTAATAACCCAATCTGACTGTCTCGAGAACTATTGATGCATCGAGGAGCTTACTTTTACCGGTCTCCAACCCAGAGGGCTTACTTTAACCAGTCCCTAACCTGGAGGGTTTTGTTTTTTACCGGACCCCATCCCGGTAGTCCCATGCATTTCTCACATGTTGTAAGGTCAGATATTCAAGGTGTCCTATACCACTTTGAAAATTTAATTTTCATTTCATATTACCCAAGGTGTCCCATACCACTTTGGGTAATACCATTTTCCTTTCTCTTTACCCAATGTGTCCCATACCACTTTGGGTAATTTAGTTCTTAGTTCATTATCATGTTGAGTCATATGCATGAATAATATTAATAAGGTAACAATTGCATAATTGGTTTACAAATACATGATACGATATGTAACATTGAAAATATGGAATAAAAGCATGCATGTTTCAGTAAGCATACTATATGCATAGAATAATTATTTAAGCACATAAAATGATGAATGTATGAGATTTTCCCCAAGGGGTATTAAATGATGAGTTCTTAAAATTCCAGTACATGGAAATAAACTACTTGGCATTATCTTTTGTTCTTCACATGTCACTTTACTTGCAACAAATCTCCATCCACTAGTAATCATTGCGAAATTCTTGGTATAAAAATAATAAACACTTTCAATATTTAAAATTCCAACACATGGAAATAAACCAATTTAAATAAAATACTTGTAATTAATTATTGTTCTTCAATGGTCATAGAATTTGCAGTTAAACTCAGATCACTAAAAATCACTGCAGTGGGTTTGGTATATAAAAATATTAGAGGATTTCTACATATTAACATAACCCTTAAATACCTATCCTTTTAATACAAGTTTAAAACATGCATAAGCATATCCTTTAAAAAAACACAAATCATTTCAATGGAGAAATTAGTCAAGTTCATTGGTGTACCCTTAGACACAAAAATATAAAACAGCATAGGCAAGCACTAAAATCCTACATGCATAAAAATATTAATAACCATTTCTTGAAACTATGGTTTCAGATATTAACCTAAAAAAAGACATAATTACATATGGATATATACCCAAATTATATATATAGGTTTTCTCATAAATTAAACATTGTTCACTTAAAATATGATAACCTCTAACTACATACCATTTATTCAATTTTAAAAAACCTTATGGGGGTTTTCATTAAACTATAAATGCATAAACATATAAAAACTTTGTTTTTAACTATAACATAATTGTAATTAAACCAATTTCCAAGTTTCCATCAAAAATATTCTTCAAAGATAATTATTCTTCTCTTAAAAATCAAAACCAATTTCCATTCCAACACATAACCTTATATAAATATATAGTTATATATATAAGGCATACATAAAGATCATACTTGTTAGGAATTTATTTTTTTAAAGAAGACAATTTCCAAAAGTATAATTCCTATTATAAAATACTAAATTATATGCAAATATTATAAATAGATTTTTTTAGTTACATATATATATAAGTGTATACTTAAACACCGAAAAATACATATATATAAGTTTTGTAATGGTTTTGCTTACGAGAAAAACCCTTCATAACTACTCTTATATAAATACTTAAATAAATAATAATAATAAAAAATCTCCTTGGAATCCCTTAAACTAGAAGAGGTTAAGGGGGATGAAGAAGCGTTGCCGTGCACGCTCTCAAAAATATTTATAGCTAAGTGCAGCACAGGGGCTGACCTAGGTCGTTCTCTTGAGGAGCTTTTGTGGTTAATAAATCACTACTTCTATTCCATCTAATCTAATTATTTTTTGTTGTTTAATATTTTATGAAATAAATGTAATTTAATAAAATAAATGAAATTCATAAATCAGAAGAAACTAAAATTTAATTCTAAATTAACATGCAATGCTAAACAGAATGTAATTAGGGAAGAAAGGAAGTTCTCCCGAGAGAATATTCAGGGAGCACCTTCATTGGCCAGCTTCAAATATTCTTAGTGTACACACTCCATCGTATGTGTGTATACCTTATTCTACCCCAGTTGTGAATGAAAATAATACTTACCTATTGCCAAGCACACCCTCCATCCACCACCTCAATCGAGGGAAAATGGTTGTAGATTAAGAAGTTAACATTTAGACAACCACAATGAGGATTACGCCCACTATAAATTATCCTTAGAATTAACTCAAATAATATTAAGAAGATTGTCTTGGGATCAAGAACCTGATTAATCCCTTGGGATATTCCTCTTATTAGTTACTCATGATCATGAGTATTATAGTTCACGATGGTAAGATAAGAGGAAGAAAAGAAGGTGAATCGGTGGACAGAAAAATAAAAACAATGCATGAATTTATTAGAAATCTAAATTATAATTAAAAACTAAAAATAAATAAAATAAATAAAATAAAAATAAAGGGGGAATATTTGTGGCCAGACTCCCTCGGTGGAGATCTCCTCCTTGGTGCCTTGAAGGAATGGATGGAAAAATGGGATGCTTTGAGGAGGAGGTGATGGCCTCCTTTTATAGGCAGAATTAGACCCCCGAAAGTTTGAATGTTTTAGAACCCATTAATGACCTCTTCACCCATTCCACCCTTCGTGAATGATGTGCATAAATATCTTGTCCGTCTCCTCTCCAAATTTCAGCTAATTTGGAAACCGTTTGTAGGAGTTATTAATTTTTCATTCTCAGTTGCTGTTTCTGGACGAAGCATCCATGAAGGTTCCTCCAAATGAATGTCATTCAATAGACACCTTAATGACCTCCAACATCCTACAAATTTATTGTAGAGACGGACCTAGCTGTCCTCGAGGTATCCCAGGTGGAAACACATCATTTGGATATGTGTAGGCCGCGTTTGATGTCTGTTACATTGGGTGGGTCCATGCTATCCACCCGGAAAGATTCTAATCTTCAATGATTTTTTAGGCCCTTTTGATGACCGAATCAGCTCCTGCTCCAGAAGAAAAAAATGCAGAAAATAAAATAAGGATTATAAAAAAATTTGAATCAGAAAATTTGAATTTTAGTTTTCTTGAAATTCCCAAAATACCCCTGACATAAAATTCTGTCAAAAATCCAGAATTAGTCGTTTTTCACATTTGGGTTCAAAATAGCACTAAAACCTAAAAACATGATAATTACCCATTCAATAACAATTTTGTGGGATTATAAAAAATGTTTTACAGTATAAAATATATGAAAATGTGAGCTTCATCACTCCCCCACACTTAAACATTGCACTCCTGGGCAATCATCTTACATCCAAATCAAAATCCACACAACAATCAAAAATGAGAAAATATCAATTATTTTATCCAAAATAGAATTCCATCATGTCTCATTTATGAATAATTATTCTCTCATTTTCATTTAAATCATTAAAATTTGTTCAACCTCATAAATCAATCCATGGCCCAATCACAACCTACCTCACATTGATTTTTATGTCACTCTTCACTCAAGAGAAATTGAATCTAGAGTTATACTCATACTTGAAAATCACATGTATCACCATAAGTTTGTGAAAATTATCATTTCTCCACATCGTGAAATATGAAAATTAATTTAATCATGAGGGCATTAATTAAAGGTTCAAATGATTCTGTGGATTAGGGTCGGTGGTAAACTGATTGAAAAATGTTCCAAGCTAGAAAGAGGAGGTTGAACTTTTAAGTACAATGCATGATTAAATCAAGTGAAAACACATGAAATTCTTCACTCAATACTGCTTGTAAATGTGAAAAACAACCCCACCCCTCTTTATGACATGGTACATGATCCAAGAAGTTATTATAATGAATGATATCATCTAAGTTATCCTTTTTTTCAAAGCTCCAGAAAGGCACAACTTTATTTTTTTTTCTTTTTTTCATAGAGGATGAGCTGAAATATTGAATACAGTGAATGAATGAAAATTCATGCCCTAGATTTTTGGGAGGTACATGAGTTATAAAAGAATGTACAATGAGAATTGAAGCTCATCTCCATTTTTTCTTCTTTTTTTAGGAGAAATGGATGAACCAAAAAAAGCACAACGAAATGACAACACATGCCCAATTATCTTGTTATACACTTCCCAAATTATTGACTAACACCTCACACCACCCATAAATGATACACATACCAATGAACGCACACTAAAGTCTCTTCCCCCACACTCAAACTTAAAATATCCATGCAAAAATACTAAAAGTGCAGTGTAGGTAAGGAAAAATTGGCTTCTAATGTGGCTTAAACCTATAAGTAAATTCATGGAATCTAAGGGCTTACAAAGGGTAAATGTAAAGGTGGGTCTTAAGATAAAATGTGGCTAGGCAAATAGATGCCTCAATCATTTCAAACACATTCCATGAAATCCAAATCTTCGAAAGAGAATATTCACAAATTATGGTTCTCACACTAAATTCAAGTTTCCCTCAAAAAAGTGTGGGTACTAGGAAGAATATGTAAAAGTGGTCTAGAATACCTCACAGGATTGGAAAAAATATTCTGAGTCAGTTGTTTCATGGTCATGGATTTCAAAAATCAGTCAAACTCATACAAATGATTGAGAATCCAATTCATGAAAATGTTTTCACATCAATAATAATTTAAAATCCATTATTTCAAAAATCATTTCAACTCTTTCAAAATAAAATGTTGTGTGAAATATGATAAGAATATTCATTAAAGCTCAAAAATCCTAAAAATATAATAATAAAAAAATGAAAATCACACGAGAAGAACTAAGCATGTTGACACTCCCCCGCACTAAAATTTAACTACCCCTTATTTGAACTCAAAAAAATATAAATATAAAGGTAGAAAATCAAAGGGAAGGAAAGATACAACCTGACATTATTTTAGAAGTGGATGCCTTGTGTTAAGCTCCTTGAAGCAGCCACTTTAATACTACAAGAAAGTAATAAAAATAAATAATAAAAATAAATAAAATGAATGAGAAAAAGAAAAGAAAAGAGATAATGCTTGGTTTAGACCCCCAAGCGGGTGATAGGTTTTTACTGCCCCTGGTCAGGCAGTTTCAATGGATTATCCCTGATCAGAAGGTGGATGTGGTTTCTTTGAGATGAACCACCACATGTGAGTTTTCACGATGTCCATGATTAAACACTGAACGTAGAGAACCACAAATAAGATAATATTGTTCCCAACCCCAGAGAAAGAATAAAGAATAAATTTGATTTTCGAAGTGGGAGGGAATAAAAGATTAGGGTGCTCCCTGTTAACTTCGGTGGTGTCCTCCTCCATGTGATATAAAAGTTGATGTATAGGAGGTAGTCGCACCACCACCATCTTCTCTGGATCTTCTTCCTTGATTACCACCACTTGGGTGGTCTCATCATCAACATCCAAGGCCTGAACCATTTGTGCTATATCCGAAATTTCAGGAAAGGAGAAGTCAGAAAACAATTCAGTTTGAATAAAATTAAAACATGACGAATCAATAAAGAAATCTTCCCTTTCAAGTAAGTCAGCTTGGAAATTGATTTCTTCTGACAGGACCATTGGAAACTTCATCTCAATAAGTGCATCTTTTTCTTCCTCTTCCAAAGAAATATTGAGGCCAAAAGGTACATATTGTTCAATATAAAGCATGGGAGGATCATGTTTCAAGTTATCTTCGACAAAGTTATTCCAAGATTTTTCCCAAAAATGTTGACCTCCCATTAGTGCATCAATTGGAATGTGTACTTCTGGGACCCCCTCGAGCAATGGTTGAGTGCGGGATGATGTGATAAGTTCCTTTAGAAGTTCTTTCTCACCCACCTTAGGTTCTTTAACATAAAAAATTATTGGTGAAATCAGTTCCACCACTTGTTCTGGTTCAGGTTCTGGATCATGTTCGGATTGCTCTTGGGATGTGCGTACATATTCAGCAATCCATTCTATTTGGCTCTCCAGTTTTTGAACTTTATCACTAATCCTATGAAATTGAGCCTCAAGTTCATTGCAAACATTTTCTGGAACATGATATTGTTCAGTCCATGAATAAAAATTTGAATTGAAAGACATCATCAACAAAGAAGATTTTTTTTTTAGTTTTTCAAATTTATGATTTTTTGTTTTTGTTTTTTTAAATGAAAGGAAAATTATTTACACAATGTGAATAAAAAATAGTGAATTAAAACCACTTGTCTCCCCGGCAACGACGCAAATTTCACGAAGCGTTGTCGTGCACGCTCTCAAAAATATTTATATCTAAGTGCATCACAGGGGATGACCTAGGTCGTTCTCTTGAGGAGCTTTTGTGGTTAATAAATCACTACTTATATTCCACCTAATCTAATTCTTTTTTGTTGTTTAATATTTTATGCAATAAATGTAATTTAATAAAATAAATGTAATTCATAAATCAGAAGAAACTAAAATTTAATTCTAAATTACAATGCAATGCTAAACAGAATGTAATTAGGGAAGAAAGGAAGTTCTCCCAAGAGAATATTCAGGGAGCACCTTCAATGTCCAGCTTCAAATATTCTTAGTTTACACACACCATCATATGTGTGTATACCTTATTCTACCCCAGTTTTGAATGAAAAGCCTACTTAGCGATCGCCAAGCACACCCTCCATCCACCTCCTTAATCGAGGGAAAATGGTTGTAGATTAAGAAGTTAACATTTAGACAACCACAGTGAGGATTACACCAACTCTAAATTATCCTTAGAATTAACTCAATGAATATTAAGAATATGGTCTTGGGTTCAAGAACCTGATTACTCCATTGGGATATTCCTCTTATTTGTTACTCATGATCATGATTATTATAGTTCACGATGGTAAGATGAGAGGAAGAAAAGAGGGTGAATTGGTGGACACAAAAACGAAAACAATGCATTAATTTATTAGAAATCTAAATTACAATTAAAAAATAAAAATAAAAAAAATAAAAAAAATAAAAAGAAAGGTGGAAGATTTGCGGCCGACCTCCCTCGGTGGAGATCTCCTCCTTGGTGCCTTGAAGGAATGGATGGAAAAATGGGATGCTTTGAGGAGGATGTGACGGCCTCCTTTTATAGGAAGAAATAGACCCCTGAACGTTTGAGCGTTTTAGACCCCATTAATGACCTCTTCAATCATTCCACCCTTCATGAATGATGTGCATAAATATCTTGTCCGTATCCTCTACAAATTTCAGCTAATGTGGAAACTTTATGTAGGAGTTATTAATTTTTAATTCTCGGTTTCTGTTTCTGGACGAAGCATCCAGGAAGGTTCCTCCAAAATAATGTCATTCAATAGCCTCCTTAATGACCTCCAAAATCCTCCAAATTTATTGTAGATATGTACCTAGCTGTCCTAGAGGTATCCCAGGTGGAAACACATCATTTGGAGATGTGTAGGCCGCGTTTGATGTCCGTCACGTTGGGTGGGTCCATGCTGTCCGCCCGGAAAAATTATAATCTTCAATGATTTTTTAGACCCTTTAGATGACCGAATCAGCTCCTGGTCCAGAAGACAAAAATTCTTGAAATAAAATATGGATTCTAAAAAAAATTTCATCAGAAAATTTGGAATTTTATTTTTCCTGAAATGAACAAAATACCCCTGTCGTAAAATTCTGTCAAAAATCCAGAATTAGTCGTTTTCACATTTGGGTTCAAAATAGCACTAAAACCTAAAAACATGATAATTAACCATTCAATAACACTTTTTTGGGATTATAAACAATGTTTTATAGTATAAAATATATGAAAATGTGAGCTTCATCAGGGGTATACTTAACATATATAAATTTATATGTATATGTATATATTGTATAAAATGGGTTATATAAAAAAAACTCAAAGGGATGAAAACCCTTAAAAAAATTTAGGAAAAAGAAAAGATACCCTTTTATAAGACATACACTATGTATTCAAAAGAAAAGAGTCACAGTGCCTATACTGAATATATATAATTTTATATATATATACTTATCATATACCTGTGTATAGGCATTGTGTGCGTTGGGTTTTCAAATTATAAGGAGGTGGGGGTATCCCCTATGTTTGTAGACACGAAGGAAAAACCCCTTAGAAGCCCTCTGTTTTCTTAGAGTGGAAAGCATGGGAAGTATATACCTGTAAAAATAATCTGTATATATATATGTATTTCTTGTATATATATGTGTAACGGGGAGCTTGGGTTGGTTTTAAAAAAACACATAAACATTTAACCCTTACCACTTAAGGAAGAAACTCACCGCAGAGGGAGGCTTGCAGGGTGGCTGGAGAAACGGGTGGAACTTGGGTGGCTGGAGGTGGTCCAGTGAGGTCGCAGCCACCTAGAGACATTTCAAGGTAAATTCAGGGTGATTAGAGGCATGGCACCGGCACTGGTGTGGTCGTGCATCGGGAGCGTGGTGAGATGGTTTGTGTGGTCGCGAGGCGACAGCGAGGTAGGTGTCGCGGCGGCTCGGGTTGGCTCCGGAGGTCCCCTCTTACACAGAGATTTCATCGTTCTTAAAAGGAAAATGATACAGGGGTTAGGCCGAGCCTATGGATTCCTAGGGAGGTGGGTGCGCAAGGTCAACATAAACAGTGGTGAGGGTGGCGTCTTGGGCAAACCATGTGCTGTTTCATGGGGCCCCGACGCGAGGTAGAAGACGACGGGAATAACGGTTTAAAAAAACGACGGCTGGGATCTAACCTTGGCAAGATAGGATGGACAAGATGAAATGAGCGTTTTAGAAAAACATCAATGGTCGGGATCTGTCCTTGGCGTGATCAGACGGTCACAGTTCAATAGAGATTGAATGAGCGTTAAAATAACATCAACGACCGAGAAGGAATAGTACGTTAAAAAAACAGTTTACATTTAAAGAAAAAAAGTATATATCATTAAATTGGAATTTACACAATTTAACACATATTTATAACTTAGAGATTAAAAATCTAAAAATCCCATTTAGACTATGTAAAATACCTTAAAATTTGATATAAATCTTATAAATTTTATAATTATCAAACTAAACTTTTATTAGGAACTTATATCTTTAGAAATCAAAAATCTAATTTATATCATACCCCATCATTTGATTCAAAAATAATTTTTTCCCTATTTCAAAATACATAGTTTTAAAGATCCAATAAGATACATTTTTCAATTATTGCGGATACCCCTTCAAGACATTATAAAATACTATGTTTTTTCACCATATATATATCTTCAAGATTTAAAAAAAATCAAAATAGATTCCTTTTCAAGAATAAAATTTTATTTTAGTACTCGAAGATATAATTCTAATATTTTGTACTTATTAAAATATTGAAATAATATAATATTATAAAAGCGTTATAAAGACCAAATTTTTATAAAAAGATGGTCCTTATCCATTGAAACCCAACGGTCAAATAACGGTCATATTCCCTTAGAGGTCCATTATAAAAAAAAGGGGTAGGGTGTTTTACATTTTCAAAATACCGGACCCTTGGCGGAGGGCTCTCCTTATACCACAGGTGCTGAGTGCATGCACAATGGTTCTGGCTGTTATATTTTTTTACACTGATGGACCCTGAAGATGATGACTATCCGATTACCCGAGTTGTGATTATCAGTAGTCTTGCTGTGGCTGTGTTAGGTCTTGTGCATGGTACTTTCAATTAGATGGGTCTTGTTGCAATGTAACTTTTAAATATATACTAGTTTACTGTATTCTTCTTTTTTTATTTCCTTTCTAATTCTTTATTCACACACAAAGCACAAAATAAAATAAAACAAGAGACATCATTAAGAAGCATAACATTGTTCACTTGAACCAGTTTATAAAACCTGGGGCGTCAGAAATAATCACACATAATAGATAATGGAATAAAACTATAAATTCATTTATAATCATGTGTACCATCTGATCCAGAGATAAATAAGGAGCTATTGAATGATGGACATAGTTTGACCTTTTCTATCCATCCTGGGAGTACCATAATGTTCCGTGATCTCCGAGAACACTTCTGGTGGGATAACATGAAGAAGGAGACTGTGGAATACATATCAAGGTGCTTGGTATGTCATCAAGTTAAAGCTGATCAACAAAAGTCCAACGGTATGATTCACCCTTTGCCTATAACCATGTGGAGATGGGAAAATGTTACTGTGGAATTTTTCACAGGTCTCCCTAATACGTCGAAGGGAAATAATGCGATATGGCTTGTGGTTGACTGACTCACCAAGACATCCCATTTCATCGCTACTCATAAAGATCTCTCTCTTGATCAACTTGCAATGTTATATGTGAAGGAAGTGGTGAGACTGCACGGTGTTCCACTCTCAATTGTCTATGACCATGATCCAAGGTTCACATCTAAATTCTGGAGGAGTTATCAACATTCTATGAGTACTGAATTAAATTTCAGCACAGCTTGTCACCCCCAAATTGATGACCAATCTAAACGGACTATTCTGACGCTTTAAGATATTCTTAGATCATTTTCTATATAATTCAAAGGTGTTCGGGATCCACATTCCCATTGGTTGAGTTCTCATACAACAATAACTTCCACTCGAGTATTCAAATGGCTCCATATGAAGCTCTGTATCGAAGGCCATGTAGAACTCCAACCTGATGAGATGAAGTTGGAGAAAGAAAGATACTTGGACCCAATCTTGTTCAAGAGATGACAAAGAAGGTTCTAGTCATCCATAATCACTTCAAAGCTACTCAAATTCAGAAAAGTGTTATGCTGACAACTGTCGAAGGGACTTTGAGTTCGACGTTGGGGCTAAAGTCGTCCTTCGAATATCTCTATGGAAGAGAGTCATGCCATTCAGGAAGAAAGGGAATCTAATCCCAAGTTATATTATCCCCATTAAGATCCTTGACTGCATTGGAGATGTGGCCTATCGGCTTGCAAATCCACCGAATATGGCTCGAGTTCATGATGTTTTTCATGTATCACTCTTGAGGAAGTACATACCTAATCCCTCACATGTACTAAACTCAATGGTGGTGCAGCTGGAAGATGATCTCTCCTATGAGGAGCAGCTAGTAAAGATTCTGGATCGGAGAGATAAGTTTATACACAAAAATACAACCCATATTGTTAAAGTGTTGTGGAGGAAACATAAGTGTGATGAAACAACATGGGATCAGGTGGAAGAAATGAAATAAAAGTACCCACATCTATTTTTGTCCTAGAATGTAAAACAAAATTTTGAGGGCCAAATTTCCAAATGGGGGAAGAATGTAATGACCCAAAGTTTTTCAATGGAAATTCCCTTCTTATATTTATAAAATCAAAAGAAAGAACAACATAATGATCTACTATGTGATAAGTGACCTTTAAACATAAGTTTGTCACTTATGTGTTTGGAATTTTGAAAATCTGACATACACGATTGTGTTCAAGATGTTTTTTGGTGTCTAATAAAAAAAATAATTTTTAGTGAATAGTTACCTACCCTAATGAATAGTAACATACCCTTATAAATAGTGATATACCATAATGAATAGTAACCTCACCTATGATGGTATAAAAATAATATTCATGTAGGAAGTAAAATATACCAATGTTTGAGAATGAGTTAATGCATGTTTTAAATCTGGTTTTTGATAATAAATTATGATTTTAATTAAATAATAAAATAATAATATTAAGAAAATTATTTTAAAGAAATTGACTTCATTTCTGGATTCTACACATCAATAAATTGTTGGGGTAAATTTTTATTATTTTTCTAAAATACTTGAAATTTTGATGAATAGTAAAATACGATAAATCACAATAAATGCTAAATACTGCATCATAGGTGATGTATGGATGATGTACGATGATAATCTTGAATCTTCCTTGATTTTTTTAGTATATATTATGATAATTCTCAATTATTCAATTTCATTGCCTTAAATAATAATCTAGTACCTAAAATAATGGGAAAAACCTCCCCTCCCTCACTATAAATACCCCCTCTCTTTACCTCTTTACCTCACACCTCTCAAGACTTGTGCCTAGCCCAAATTCTAGTCAATTATCCTCCCAATCTCATTCCCCACTTCCACGACCTACTTCTCTTACCAAAATTCCAAAATTAAAGGCCATATAAGGAATATCAAATATGGGAGATCAAAGGGTAAGGATCCCCTTCCATTTTAAAGTGTTTTGTTTTCAATTTCCTTCTTTTCATATACCATCTTCCCCTTTACTTACCCAAAAGGAATGAGAGCTCCATAATATCATAAATTATTGATTTTAATAATGTTTATGGAAAAAATTCAATTATCATGCTTCCTCTCCACTCCCACTCATTCTAAAATCAAAACATCGCCCGTGAAGTGTCGAATTATCAACATCGTGGATAATGTGTTTTCAATTTCATTATCATTTTTGCTTCTGGTCATGAAACCATTTATGTTATGGTTGAAATAGATTATTATAAATTTTATATATCCTATTTATGGTTCTGGAATCTTTATTCACTCAAGATATCAAACAATAATACCAAACAAGTTAATTATGGGTAAAATCGGTAACATTAATTCAAGCGTTTATCATTAATGTCCTATGTCATGGTTATTTTTCAGTCCAATCAACCAAATGAATTTTGTTACCATGTAACCTTCTAGATGTTCACTAATTATATATGAAATCAATTTTTTATTACTACTTTCATTTTACATTTTATCTGATCCTAAATACAAGTGAACTGATTATTAAAACCAATGAAACAAACGGACTCGAACCATGAAATTGAACATTATAATCAATCAAAATGGGTATAAATGAACTTAAAAAAGTTGTAGTAAATATTTAAAATGTATATATGGTTCTGGAACCACTGATTAATAAACCTAATTTTACTATTCAGGTCATTAATATCATGTGGAGAACACCAATGGATATAAGTTATGGGATTCACCCCTTTTTACACTTAATCAAAATTTTTCTCTATGATATGTCTTTTTGTTTAATACCAAGTGATGGGGTATGTTTATAAAACTTCCCCATACCGACCTAATGTTTTATATCTAATGAGAAGCCCATTTTTTCTCTCATAAATCCCTCTCGGTCACACCCGACACCATGCCGATAAAATCATAACGAATTCTACCCGAACCTTCTTTGTTCTTTCGGTTTTCTTTATCTTTATTTCAAAATGGTGTTATCTTATCTATATATGTGAGTCTTATGGATTCTTGTTAGTTTTATAGGATTCTTATATCAGGAACCTTTCATCATATTCTATCGGGGATAAAAATTATTTTGAATGATTCCCTCCTTAGAACTTTTTTATAAGAAAATCTATTTTAATGGGACTTCCCAAATTTTTAACCAAATTTCATGTTCACTCTATCCTCTATTTTAGAAACACTTGTCATTATAAAATCAGTATTTTTATTAAGAAAACCATCTAGTTAAATTCTAGTTTTATGTAAATGAATTTCCTCTTTTCTATTTGAAAATCTCTAGAGTGTTTTCCTTAAAACCGCACAAAAATGTTTTCAGGCTAATGTTTCTAAAATACATTTCTAATATGTGGTCACTTATATTTGACACCAATTACCATGTTATATGACCATTTTACCCTATGAAATTCCATGTATGTTATAATAATTTCCTTTCGTGGACACTCTCATGATACACCCATTGGATATGTTTTATGTCATGAATGTGGTACCCAATTCTTTCCATGGGTACCCTTATGTTTGTGTATGGTTGATTGTGTATGATTGTATATGTTTTAAGAATATTTATTCTGAAAGAATATTAATGAATATGTTGAGATGGGTGTGCCCAGATAGCTCTTCAATGTATGAGGTAAGGTCAAGTCTCATGAGATGCGATGTGAAACGGGATTGGCGGTTAGCCTTGACCCGTACTGAAATGGGAAACGAGATTGGTGGTTAACCTTGACCCGTACTAAAGAAATTCTTTATGATTCTGCCACATTTATATGATTCCATGTTTATATGATCCCATTCTTATATAAATTGAATTTATAAGTTTCATTCTTTAGATATCATTATGTCATGCCCCCTAATTCATGTGCTTGAGATGTATCCTTATGTTCTTACTCTTATTGGGCTTTTTAGCTCATGACTTTTATCATGTGTTCCACTTGGTACCCTATGCAGGAGTAAGGGCTCAAAGGAAGTTAGGAGATCATTATGGAGACTAAGTAAGTAAGTGTTTTTTAGCGCATGTTTTGTGTTATATGTACCTAGTCTTCTAATACACTAGACTTAACGATCCTTGGATTGTTCTCTGATGATGAATTATGTTTAAAATCATGAATTGTTATATGTAAAAGGATCGGGACTCTATACATTTCATCTTGGATCATGTAATTAAATCTGAGAAAAATAATTTTAATCATGTAAAGACATCATTGACAAGGATTTTTGACCATTATAATGACTGTAAACATGTCCTCATTGATTATGTAAATGATATTAGAGATGACATCCTCAATAACTTGAAAGGACTTGGACATGTCAGTTTTGACCATGTGAAGAACCAAATAAATTCCTACTTAAATCATGAAAAAATCATGGAAATGTAATGATATATCATGAAAAGTACCAGATACATGTTTGAAAGTCACTTTTGGACTTTTTTTTCATGTTAGATAGACACAACATGATATGTTATTCCAACACCCTAGACTGTCAAGCATACACCCTATGACATGTCAACCTTTTTTAGAAAGAAAACTTAAACAAACACCATGAAACCCTATGGACATGAACCTTCGGTTGTGTATTCACATTAAAAAGGGATTATTATTATTGGGATAGGGTTACACACTCATGTGACCCTTTTTTTTAATCTATTATAGGAAAACACATGACATACTAATAATATTCAACAAAACATCTATCATCATCATGTCTCTTTATATACGAGTGAGTAGAGAATGAATATGTAACATGAGAATCATTCCTATTATAAGACACTAAATTATCTAAAATTGGGGTATTATAATAATTTCTCAACTTATAATGACCCATTACAACCCATCAGTGGGATAATAATGATCTAAATGATGAGAATATGGATTCATGTCTAAATCAAATATATTGGAATACATTCTATGTCTCAAGATTTAATGTGAATTCACCCAGGTGAAATTCCCTCCATATCATAAGTATTCTTAAAAAATGTTATTGATCTCTCCTAAAATCCTAACATCATTCCTCATCCATCAATGGATGATAATGTAAAGGTGTTTTTTTACGTGTAAGGCTCTACCATTTCATCATGTAACTCACACCGATCATGGTGTTATGGAAAAAATAAACTATTAATACTCAGATAAATATTTTAAAAAGGATACATATGATGAATTCTTAAGTCTTGATATCCATACCATATTCTTCATGAGACTGGTAATGATACTTCTTTAACAGAAACATTAATCTCTAACCCATGAACAATTTTTTTAACAAGGAATGTGTATAATATTCTAAAATATCTTATATATCACATTGTTCATGAATGAAATGGATGTAGAGATTAGTGATAATTGTACCAATATTTTTATGAAAATGTACTAATTGTGGGTCCTAAATTGGGATGTAATTCTGATTACATATCATCTTTACTAAAAGGTTTATACTTTCGGTAGGGAAATTCAAGGCATCCTTAAATTCATAATTCTCTCTCAAAGACACTATTTAAAAAAAATTACGACATATATTCCCATAACATGTACAATGTGAACTATGATTCCTATATTAATAGGATACATAGGAATCCTCCTCATGGATAGATCACAATATTAATATTATTATTTATGTGATGTTAAACAACAAGGTATATTCTTATAATTGGACCGTTAACCATGTAAAATTAACTATGTAGGGATTGATTTATATTACCATAGGATATATAAGAATATTAATAAAGCTGAAAACCCATCTCTAATATTCCAATTACCTCCATAGATGGAAATAAAATCCAAAGAGCATGAGCGTGGACATAAATTGAAGAATTATAAATGATTAAGATAATAGTGTATAACCTTTGACACAAATAGTTTTTCCCATTAAAACATAGTCCTGATCTGGTCATTGGTTTTGGGGTATCCTATCTTGTATTAGGGATTGGTAATTATTTCATGAATGTATCTTAAACCTATATGATATTCCATGAATTGGAAATAATTCCCCCCAAAAGGATGCTATTAGCTCGACCACTCATCGTTTATACCAACATATGTTTCTAAGAATCATATGGTTTGAAAACCCATTTATTTATATTCTTTTAGAAAGTATGTTCATGACTTCTCAGGGATTTTGGAACCCTAGTGAATTTTCAATAATAAATTTTTTTATAAAATATATGCAACAATTGCACAACCATCCTTATTCATGCACATTGTAACAACTCAATTATTCTATAAGAGTAACATTTTATTCATTATTGTATCTTTAATGCTATAAAAAAATGGAAGGGAATATCAAATTCCATGATATTAAGATATATATAATATTTTAATCAAATTTAAACTATTTTATATTTTAAAGTTAACTCAATACTGTGTTATGCTGCATAGCATGTGACAATGAGCTTCTTCGATAGCTTGTGTTACATGAAAGACATTTTTTTACAAAAAGTAAATGTATTATTCAATTATTATTAATTAATATAATAAAATATAACCTGTTCATTAAATTTTATATCATAAATATTATTCAATAGCTTATAAAAAATATTATGAAATTTATTCTTTACCAAATAATTATTAATGGATATAAGAACTTATTGAATATAAATGAAATGTGTTTTGTAAAAAAACAATTTTATGAACCCAAAGGTGTTTTATCCAAATAAATTTAGTTAATTTCAATTATAGAATGAATGTATAAAAACATATATTATATATTCAATAAGTTATTTTATATTAAACAAATATATTTTAAAGTGATAAGACAAGAATAAATTAAATTTTATGTATTAAAACTTGTATTTTTCTAAAGTTAGTTTTACCTCTTTTTAAAAGAGAAAATGTTTAAAAAAATATTTAAACAATTATATATTATATTTGAAAAAATAAACAATATTTTTGAATGAGTAATTTCAAATTTATAATACCTTTAATTTTTGGTATTTTTCTGAGATATTTTATTTGTTGATTAATAATATAAAATTTTGATTTTTATTTGAAACCTGAATTTTCATCTAAATAATTTATATAATTAAAATATACTCTAATTTAGATTATAATTAAAATTAATTAAAATATAAATATGTTAATTCAATTTAGGTAATTAGATTAATTTTTATATTTAATTTATATATTAAAACATAGTAAACATTTGTACATTTTCACATTAGAACTTCACATTCCCATTACTTCTGTGGAATTAATTTTAAAATAATTTTATCCAATTTTGAAATTTAAAAATGGAAAACGGATTATAAATTTGGAATTTTTTTTATAATTTCTATTATTCCCAAATTATTTTTTTATCAAAAATTATTAGATAATGAAATTAAAATTAATTATAGTGATTAAGGTAAAAAACAGTTTACATTGTGGTTGAACATTAATATTAAGGGGATGAATGACCTATAAAATTATACAAAACTCTATAATATGACCTTATTTTTATAATATAATCAGTTTTCTCAGAGTTTTCTCACTATTGTTGGAACATTATGTAAGAAAGACCTCCCAATAGTGTTAACCTTCTGTTATTTACAAGAATACCACTCCCCCTCCACTGTAAAATGGAAATCACCCCCTAAGTTATTCAACCATATAAAGAAATTTTCTTTTAAAAACATAATAAAATCAACTAAAAAAATTCCTGAAAAACATCATATAAGACCAAATTTTGTAATAAATGAAAACAAGGATGTCCTTTTGGGAAAACAAAACGAAGTTGCCCGAAAAGGAGGTCACGTTCTTAAACTTGCACTACTATTTTAGTTGATTCTACACCCATTAAATTATTATTATATATTTATTACATAATAACCTAATTATTTAGTATATAATGAGGTATTTATTTAATGGTAACATCTACAACTTGACACACTTCTATAAAATTGGAGGCACAACCATTGTTCATGTGTACAGCAGGCTGCCACCCCATGAACTAATGACATTCATTATTCAATTATCAACATTAAATGTTTGAAATAAAGACGGATTTATTGTTTCTATATGATATATATGATATTTAAAATATATTAATTTTTTTATTAACTATATTACACATACCTACATATTTTCTATTTTTTTGCAATATGATAATGTCTTTCAGGTGTATGGAAGACTACAAACATGAGATGAGATGTAATTTATTCATATGTTACATGGAATGTGTTAAGGATTAATTTACTAAACATATGTAATATATATGACAAAAAAATTAATACAGTAATATATATAAATTTATATATATATTTATTTTCTTCCATTCAATATGATAATAATATGGAATCATTGTCCTTGGGTATGTTGGAAATACAGTCTCCATGAATGATTTAATTCATTTCCAATCACCATATTTTATGGACTACTATATATATATATATAGATAGATAGATATTGAATATATATAGGATATATAAATCATTTATATATTGTTTATATAATTAAATAATCATAAAATTAAGTGTAACAAAAAATAACAAGTCAAAGCATAATTAGAAAACAATGAAAATAACTCTTGAAAGAATGAAAATAATGAAATATTTTTAACAAACAGATGATAATAGATAATAAAAGTATCATATATGATATTATAAATATTATTATGGGAATTTAATAAGATAATTATATGATTATAACCATTAAAAATGATTTAAGAGAGTTTTTATCCAAAATGATGTTTAAGGTAAGTTAATATCAATTCTCACTTTTATTTCTATGGGACATATTCTATATTCACCAATTTTTTCATTTTTGTGGTGTATATACTTCCATATAACATTTTTTATCCTGATATTATATTTTTAATTATATTAAATGTTTCAATTGATTTCATTATTTTATATAATTCACGATTATAAGGTTACTAAAAAAGTATGGGATTCTTGTCTCACTTTTTTTCTGTGATGCATAATCAATTTTCACAAAATTTTTATTTTGTTTGGTGCATCAATTACCCATTAATATTTTATATATTGAATACATTTATATCCATGTTATGTAATGTGTAATTTTTTATTTCGTTCATCTGTATTATTAATTAGAAGAAACATACTGGTAATGGATTTCATCACATTTAACATTCTATTTATTCATTCTCATTATAATGCACCAATTCACATTAATTTTGTGTAATAACTACACTTTTTCATGTAATATAATGAATACTTCGTTCATTATTGTATATTACGATTCAATTTTAATTATTTTATCAAATCATATTTCATTTTAATATTAAAGTGCGATAAATGTTATTGTCTATTCTCAATTTCTTCTATGATTATTGACTTCCCCTTGAAATTGTCAATTTATTAGAATAAATTGTAATTGTAAATTTAATTTAAATTAAAAATAAAAATTATTAGGTAATGAATATTTTTTTTCCTAAACCATATACCTTTTTACATTAGTTGATTACTTTGACATCTATTTGATTAATTGGGGAAATACATAAAAATATGAATCTTTTACTCAATACGGATATTTGATGATAAGACTTGTTGTTCATTAATTAAGTGAATTAATTTATATATTTGGAATTTTATGGAATGGTAGTTATTAGTGAATCTTGAAATCTTATATCCCCTCAGTGCCTCAAATTGTTCCCATGACACAAACTAGTTGGAAAAACTAAATTGGTCTCTAAATTTATTTTTAATCTGATTTTTGAAAGGTATTGATGATATTGGTTTTCATGTGCCTCAGACAGGACATTCAATAATTAATTATTTCATTCAATCAGTATTAGGTTATAACTATCTAGGATATTTTCTCTATAATAAAATATATATATGCATTACATTTTATTTTATTTATGAAATGGAATGTGTTTTAGATTATTTACCATTATATATAGATTCTTCATTATATTATAAAGGAAGTAAAGTTATTTAAATGATAAGTGTTTTCAATTATTTAGGTTTCCAAATTTCTATTGAATTACTTTTTAGTTTATGGATTACATGGCATGATTTTTAGTTATTTACATTTCAATTTTTATTACTCCCACTGATCCGTTATTTCTTCCACTATACATAACTCTTACTATGAATTTGAGCAAACAAATATTTTTTTTCTATTCCCCATGACTCTATGACATATAATATAAATTATATTAATGTATTTTCTATATGGAATGAAGTTAATCTAAAACAATATGTTGTAATTTGTGTAATTAGTTGTAATACATGACACATGTATATATTTATTTTCCAAATACAAATAATCTATTCATTTCATTGGGGAATGAGTTCCTTGAATCTAGGCTAATGAAATTGTATAAGTCTCTTGATCCAGGATTCTCTAGTCAGGGTTTCAAAAAAAACCTATCATCTAGAGAAAACAATCACGATTTTTTTAGAAACAATCACAAAAAGCATCTAAAATTACTTATACTTTATTTTCTCATATAGATTCGTCATATATTTATACATAATCAAACATTATGATTATGGATTACCTGAAACAGATCACAATGGAATGACTCCACTATATACATATTTATATGATTTGGTGTCTGTTCAGGGGTTTTTCACATATAAAATTTCCCAAAGATTACTTGTGACATTATAGGTTGATGATTTGGAATGGGATTCTTGATATCTGTATATAGATGGTAAATATATATTGTATTTTTGGCAAAGGACATGCCTTATTATATTTCAGATGGGATATGGGATATATCCCAATTGATTATGAATTTACTGAGATATGATTTATTGTATAGTTTGTATATCCTTAGAAATATTATATGGGACACATGATTCTAGGGTGTTGGATATTATATAATGATAGTATTATGTCTTCTGATTATTGTTATAAATGAGATGTGATATATGATGGTAACAAGAGAGAAGTATTTTCATAAACTTTTGATTAACCATATAAATTTGAAGCGTGGTAATATGATATAGGATATGTGATTCATTCATGTGATATCCATTAATATATATTTCATAATCATAAATAGTCCTTGGAATTAACGATGTTAGGAACATAGTTTTATTTTATATACAAGGGATTTTACAATAATAATAAAATAATATATCCTAAAACTATTCTTGAAGTGTAATGTATTAAAAAATAAATAGAGTTCCATTATTATTCTATTTAAATGATAACCTTATGAATTTTATAATTTATATTCTATAAAAAAATTAAACCTTTTGTGTATTCATCAAGATGATATTATCCTCAAATGAATTTTAATGATTTTTATAAAAAGGTTTAATCTTTTTGAAGAAAAAAACATTATAAATATTTAAATATTATGAAATCATAAAGATATAATAATGATTTTGAAATTAACGAAACCTTATCCTTGAAATTGTTTTAAGGTAAAATAATTCTTTTAAAAATTTAATTTATAAGCCTATGCTTGATATTTTTAATCCTAGGTTCTGTTAAACATTAATATAAATTGTTTTTGTGATATTTTCCTCTTATAAAATAATAATAAGTTCTCATATTCTTTTAAATTAATTTTTAATTCACATACCTATTTTTTTACCATAAACCAATATCTGTTATGTGAATTAGTATTATACATTATTTTAGATTTAATTTATTTTTATCCATAAAACGGATGAATTTTTTCTATATATTGTTTTTGTAAGATTAAATGTTCTTATATTAAAACTAATTTATAACAACTATAAAAATTTAATCTGATAAAATGGTTATAATATTTTTAAAAAATAATATTTGATTAATTTAATATGTCACATTTCATTTTGGATCATCAAAATAAGTTACTGCCATAAAATTTAGTTTCAACTCTAGAAGTTAAAATGATTAAAGGGGGTTAAATAAATCGATAATAACAGAAAAATATCCAAAAAATTATTCATTAAATGGATGTATATAGAATATATCGAACAACCCCTTTTCTATTTTTATTTTTATTCATTTTAAATCTTTTTTTAGAATTCATAATTCAGATTCTATATTAAGAAACTAATATTAATAAAATTTCCACTTCTCTCCCCTTTAAAAGGACCTTATCATTACCTCACTTCTCCTCACCCACAATTCATATTTTCTCAATGATAATATAACTAAATATCTCAAAAATCACCTTCCACATGTCCTAGTGGTTTGGGTATTCCAAAAAGTTGACTTTAGAAACACTTAAGGTGTCTTTTAATGAACCATATCAATAGAAGATGTAATTTTCCCGACCGAATTCATTCAAGTTTATTTAATATTCAAAATATAGAAAATTTATTAAACATATAAAAATAAAATAAAATTATTTTTATTATTATATATAAATTTAATTTTTTTTAAAGAAAAACCATTATATACCTGCATTTATACACTATAAAGTTAAATCATCATTCATTGTACATGCATACTCCCTTATCAATGAATATCATATTTCAATATTAATCAATTCGTTATATTAATAACTATAAAAATTGATTTAAATAATAAATATGATATTATTATGTAATGTTTGGTTATTTTAATGGTAAAAATAATTTTTGACTCATTATTAATATAGTACATTCAGTACACAATAAATCCTAATAATAGATCATTATGAGATTCTTCTTTAATAATCACACATAAAAGATAATGGAATAAAACTATAAATTCATTTATAATTATGAAACATAAAATAAATTTATATTAAAATAATATATATATATATAATGAATATTTTATAATATAATTGTAACTAAATCCATTAAACTGAAGAAAACAATGAATGATTAAATCTCCAATCACCAATGATTAATATGACCTAAAAATTTAAAATTTTAATATAATAAATTTATATAATAGATTCAAATATCTTTTTAAAATTATGAATATAGTTCAGAAATTTATTATTAATCCCTTATAGAATATTATACACGAGGTTATAGTGTGTTTGACAATGTGGATGTCATAGGTAAGTGTAATTTTTTCAATATCATATTGAATTCATGAAAGATGATTCATGTAATTTATTTAGATAAAATCATATAAAATTTATCTTTAAATCAAAAAATATTTTTTTAACAACTGTTATTTTAATTTTTATATATCCTATTACTATTACATGTCATATTTTTTCATGATTCCATTTACAACATATATAAAAGTGTAACTAACTGTATATTTAATTCCTGCTAATAATATTTTTCTCTATATAAATATTATTTTTATTTTATCATGACCGATCTTCCATAAAATTAATGTATTTATAAAGGTGATTTTATATAATAATTTATATTAGTTAAAAAAATTATGAAGGATTTATTATAACATTTTATGTAAAATGTTTCTTATCTTATAATGGTGTGAAATTAAGGTTCATATACATTCCATCACATAAACATTATGATTCCATTCAATATTTTATTGGGTTTTCATAGAAAATAATATTATAATTTTCATTGTTGTTTTGGTTTTCTTATCAAATTACTATAGAATGTGATATTCCCTCCTATTTTCAAAGGAATTTTTAAATGTATTTATAAATACGATTTTCCTTGATGTGAACATCCTTTAATGGTTCAGAAACATAATTACATATATTATATAATAATAAATTACAATATATTTCAATATATATATGGTGGTCATTTAATTAATTTTTTTATTAGAAATATATTAATATTTTTTTATACAATCTATGTCAATACGAATTATTATTGAATAATAAAGAATTTGGAATTTTTTATTTATTATTAATTTATTCATATATTAAATTAATTATAATTATTTTTTATTGTACGTAGTGTGAAATTATATATCCCCTCTATGGATTAGTAGGTATTATGTTAAAAACTATCTGGTGTATTTGGAAAATGTGTTACTTATTTATATATGTTGTCTTGATATATGAGCAAGATTATTAGAGTACATTTTCTGACATTAGTCATTCTATGAAAAATATAGAATTTATTTATTAAATTGTTATTAATTATGTTAAGATATTATAGATGGATGCATTTCATGCCCATGTTTTTTGTTATAAGTTTTTTTGTTTTATCTCATCCCCTTCAAATCTTGCCTTGTATATTTTAGGATAACATCTGTTGTATACTAACCATTATAAATTATCTGAACACACAAATATAATTTTATTTTCATTTCATTAGGGATCCAAAAATTAGAACTTTTTTTTATTTCATGGATATACTAATTTGAATAATAAAATTTTTAGTGTAAAATTAGGTTTTATGCTATTTTATCATATGTAATGTGAGAATCATGTTTGTAGATTGTCTCTAATGAATAAATAACAATTAGATCCTATATAATTTTAGGAAATTTATAATTTAACAATTTAATAATGTAAACATTTGATTCATGTTACTAGAGATGGGGTAATTACTAAACAATATTAAATCAACCTTCTCACAGATTGAAGATAGAGTTTATACCCAGGACACATAGTGGGAATATTGTTTCAATGAGAATATATAAGGTAATAATAATTAAAATGATCAAATATTCTATAGTTGAAAACACGACTATTATACGTATGATTCAATTTTACATTATCCATTGAATGTTGTATCATTACAAGGATTTTGAAAAAAATATAATAACTAGAAAAATGTTCCTATATATTAAGAGGAATATAATACTTAGTAATTTATGTAGATACATCATTATCCAAGTCTTTCTTAGATCCTCCTCTAGTAGCATTCGATAACAAAATTTTGGTCTAATAAAATAATAAAATGAAATCCATTGATGGGAAATACATCTTAAGAAAAATGGTTGAATCTATTTTTCATGAATATATTGATGTATTTTAATAATAAATACACAATAATACACTTGATAATGTAGTTGGGTTTTGTATTAAAGTTATTCTTGATTAAATTTATTTTCATAATATTCCAGGTAGATTGCAACTATTAGAATTGGTGTAGTAGAAGAAATAACTACCAAATTTGTGTGATTAGTGACTCATCTTCCATAATGATTCACCTTGGGGATACCCTATCATTTTTCTAAAATTTAATTGATGGATGAATGAGAATTATCATTAAATAATGGAAAATCAATGCCATTAAGATAAAGTGTTGTACTACTTTATCATATATTGAAAAAATATTTTATCCATTTAAAAAAGATAATTATTTTTAGATCTATTTATCCTCATTATTCATAACATTAGTTATGGTTGAAGAGGAATTAAATGTTGATGATGAAATTTCAAATATTTTATGAACATTTTGTGTTTATTGTAATGGAATTTAGATTAACTAATGCAACCTCCGTGGTTATTCAAATGATGAATAGAGTATTAAATTATTATGTTGATGATTATTTTAGATATTTATTCATTATATCTTGATATAATATTAAATTTATATAGATACATAATATCATTTATAAATTATACATATACTCTTATTGAAATTGAATTACCTGTGAAATTTAGTTTGTCTCTACGTTTTCAAAAAGAGGTTTATTTTATTGTCTAGATTCTCTCTATATAAAGAAAATGCATTGATGTATAAAATAAATCTATGACTAATTAATATCCCACACTAATAAATATAACCGAGATACTTAGTTAAGTTGTATTAGTAGGAAAATATTAATGTTTTGGTAAAAATATTTCTCAACTTAACTACATTTTGATCAAGTTAAGAAGGATTTTGCTATAGCAGCCTCTATGATCTTGGTAGGGAGAGTCAAGAGTCGAGGCATGGTTCACTGTCATTCCATCTGAGAAGTTTAAGAACAAACCCTACTTAGTAAAACATTATTAATGTTTTTGTGTTGTCCTAATTTTCCAGGGTTGCCTAAACCATTCCTCTGATACCAAATATAAAGCCCCAACCCCGGTAGCCCGGAGCCGGTGCTAAGGTTATGGTGTCTAATTTATATCATACAAACTAAACAAATAAGTTACAAATCATAACACAGTAGGATGAACTTTCTGGTTTACATCCTGGAGAATCAGAGAAAACAACTTTGATTCTTTATCGCTGAGCTAAGAACAAAAATCCAGGACTTGGAAAGGCTCTATCAACCTGTAAAAATTTAGCCAAAAATGTAGGGTGAGCATTGAAATACTCAGTAAGGGGTTTTTGAAAATACATGAATACAACTTTTGAAAACTACTTTGAAAATACTTTTCTATACTTAAAATGTTTTCTTAGAGGAAAAACTTCAAGACAAAATAAAAGTCGATGTAACATAGTTAAAGTACTTCATACATATACACTAGAACACTTAGCTGAACCCCACTTAATAGTCAAGTTAAGCATGCTAATAAAAAGGCATGGGTTATACTAAGTAAAGTGTCCATAAACAAGAAAGGTGTGCATGAACAATAAAGGGTAAACATCATCAGAGTCGCGCACAAGTGCATTATCTGCACAAAAGGATGCACATCATGACATGATAATTATAATACAATATTTCTAAAGAAATTATGGAAAATAAAATGCTCATGCATCAAAATTTCCATATCATATGTCTTGTGTTTTTTTACTGATACTGATAGGTAAGGTTCTATAACCAAGGATATTCCTCTATTCGGAGTAATCACGTGGTTGGTCATATACTATGAAATGTATGCTGAAGGAATCATGGTCTCTGTGTCAAGGCCTTGTTCCATGACCTAGGGGTAATAACCCAATATGACTGTCTCGAGAACTATCGATGCATTGAGGATCTTACTTTTATCGGTCTCCAACCCGGAGGGCTTACATTAACCAGTCCCCAACCTGGAGGGTTTTCTTTTTTATCAGACCCCATCCCGGTAGTCCCATACATTTCTCACATAATGTAAGGTCAGATATTCAAGGTGTCCCATACCACATTGAATATTTAATTTTCATTTCATATTACCCAAGGTATCCCATACCACTTTGGGTAATACCATTTTCATTTCTCTTTACCCAGAGTGTCCAATAACACTTTGGGTAATTTAGTTCATAGTTCATTATCATGTTGAGTCATATGCATGAATAATATGAATAAGGTAACAATTATATAATTGGTTTATAAATACATGATACGACATGTAACATTGAAAATATGGAATAAAATCAGGCATGTTTCAGTAAGCATACTATATGCATAGAAAAATTATTTAAGCACATAAAATGATGAATGTATGAGATTTTCCCAAAGGGATATTAAGAGATGAGTTCCTAAAATTCCAGTACATGGAAATAAACTACTTGGCATTAACTATTGTTCTTCAAAGGTCACTATACATGCAACAAATCTCTATGCACTAATAATCATCGCAGCATTCTTGGTATAAAAATAATAAACACTTGCAATCTTTAAAATTCCTACACTAGGAAATAAACCAATTTAAATAAAATACTTGTCATTAATTATTGTTCTTTACTGGTCATAGAATTTTCAGTTAAAATCAGATCACTAAAAATCACTACATCGAGTTTGGTATATAAAAATATTAGAGGATTTCTATATATTAACATAACACTGAAATCCCCATCCTTTTAATACAAGTTTAAAACAGGTATAAGAATATCCTTTAAAAAAAACAAAAATCATTTCAAGGGAGACATTAGTCAAGTTCATTGGTGTACCCTTAGTCACAAAATATAAAATAGCATAGGCAAGCACTAAAATCCTACATGCATAAAAATATTAATAACCATTTCTTGAAACTATGGTTTCAGATATTAACCTAAAAAAACACATACTTACATAGGGATATATACCTAAAGTATATATATAGGTTTTCTCATAAATTAAACATGGTTCACTTGAAATCTGAAAACCTCTAACTACATACCATTTATTCAGTTAAAAAACCTTATGCGGGTTTTCATGAAACTATAAATACATAAACATATAAAAACTTTGTTTTTAACTATAACATAATTATAATTAAACCAATGTCCAAGTTTGCATCAAAAATATTCATCAAAGATAAGTATTCATCTCTTAAAAATCAAAACTGATTTCCATTCCAACACATAACCTTATATAAATATATAATTATATATATAAGGCATACATAAAGAGCATACCTATTAGGAATTTTTTTTTTTAAAAAAGACCATTTCTAAAAGTATAATTCCTATTATAAAATACTGAATTATTTGGAAATATTAGAAATAAATTTTTTATGGTTACCTATATATATAAGTGTATACTTAAACACCATAAAATACATATATATAAGTTATGTAATGGTTTTGCTTACGAGAAAAACCCTTCATAACTACTCTTATATAAATAATTAAATAAATAATAATAATAAAAAATCTCCTTGGAATCCCTTAAACTAGAAGAGGTTAAGGGGGTATACCGAAACATATATAAATTTATATGTATATATATATATTGTTTCAAATGGGTTATATAAATAAAACTCAAAGGAAGGAAAACCCCTAAATCTTTTTAGGAAAACGAAAAGTTACCCTTTTCTAAGCCATACCCTATGTCTTCAAAAGAGGAGATTCACGGTGCCTATACTGAATATATATAATTATATATATATATATATACATATCGTATACCTGTGTATATGCAGTGTATGTGTTGGGTTTTCAAATTATAAGGAGGTGGGTGTATCCCCTATGTTTGTAGACACGAAGGAAAAACCCCTTATAAGCCCTATGTTTTCTTAGAGTGGAAAGCATGGGAAGTATATACTTGTAAAAATAATCCGTATATATATATGTATTGCATATATTTATAAGTGTAACGAGGAGAATGGGTAGGTTTAAAAAAAAACATAAACATAGAACCCTTACCGCTTAAGGAAGAAACTCTCTGCGAAGGGAGGCTTGTGGGGTGGCTGGAGAAACAGGTGGAACTTGGGTGGCCGGAGGTGGTCCGGTGAGGTCGCGACCACCTAAAGACGCTGCAAGGTAACTTCGGGGTGATTAGCAGCATGGCTCCGGCACTGGTGTGGTCGTGCAAGGGGAGCGTGGTGTGGTGGTTTGTGTGGTGGATGGGCGACAATGAGGTAGGTGTCGCGACGGCTCGGGTTGGCTCCGGAGGTCCCCTCTTACATAGAGGTTTCATCTTTCTTAAAGGAAAACGATCTGGGGGGTTAGGCCGATCCTACGGCGTCCTATGGAGGTGGGTGCGCAAGGTCAACATAAATAGCGGTGAGGGTGGCATCTTGGGCAAAGCAGGTGCTGGTTCACGGGGCCCCGACGCGAGGTAGAAGACGATTGGAATAGCGGTTCAAAAAAAATGATGGCTGGGATCTAACCTTGGTGAGATCGGATGGATGAGATGAAATGAGCGTTTTAAAAAAACATCAATGGTTGGGATCTCTCGTTGGCATGATCGGACGGTCACAGTTCAATAGAGATTGAATGAGCGTTAAAAAAAACATCAACCACCGAGAAGGAACAATACGTTTTTAAAAAAAATGTTTACTTTTAAAGAAAAAAAGTATATATCATTAAAATTGAATTTACACAATTTAGCACATATTTCTAACTTAGAGATTAAAAATCTAAAAATCCCATTTAGACTATGTAAAATACCTTAACATTTGATATAAATCTTATAAATTTTATAATTATCATTTTAAACTTTTATTAGGAACTTATATCTTTAGAAATAAAAAATATAATTTATATCATACCCCATCATTTGATTCAAAAATAATTTTTCCCTATTTCAAAATATATAGTTTTAAAGATCCAATAAGACGCATTTTTCAATTATTGTGGATACCCCTTCGAGACATTTTAAAATACTATGTTCTTCCACCATATAAATATCATCATGATTTAAAAAAATCAAAATAGATTCCTTTTAAAGAATAACATTTTATTTTTATACTCGAAGATATAATTCTAATATTTTTTATTTATTAAAATATTGAAATACTATAATATTATAAAATCATTATAAAGACCAAATTTTTTTAAAAAGATGTTCCTTATCCATTGAAACCCAACGGTCAAATAACGATCATATTCCCTGAGAGGTCCATTATAAAAACAAGGGGTCGGGTGTTTTACATTTTCAAAACACCGGACCCTTGGTATAAGGCCCTAGCCTTAAACCTTACTTAATCATGAGTTATTACAAGATTACACATTGAGGATCTTTTCAGGTTTAGAGTTTTAGATAATTAGAACATAAAACTTGCATTACATTCCACATATAAACAAAGTGGTTACATAAAGATAGTATTCATTTTCCCATCAATGGAAACATATTTAAAATAAAACATGGATTCATTCTTGACACTTCCTTGACACTATCGTCATATCATGTACCTTTCCCTTGACCTTTGAAAAACATTTCAAAAAAAAACTTGGGATGAGCATAAGAAGCTTAGTATGGGTTATAAAAATATGGAAAGGAAACATAAGTTCATATATACATAAGAATGAAATCATACTTTACCCATAAAATGTAACCACTTTAACATACCTCATCAAATCATGAATAAATCATAGAAATCATAAGACATAATGGTAACTTGAGGCATTCATAACATTCTTACGTAGGGAGTAACCCTCTTGGTTACGTTTGGAATACCCATCACAGTATATTACCTAAATCTGTTCAGAGAAACCTAAATGTTTCACTCCTTTGCGTTACCCAATGCATTGGAGAGCTATATCGGGCTCACCCGCCCTTAGTTTATCACGGAACCACCCGTCTTCATAATAATGCCCAAGAACCTCAACATAATCATATCACATTAAACAGGCATAAATGAAACATAGCATTTCTACCTTTCAATCAAAAGATATCAATACAACACATTGATATAAAAACATTATGAAAACCATTTTCAATACAAAAATAAAAGAAAATTAAAAAATGGTATTTATTTTTCTTTAAAAAAAAGGTATGGCTTGTAGAGGAAGCCGAAACTCAAATAACGATCACGGCGGCGGAGAAGTCATTGTCGCCGCATACGTACGACAAAAACATTCCCTTTTGTTATTTAGTAAATGCTTTGTATAAAAAATATTACTTTTGAATAAATGTAAAAGTCAATGGGGTTTATACACCGTATAAAGAAGGTTGTGTATAAAACAAAATATGCCTCAATGAAAGGATATTGAGACGAAGTCCCATACCTCGGGTCCGACTTGACTCGGTCATTCTTCAATCTCCTGAATAATAAACGTGAGTTAATTTATACTTTTTTAATAACCTTTTTAGAGTTCATTATTCCTTTTATATCACTAATTGCCATGTCATGAACACTATGTAATTATTTAAGTTAATAACGGCTGTTTTAACGATCAATGGTACTTGAGTCAAAAATAAACCCTTTATAATTACAAGTTGTTCATGTATCCATTATATCCAGAATTATAATCATGATTTATATATCATATATATCATATATATTCAGTATATACATGAATTTATAATATTACATAATCATTCAGAGGTATGAAATGAAATGCACCGTTCATGGAGACGGTAATCCGTACGTATGCATGAACGCTAATTTCATTTCTATTTCGTATTTTATAGAATGTAATCATAATGATATAAAGGTATATTATAATTCCAGTGTAATATCATATATAATATCATAACTCCATCCTTTATACGTCCCACATATGGTATTAACGAATCAAATCACTTTGAGGGGGCGGTAGTCCTCACTTCCTTAAATGAAAATATATTGTTAACCCATAATGAAAACTATAAAGGTCTGCCCAAAATGAAAAATAAAGAAGATTAAGGAAAACATAAACATATTATATATCATATATAAATATAGTGTCATCTTAATGGACACCTTTGAAGGTGGTAAAGTAATGTTGAACAATCATCGTTTCGGGAGGCATAAATTCGCCATCCACGGAAACAATATGTTCATTAACCATTATATGTAGGTGTGTGTAGGTGTAGCTAGAATCCTTCTTATAAAAACATACAAGTATATTGAAGATACTGGATTTGTTACAAAAAAAAATTAATAAAAAGAGTTTAGGGGTTGGAGAAGCAAAATAACAAAAACGGACTCAAGTGAAGACATTACCTTAAAATCGGGTAACTCCCTTTGGTTGGAACTCAAAGGCTTCCTTGGGAAGACTTCGGTCCAAAGTGAGGCTTCAAGGAGTAATAGAGGGATGTGGAGAGACAAAATGGGAAGGGTTTGGCCGAGCGAAAGGCTTTGGATGTGTGGGTAAGGAGGTAGAGGTGGGGGCCTTTTATAAGAGGAGAGGAGGGGCACTCTTGGAATGTAAAGAAATGTTACTTTATTTTAAAATGTGCCAGGAATTCAAAAAGTCACACATTGAAATAATTAGAGGGAAAGGTGATAAGGGTTCGAAATCCACCAATATAATAGGTTTTGGACATTTTTAGGTCATAGATTTTACATTATCATTTCATTTTATTTAAATCCTTTATTAATGAGGTAATCACTGCATCATCATGATGTCATAAATAATTTAATTTATATAAAGTATAAAAATTATAAAAAAAATACTATGATGTAGAAAATCGTTTTACCTTTCCGATGACTATTTATAATCAAAAACCTGACTTGTATAACCCCATGTAGAAATTGTTTTAGTAAAATAACTCATGTTTGTGTCATTTTTACTTTAACATTAAATAAAAAGTTATTTATGTCATTTTCCAACCAAAGTGGCTACATGGGGTCCCCAAGTTGACCCATGGATTTTCTTGGTCGTCCATGACAAATCCAATGAGGGTAGTACATGTTTCAAGCTCATTTAATATTATTAAAACATTATTTTTACCTTAAACTACACTAATTACCACTAATCGCGATTAAAAACATAAAAGTAACTATTCACCAAAAAATTATTTTAATCCCATTGAACCAAATTTTACATCATAATGAAAACCATGTATGTAGGATTTTTGAAAATCAAATCACAGAAGTGGGAATGTTTCATTTCAACGAAAAATAAGTTTCTTTAACTACCACTTAGTGGTTTCACTATTCATCAAAAATTGAAGTTTTTCAGAAAAATTCCAAAACTTCACCCTAAGATATATTTGATATTATGAATTAAAAAATGATGTCTACTTTAAAAAATTAAAAACATATGAGATGCATTAATTATTTTAATAATTAATTCCCACTGTCATGACAAATAACATGTTTTTATGAAACAATAAGTATCAAAAGATTGACACCAGTTTAAGTCCAATTTCAAAGTGAAATTTATTCCAATGACCACAACTGGATTAAATGGTAATAATATATTCTAATTTCACATAAAAAACAATTCAATAGATAATCTAATCATATAAATAAATTAGATTAAAAAGAGGTTTTGAATTAAAATACAACATATTTTACTATTCATTAAAAAATGAACTTTATCAGAAAATACCAAAAATTTACAAAAAGTAAATTTTGATGTCCCAATCATAATGAATAAGTTTATTTTTACAAACATAGATTATAACGTTGTCAAAAGATATATTTAAAAATGGTTTTCGATTAAAATGTAGTAAAACAATCTTTTAAAAATATTAGTGTATTCCATACTTAAGATTGGATTTATTTTCATTTTAAGCCTCTAAAACACTATCTAATTCATAAATAGGCATAGATAAAGAATATCTACTATTCATTACATAATTGGATGTTACATCCTTCCCCCCTTTATAAAATTGCGTCCCCGCAATTTATTTACTTATCGAATAAATGGGGGTACTTATCCCTCATAGCATTTTCAGATTCCCATGTTGCCTCTTCCATCATGTGGTTTTTCCACAAAACCTTTACCTGATTAATCACTTTATTCCATAACACTTTCTCCCTGTGGTCAAGAATCTGGACCGGTTGTTCCTCATATGATAGGTTCTCTTCTAGCTGAACTACCTCTGGACTCAAAACATGAGATGGATCTTTCATGTACTTTCTCAGCATCGAAACATGAAAAACATTGTGTACCTGAGATAAACTCAGAGGTAAATCCACCCGGTATGCAACTGATCCAACTCTCTCCAGAATTTCATATGGTCCAATGAACCTTGGACTCAGCTTTCCTTTCTTACCAAATAGTATCACACTTTTCCATGGAGAGACTTTGAGAAAAACATGATCACCTACATTGAATGATTGATCCTTCCTCCGGTTATCCACATAACTCTTCTACCTGCTATGAGCTGTTCTCATGTGTTTCTTTATCAGCTGAACTTTTTCTGCCAACTTTTCTACCAAATCTGGTCCCATCATCTTCCATTCACCCACTTCATCCCAGAAAGCTGGAGTTCGACACCGCTTCCCATATAATGCCTGAAATGGATCCATCTGTATACTGTAATGAAAACTGTTATTATATGAAAATTCAACCAAAGAAAGATGTTGGTCCCAACTTCCCTTATAATCCATCGAACAAGCTCATAGCATATCCTCCAAGGTCTGAATTGTTCGTTCGGACTGCCCATCTGATTGAGGATGAAAAGCTGTACTAAAATTTAATTTAGTACCTAACGACTTCTGAAGGCCTTTCCAAAAGTTAGAAGTGAACTTGAGATCACTGTCAGATACAATGGAAAGAGGAACTCCATGTAACCTGACTATCTCTTTATTATACAAACGGGAAAGTTGATCTAGGGAAAAAGTATCTCGTATAGAAAGGAAATGAGCAAATTTAGTCAAGCGACCAACAATATCCAGATTGCATTATTACCTCGAGGTGTCTTCGGTAATCCCACAACAAAGTACATGGATATATTCTCCCAATTCCACTCTGGAACTGGTAAAGGATGAAGCATCCCTTTCGGTAACTGCAGCTATGCTTTAAAATTTTGACATGTCAAACACTTCACAGTAAAATCAGCAATATCTCTTTTCATTCCATCCCACCAGTAATAGTCCTGCAGATCTCTATACATATTAGTACTGCCAGGATGAACTGAAAATGGAGAACTATGAGCTTCACATAACAACTCTCCCTTCAACTATGAATCACAAGGCACACACAATCTCTTCCCAATTCTCAAAACAAAATCATTATCAGTGTTGAATTCAGAAAACTTACCCTTCTGAACCAGCTCTACCTTTTTCTGCAACTCACTGTCTTGCTTCTGTGCTTGCTTGATTCTATCTGATAGAGAAGATTTCACTGATACTTGAAACCAAAAAGAAGAATATCCTGCACCAACAACTTCTATGCCAAAGTTCATCAAATCCTTAACCAAAGGATCACGTTCCAAATGCAACATTGCTAATGAAGCATTACTTTTTTGACTCAAAGCATCAGCCACTTTATTTTCTTTTCCCGGATGGTAATGAATTGTTCAATCATAATCCTTGATTAATTATAGCCATCTCCTCTGTCTAATGTTCAACTATTTCTGAGTGAATATATACCTTAAACTTTTGTGATCGGTATAGATTTAACACTTTACTCCATACAAATGATGCCTCCAAAATTTTAAATCGAAAACAATAATAGCTAATTCCAAATCATGTGTAGAATAATTTACCTCATGAGTTTTCAAATGTCATGAAGCATAAGCAATTACCTGATCATTCTACATTAGGACACAACCAAGTCCTTTCAATGAAGCATCACCATAGATAACAAACTCCCCATTCCTAGAAAGAAGTTCCAAAACTAGAGCATTCACCAATCTTCTTTTCAATTCCTGAAAACAATCATCACATTATTTTGTCCAGATAAACTTAACACCCTTCCGAGTTATCTTAGTCATTGGACTAGATAACCATGAAAAATTTATGACAAACCTTCGGTAATATCCTGCAAAACCAAGGAAACTACGGATCTCTGTTACATTTGTGGGTCTTGTCCATTCTTCAACAACCTTTGTTTTTGCAGGATCAACGGTTATCCCATCTTTAGAAACAATGTGACTAAGGAAAGAAATTTTTTTCAACCAAAACTCACACTTTCTGAATTTCCCATACATTTTTTTTTTCATTTAAGGTTTGCAAAATAACCCTTAAATGTCATTCATGATCCTCTTTACTTTTAGAAAACACCAAAATATCATTAATGAAAACCACCACAAACATATCCAAGAACTCATGGAAAATTCTATTCATTAAGTCCATGAATATAGCAGGTGCATTGGTTAGACCAAAAGGCATTACTACAAATTCATAATGGCCATATCTTGTACGAAACACAGTCTTCAGAACATCTGCTTCCTTTAACTTCAGCTGATGGTACCCCGATCTCAGGTCAATCTTTTAAAAACACTGAGCTCCTTGGAGCTGATCAAACAAATCATCGATATGAGGCAAAGGATATTTTTTCTTAACAGTGATGTTATTCAAGGCTCTATAATCAATGAAAATTCTCATAGAACCATCTTTCTTTTTAACAAATAAAAAAGGAGCACCCCATGGTGATGTGCTAGGTCGAATGAAACCTTTATCTAATAAATCTTGCCATTGCTCCTTCAACTCTAAAAGTTAAATTTGAGCCATTCGATAAGGGGGTTTCGAAATTGGCTTAGCATCAGGAACTAAGTCAACAGTAAATTCAACTTCCCGATTTGGTATTATTCCAGGAAACTCATCAGGAAAAACATCAGGAAACTCATTTACCACTGGCACATCATTAGTCTGAACAGTTCCCTTGTTTTCAAAAATATGTGCAAGGTAACATTCTTTTCCATCTTTTACAAGTTTCTCGGCCTCTTGATAAGTTATCAATAGTAAGGGCTCATTCTTGTACACAAACTAAAAGTATTTCTAAAAAGAAACTTCTTTAGATCTATATTCAATCATAGCATGGTAAATAGAGAGCCAATCCATACACAGGATAACATCAAACTCTACTAGAGGTAAAAAAATAAGTTTCGCAAGTATGTTCATTCCACAGATAAGGATAGGAAGATTCTTATAAATTCTTTTTGCCTCATCATTTCCCCCAGCTGTTTTTACCACAAGTTCAGGAGTCATTTTATGAGATGGTATTCCCATTTTACTAGAAAAGGATTCAGAGATGAAAGAATGTGTAGACCCCGAATCAAACAACACACTGGCATAATCTGAAAAAACAAACAAAGTACATGTGAAACATCATTTGATGGCCCGACATCTGTTGAAGTAGTTACAATGGATTTCACCACCCCTTTCTGCTTGTAGTCTAATTACTTCCCATCACTCGAGCTCTTCGTCGGACACTCGTTTGCATAGAGACCCATCTCATTGCACTTAAATCATTTCACTAACTGTAAATCAAATTTGGTCTTACCATCACCCTGCTCTTTTCAGTGAAATCACGAGCCTTATGTCCCATCTTACCACATCGGTAGCACTTTCCAAAATTCAGAAGACATTCCCCAGTATGCCTTTTTCCACATTTATCACAAACTGGAAACATAGATTTCTTACCATCAGATTCTTTTGAAGAATTCTTCCCTTTCTCCTGCCACCTCGGTCTCTTCTTCTACTGGTTGTTATAGAACACTTGATCATCAGAAAACTCCATTTCCACCTTCTCAGCACATCGAACAATATTTTCATAACTTTTAAACTCACGATAAGCTAATCCCCTTCGATATGTTGGCTTTAATCTTGAGTAAAAACGATTGATTTTACTATCGAGGTCTCGGATAAAATTTGGAGCATACCTTGCCAATCAAGTGAACCTCTCTTCATAGGCAGCCACTGAGTCTTCCTCTTGCCACAATTCCAGGAATTTCTTTTCCATCCTAAGTCGACCAGCCTTAGGAAAATACTTCTCAAGAAACATACCTTTAAATTCATCCCAGTCAAGAGCATCAATCTCATCAGCGTCCCTGATATTTTTATATATCGACCACCACTGATCTGCTTCACCCTCCAAATGGTAAATAGAAATACTAACCTTTTTATTGTCTGAACACCCCATGACATCGATAATCTTCTTCAGTGCTTTAATCCACCCTTCAGATAACACAGGGTTAGATGATCCTCTGAATGATGGGGGATGTTGCCTCATGAAATGTTCCACCACTGACATGTTCTTATGTGGTTGATCTGGCTGATCTCGTTCATGGATACCACCTCCATTTATCGCTTGAGTCAACTGCGCCATTATTTCCAAAAACTATTCAGTTCCAATTCTGACCATCTCAGGATGCTGATTCGGAAGGTTATTTCCTCTTGTATGCCATCCTAGCACTGCTTCCCTATTTCCTCTATGGGAAACTATTCTGAACAAACATGTCTTAGATGAAGCAACATGGTAATCTTCAAATGCTATATCATTTCAATTTGACCATAAAAAAAATATTTTTAGATAATCATTTAATATATTTCTAACTCCAAAAGTTATCTAAACCGACCTCTGATACCAAATATAAGGCCCCAACCAAAAATCCATACTTAATATTGAGTTATTACAAGATTACACATTGTGGATCTTTTCAGGTTTAGAGTTTTAGAGAATTAGAACATAAAACATGTATTACATTCCACATATAAACAAAGTGGTTACATAATGATAGTATTCATTTTTCCCATAAATGGAAACATATTTAAAATAAAACATGGATTCATTCTTGAAACTTCCTTGACACTATAATCATATCATGTACCTTTCCCTTGAACTGTGAAAAACATTTCAAAAAAAAACATCGGATGAGCATAAAAAGCTCAGTATGGGTTATAAAAATATGGAAAGGAAATATAAGTTCATATATACATAAGAATGAAATCATAATTTACCCATAAAACTTAAGCACTTTAACATACCTCATCAAATCATGAATAAATCATAGAAAACAAAAGACATAAAGGTAACTTGAGGTATTCATAACATTCTTACATAGGGAGTAACCCTCTTGGTTACCTTTGGAATACCCATCACAGTATATTCCCTAAATCTCATTGGAGAAACCTTAACGTTTCACTCCTTCGCATTACCCAATGCATTGGAGAGCTATATCAGGCTCACCCACCCTCAGTTTATCACGGAACCACCCGGCTTTATAATAATTCCCAAGAACCTCAACATAATCGTATCACATAAAACATGCATAAAGGAAACATAGCATTTCCACCTTTCAATCACAAGATATCAATACAACAAATTGATATAAAAACATTATGAAAACCATTTTCAATACCAAAATAAAAGAAAATTATAACATGGTATTTATTTTTCTTTTAAAAAAAGGTATGGCTTATAGAGGAAGCCGAAAATCAAATAATGGTCACGGCGGTGGAGAAGTCGTTGTCGCCGCATACGTACGACAAAAACATTCCCTTTTGTCGTTTAGTAAACACTTTGTATAAAAAATATTCCTTTAATATAAACATAAAAGTCAAAGTGGTTTATACACCGTATAAAGAAGGTTGTGTATAAAACAAAATATGCCTCAATGAAAGGAGATTGAGACGAAGTCCCATACCTCGGGTCCGACTTGACTTGGTCATTCTTTAATCTCCTGAATAATAAACATGAGTTAATTTATACTTGTTTAAGACCCTTTTTAAAGTTAATTATTCATTTTATATCACTAATTTCCATGTCAGGAACACTATGTAATTATTTAAGTTAATAACGGTCGTTTTAACGATCAATGTTACTTGAGTAAAAAATAAACCCTTTATAATTACAAGTTGTTCATGTATCCATTATATCCAGAATTATAATCATGATGTATATATAATATATATCATTTATATCCAGTATATACCTGAATTTATAATATTACATAATCATTTAGAGGTAAGAAATGAAATGCACCGTTCATGGAGACGGTAAGCCGTACGTACGCATGAACGCTACTTTCATATCTATTTCGTATTTTATATAATGGACACACAATGATATAAAGGTATATTATAATTCCAGTGTAATATCATATATAATATCACAACTCCATCCTTTATACATCCCACATATGGTATTAACGAATCAAATCACTTTGAGGGGGCAGTAGTCCGCACTTCCTTAAATGAAGATATCGTGTTTACCCATAATTGAAACCATAAAGGTATGCCCAAAATGAAAAATACAAAATCTTAGGGAAAACATAAACATATTATATATCATATAAATATAGTTTCATCTTAATGTCCACCTTTGAAGGTGTTAAAATAATGTTGAACAATCATCGTTTCGTGAGGCAGAAATTCGCCATCCACGGAAATAGTATGTTCTTTAACCATTAGATGTAGGTGTGTGTAGGTGTAGCTAGAATCATTCTTATAACTACATACCATTATATTGAAGACACTGGAGTTGTTACAAAAGAAATGAATAAAATGATTTTAGGGGGTTGGAGAAGAATAATAAAACAAACGGACTCAAGTGATGATATTACCTTAAAATCGGGTAACTCCCTTTGGTTTGAGCTCAAAGGCTTCCTTGAAGAGACTTCTGCCCAAAGTGAGGCTTCAGCGAGTAATAGAGGGATGTGTAGAGACAAAATGGGCAGGGGGTGGCCGAGCCGAAGGCTTTGGAAGTGTGGGTATGGTGGTAGAGGTGCGGGCCTTTTATAAGAGGAGAGGAGGGGCACTCTTGGAAAGTAAAGAAATGTTACTTTATTTTAAAATGAGTCTCGGATTCAAAAGTCCCACATTGATATAATTCGAGGGTAAGGTGATAAGGGTTCTAAATCCACACATCCAATAGGATTTGGACATGTGTAGGTCATAGATTTTACATTATCATTTCATTTTATTTAAATCCATTATTAATGAGGTAATCACTGCATCATCATGATGTCATAAATAATTTAATTTATTTAAAGTATAAAAATTATAAAAAAATACTATGATGTAGGAAATATTTTTATCTTTCCAATTACTATTTATAATAAAAAATCTGACTTGTATAACCCCATGTAAAAATTGCTTTAGTAAAATAACTCATGTTTGTGTCATTTTTACTTTAACATTAAATAAAAAGTTATTTATGTCATTTCCCCACCAAAGTGGCTCCATGGGGTACCCAAGATGACCCATGGATTGTCCTGGTCGGCCATGACACATCCAATGAGGGTAGTACATGTTTCAAGCTCATTTCATATTATTAAAACATTATTTTTACCTTAAACTACACTAATAACCACTAATCGCGATTAAAAAGTTAGAAGTTACTATTCACCAAAAAATTATTTTAATCCCATTGAACCACATTTTACTTCTTAATGACAACAATGTATGTCGGATTTTTTAAAATCAAATCACATAAGTGTAAATGTTTCATTTAAACGAAAAATTAGTTTCTTTAACTACCACTTAGTGGTTTCTCTATTAATCAAAAATTGATGTTTTCAGAAAAATTCCAAAAATTCACCCTAAGCTATATTTGATATTCTGAATTCAAAAATGATTTCAATTTCAAAAAATTCAAAACATACAAGATGCATTAATGAATTTATTAATTAATTCTCTATGTCATGACAAATAGCGTGTTTTTATGAAACAATAAGTATCAAAAGATTGACACCAGTTTAAGTCCAATTTCAAAGTGAAATTGATTCCAATGACCACCATTGGATTAAATGATAAAAATATATTCTTATTTCACTTTAAAACCAATTCAAAAGATAATATAATCATATAAATAAATTAGATTAAATAGAGGTTTTGAATTAAAATACAACATTTTTCACTATTCATTAAAAAATGATCTTTATCAGAAAAATACCAAAAATTCACAAAAAGTAAATTTTGATGTCCCAATCATAAATAATAAGTTTATTTTGACAAAAATAGCATTTAAAATTGTGAAAATATTGATTTAAAAATGGTTTGCCATTAAAAGGCAGTAAAACAATCTTTTAAAAATATTAGTGTATTCCATGCTTATGATTGGATTTATTTTCATTTTAAGCCTCTACAACACTATCTAATTCATTAATAAGCATAGATAAAAAATATCTATTATTCATTACTTACTTGGGATGATACACTTGGCGGAGGGCTCTCCTTATACCACTGGTGCTGAGTGCGTGCACAGTGGTTCTGGCTGTTATATTTTTTACACTGATGGACCCTGAAGACAATGACTATCCGATTACCCGAGTTGTGATTCTCAGTAGTCTTGTTGTGGATGTGTTATGTCTTGTGCATGGTACTTTCAATTATATGGGTCTTTTTGCAATGTAACTATTAAATATATACTAGTTTACCGTATTCTTCTTGTTTTGTTTCCTTTCGAATTCTTTATCAGCACACAAAGCACAAAATAAAATAAAACAAGAGACATCATTAAGAAGCATAACATTGTTCACTTGAACCAGTTTATAAAACCTGTGGCATCACAAATAATCACACATAATAGATAATGGAATAAAACTATAAATTCATTTATAATTATGTGTACCATCTGATCCAGAGATAAATAAGGATCTATTGAATGATGGACATAGTTCGGCCTTCTCTATCCATCCTGGGAGTACCATAATGTAATGTGATCTCCGAGAACACTTCTGGTGGGATAACATGAAGAAGGAGATTGCAGAATACATATCAAGGTGCTTGGTATGTCAGCAAGTTAAAGCTGAGCAAAAAAAGTCCAATGGTATGATGCACCCTTTGCCTATAACCATGCGGAGATGGGAAAATGTTATTGTGGAATTTTTCATAGGTCTCCCAAATACGTTGAAGGGAAATAATGTGATATGGGTTGTGGTTGACTGACTCACCAAGACATCCCATTTCATCGCTACTCGGGAAGATCTCTCTCTTGAACAACTTTCAATGTTATATGTGAAGGAAGTGGTGAGACTACACGGTGTTCCACTCTCAATTGTCTATGACCACGATCCAAGGTTCACATCTATATTATGGAGGAGTCATCAACATGCTTTGAGTATTGAATTAAATTTCAGCACGACCTGTCACCCCCAAATTGATGGGCAATCTGAACGGACTATTCTGACGCTTGAAGATATTCTTAGAGCATGTTCTATATAATTAAAAGGTGTATGGGATCAGCATTCCCATTGGTTGTGTTCTCATACAACAATAACTTCCACTTGAGTATTCAAATGGCTCCATATAAAGCTCTGTATGGAAGGCCATGTAGAAATCCAACCTGATGAGATGAAGTTGGAGAAAGAAAGCTACTTGGACCTAATCTTGTTCAAGAGATTAAAAATAAGGTTCTAGTCATCCATAAAAACTTCAAATCTACTCAATGTTGGAAAAAGTTCTATGCTGCCAACTGTTGAAGGGACTTGGTGTTCGATGTTGGGGCTAAAGTCTTCCTTCAAATATCTCCATGGAAGAGAGTCATGCCATTCAGGAAGAAAGGGAAGCTAATCCCAAGGTATATTAGCCCCTTTGAGATCCTTGACTACATAGGAGACGTGGCCTATCAGCTTTAACATCCACCAAATATGGCTCGAGTTCATGATGTTTTTCATGTATCACTCTTAAGGAAGTACATACCTAATCCATCACATGTACTAAACTCAATGGTGGTGCAGCTGGAAGATGATCTCTCTTATGAGGAGCAGCTAGTAAAGATTCTGGATCGGAGAGATAAGGATATACACAACAAGACAACCCATCTTGTCAAAGTGTTGTGGAGGAAACATAAGTTTGATGAAACAACATGGGAGATGGAAAAAGAAACGAAATAAAAGTACCCACATCTGTTTTTGTCCTAGAATGTAAAACGAAATTTTGAGGGAGAAATTTCCTAAGGGGGGAAGAATGTAACGACCCAATGTTTTTCAATGTAAATCCCCTTATTATATTTATAAAATCAAAAGAAAGAACAACATAATGATCTACTAAGTGATAAGTGACCTTTAAACATAAGTTTGTCACTTCTGTGTTTGCAATTTTGAAAATCTGACATACATGATTGTGTTCAAGATGTTTTTTAGTGTCTAATAAAATAAATAATTAATAGTGAATAGTTACCTACCCTAATGAATAGTAACATACCGTTATGAATAGTGATATACCCGAATGAATAGTAACCTCACCTATGATGGTATAAAAATAATATTCATATAGGAAGTAAAATATACCAATGTTTTAGAATGAGTTAAAGCATGTTTTAAATATGGTTTTTGATAATAAATTATGATTTTAATTAAATATTAAAATAATCATATTTAGAAAATTATTTTAAAAAAATGGACTTCATTTTTGGATTCTACACATTGAAAAATTGTTGGGGTAAATTTTTATGATTTTTCTAAAATACTTTAAGTTTTGATGAATAGTAAAATACGATAAATTACAATAAATGCTAAATACTGCATCATAGGTGATGTATGGCTAATGTAAGATGATAATCTTGAATCATCCTTGATTATTTTATTATATATTATGATAATTCTCAATTATTCAATTTCATTGCCTTAAATAATAATCTAATACCTAAAATAATGGGAAAAACGTCCCCTCCCTCACTATAAGTACCCCCTCTCTTTACCTCTTTACCTGAAACCTCTCAAGACTTGTGCCTAGCCCAAATTCTAGTCAAGTATCCTCCCAAGATCTTTCCCCACTTCGAAGGCCTACTGCTCGTACCAAAATTCCAAAATTAAAGGCCATATGAGGAATTTCAAATAGGGGAGATCAAAGGGTAAGGATCCCCTTCCATTTTAAATTGTTTTGTTTTCAATTTCCTTCTTTTCATATACCATCTTCCCCTTCACTTACCCAAAAGGCATGAGAGCTCAAGAATATCATATATTATGGATTTTAATAATGTTTATGGAAAGAATTCCATTATCATGCTTCCTCTCACTCCCACTCATTCTAAAATCAAAACATCGCCCGTGAAGTGTCGAATTATCGACATCGTAGATAATGTGTTTTGAATTTCTTTATCATTTTTGATTCTGGTCATGAAACCATTTATGTTATGGTAGAACCAGATTATTATAAATTTTATATATCCTATTTATGGTTCTATAATCCTTATTCACTCATGATATCAAATAATAATACCAAACAAGTTAATTATGGGTAAAATTGCTAACATTAATTAAAGCATTTATCATTAATGTCCTATGTCAGGGTTATTTTTCACTCCAATTAACCAAATGAATTTTTTAACCATGTAACCTTCTAGATTTTTACTAATTATATATGACATCAATTTTTTATGACCACATTCATCTTACATTTTATCTAATCCTTAATACAAGTGAACTGATAATTAAAACCAAGGAATCAAACGAACTTGAACCATGAAATTGAACATTATAATCAATAAACATGGCTATAAATGAACTCAAAAAGGTTGTAGTAAATATTTATAATGTATATATGGTTCAGGAAGCATTTATTAATAAACCTAATTTTACTATTTAGGTCATTAATATCATGTGGAGAACACCAATGGACATAAGTTATGGGATTCTCCTCGTTTTACACTTAATCAAAATTGTTCTCTATACTATGTTTTTTTGTTTAATAACAAGTTATGGGGTACGTTTATACAACTTCCCCATACAGCCCTAATGTTTTATAACTGATTAGAAGCCCATTTTTTCTCTCATAAATCCCTCTCGTTCACACCTGACACCATGCCGATAAAATCATAACGAATTCTACCTGAACATTATTTGTTCTTTCAGGTTGCTTTATCTTTCTTTCAAAATGGTGTTATCTTATCTATATATGTGAGTATTATGGATTCTGGATAGTTGTACAAGATTCTTATATTAGTAACCTTTCAACATATTCTATCGGGTATATAAATGATTTTGAAAGATTCCCTCCTTAGAACTTTTTGATAAGAAAACTTGTTTTAATGGGACTTCCCAAAATTTTAACCAAATTTCAGGTTCACTCTATCCTCTATTTTAAGACACCCTCATCAATATAAAATTAGTATTTTTATTATTAAAACCTTCTGGTTCAATTCTAGTTTTATGTAAATGAATTTTCTCTTTTCTATTTGAAAAGCTCTAGAGTGTTTTCCTTAAAACCGCACAAAAATTTTTTAATGCTAATGTTTCTAAAATACATTTCTAATATGTTGTCACTTATATTTGACACCAATTACCATGTTATATGCCCATTTTACCCTATGAAATTCCATGTATGTTATAATAATTTCCTTTCGTGGACACTCTCATGATACACCCATTGGATATGTTTTATGTCATGAATGTGGTACCCAATTCTTTCCATGGGTACCCTTATGTTTGTGTATGGTTGATTGTGTATGATTGTATATGTTTTAAGAATATTTATTCTGAAAGAATATTAATGAATATGTTGAGATGGGTGTGCCCAGATAGCTCTTCAATGTATGAGGTAAGGTCAAGTCTCATGAGATGCGATGTGAAACGGGATTGGTGGTTAGCCTTGACCCATACTGAAATGGGAAACGAGATTGGTGGTTAACCTTGACCCGTACTAAAGAAATTCTTTATGATTCTGCCACATTTATATGATTCCATGTTTATATGATCCCATTCTTATATAAAATGAATTTATAAGTTTCATTCTTTAGATATCATTATGTCATGCCCCCTAATTCATGTGCTTGAGATGTATCCTTATGTTCTTACTCTTATTGGGCTTTTTAGCTCATGACTTTTATCATGTGTTCCACTTGGTACCCTATGCAGGAGTAAGGGCTCAAAGGAAGTTAGGAGATCATTATGGAGACTAAGTAAGTAAGTGTTTTTAGCGCATGTTTTGTGTTATATGTACCTAGTCTTCTAATACACTAGGCTTAACGATCCTTGGATTGTTCTCTGATGATGAATTATGTTTAAAATCATGAATTGTTATATGTAAAAGGATCGTAACTCTATACATTTCATCTTGGATCATGTAATTAAATCTGAGAAAAATAATTTTAATCATGTAAAGACATCATTGACAAGGATTTTTGACCATTATAATGACTGTAAACATGTCCTCATTGATTATGTAAATGATATTAGAGATGACATCCTCAATCACTTGAAAGGACTTGGACATGTCAGTTTTGACCATGTGAAGAACTAATGAAATTCCTAATTCAATCATGAAAAAATCATGGAAATGTAATGATAGATCATGAAAATTACCAGATACATGTTTGAAAGTCACTTTTGGATTTTTTTCATGTTAGATAGACACCACAAGATATGTTATGCCAACACCCCAGACTGTCAAGAAGACACCCTCTGACATGTCAACCTTTTTTAGAAGGAAAACTTAAACAAACACCATGAAACCCTATGGACATGAAACTTAGGTTGAGTATTCACATTAAAAAGGGATTATTATTATTGGGATAGGGTTACACACTCATATAACCCTATTTTTTAATCTATTATAGGAGAACACATGACATACTAATAATATTCAACAAAACTTCTATCATCATCATCTTTCTTTATATACGAGTGAGTAGAGAATGAATATGTAACATGAGAACCATTCCTGTTATAAGACACTAAATTATCAAAAATTGGGGTATTATAATAATTTCTCAACTTATAATCACCCATTACAACCCATCAGCATGATAATAATGATCTAAATGATGAGAATATGGATTCATATCTAAATCAAATATGTTGGAATACATTTTATGTCTCAAGATTTAATGTGAATTCATCCTGGTGAAATTCCATCCATATCAGAAGAATTCTTAAAACATGTTATTGATCTCTCCTAAAATCCTAACATCATTCCTCATCCATCAATGGATGATAATGTAAAGGTGTCTTTTTACGTGTAAGGCTCTACCATTTCATCATGTAACTCAGACCGATCATGGTGTTATGGAAAAAATAAACTATTAATACTCAGATAAATATTTTAAAAAGAATACAAATTATGAATTCTTAAGTCCTGATATCCATAACATATTCTCCATGAGAATAGTAATGATACTTCTTTAACAGAAACATTAATCTGTAACCCATGAACAAATTTTTTAACAAGGAATGTGTATAATATTCTAAAATATCTTATATATCACATTGTTCATGAATGAAATGGATGTAGATATTAGTGAAAATTGTACCAATATTTTTATGAAAATGTACTATTTGTGGGCCCTAAATTGGGGTGTAATTCTAATTACATATCATCTTTACTAAAAGGTATATACTCTCGGTAGGGAAAATCAAGGCATCCTTAAATTCATAATTCTCTCTCAAAGACACTATTTTAAAAAAATTATGACATATATTCCCATAACATGAACAATGTGAACAATGATTCCTATATTAATAGGATACATAGGATTCCTACTCATGGATAGATCAAAATATTAATATTATTATTTATGTGATTTTAAACAACAAGGTATATTCTTATAATTGGACCGTTAACCATGAAAAATTAACTATGTAGGGTTTGATTTATATTACCAAAGGATATATTAGAATATTAATAAAGGTGAAAACCCATCTCTAATATTCCAGTTACCTCCATAGATGGAAATAAAATCCAAAGAGCTTGAGCATGGACATAAATTGAAGAATAATAAATGATTAAGATAATAGTGTATATCCTTTGACACAAATAGTTTTTCCCATTAAAACATATTCTTGATCCGGTCATTGGATCTAGGGTAAACTGTCTTGTATTAGGGATTGGTAATTATTTCATGAATGTATCTTAAACCTATATGATATTCCATGAATTGGAAATAATTCCCCCCAAAATGATGCGATGAGCTCGACCACTCATCGTTTCTACCAATATATGTTTCTAAGAATCAAAGGGTTTGAACACCCAATTCTCCATATTCTTTTAGAAAGTACGTTCATGCCTTCCCAGGGATGTTGGAACCCTAGTGAATTTTCAATAATAAATTTTTTTATAAAATATATGCAACAATTTCACAACCATCCTTATTCATGCACATTGTAACACCTCAATTATTCTATAAGAGTAACATTTTATTTATTATTGTATATTTAATGCTACATAAAAAATGGAAGGGAATATCAAATTCCATGATATTAAGATATATATAATATTTTAATCAAATTAAAAATATTTTATATTTTAAAATTAACTCAATACTGTGTTATGTTACACAGCATGTGACAATGAGCTTCTTCGATATCTCGTGTTACATGAAAGACTTTGTTTTAAAAAAAGTAAATATATTATTCAATTATTATTAATTAATATAATAAAATATAACCTATTCATTAAAATTTATATCATAAATATTATTCAATAGCTTATAAAAAATATTATTGAATTTATTCTTTACCAAATAATTATAAATGGATATAAAAACTTATTGAATATAAATGAAATGTGTTTTGTAAAAAAAATTTATGAACCCAAATGTGTTTCATCCAAATAAATTTAGTTAATTACAATTATGGAATGAATGTATAAAAAATATATATTATATATTTAATAAGTTATTTTATATTAAACAAATATATTTTAAAGTAATAAGAAAAGAATAAATTAAATTTTATGTATTAAAACATGTATTTTTCTAAAGTTAGTTTTACCTATTTTTAAAAGAGAACATGTTTAAAAAAATATTAAAACATATATATATTAAATTTGAAAAAATAAACAATATTTTTGAAAGAGTTATTTCAAATTTATAATACCTCTAATTTTTAGTATTTTTCTGAGATTTTTTATTTATTGATTAATAATATAAAATTTTGAATTTTATTTGAAACCTAAATTTTCATCTAAGTAATTTATATAATTAAAATATACTCTAATTTGGATTATAATTTAAATTAATTAAAATATAAATATGTTAATTCAATTTAGGTAATTAGATTAATTTTTATATTTAATTTATATATTAAGATATAGTAAATATTTGAACATTTTCACATTAAAACTTCACATTCCCATCACTTCTACAGAATTAATTTTATAATAATTTTATCCAATTTTGAAATTTAAAAATGGAAAATGGATTATAAATTTGAAAAAAAATTATAATTTCTATTATTCCCAAAATATTTTTTTATTAAACATTTTTAGTTAATGAAATTAAAATTAATTATAGTGATTAAGGTAAAAAACAGTTTACATTGTGGTTGAAAATTAATATTAAGGGGATGAATGACCTATAAAATTATATAATACTCCATCGAATGACCTTATTTTTAAAATATAATCAATTTTCTCAATGTTTTCTCACTATTGTTGGAACATTATGTAAGAAAGACCTCCAAATAGTGTTAACCTTTTGTTATTTACAAGAATACCACTCCCCCTCCACTGTAAAAGGGAATTCACCCCCTAAGTTATTCAACCATATAAAGAAATTTTATTTTAATAACATAATAAAATCAACTAAAAGAATTCATGAAAAACATCATATAAGACCAAATTTTTTAATAAATGAAAACTAGGATGTCCTTTTGGGAAAACAAAACGCAGTTTCCCGAAAAGGAGGTCACATTCTTTAACATACACTACTATTTTAGTTGATTCTACACCCATTAAATTATTATTATATATTTATTAAATAATAAACTAATTATTTAGTATATAATGAGGTATTTATTTAATGGTAACATCTACAACTTGACACACTTCTATAAAATTGGAGGCACAGTCATTGTTCATGTGTACAACAGACTGCCACCCCATGAACTAATGTCATTCACTATTCAATTATCAACATTAAATGTTTTAAATAACGATGTATTTATTGTTTCTATATGATATATATGATATTTATAATGTATTAATTTATTTATTAACTATATTACACATACCTATAGATTTTCTATTTTTTTGCAATATTATAATGTCTTTCAGGTGTATGGAAGACTACAAACATGAGATGAGATGTAATTTATTCATATGTTACATTGAATGTGTTAAGGATTGATTTAATAAAAATATGTAATATATGTGACAAAGAAAAACTAATACAGATATATATATATATACAAATTTATATATATATTTATTTTATTCCATTCAATACGATAATAATATGGAAACATTATCCTTGCGTATGTTGGAAATACTGTCTCCATGAATGATTTAATTCATTTCCAATCACCATATTTTATGAACTACTATAAATAAATATATAGATATATAGATATTGAAAATATATATGATATATAAATCATTTATATATTGTTTATATAATTAAATAATCATAAAATTAAGTGTAACAAACAATAACAAGTCAAAACATAATTAGAAAACAATGAAAATAACTCTTGAAAGAATGAAAATAATGAAATATTTTTAACAAACATATGATAATAAATAATAAAAGTATCATATATGATATTATAAATATTATTATGGGAATTTAAATAGATAATAATGTGATTAAAACCATTATAAATGATTTAAGAGAGTTTTTATCCAAAATGATGTTTAAGGTAAGTTAATATCAAGTCCCACTTTTATTTCTATGGGACATATTCTATATTCACCTATTATTTCATTTTTGTGTTGTATATACTTCCATATAACATTTTATATCATGATATTATTTTTTTAATGACATTAAATGTTTCAATTGATTTTATTATTTTATATAACTCACGATTATAAGGTTACTAAAAAATTATGGGATTCTTGTCTCACTTTTTTTCTGTGATGCATAAACAATTTTAACAAAAAATTTATTTTGTTTTGTGTATCATATTACACATTAATATTTGATATCATGAATAAATTTATATCCATGTTATTTAATGTTTAATTTTTTATTTCTTTCATAGGTATGATTAATCAGAAGTAACATACTGGTAATGGATTTCATCACATTTAACATTCTGTTTAGTCATTCTCTTTATAATGAATCAATTCACATTCATTTTGTGTACTAACTACACTTTTTTCATGTTATATAATGAAGACTTCGTTCATTATTGTATATTACGATTCAATTTTAATTATTTTATCAAATCATATTTCATTTTAATATTAAAGTGCGATAAATGATATTGTCTATTCTCAATTTCTTCTGTGATTATTAACTTCCCCTTAAAACTGTCACTTTATTAGAATAAATTAAAATTGTACATTTAATTTAAATTAAAACTAAAAATTATTAGGTAATGAATATTGTTTTTTCTTAAACCATGTACCTTTTTACATTAGTTGTTTACTTTGATATCTATTTGATTAATTGGGGAAATACATAAAAATATGTATCTTTTACTCAATACGAATATTTGATGACAAGGATCGTTCTTCATTAATTAAGTGAATTATTATATATATTAGGAATTTTATGGAATGGTAGTTATTAGTGAATCTTGAAATCTTATATCCCCTCAGTGCCTCAACTTGTTCGCATGACACAAACTAGTTGGAAAAATTAAATTGGTCTCTAAATTTATTTTTAATCTGATTTTTGAAAAGTATTGGTGATATTGGTTTTAATGTGCCTAAGGTAGGACATTCAATAATTAATTATTTCATTCAATCGGTATTAGGTTATTACTATCTATGATATTTTCTCTATAATAAAATCTATATATGCATTAAATTTTATTTTATTTATGAAATGGAATGTGTTTTCGATTATTTAACCTTATATATAGATTATTCGTTATATTATAAAGGAAGTAAATTTATTTAAATGATAAGTGTTTTCAATTATTTACATTTCCATATTTCTATTGAATTACTTTTAAGTTTATGGATTACATGGCATGATTTTTAGTTATTTACATTTCAATATTTATTACTCTCACTGATCCGTTATTTCTTCCACTATACATAACTCTTACTATTAATTTGAGCCGACCAATATTTTTTTCTGTTACCCATGACTCTATAACGTATAATATAAATTATATAAATGTATGTTCTATATGGAATGAAGTTAATCTAAAACAATATGTTGTAATTTGAGTATTCAGTTGTAATACATGACACATGTATATATTTATTTTCCAAATACAACTAATCTATTAATTTCATTGGGGAATGTGTTCCTTGAATCTAGGCTAATGTAATTGAATAAGTATCTTGATCCAGGCTTATCTAGTCAGGGTTTCAGACAAAAAACCAATCATCTAGATAAAATAGTCATGATTTTTTTAGAAATAATCACAAAAAGCATCTAAAATTACTTATACTTTGTTTTCTCATATAGATTCTTCATATATTTATACATAATCAAACATTATGATTATGGATTACCTGAAACAGTTCTCAATGGAATGAATCCACTATATACATATTTAAATGAGTTGGTGTCTGTTGAGGGGTTTTTCACATATAAAATTTCCCAGATATTACTTGTGACATTATAGGTTGATGATTTGGAATGGGATTCCTAATATGTGTATTTAGATGGTAATCATATATTGGATTTTTGGGAAAGGATATGACTTATTATATTTGCGATGGGATATGGGATATATCCCAATTGATTATGAATTTAGTGAGACATGATTTATTGTATAGTTTGTATATCCTTAGAAATATTATATGGGACACATGATTCTAGGGTGTTGGGTATTATATAATTATAATATTATGTCTTCTGATTATTGTTATAAATGATATGTGATATATGATGGTAACAAGAGAGAAGGATTTTCATAAACATTTGATTAACCATATAAATTTTAAGCATGGTAATATGATATAAGATATGTGATTCATTCATGTGATGTCCATTCATATATATTTCACAATCATAAATTGTCCTTGGAATTAACGATGTTAGGAACATATTTGTATTTTAAACACATAGGATTTTACAATAATAATAAAATAATATATCCTAAAACTATTTTTGAAGTGTAATGTATTAAAAAATAAATAGAGTTCCATTATAATTCTATTTAAATGATAACCTTATGAATTTTATAATTTATATTCTATAAAATAATTAAACCTTTTGTGTATTCATCAAGATGATATTATCCTCAAATCAATTTTAATGATTTTCATAAAAAGGATTAATTTTTTTGAAGAAAAAAACATTTTAAATATTTAAATATTATGAAATCATCAATATATAATAATGATTTTGAAATTAATGAATCCTTATCCTTGAAAATTTTTAAGGTAAAATAATTCATTTAAAAATTTAATTTATAAGCCTATGCTTGATATTTTTAAACAGAGGTTTTGTTAAACATTAATACAAATTGTTTTTGTGATATTTTCCTCCAATAAAATAATAATAAGTTCTCATATTCTTTTAAATTAATTTTCCATTCACATAACTATTTTTTTACCATAAACCAATATCTATTATGTGAATTAGTATTATACATTATTTTAGATTTAATTTATTTTTATGCATAAAACAGATGATTTTTTTCTATATATTGTTTTTGTAAGATTAAATGTTCTTATATTAAAACTAATTTATAACAACTATAAAAATTTAATCAGATAAAATGGTTATAATATTTTTTAAAAATAATCTTTGATTAATTTAATATGTCACATTTCATTTTGGATCATAAAAATAAGTTACTTCCATAAAATTTAGTTTCCACTCTAGAAGTTAAAATGATTAAAGGTGGTTAAATAAATCGATAATAACAAAAAAATATCCAAACAACTATTCATTAAATGGATGTATATAAAATATATCGAACAACCCCTTTTCTATTGTTATTTTTATTCATTTTATATCTTTTTTTTAGAAATCATAATTCAGATTCTATATTAAGAAACTAATATTAATAAAATTTCCACTTCTCTCCCCTTTAAAAGGACCCTATCATTACCTCACTTCTCCTCACCCACAATTCATATTTTCTCAATGATAATATATCTAAATCTCTCAAAACTCACCTTTCACATGTCCTAGAGGTTTGGGTATTCCAAAAAGTTGACTTTAGGAACACTTAAGGTGTGTTTCAATGAACCATATCAATAGAAGATGTAATTTTCCCGACCGAGATCATTCAAGTTTATTTAATATTCAAAATACAGAAAATTTATTAAAAATATAAAAATAAAATAAAATTATTTTTACTATTATTTATAAATTTAATTGTTTTCAAAGAAAAACCATTATATACCTCCATTTATACACTATAAAGTTACATCATCTTTCATTGTACACGTATACTCCCTTCTCAATGAATTTCATATTTCAATATTAATCAATTCATTATATTAATAACTATAAAAATTTATTTAAATAATAAATATGATATTATTATGTAAGGTTTGGTTATTTTAATGGTAAAAATAATTTTTGACTCATTATTAATATAGCACATTCAGTAAACGATAAATCCGAATAATAGATCATTATGAGATTCTTCTTTAATTATCACACATAAAAGATAATGTAATAAAACTATAAATTCATTTATAATTATGAAACATAAAATACATTTATATTAAATTAATATATATATATATAATGAATATTTTATAATATAATTGTAACTAAATCCATTAATCTGAAGCAAACAATTAATGATTAAATCTGCAATCACCAATGATTAATATGACCTAAAAATTTAAAATTTTAATAAAATAAATCTATATAATAGATTCAAATATCTTTTTAAAATTATGAATATAGTTCTTAAATATATTATTAATCCCTTATAGACTATTATACACGAGGTTATAGTGTGTTTGACAACGTGGATGTCATAGGTAAGTGTAATTTTTTCAATATTATATTGAATTCATGAAAGATGATTCTGGGAATTTATTTAGAAAAAATCATATAAAATTTATCTTTAAAACAAAATATATTTTTTTAACCACTGTTATTTTAATTTTATAATATTCTATTACTGTTACACGTCATATTGGTTCATGATTCCATTTACAACATATATAAAAGTGTAACCAACTGTATATTTATTTCTAGATAATAATATTTTTCTCAATATAAATATTTTTTTTATATTTTCATGAACGATCTTCCATAAAATTAATTTATTTATAAAGGTGATTTTATATAATAATTTATATTAGTTAAAAAATTTATGAAGGATTTATTATAAAATTTTATTTAAAATGTTTCTTACCTTATAATGGTGTGAAATTAAGGTTCATATACATTCCATCACTTAAACATTATGATTCCATTCAATATTTCTTTGGGTTTTTAGAGAAAATAATATTATAATTTTCACTGTTGTTTTGGTTTTCTTATCAAATTACAATAGAATGTGATATTCCCTCCTATTTTCAAATAAAATTTTAAATGTATATATAAATACGGTTTTCATTGATATGAACATCCTTTAATGTTTCATAAACATAATCACAGATATTATATAATAATAAATTACAATATATTTATATATATATACGGTGGTAATTTAATTAAATTTATTTATTAGAAACATATTAATATTTTTTATACAATCTATGTCAATACGAATTATTATTGAATAATCAAGACTTTGGAATTTTTTATTTATTTTGAATTTATTCATATATTGAATTAATTATAATTATTTTTTATTGTACATACTGTGAAATTATATATCCCCTCTATGGATTAGTAGGTATTATGTTAAAAACTATCCGGTGTATTTGGAAAATGTGTTACTTATTTATATATGTTGTCTTGATATATGAGCAAGATTATTAGAGTACATTTTCTGACATTAGTCATTCTATGAAAAATAAAGAATTTATTTATTAAATTGTTATTATTTATGTTAAGATATTATCGATGGATGCATTTCATGCCCATGTTTTTTGTTATAAGTTTTTTTTTAGTTTTATCTAATCCCCTTAAAATCTTGCCTTGTATATTTTAGGATAAAATCTGTTGTATACTAACCATTATAAATTGTCTGACCACACAAATATAATTTTATTTTAATTTCATTAGGGATCCAAAAAATAGAACTTTGTTTTATTTCATGGATATACTAGTATGATTAATAAAATTTTTAGTGTAAAATTAGGTTTTATGTTATTTTCTCATATGTAATGTGAGAATCATGTATGTATATTGTCTCTAATGAATAAATAACAATTAGATCCTATATAATTTTTGGAAATTTATAATTTAACAATTTAATAATGTAAACATTTGATTCATGTTACTAGAGATGGTGTAATTACTAAAAAATATTAAATCAACCCTCTCATATATTGAAAATAGAGTTTATACCCAGGACACATAGTGGGAATATTGTTTCAATGAGAATATATAAGGTAATAATAATTAAAATGATCAAATATTCTATAGTTGAAAACATGACTATTATACATATGATTCAATTTTACATTATCCATTGAATGTATTATCATTAAAAGGATTTTGAAAAAAATATAATAACTAGAAAAATGTTACTATATATTAAGAGGGATATAATCCCTAGTAATTTATGTAGATACATCATTATCCAAGTCTTTCTTTGATCCTCCTCCAGTAGCATACGATAACAAAATTTTGGTTTAATAGAATAATAAAATGAAATCCATTGATGGGAAATACATCTTAAGAATAATGGGTTTATCTATTTTTCATGAATACATTGATGTATTTTAATAATAAATACACAATAATACAATTGATAATGTAGTTGGGTTTTCTATTAAAGTTATTATTGATTAAATTTATATTTATAAAATTCTAGGTAGATTGCAACTAAAAGAATTGGTGTAGTAGAATAAATAACTACCATATTTGTGTGATTAGTGACTCCTATTCCATAATGATTCACCTTCGGGAGACCCTATCATTTTTCTAAAATTTAATTGATGGATGAATGAGAATTATCATTAAAAAAGGGAAAATCAATGCCATTAAGATAAAGTGTTGTACTACTTTATCATATATTGAAAAACTATTTTATCCATTTAAAAAAGATAATTATTTTTAGATGTATTTATCTTCATTATTAATAACATTAGTTATGGTTGAAGAGGAATTAAATGTTGATGAACAAATTTTAAATATTTTATGAACATTTTGTGTTTATTGTAATGGAATTCAGATTAACTAATACAACCTTCATGGATATTCAAATGATGAATGGAGTATTAAATTATTATGTTGAAGATTATTTTAGATATTTATTCATTATATCTTGATATAATTTTAAATTTATAGAGATACATAATATCATTTATAAATTATACATATACTCTTATTGAAATTGAATTACCTGGGAAATTTAGTTTGTCTATATGTTTTCAAAAAGTGGTTTATTTTATTTCCAGATTATCTCTATAGAAAGAAAATGCATTGATGTATAAAATAAATCTATGCATAATTAATATCCCACGCCTATAAATATAACCGAGATACTTAGTTAAGTTTTATTAGTAGGAAAATGTTAATGTTTTGGTAAAAATATTTCTCAATTTAACTACATTTTGATCAAGTTGATATGTAAAGGTGTTAAGGTATCATTGTAAAATGAACTGTAGGAAAATTGAAATGATTTTAGTAGGATACTGAAAAATTCATTATTATTATCCCTACTATATAGAAATTATGTATTCCAAATATTTATGGATTTATCAATGATGGTCCTAATATGTGTGCATAAGTAGAAAGACAGATTGGTCCCTTATGTATCATGGGAGTTTATGACCCACAAACCAAACAATAAAACTTATAATATTGAGCTAGAAGCTATAATATTTACATAAAAAATATAGAGTCACCATATCTATGGTGAATTACATGACATATATATTAATCAGAAATGTTTAATTTACATATTATATCAATAAATATCCTAGTATGAGACAAATAGATGTATAAAGCTAATCACAATCAATTAGTACTTGATACAATACTACACTATGAAAAAATGTTGTTGATGTATTATGTATATAGAGACATGAAGTTATGATTTAGATGTGGATAACAAATGATCTTATATTCATGTATTTATCAATGATAAATATGGTAAATTGAATATATGGGGAAATATATTTCATCTTCCTTGACATTAAAAAAACTATCCTTGGGAGATGATAAATAAATCACTAATTAAATATTAATAAATAAAAAATAAAATGAAATTCATGAATGGTTGGATAATAATAATCATCATATATAATTATGTTGTTTTATTGTTTTCGAAGGGACCATGTGTTCAATCCATACATGAGTTGAAGAAATAATTATTAGATGTATCTCAATATATGGATTTATTGGTACACCATGGTAAAGAAACCATTTAAAGTGAATTGGTGAAATATTTTAGGCACATTAATGCGATATTTTAGACTATGTTTTAAGATTATTGGTGTTCTGATAGGTAATGTTTTAGAGGAAATATCATAATTTTTTTTTATGATCTCTCTATAACACTATAGATGCGAGAAGATGTTACAAAAGACTTTATTTTAGGACATTTTAATAAACCATGTAGGAATGATACAATATGGGTTAATAAAGAACTCCTTACCAATTATACACATTTTATTATAATAATTGAGGAGGTACCCCGTGGATGTCTTGATAAAGATATATTTTAATGACGTTTTGAGACATTACGGTGCACCTCTGTGAATTATATCATTACATGACCCACAATGAACATAAATATTTTAGAGGAGTCTTCAAGATACACTCCGTAGTGAGATATATTTGAGCACTGATAATCTTCATCAAACTAATGGGAAATATTAAAGGATAATTCATTCTTGTAGAAGACACGTTGAGATCAAGATCACATGGTAATCAAGGAATATCATACTAGTACCTACCATTGGGGAAATTGTTAATACAATAATAGCTTCTAGTAAAGAATCAAAATGCTTGATTATGAATAATTATGAAATAATATCTGTCATAGTCCAACCGTTCAGAATTAATTTTTTAAAGGAAACTCATAGTACTATAAAATTTTTCTGATTCAACAATAAAGGAAGTTACTATTTGGGATCATATTATGTCAGCTCAAAGCCGGTAAAAATATAAGTTGATGTTATATGGGATTGTTTAGAATATAATAAAGTGTATTATATGTTTTTAATGCTAACTCCATTGGAGAGAATTATGTGGTTCACTAAGAATGGGATGATTTTTATTATATATATCAGCCCATTTAAAATGTTACAGAAAATTAGAGCTATGGACTAATATTTGGATCTCTAATCGATCATCTAAAAAGTACACCAAATCTTTCATGATTCGTTGTTGTGAAAATATATTATAGTCCTAAAACGTGTACCCACCACTATGAAAAATGAATTAGAATGTGACATGTATTAAAATGATGAGACTCTCTAGTTTCATAACAATAGAAATAAAGTATTATGAATCATACAACGTGGTTAGTTAAAGTATCATAGAGGAATAACATGTTACTAGAAACAACATAGAACCCTCAAATAAAAATTATGAATAATTACTCACATATTTTTATCAGATATGCTATTCCACAATTTATTATATAAAATAATTTAGCGGGAATCTAATACAAGATATTTCCCATTACTAGTTGAACACTATATCCTGAATAATTTTTTTTCATATTCTATTAAAACATATAGATATTATACTTATGATTTTATTTTAATATAAAATTTATAAATTTTGGAATTTTTATTTGATAAAAATGCCACAATATATTTATTAATTACATTAAAATTGAAATATAAATAATTTTTTGTATTTTTATTAAAACTTTTTATTTTTCAGTAAGGATTAAAAAAAAAGATACAAATACCAAGCCTATTATAACATAATTAGACTCAAAAATTTAAGAAAGACCTTTTATGATCAGAAATACAATTATTGGGAAAAATAAATCATTTAAAAATAATATTTTTAAATTATAAACCCATTCTTGACATTTTTTGACATAATTTATATGTGATTACAATAAAAACAATTTCTAGAATCTATTCCTTTGAATGAGAATTCCCAATATTCCATTTATGTTTTTGATTTAGTGAAAGTTTTTTAATCTCTGTTTTTTTGACCATAAAATAGTAATCTTCATGTTAAATAATATTGTATATGATTTTTGTGTACTTTCATTATTTTCATAAATTTCATTCTTTCTCTAAAATATTTTTGTATTGTTTGGATCTATCACAAAATAACAAAAAAATTTATTTATATCACCTATTGAAATTGAGTATATTATAATGGTGATTATATTTTTAGAAATAATATTTAAAATATATAATATGTTTTATATAATTTTTTTAAATAAATTACTATTTAAAATGTTATTTTCCTCGGTAAATTTTGAAATGGTTAAAAGGGGAAAAATATTGGGATAAGGTAATAAAATATCAAAAAAATTAATATTTAAATGGTTGGATATTGTATTGTTACAAATAAACCTTATATACTTTAAATTTTTTCAATTTTGGATCTAATTTCAGTGATTATAAATTCCATTTTTATAATAAGAAACAAATATTTACAAAAATATAAAATTCATTTTATTGAATGAACCCTTTAATATAGGACATATACTCACACAAAAAGTATCATATCTATTAAAATATTAAAAAAAACACACAAAAAACAACTTTCTTATCTCATATTGATATGCAATTCCAAAAATTCCAATCTAATAAGACTTAAGGTTTGGTGTAAAGGAGGATATCAAATGAAGAGGTAGTTGTCTAAATTGATTTCCTTTATGTTTATGTATTCTTATTCCTACTCCAAATATATTATAATAAAAATTATATAATAACATAATTATCATTAGTAAGATAAATTTTTATTAATTTTTTTTATAAAAACTTATCTACCTCCCTCTAATTCAGTGTGAAATGAAAATGTCTCCGAAATTATGTGAAGATTAACACTTCTATAAAATAAATATTTTATTATTTCCCACCAACATTCCTTGATGGTTATAATAATATATTTAGTGAATTATAGTGTCAGTAATATACAAATAATATAATCATAATTATAACATTAATATTTAAATCAAATTTTAACATACTATAGTTAGTTTGATGAGAATTACCAATGTCAAGCCGATTATGAGTTTTGTAATTAACAATAATAATGAAAAGTTTGAAATAACGAACATATATATTAATAAATAATTATGGAACATCCATTAAAATAATTTTAATATTATTTAAATAATGAAATCATCCTCATTAAATTGCAATAGTTGTTATTAAACTCAGTAGAGATGGAAATATTAAAACTACAAACATCAGTGATCAATATTAACAAAAAATAAGTAATAATTACATAATAAATTAATATAATAGACTAATATAAAAGGAAAGAGTATTGATTAATATTATTAAGTATTATATTACTAAGTATTATTTTATTATATATAAAATTATAGAAATTTGACAAAGAGGATGATGGAGGAAATGGTTTTTATCAGCCCCTCTTTGAATTCATGATAGTTTATTTATAAATTATCATTTGAATAAATAATTCTATATTTCTCTATAAAAAACCATATATTTTATTCTCCATTTATTATTTATGTATTTAATTTGTTATATTACTATTTTATTTCCCATTATTTCACATTTCTTTTGAGATGATATCTTCATGTGAAACTGACCTTCTTTTCTATTTTGTTGTGAATATTTTTCCTTTATATCCATATTGTTTATATTTTTTAATAATATTTTATTTAAAAATATAATATTTATAATATTAATTTTTTAGTAACTTTTACAGTATTGGTTTTTTATAGAGAAATAATTTTTTCCTTTTTTATAGAATCCATTTTCCACTTTATCTATAAAAGTTTGATAAAAGTGAATTTTAACGATTAGAACATAATATATATTTCATAGTGTTATAATAATTATTCATTATTAATATTAATCACTATGATTCCATGGGTTTTTATATATAATCATATTCTCATTTTTTATTTCTTATTTATTCATTAAAAGATATATATAGAAAAATATATATCTTCATGGTTTCAAAGTGATTTTCTAATATCTTTATAAATGTATTTTTCATAAATGTTAATATCCGTTAATGTTTATAATACATAATTATTAATATTATATAATGATATTATCCACCTTTTTTGTCTATAAATCCTATGACCTTGTTTTTTAATTTTTTTACTTGGGAAATATTTCAATTACATATACTCGATATTTAATGTTTGATAACTTAGGATTACTATGGAATATTGATTATGTGTTTTATTGTTTATTAATTACTTATTTTTTTTGATTAATTATAATTATTTAATGATATATGAGGCCTATAATTTTTACCACCACAATGCATGTGTAGGGTCTCAAAAATATAACAAAGTGAAGGTAAATTCCCCCACCTGTAAAAAAACGAAGAAAATTAGATTGAAAAATTAAGGAGAAAAGTGAAGAAATCTGATTTGCAGTACCACCCAAGACAATCCATGTACAGATTACTATGAAGGGTTTGAGTAAGGCATAAAACAGAAAACATATGTATGCTGAAGGCCCCTAACACGTAGGCCGGTGAGGCGTTGGACAACGAATGATGTAGTTTGTGGTGAATTTCCTCCCATAAACTGAAGCTGCCACAAACAGTAATCACTATAAAGAATAAAAAAAGGTACTCCCCACACACCATCACTACAAATGATGCAGTTTGCAGCTGTGGAGAAGCTGACGATGTTCTACAGCCACCACAAAACCTGGTTGATCAATTATTTTGCAAATCAAGATATCTATCCATGGGATTCTACAGGAGGTGTCATGCGTACCACAAATACAGATTCCATGAGCATTATAAAAGTACCAATAGAGTAATAGAATGGGAGGAGAGGAGGGAATATAGGGAGAGATCTCAGGGATACGGGAAAATTGGATGATGAATATTGAGGGTGTGGGAGAATATTGTCCTACACCCGAAGTAGTTCACAAATTCCATCACGTGAACAATTATCAATTCACGTAATCCTTCCCACAAACCATAGTGAGAAAGCTGTTTGTGGAAGTCCTCTCAACAATTCGTATTCAGATGATCCTCCACACCCAACCAGCGAGCCAATAATAAATGTAATAAAAATGGTCCACATATTCCCATATGCAGAATGTTTCTTGTGGAAGCCTATATATAGAAAACAGTATTCATACGCCAATATGTGGAAGCCACTATGTGGATGGTCCTTTGTAACCAACTCTTAAATATTTCATCCTATAAGGCTAGCTATTCCATGAACCATCCTATAGGGCCATCTCTTATGTAGATGAGCTTATGCGGAAAACCATTCGTGCCCACAGGTCTGTACCATGAGCGTTGAGACCCCGCACCCCCACTCTGGAACCCTACCAAGATACAGTCCTGCCCCTCTAGGATGGGCTGTTCGCTTCCATCTCTTTCCCCCATGAAAAATGGAGGGTCGCATCGCATACTTTTCTAGCCAGGTCGATGACATTTTCTATTCTTCCCATATGCAGCAAAAATATCCATCCATTAAATACCATCAAAAGAGACATTCCTCATCCACCTACCAAAAATCCATATCCACTACCTCCTATGCTAGGTTAACCTAGAAATTCATGGAAAATCACATCGTGAGTGTTTCTTAAATGCCCAAACACATCATTTTCATCCATCAAACATTGTGTTTCTGGTGATATCAGATCCTAATAAACCTCCATGGCCATCACAAGTAGGAGGAAATTGTCTTGCAGACAACATTGAATTACAATGACTTCATGCGTAAGTGTCATTTCATATGAAGCCTACAAGATGGCCATCAACCAATGGAAAATTCATCCTCAAGATAGTCATTTCCTCCCTCTATACTTCTGAGTGGATTAAAATCCCCATGTCATTTCTCTTAATCTAAGAATTCTTACAGTCACAGTTTACACTTTCCTTCCCTCTCATGTTCGAGGATGTATGAACATCCCTGCCTGATTTTCCTATAGCTAATCATGAGTTTCTATAATGAACGGACCAAACTCTATTACCTTAATCTATTAGTTGTTTCCCTTACCACATGGAATTAAACTGTATGGTACAAGAACTTCCCATACAAAATTTTACTATGATACCATTGTCCAAGATATATGAAAATAAACTATATTATAATGGTGGATTTGAGATCTTTATAAACCTCCATAGAATTCAGAAATGGAAGGTCAAAGTCTTGAGGAAACTTATTCTTGACAATACACATCATGCCCTAGTGGCTTTGCATGTGTTTCCAACAAACCTGGCATATCAACAAGATTCAAATTCGTCCCCAGGAGAGTCCTTTATTATATTTGAATGCATCATTGTATTACATACCTCATATCATTTCTTCTATTCACTGATCCTATAGATTCATTGTTTTCACGTTCTTTCCCTCTCATGATCGAGCCATATTGGAACAACCCATCATGATTATACTCTTGTTAATCATAATTCATGTTGTATGACATTAAACTATAGTATACCACCTCACATGAATTTATGGGGCCCTCCCACTAAGGTAGGTCTCCAAACACCCAAGGTAGGGTCGCCTGAACTTTATGTTCATCACACATTAATGGGTTCTTTGATCTACTCCCTCCACCACAGTCGCCCCGACCTATTCTTCCATGGGATATCCCCCCATCAATAGGGGAAGATGCACGTGCATTGTTGAATCTTTCAAATCCTTTTGTTTCTCACACTAATAATGACTCACATTGGTGTGGAGGTTTGTGAAGATTAAAAACTACACACCTTATGAACTACATGAACTCTGATTCCGGATTAAATCAGGTTACATAGGACGCCTACAAGAAGGCCCATGCTTAAATGGGAGCCCATCCCTAAAAGGTTCCTCCCAACCTTGTACTCCAAAATGGGTAGCTCCCATGCATAATACCCACTCCTTTTGTACTATGAGAACTCTGATTCCTGACCAAAATATAATATGTATGATGTCTAATATAATTCTAGAGTTCAAATGGGTCCCAATATATAAAGGGTCCACCCAACCATGCCCCCTCAAATGGGAAGCTTCCATGCATAATCCCCACACCTTCTAAACTATATGAACTATGATTCCAGATCAAAACAGGATATGTAGGATTCTTACCTAAAAGATAAAGCCCAAATGGGTGCCCATCTACAAAGGGTTCACCCAATCATGATCTGTCAAATGGGAAATTCCTATATATATGCCCCACATCATCTGAACAATGTGGGATCCAATTCCTATCTTGAGGATATATATGAATTCCTCGTTGTGGGACCAATCCCATCATCAAGTCATCTTCCATTCCCCATGGATGATGATAATCTTTAGAGTGGCTTATATTATGGATCATTTCAAAAATCACCTCTGTTGAATCAGATATATACATGCTTACGATGATTTTTCAAACCAAGTGTATCTCGTGTACACACTCTTAGGTAATGAACCAAGAATTCACAAAAAATGAGAATGACTTAAATCTATAAGAGAGTCTCAGAATAGGAAAACAATCCTTCCACAGTAGGGTGTGTTGATCTTGACCTATCATCATCTCAACCAATGGAAACCTTAGGTATCGTGGCCCAAATCATTGACCAATGATAACATATCATTGGAAAGCATATCCATGAAGCATTGATACCATGGTAGTTTGGTGTTCTTGGATCAATGAATAAACCCATTAGAGACCATCAGATGAATTTATATGCAAGACGGACCGATTTCATGAGTTTTTGACTCCCACAAAATCACACAATGGGATTAACATTTCTCATGAGGTTAATTAAACATTCATTAAAGTATAATGACATTGAATTGGTTAAAACAACCGAATGGTAAATGAGACGAGAACCCACCATTATATAGAAATGGATGGGTGACCATCCTCGTTGACCATTTCTACACTACATGAAAAACATGCCACTGGGGTGGAAGAACAATACAGTAGTCCCAAAGAGAAAAAATTATATGAGTATTCGTTGTCTGTATTACTTATTAATTCATAATGTATTATAAAGAGGCCTTAGTGGTAAAATAAAATTATTCAAAAATATACATTTCATCAAAATGAAATCATTTATTATCTCCATGTGATAATTTAAGGTGTACTGCTCTCTATGGGTATATTCCACACCCATGAATTTGGTTATGGAAAATTTGATTATAATTTATTCCATCCATATGGATCATTCATTATATATTTGTTAATAGTTTTTTCAATATGGTACCACTTAATGAGCATCTATACTCACCCATTTGATTTTAATTTCCTTTCCCAGGGTATCACATACGTGAAATTTGAATGATTTTAGGTATATATTAAATTTAATGATAAATTTTATAGTGTAATATAATGTTTTAATTTATATTTTTATATGTAATGTGAGAATAAAGTATGTGTATTGTAATATAAAAATATAAAAATAATTGATTCAATGTAATGTGGTATGATTTACTCTTTAATAATGTTGTAATGTATCTAATAAGACGAACTTAAAATAGTTGTGGTTTGTTAAATCATTTCGTAATGTATTTTCAGAAACCATATGGACTAGATTTAGGATAATATGGTAGAATAAAATAAAAGCATTATGATATTTCCTTCTGATATTTATGTAATTAACCTGAATAATTCACATATATAAAAATGGTATAATACTATTTAATTTTTAATATTTAGTGAGCTACTTAAGAGTATTTTATTTTATAAAATTAGAACCTAGCAGAATAAAGAGAAACAATAACAACCTCCATAATCTATATATGGATTTCCTTTGGTATAAAACCATTGAGGAATGGGTTGGTGTTCAATATATTATATCTACATTATGGAAGTTGAATCAAGTTATGACTAATAACCATTCCCATATTGAGTGACAAGCCAATCCAAAACACAATGTAACAATGTTTTGATCACTTCATGAGACCAAAACCTCCATAATTTAATGGAACTACAAATATATTTGTAGTTTAATAATAGATAAGTCCCTAGAGAATATATTTCCCACATTGGGAGGTAGTTAATTAGAAAATATTTTGATGTCTTGATTTTTTTCCAATTCGAAATTCTACTCAATGGTGGTCATTGATTAAAAATACTAAAGAGGTAGAGGAGATCTAGGTCAGGGAATGAAAGACATTTACATTGATATTATCTCAATAATAAATCCATCATGTGAGATTTCTTCATATAGAAAGTAAATTAATCAATATATGAAAAATGGAGTCGGGAAATATATCTTAGTATGAGAAAAAATATATTAGGTTATAGAGAACATCATCCAAAATAATACAAAAACCATAAAAAAATATTAACTACTTAATTAATGAGATAATGTTTGTTCATAAATGAGAGTTAGTCTCTCTAATATTTTCATAATTTTAGGATATTGTATCATGTACCATTTAGATAGATTAGAAATACTAAATGTTTTTATTTTTAAAATAATGAATGTGATGAAGTGGTTGAAAGAATTCACATAAAATAGAAATATAGGAAAATGGAAAAAGGGTTGTGTGGTATTTACAAAATGTAATAACGTTTAATTAGGGAAGAGGTGAAAAATTACATATTTAGTGTACACCGTGGACCATCGAGATTGTTCAGAATTTTTTTGTGATCAGATGACCTACTATTTCAATGGGAATCTATGAATAATTGATTTAAAAAAGGGAAATTATTATTAAATAATTTTAGTTGATTAAATATTAAATTATTTCTTCAATGGGGTGGTTAAAATTTGATCTATAAAATAAATGCGTTTGATTGAGATACATTGAGTTGTGATTAAAAGGAATATATTACAATGGCATATTATTTCCCATCTCATTTATTTATTTTTTTATGAACTATATATTGAATGTAATGAGTGGTCACAATAATGTGGTTGATTATAATTTCCAATGAAAAAAAAATTTAAATAGAAAAAATCTTATAAATTAAATGATACAAAAACGAAGGGTTGTAACTGACCCTTTATAACTAGGATTGTTCCTTGAACAATAATACCTATGGTAAAAAATATAAAATATTTTATTTAATATACTAGGACCCATAAATGTAAGAATTAAATTATTTAAATGATGAAAGAAAACTTTGATATGATCCCCTTCCTTCCTGTGAGGATGAATGGGTAATGAATATCAATGATTCTGCTAAATTTTCCCATATAGAACTATGATGTGCCTTATTACCATTAGTATTACTATTTATTGAGTGGGTAAAGGGTTCCTTACCCCACTAATTCAAGAATAAAAGGTTGGGTGTTCCCTGAGTGTGAATATAGATAAATTGAGTGATGATACAAACCTTGGAGGACCTTGGAATTGAGGTGTGAATAATTGCTTCTATCTAATGTGATGTAATTATATAATTTTATTAGATTCTAATGACTCTTTGACATGATATTGATTATTTTAGAAATTTTTTTCAAACAAAGTGAAGATTTTTATCTTGATAGATCAATATTATATTGATGATCGCATGTATAGTTTATGAACTAAAATTATACCTAGGGGGCCTTAGTTGGTTTCCCAATAAAATATTGAGCACAGTGAAAGATTGGGAATGAAAAAATGTGTTGTTAACTATGGTAATTACCGTATATCATAAATCTCTATGACACATGCCTAATATAAACTAATGACAATGACGGGTTGTGCGCCCTGGACATAGGACATAAAGTTATAAGATGGTTTTATGTAGTTGCTAAACGCACATTATAATTGTCGATGATATGAAAAAAAATGTGTGGATATACATCCGTGGGGTAATTATTAATGGGATTCCTAGGAGGCACCCATGGATCAAGTTCTAACACATGATTATGAGATATGTAATTTATCATATTTTTATTTTTATTTCAATGGTTATTCTTATTAGAAATTCCGTTGATAATTTATTGGATTCATCATTCATAACAATATAGAATAACTGATCCATGAAAATAGATTTTATATTTTTATAGGATACAACATGGATATATATTACTCCTAATATTCCATTATTTTTTAGATGATAATATATTCCTGTTATGCATTGGATCTATATTTTATTACGAATAACTATTGATAACTTGTACACATCAGATATGAATTTTACACCTTATGGAAATGGATTCTTACTTCACCTAGGATCAGAATGATACCACTAATTCTTATAGATTCCTTTAATTCCACATATCTTTTCATTCAGTCTAGTGACATGGGTTCCATTGGTAATTCCTTGGATTTTATAATGATTATAGAACTATATGGATTTGTAGGATGTTTCCCATGATCAGAATTCTATTCACAAAAACCTATGAGATTAATATAATACATAGGAGGATCTATGTTTTATTATTCATTTTATATTTGGTTCAAAGATATATAAATTTAAAAAATTAAGGATTAATTTATCACATAGGTCATATTATAACATGAGTATCAACATGTAAAAAACATTTTACACTAGTAATGTTGTGGACCCCTTTGGTGGTTCCCTTGTGAGATGTATTTACAACCATTTTTTGTAGTCCTGAAACTAGAGTACTTGAGAATTATTTGTTATTCTCATGTTTTGGTAGGCCAGAGGAACAAAGTTACATGTTAGAGTTGGATAACAACTAAAGATTCTAGAAATAGTTTTTTGATAAGGATTGGGGATTTAGTAAGGATTCATATATTTTATTCTTTTATTTATTTCTTATAGTATTTTTCATCATTGAAAGATGATTCATGATGTAAGACTCTATGCATATACACAAAATTATGTAAATAATTGTTTGATTTATTCCATGAACCAGTATAATTTTTTATGGTTGACGTTTTCTTCCATTATATTTTTTATAATTTTATATGAGTTTATAATCTCCCCATGAAAACACACTATACCATATTTTATCTTCAGAATCCATTGAAATAAGGGAATGTATGTGTGAGGTCAAGTACTAACCATCAATACAGATATTGATTGAGTGATTCACGGAGGTGGGGTTTTATATAATCACTCGAATATATTGTGATAATTAAATCCATGTATCAATATAAGGGTTGAACAAGATATGGTTTAGGATTTCTCAGACCTTTTGAAAATGTTATATTTTTAAAATTTTGATCATTCCATATTGTATACCTTGGTTATGGTATATTTCTCATTAATAAGATACTTATATCTTAATTATGATAGAGGTTTAGGAATAAAGAGGGGATTACTTTGAATGAATGTAAAACTTCTTAAATTTTAGGTAAACTAATTCAACCCTAACTAAGATTCCCTAAATGATTCACATGGATCTATAAGTCTTATAAAACATAAAAATGTATTCATGTGATTATATTAATTTTTTTTCCCTGATTATATTAAATAAATATATTAATTTGAGTCTTTTCGGATGATTTTGAGCTACTTCAGATGGAAAAAAATGATGTTCCTTTTGTTGATGATAAAATGAATATTTTAAGAAAAACCATAAATAATATGTGAAAAAATATAGGAATATATATATATAGACGTATCAAAGGGTAGTAATGATAAATTTATATATAACGAAGGTTATTGATGTAAGATTTTATATTTGAAATCTATTGAATGTGAATGTTTTGAAGAAACTCGAACAGGTTGTGGAGAGTATAAAGAAGATGTTTCGATCAGAATAACCGAATATGGATACTCTCAAAATTATTGGAATTTGATTAATTTGTTTACTAACATAATCACATATATACATTGATTTTATATATTCAGTAGATTAATAAAAAATTATGAAGAAATTTTTTAAATGCTGGTCTCTCTATGAAGGAAATTTGAAAAGTGAAATAACTCAAAAAAATAATAGAAATAATTGGTTGTGATCAAAATAGATCTTCAAGAAATGATCCATGAACTTTAATATTTTACAAAACCCTAGTTAATGTTTAATATTGTCATTTGGAGGCTATGTAAAATGAATAAAATATCTTTCTAGCTCATTAGATGAATTATTCCTAATGTATAGATATCAAATTAACAATTAAAAAAGTACTTATGAGGAGATATTGATATATGTTGATGATGAGAATAAATTTTTTAAAATGGATTGTATTGTGATTGAGGTAAAAAAATAAATCTAGAATAACAATAAGATACGTCATATCAAAATGATTAAAATAATATTACTTCCACTTGATCTGTTAGTAGATATCAATCCCTAATAAGTTCTCATGAAAGTTTCACTAAGATCTTGAAATCAACTCCAAATTTACAATTAATATTGTCCTGGAAAAATATAAACTATTACCCAAGTAATTTTTCATTAACTAATGTTGTCTCATATGATTGTGTAGTTTCAAAAATAAAAATTGTAAAAAATGGGTTTATAAAAATACTAATAAATCCACAAATAAATCTATGGTTGTTACAAGAATATCGATGAAAAATTTCCCCCTTAATGAGACCATAAGTGTTTTGCTAATGCCCAATTAAAAAATGTTATTGATGTAATATCCTTGATTCATTTACCCATATTAAAAGGCCTTTAGTGAGGTTTTACCACCAAAAAATAGCACGATTCAAAAATGAATGTTTTAGACCATGATTTCTCTAATTAAAAAAGAAAGCTGATTTTGGGAAACTGGTGGTACTAGTTTTATTTTGAGAATAAATCAATATAATATGATCATAGTATTTAAACATTAATAATATTATGGGGCCTTAGTTATGTGGGATCAGAGTTAAATAAGGAATAAAAATCATTACAAACAAAATTAGGTTTCATATAAAAGAATTTATATAAAAAAAGGGAACATATTATAAATATTATAGTTTTTTGGTACTATATTAATATTTTTGGACATATGTATAATGACTATATGTATGTATGAATGCAAAATAGAATTATTATTAATGGTAAATAAAAACATAAATTTGGAAATAATTAAAGGGTAATTGTGAGTCTACCATGTAAATTATTTACAAGAATATTACTAAGTCAACTGATTCAATGATGTAATTAAATAAAGTGCAAAAGGGTGTAAAATGTATTGTTAAGATATTATTCTATTATAGAAGGGAATAAATCATGTATTGGGATAAAATGATTGCTTTAATGGTTGATATCCCTGATTAAAATCTATCATAGATACCCAAAAATCATACCCTAAAGAATGTGAAGAACTCATGTAAGAAATCATGAAATGTAAATATTTAAAGAAATAATAGATATTTATTTTTTCTAATAGATTAAAAACTTTTAATCAACTTTAAG